>WOVY01010701.1:417500-1017500 GCA_013436015.1 Rhipicephalus annulatus | reverse complement strand
TGCTCATACCTTCGAATAAAAATGGCACGGAATGAAATGGCGACATAAAATGCACCACTGAGATGAGATATCAACATTAAAATGCTAACATGACTAAGAAGCTAATGCAGGCTGCCTACTTCGAAGGTGCACATCTATTTGTGAATTTGTTTCAGTGTCACGGAGCTAATGCCGTTCGCGTAGGCGTGGTCTCGCAATTTGAAGTTAGAATTTCCAACAAGACATTAGAAGTTTTCCCTAAAAAATCCGTAATTTTTGGTGATGTTAGTGATTTTATGTATCCCACTGGCTTCAACTGTAATGCTAATAGGTAATGCGTTTATAGAGTACACAGCTCGCAGATTATGACAAAGTAGAATGAGAAAATTATGTCCAGCATGCTACAAAACTCGTATGATCTTTTCCCAGATGAGAGAAGAACGCATATCGAATTGTGTTAATAACGAAAGGAAAAACTGAATAGTTATCCGTAACTACATTATTGTGTATCTAGTGTAATTCACAATTGTTCCAAATAAATGAACATTTCTTAAAGAGGGCATAGAAGTGGGTTGTGCAGCATGTTCTGGCACATGTGCAACTCGCGGGAGTTTTATTTACCACGACTCAAGATGTTTCATTTTTCATTTCATTTTATTATACCCCTCAGGGCCAGAGGCATTACAGAGGGGGAGTGGTAAAAGCACAAAAAGGTAACAAAATAAAAGGAACAAAATATGCAAGTACAATAGAGACGCACTATAAGTTAGAAAGAGCCTGAGTATACAATATTAGCTACAGAATTGCGAAAATGTTTACAGTTATTAATGTTTACAATGTCAGCAGGAAGGCCATTCCAATCGCGAGAGGTTCGTGGTAGAAATGATTGATAAAAGTACTCAGTATTACATGAAGCGAATCCAACTTTGTGACGATGATCAGTGCGATGGGATACATAAGATGGTTGAGGGATGAGTCGATCGCGCAGATCAGGATGATGATACATTTTATGAAACAAGGCAATGCGTGACACTTTTCTGCGCAGTGATAATGATGGGAGGGAAAGGTCTGATTTCATAGAAGTTATGCTGGCGGTGCGACTGTAATTATCACGATGAAACGTACAGAGTTGTTCTGAACCATCTCTAGAGCAGTAATTAAGTTGATATGGGTGGGATCCCACACCGATGTAGCATACTCTAATTTCGATCGGATTAGTGTTTTATAGAGCAGGAGTTTCAAGGAGGAAGGAACGTGATAAAAATTTCGACGAAGATAGCCTAACATGCGGTTAGCTTTGTTAATTAAGTGCTCGATATGAGCAGACCAGTTTAGGTTTGCAGTAATGTAAACACCGAGGTATTTATATGAAGTTACTGATTCTAAATGAATGTTATCAATGTGGTATGGTGGTGGACGGGAAGATTTTCTGGAAACACGCATGACTTTACATTTATTAATATTTAGTTGCATTAGCCATTCACTGCACCAGTTTGCGATTGCGCCAAGATCAGACTGAAGTGAGGCAACATCATTAGAGTTCGTTATCTCTCTAAAAACAACACAGTCATCCGCGAATAGGAGAATATTAGAGTTAACAACGGAAGGAAGATCATTAATATAAATTAGGAATAATAAAGGCCCAAGGACTGAACCTTGAGGAACTCCCGAATAGACATCTGTAAACTCTGAGTTAAAGCCATTAAAAGAAACAAATTGTGAGCGGCTGAAAAGGAAGCACTCAATCCATTTCAGTAAATTAATACCAATATTAAGCGTGTTTAGTTTAAGCAGTAGCAATTTATGACAAACCTTGTCGAATGCCTTAGAAAAATCTAAAAATATGCAGTCAATGATCGATGATCGATCTAGTACTTGATGTAGCGCATGAGTAAAGGTTATTAGCTGAGTTTCACATGAGTAATGTTTTCTAAAACCGTGTTGTGCTGAACAGAAAAAAGAGTTGGATTCTAGAAAAGCGACAAGGTTAGTGAAAATAATATGCTCAAACATTTTACAACATGTGCTGGTTAAGGAAATGGGGCGATAGTTAAGTGGAGATGTCTTGCTTCCAGACTTGTGAATTGGAATGACCTTCCCAATTTTCCACTCATTTGGAAGAATGGACTGATCAAGAGACTGTTGAAAAAGTTTAGTTAAGATTAACGCAGCGTAGGCCGAAGTGTTTTTCAAGAACTTGTTACTAATATTATCACAGCCGGGAGCTGAATGAAGGCTAAGTCCACCAATGAGCTCAAGAACACCAAGTGTACTGATTAGTATAGGTGGCATACTTTCAAAGGTATGTCATCACCATTTGCCAGAGTCTCGAAGAAATTCAGTCTCTTCGTCTTTGCCATGATGCCTCGGACATTCGTCTTCCTGCGGCCCTCGATATCCGTGCCCTGGTCCGCGACATCGTTCGTGAGGAGCTTCATGGGCGCTGCTCTTCCTGCGCCCCACCATCTACTTTAGCCTCAGCTCCAACCAACTTGCGGGACATCATTAGGCAAGAAATTGCATCTGCGTCACATCCACCTTGTTCCGCCAAATCCAGACCTCGTCAGGTACCAACGTACGCAGAAGTTGCGGTGCTCTCAGCACCCACCACTATCCCAGAGGCTACACCAGGTGGCCGTGTACCTGTGGCGTCAGTGTCACCACCGATGCGCCCACAGCCCTGTCACACCATGCCGCGTCCTCCACGCCCAATCTGTTATTATTGCGGCTATAGGGGTCATATATTTCGCTTTTGCCGAAGGCGCCAACAGGACAAGCAACGTGGCTACGCTCCAGAGGAACGCGGACGCTTCAGTCCACTGACGAACTAGGTTGGTTGGTTAGTGGTTCATGAGGAAAAGGAAGAAGGCATCTAATTTCTGTCTGCCTACAGGCGACACAGCGCAGTGCCTTAACACGAACTACCAGCGCACGCCTTACTGGTCTTCTTTTCAGCGTTCGCCCACTCCACCTTACAGTACGGGTCTGCCTGTGAACTCCCGTGAGTCTCGCCGCCGCTCACTATCCCCCAGTCACAAAAAATAAGCAATTGCGTCTAAAACAAGATGAAACACGTACCTTTAAAATCTGTTCTACCTTCCGACGAAACCGAAACCAAAACACCGATAGACGTCAGCAAACATGGCTGCGCCTAAGACAATGCAGCCGGCAGCTGCCAGGCAATTAAGCGCTGTGTTGGTTAAGTCAATCTTCGTCGTGAAAAACGCCTTCCGATCATTTGGAGGCACGCGAATAACCTTCGAGTGTGCCGAAAAACGCTGTGAGCATGCCTTTATCTACGCTGCACTTTAGTGCAGTCGGCAGGGTTGGTCCGTTTTCAACGCTTGCAGGAGACTCGCAGAAGTGGACAGTCATATCCAGTGATATTAAGAAGACGTCGAGAAGCTGGTCTCCGTAAGTTATTTTTTGCACTTCCGATCAGAGCCGTAAAATGATTGTTTACGAGACCGTCGGTGCAGTCAAGTTCGCGAACGATGCTCGGGTAGGCGCCACTTCGGTTACTACGCTACCCAGCGATAGCTGCACAGGGCCTTTAGTGCACTGTGCATAAAGACATGGTGTCATAAATACGTGGTTAAAAAGGCTGTATAGTGTTCGGGGGGGAGGGGTGAGTTCGAAAATGGACCCAAGCGCAGAAGCAAATGGAGGGGAGGCCGATGCGAAGTGTAGTCAATGTGAGGTCGAGGAAAAAATGGAGAATACGATGGCTGCCCAGAGTGAACTTGCTGATGAGAACCACCGAGCTGCAGACTGCGTTGGCGACAGAGAAAGAAAAAAAAAATGAGGGCTATGGGATAAAGGCTCAGGTCCGCCGAGGAGGCTTCAGCGAAGGTGAACGAAGGAGCGGCCGACGGAGAGAACGGTAGAGCACCGGCGACCAGAACGGCGGAGAAGAAAAATCAAGCAAATCCGGAAAAGACAGGTTCAGTCGGTTCAATGGTCGCAAGACCCAGGGAGGGGACAAAGCAGCCGGCGTCACAGGTGCAAGTAACCCCCAGGTGCAGGACGCTCCAGCTGAAAAGTCACAGCATGTGATAATCGCCGGGGACTCGAATTTAAATCGATGCGCAGAAGCAATCAAAGAGAGGGTAAGAGGTTACAAGAGGGTTGCAGTACAGACGTTCCCAGGACCCAAGCTGGAAGCAGTCATGAGGCAAGCGAACGCAAAACTCAGAACTAGAGCTGATTGACGAAACCTCGTGATAATTTCAGGAGGTTTAAACGATGTCTTAAATGAAAATACGGCAGGACTAGCGACCACACTGGCAAAAGTGGTCGATGACATGCGCGCCACTTCTCCTCAGGTACAGGTAGTGATATGCACGATACCGGAGGAACCGGTGCTTGACGACAACCTACAAAGAGCGGTTGTCAATGCAAACCGAGAGATATGGCGGATGAGTCGAGAGAAAGGCTTTGAGGTGGTGGAAATAAACTGAGAAGTGCATAAGTGGAGTGGTTTTCAACGAGACAGAATTCACTTCGATGGGTGGCTAGGTCATGAGGTGGGTTGGCGACTTGCAGGACGCGCAGTAGCGTTTTTGGAGGGCTGGTGGGCCCTTCAGGGTGCAGGATAGCTAGTAACGAGGAAAACAACCAGGGAGACTCTTTGACAGGTGGTATAGACAGATACGATTCCGAAGTGGCACCAGTATCTAAGATTAGAGTCCGGTGCAGGAATAGACGTAGCCACGAGCGTCGAGCCAATTCAGACATTGAGTATATTAACATGCAGGGTGGTAGGAACAGGCTGAAGTGAGAAGAGATAGAACAGCTAAGAGAGGAGAGGCCGATGGTATAAGATTTGGTAGCAACACATCTTAGGGACATGGAACAACCTCCTAACAATCCGGACTACGCGTGGGAATATTGTAATAGAACAGAAGGCAGCAGAAAGGGTGGTGGTGTTGGGGCACTCATTCATAAAAGTACAGACTGGCAAAGGGTCAGGAGTGCAAGGAACATTTATGGCTAAAAAAAAAAAAAAGGGAAACCCGCAGGTCGCGGGTTCGATTCCCAGCTGCGGCGGCTGCATTTCCGATGGAGGCGGAAATGTTGTAGGCCCGTGTACTCAGATTTGGGTGCACGTTAAAGAACCCCAGGTGGTCTAAATTTCCGGAGCCCTCCACTACGGCGTCTCTCATAATCAAATGGTGGTTTTGGGACGTTAAACCCCACAAATCCATCAATCAATCAAAAGGGAAAGTGGCAGGGCAAATGATACTCCTTGGTTTTGTGTATTTGTGGACGGGAGCAAAGGCCAGAGAGGAAAACCAGGCAATGGTAGAGTGTATATCAAAGGACTTTGAGGAGTTAAGAGGAGAGTGCGAGATAATTATGCTCGGAGATATGAATGCGCACATAGAAGATATACCGTATTTACTCGATTATACCGCGCCCTCGATTGTAACGCGCACCCGATTTCCACCGCGGAAAAAAAAACGTAAGACATCGATTGCAACGCGACCCATTTTTCTCGTTGGCCCGCAGGATCACACCACTCGAAAAAACGACTCCTTTTGGGAGCGTCTTCCATTTAAATATGAGGTACGGGCGGAGCTTGTGCATTGCCGTCACTGTAGTTTTACTGTGGACCGATGCCAGTACGCGAACTTGCTTCGCCCCCTTCTTCTCGACGGTTGTGGTGCCAGGCATGTCGAAGTAAAGAGGCGTCTGATGGGCATTCTCGATTTACCCAAGCAGGTAGCCGTTGTTGCGCCGCAAGTTTAGGACCAACCTCTGAAAACTGAAGCTTTTCATCGTACTATTCCGCAAAACTTTTCGCATAAGCATGTTCCCCTTCGGAGGGAAAAGCCTTTCCTCTTCATAAAGTTAGTTAGCCAGCACCTGCTCGCTTTAAACTGGCTCCGCATTAGACCTTTTTCTAAGAGTAATTGCATAGCCCGCACTTGGAGCAGTTCTGTCTTCACGGGCCGCTGTGCCGCTCGCTGCTCAAGCACATACTCGCCGAGCAGCTCTTTAATTTGCGCAAAACCACCCTGCTGTGGTCCACTGAAGCCTTTGCGTGAAGCTTTGCTGTCGACAATCTTCTGCTTTTGTTTCCGCCGGTCCCGCACGCACGTTTCGGGAACTCCGAACGACTGCGATGCGGCCTGATTTCCGTCAGTTTCTGCACACGCGATGACTTTTCTTTTAAAAACGGCATCGTGGTGCACTCGAGTTTTTGGAGTCGGCCCTTCCACGCCGTCGATGCTAATGCACTACTAGATGACGAACTCCTCAGCACACGTACGAAGTGCCGCACATGGGAAACACATGGGCAGAAATGGCCGACGCGCCATGCCGACGCACGTAGGAGGCGGCCAGTTTGGATTTGCCGATGGCAATAGATTGACCGTAATTTTTTTTTTCGTACTCGATTCTAATGCGCATACGATTTATGAACTCGCTTAACCGGAAAAAAGGTGCGCGTTAGATTCGAGTAATTACGGTAGATGGGTATACCGACTCAACTGGCAAAATGATCATGGATATGTGTGAAAGGCACGATTTGATCATTTGCAACAGTACCGAGAAGTGTGAAGGGCAAATGACATGGGAGGTAGGAAGGCTACAGTCGACGATAGATTACGCACTGATGTCACATAGGATGTATGATAATCTCAGGGGAATGCACATAGATGAAGGTGGATCCAGAAGTCTGGGTAGTGATCACAAACGTATCAAGCTAAGTTTTGGAAGAGCAGGGAAAGTGGGAATCAGACAAGATGAGCAAATACAGGAAAATTTTTATTCAGAAAGGCAAATAGAAATAGCTACTAAACAAATTGAGAAAGTAATCAGTGAGATAATAAAACAGTGTGGACATTATCGAATCTAGTTAGACTGTTTGAGCTAGAGCTTGCTAAGGCACGTGACAAGTCACCCCGAAAAAAAAAAGACACAAACCCAATAGTTGGTGGGATGAGGAAGTTAAGAGAGCCATAGCAAAACGCCAGGAAGCCTCTAGGGAACACAGATGCTAAGCAGCGGGGTGAACTGACAGATTATGTTGAAAGAAAATGGGAAATCTTTCTAAGCTGTAGAAGGGATGCATCCCTTGTGATCAATGAAAAGATTAGAAGAAATGGGGTCGAGTGGCTGGCAGAAGTACATAAAAAAAGATAGAAAGGCAGCTGCGAAATTTTGGAACCATCTAAACTCCCTAAGAAATGAGACGAGCCTAGAGCAGAGCTTTGTAACTACAACTCAATGTGATAGGCTAGAAGGGCATGAAGCTACTGAATATATAAGAACAAGGGTGACAAAAAAATTTCAACAAACAAGTGCTTTATGCACCACAATAGACAAGCATGAATCAAGTGGCGCAATGGCTCCATTTTCACAGTGAGAGTGGGAAAGGGCTGAGAAGAGGGTTCCTAGTAGTACATCAACAGGCCCAGATGGCTTTCCGATTATGCTGATAAAGACATTAGGTCCGAAGTCTAAGCAGGCTGTGAGAGAGGCAGTGAGCAAAATAATAATCGATGGTGAAGTCCCTGATGGATGGAAACTTAGCAGGATGAGCATGACCTATAAAGGAAAGGGGGACAAAGCTGACATAAACAACTACCGTCCTATAACAGTGACATCTGTGGTCTACAAGCGGGCGATGCAGATTATAAAGGAAAGACTGCAGGTATGGATAGAGGATGAGGGGGGGGGGGGCAGGAGGAACTGCAGAATGGGTTTCGGAAACACAGGAGGTTAGAAGACAATCTGTTCTCACTGACGCAGTTCATCGAAATGGCAGAAAAGGAACACAGGCACCTGTGGCTAACATTTTTGGATATCAAGGGAGCGTACGATAGCGTGGTTCAAGAGAAATTGTGGGGATAACTGGACATACTAGGCTTGGAAGATGGAGTCACTAATCTTTTAAAGGATATCTATAATGGTAACAAGGCAGTTATCAAGTGAGAAAAACAGGTATCCAAGCCTGCAGAGCTAAAACGGGAGCTTAGGCAGGGGTGTCCTCTGTTGCCTTTGTTATTCATGATGTACCCACAAGGATTAGAGGCCAAATTAGAGGGAAGTGGACTGGGCTTCAACCTCTCTTTCGGCAAACAAGGAAAACTCATTGAACAGGCACTACTAGCATTAATGTACTCAGATGATATAGTGCTAATGGCCGACAACAAGGAAGATTTGCAGAGATTGATGGACATCTGCGGTAATGAGGGAGATAGGTTAGATTTCAGATTCAGTAAGGAAAAATCAAGTCATGATTTTCAATGATGATGCTGGTAGTGAGCTTAGAATACAGGAGGTCTTGCTAGAGATAATAGATAAATACAAATATCTGGGCGTATGGATAAGCAATGGGACCAAGTACCTAAGGGAACACGAAATATACGTGACGACTAACGGTAACAGGAATGCAGCGGTGAGGAAAAACAGGGCATTGTGGAATTACAATAGGTATTATGTTGTGAGAGGATAATGGAAAGGGATCATGGTTCCTGGTCTGACGTTCGGCAATGTGGTCTTGTGCACGAGATCAGAAGTTCAAGCAAGATTAGAAACTAAGCAACGTGGAATAGGTAGGCTTGCATTATGAGCTCACGGGAATACACTAAATCAAGGAGTACAAGGTTATGTGGGATGGACATCATTTGAGGGCAGGGAAGCTCGCAGGAAGATAAAATTTGAGAAGTGATTGAGAGAAATGGGGGAGGAACGTTGGGCTAGGAAGGTTTTCTGCTACTTGTACATGGAAAAATGTCAATACAAAATGGAGGTAGCTAACTAGAAAATTGACTGGTAGATACTTAGAAAACAGCAGGGGGCCAAAGTAAAAAGAATTATCGGTTAAGGTATATCACCACCTTTGAAAACGCATTTTTTTAACGCATTTCTTAATTTTTATATTCCAAGAATCCCCAATCATTCAAAAATATTTTGCCGAAAGAATTATGTTTCTATCTTATTTAGTTCCGAAGTTATAGCCCATTTTCGAACATGTGGTGAACGGTTGCGAAACCGAAACTAGTGTTGTGTGCTAACAGAAACTGATAAGTTAGCGAACATCAGCGGCAAATGTTGTAATTTTTCTGTTATGTATTGCTTTGATAATTATAAACTTGTTTGAAGACAACTTAGAAGTCTTTATTTTTTCAAACGTTGCATTAAATATCCGTTAGGGGGACGCGTGAAGCTACGAGAGTCTCTCGTTTTCTTTGCGCGCGCTTCATGCTGCTGCTGTTAATTCTGCGTAGTTTGTATTTTTTACACGAGATATTTTCAGTAGCAGTAGTACAAATATAGGCTGAACGTTTTTGTAAGCAGCTATGGCGAAGTTCAGGGTAAAAAGACGGCTGAAACGAAAGTTCATTGGCAATCGACACACTGTGAATGCTCCGACCGTCGGCCATGTGGACGGGGATTTATCGGCGAGTGCTGCGAAGCTTGCGAACTTGGACGACAACTGTGAAGTGCTGATGCCAGACCCTTTACTGCAGGGTAATAGGATTATTCACATGGAGATCCTTTCATCAGTTTTTGCAATGCTCGCCTGCCCGGAATGCAAGAACACCTCGCTGAGCCTGGAGGAGTGCTCCCAGCATGGAATATCTTTCTCATTTGCTGTTGTGTGTGGTGCATGCGCATATGTACACTAATTTGAATCATAAAAGAAGACAGGAAGTTCTATCGAGAACAACCTGCGTCTGGTATACGCAATGCGTCAGCTAGGCAAGGGGTATTCTGGAGCTGTGACACTGGCGAAAGTCATGAACATGCCGCCGCCGCCTTGGCATTCTGCCTACCAAAAGATATCTGCAAAGCTTTGTAAAGCTGCGGAGAATGTTGCATCTAAATCAATGATGAATGCCGCTACTGAAATGCGTTGTGTTGTGCGAAGTACTGAATGTGGTGTGTCAGGTGACGGTACGTGGCAAAGGCGAGGGCATTCCTCATTGAATGGCTGCGTGTCTTTGATATCGATTGATACTGGGAAAATTATTGATGTAGAAGGCATGTCAAGCAAATGCAGGGCATGTCATTCGAAAAGCAAGTTGAGCCCCACAAGTGCTGAATTTCTGGAGTGGAAGGCAAACCATACTCAGTGCCTAGCCAACTATACCGGTGCGGCTGCATTTCCGATGGAGGCGGAAATGTTGTATGCCCGTGTACTCAGATTTGGGTGCACGTTAAAGAACCCCAGGTGGTCAAAATTTCCGGAGCCCTCCACTACGGCGTCTCTCATAATCAGAAGTGGTTTTGGGACGTTGAACCCCACAAATCAATCAACTATACCGGTAGTGCTGGTGGTATGGAGGCAGTAGGGCTCTACCGTATGTTTTGAGCGTGCAGAAAAAAGTCGTGGAGTCATGCAGCCATAAAGGACATATATGGGCCAAATAGTGTGCGCAAACTTGAGTGTATCGGGCACGTGCAGAAGCGTGTAGGATGCCGCCTACGAAAACTCAAAAAGACTGTTCGCGGACTTGGAGGGAAAGGAGAATTAACAGATGTTCTAATTGACAGGCTGCAGAACTATTATGGTATTGCCATCAGAACAAATGTGGGAGACTTGCAGGCAATGAAGCAAGCCACATTAGCGAGCCTGTTCCATTGCAGTTTCGCAGATGAAACTCCAAGGCATGGTCTGTGCCTGAGAGTTGGTGCAGTTTTAACCGACGGAACGCACTGGGAAGTGGATACTACAAGCACAAGGGAGGCCTATCTAATGAGGTACTTAACAAAGTGAAGCCTGTGTACGCTGACCTTTGCACGGATGAGCTTTTGAAGAAGTGCCTGCACGGGAAAACCCAAAACGCCAACGAGTGCTTCAACGGTATGATTTGGCAACGGGTTCCCAAAGACGTTCACGTGAGCCTGCCCATCCTACTTTTTGGTTTATACGATGCTGTGTGCCACTTCAATGATGGTAACAGAAGTGTACTGGCTATTTTGAAAGAAGCAGGCATCGAACCTGGCCACTACACTATCGTAGCATGCTACACAAGGAACCAGCACCGTGTAAGAAAGGCCCAGCGTCAGTCGACTGGCGATGCAAAACAACACCGGAAGAAAAGACGGGCAGCAACAAAAGCTAAAAAAGAGCTCATGGCATCTAAGGAGGGCCCTACCTATGTGCCTGGTGGATTTTAACTGTGTAGGGCGCCATCATCCTGTTGTACAAGCATTGAAAAACTTTAAACTCGTTTTGCTCAAAACTTGATTTTTTTTGCACTTTTTTGTTACGCCAACAGTTGTAACTTCATGACCAATAAATCTTTTTCAATGAAACTTTGTATGTTTGTTCCTTTATTACTGAACTGTGCAACGAACTAGGATCAATAAAAACGATTGGTAAGTTTTTATGTAAAAATGCTTTAGTTGAAGCATTGCAGGGGAAAAACACCATTTTTTTTGTTTTCCTAGGTATTTTACTGTAACTTGATTCCCAATAATCAAATGGCAAAGATTCTAGTTCATTGCACAGTACCATGAGTTGGCTACCTTTGTGCCAAAAACTTTATAATTCCGGCGCTCCGTTCTCAAGTTATGACTGTTCGCGTAAAGGCCAAGTTTGGGCAATGTTTTGTCAATAACAAATCCAATTCTGATTTTTTTCACCCTTTTCTGCATATGAACATCATTTAAAAAAATCCTTTATAAGCCCTTTTTAAAATAATATCGTAAAGATCAAAATTTAAAAAAATTTACAAAAAGGTGGTGACATACCTTAAGAAGAAGGTGAAGGAAGCTGAGACCGATATGTGTAGAATTGGCATGATTAAGAAGTCTGCACTAAAGATCTATGGAACTTTTAAGCAGGAAATTGCCAAGAAAAGGATCTATGATAATACTCGGGGTAGTTCTCTACTGTTTGAGGCCAGGACGGGAGTATTGCGAACCAAGACATATCGGGCCAAATACGAAGAGGTAGACACGGTATGCAGTGCGTGTGGAGAGGAAGAGGAAACTGCCGAACACTTGTTAATGTTCTGTAAAGGGCTTCACCCTATAGTTAAGTATGATGGCGCAGAGTTTTCCAAAGCACTGGGGTTTAGGGACAGGGACGGCAAAATAGACTTTAAGCGGGTAGAATTAACAAGAAGGAGGTTATCTGAATGGTGGCTAAGTCAAGGCACGAGTGAAAATTAAGCCCTTCACTGCAAAGTACAAGTCCTTAACCTCGCTATTTAAGGAAAAAAAAAAACAAATCTAGTTTTTGGTTCACTAAGTATTACGGCTTGGTGGCGTTAGCCACCGACCGATCTAAAGGGTACAGCCATATTAATCCATCCGTCCAGTGTGCATAGACTTTAGTGGAAGTAATGTAATAAAAAATAAAGACAATTCAACTGAAACCCACAGCTTCGAGCGTTAGTCGAAAGCAATAAAGTAATAAAAAAGTATGCATGCGTTTATTGAGGGTTCACTGCAAAAGTGCTGTGTATTTTGGTGAAGGCATGTGTGAATCTTTACGATCGAGTGTCCAGCGCGAGCTTCATGTTGCAAATCACTACAGTTAGTGTAAAAAAGACTGCAGTGTGTGTCTCACATTAAATATTAACATTTGGTGTTCCGGATGCAGGGGTGCGACAGCCGAAATACAGTTCAAAGCAATTTTTTGGATCAGCGAACTGTTACTTTTAGAGCACTAAAATCCAAATTTTGAACAGGATACGGGGCAAAAACATGCATTTTTTATCACAAAACACCAAATTAGGAGCAGTGTAAAAAGACAGCTTACATTTAGAAAAAAAAGTGTATGAACCATTCAATTTCACCCAAATCATGCAGTGCGAACATAAGCATTGCATGAAAATGGTATTTTGAGCCACCACATTGAACAATGATAAAGTCCATATTATCATTTGATGCTCCTGTCAAATCATTTCACAGACTCTGTGATTTAAACATGGATCTGCCAAACTTGCGACCTTGAAATTGAGAGATTCACATAACCAAAGAGTAGGAATAGTGAAAAGAAACTGGCGCACAATTTAGTTTGTTTTTTTAGCGGAGCAGTTGTTATACACTGTTCCAAATGATTGCCAGTAGCTTATTTAGATGGCATTGATTATATTGGTATTCAGAATTATGTGGCATACAAACACACAAGTGAACAAAATGTGCTGTGTCCCGTGGGCTGTGACTAGCGCTCTCCCAAAATTTAATACGCTTTTCCGCAAAATATCATTTACTAATATTCGAAGCCTTCTGCGAAAGCTTGACCAGGTCTGTTCCTTCCTTGATGACATGGGTTCTGACATAATCATCTTCACTGAGACATGGCTTCATGCAGATAATTCAGACAATGAAAATAGTCCCCTACAAAATACCTATAACATTTACCGTTGCGATCGTGTTAACAGAAGCAATGGAGGCGTAATTATAGGCATTAGGTGTTCGTTACACGTGGGACACTGATAAAAAAGCCATTATCAAGGTTTCTACGCACTCGCTTTCAGCGGGGTCCGACTCTGCGAAATCGGCTTCTGCGCAAGCGCTTGGTATAAACTCAGCTTCATCCGCTTCTGTTTTCGCGAAGGCTGATTGACGTTGTGATCGGAATATAATTGTCCTCAACATAAATGCGAGGAGTATACTAAACAAAATGGAAGCTCTGAACTGTTTAGTGGAATGCCACAGCCCATCAATTGTCTGCCTTACTGACACCTGGCTAAATGATACTGTTATTGACAGCGAAATTTCGCCTGCTGGTTATGCGCTTCTTCGGAAAGACAGGCGTGCCGGCCGTGGAGGCGGTGTGGCAGTTTTAATTAAATCTAATCTTGAATTTTCTTTATTACCTGACCTTCCGGGTACAGAAACTATTTGGTGCAAAATATACATTAAAGGTATCATAATAGTTATTGGTGTCCTCTACCGTCCTCCTAACTCCGATGATATTGTCCCTGCTATTAATGATTACCTTGTCAGTAACAAGTTGTACGATTGTAGGTTACTTTTGGCTGGAGATTTTAATCTCCCGCACGTTAACTGGAACTTACTTATCCCAACAGGGCGTGACAGGACACTTTGCGCTTCCCTGATCGATCTGGCGGTTTCTTTTGGGTTAACTCAAGTTGTAGATACTGAAACACGCAAGGACGCAATATTGGACCTTGTATTTGTAAACCAGCAACTCTTATCGCACGGTGTAAAATGCGAAGTCATCGATGGGTTATCTGACCATAAAGCTGTCGAAGTTGCTTTGAACTTAGTGTGTCCGCCTCAAAGACCTGAGATAAGAACTGTTTTGAACTTTTCTAACGCTGATGATACTTCCGTATTGGACACTTTAGCTTCATCTTATGATGAATTTGTATATTGCAGCGAATTTTGCAATGTAGATACGCTGCTCCTTAAGTTTTGTGACATTGTGCGTGAATGCCAATCAAAGTACGTGCCTCAAAAGTATATTAAACGGAACCCAAGACACCCATGGTATAATAGAGAAATCATTCAACTCACTCGTCGCGTAAAGCGTTTACGTAAGAATCGTCATTCCAGGTGTAACGACAATGTTTCTTCATTTAATACATTGAAAAGTAAATTAGGCACTAAAATGAAAGAGGCTAAAAACTACTACTTCAGCAATACTTTGGCTAGATTTATGAAAAAAAATCCATCCAGGTTCTGGAGATCGATTAGTCCTGCATCGTCTATACCTTCATCATTTATTGTTAATGACCAATCCTGCTCAAATCCCGAAGCTATAGCAAATGCCTTTAATAATTATTTCAAATCTGTTTTTTCCACTGATAACGGCATCAAGCCTTCGTTTTCTGCATGCAGCAATCTGTCTGCTCTTCCTGATCTTGAAGTAAGCTCCTCTGGAGTACATAACCTTATATTAAATCTTGATGTAACGAAAAGCTCTGGCCCAGACGGTATTCACAATGTCTTTCTAAAAAGATATTCAGAGTGGTGTGCTAATTATCTTACTGTAATATTTAAAAAATCAATAATCTCTGCAACAGTTCCCCAGCTGTGGAAATTAGCAAACGTCGTGCCTGTATTTAAGTCCGGAAACAAGCAATTAATACCAAATTACAGGCCAATATCTTTACTTTCTACCAGCTCTAAACTTTTGGAGCATATCATTCATAAATATATTGTAGAATACCTAAATGCACACAATATACTTTCCCGATCACAGCACGGCTTTCGTGCTTGCTATTCTACTGTTACACAGTTGCTTGAATTTACGCACGACGTCGCTTCTTCTCTTAACGACCGAGGACAGATTGACGCCATATTTATCGATTATTCAAAGGCCTTTGACTTGGTTTGCCATGCTAAACTTTTAGTTAAACTTCGCACATTTTTTGGTGACAATAAGCTAGTTGACTGGATAGCAGATTACTTGCGGTCACGCACACAATTTGTTACGTTTAACCATGTGAAATCGTCTGAAGTACAAATCACTTCAGGGGTGCCCCAAGGTTCGGTGCTTGGGCCGCTCTTGTTTATTATCTACATAAATGACGTAGCAGAAATTATCGGTGACACACAAATTAAACTAAGAATGTATGCAGATGACTGCGTTATCTATAACACCATCTCTAGTGTTGAAGATCAGGAAGCGCTGAACAGTGTTTTTTCATTGTTTTGTAATTGGAGTGAAAACTGGCAAATGTCAATTAATTTCAAAAAAACTGTAGCCATGACCTTTTCAAATAAGAAACAGCCTCTTAGTTTTGCATACACTAATAATGGTGTCAGTCTAGCTCGTGTCACGGAGTTTAAATACCTAGGTGTAACTCTGACAACAAACTTAAAATGGCGCACGCACGTCGAAACAATCTGCAACAAGGCTCTTCGAAAACTTTGGTATCTCCGACGCACTTTAAACAACTCGACAAAAGAATGCAAATTGACAGCGTACAAGACCTTGGTCAGGCCCATACTTGAATATGCGTCGGTTGTTTGGTCGCCTCACCACAAACATGACATAGCTATGTTAGAATCTGTTCAGAAGAAAGCAATAAGGTTTATTTTTTGTCGCTATGACCAGCGGTTCTCGCCTACTTCGCATGCGCATGTTTTATCACTGCAGTCTCTAGAACATCGGCGCACTTGCGATCGTATCATCCTCCTGCATAAAACTGTTCACACAGGCTTGGGTGTTCTAGCGCCCATTTCTTTTGTTGCAGCTTCTGCGCGCCGTACCCGACGATTTGATCCCTTAAACATTACGCCCTTTAGAGCTAGTCTCGACTGCTTTAAGTTTTCCTTTTTTCCGTGGACCGTGGATCTATGGAATGAGCTTGATGGGTCTCTGCGCAGACTCGATGCTCTGCAATTCGAAAAAGAGTTGCGTAGTCATGTATTCTGTTAATTTGTTTTACTGTTTGAACATTTGTATTCCACTCCTGCAATGTCTCAAAAACTGAGACAGCAGTATTTGTAAATAAAATAAATAAAAAAATAAAAATAAAAAAGGCAATAACCTCTTATCTAATGGTGTCTACTACAAATATA
This sequence comes from Rhipicephalus annulatus, assembly GCA_013436015.1. NCBI lineage: Eukaryota > Metazoa > Arthropoda > Arachnida > Ixodida > Ixodidae > Rhipicephalus > Rhipicephalus annulatus. The sequence goes on along the minus strand of WOVY01010701.1, from coordinate 1,001,054 downwards.
GAAATTATATGGGTTGTTTGCAGAACTCGATTTGAGAAATTATTGATTGGTTGCTGCTATCGCCCTCCAGACACTAATCCATCATTTCTAAGCGACTTACGCAGCACCATAACTCATACTGTTAAGACGTGTCCAACTGAGCTCGTTTATTTATTTGGCGACTTTAATTTTCTTTCAATAAACTGGAAGCTGCTTTCATCGAATTGACATGTCTTCCCTGCGTTCATTGCCTTAACATTAGATTTTAACCTAGCCCAGATCATAAGCCAATCCACTCATGACTCGAATATACTTGACTTGGTATTAACAACGGCACTAAATACTATATCAAATATAACATACATAGATGGCTTCAGCGACCACCGATTAATTCAAATGATTCTTAACGTCCCATTTCGTCTCGCTGGAGCTAAAACAAAAACAATTCGCAATTATAATAGAGGTAATTACATTGTTATAAATGATGAATTATGCACATTCTTTGAGAGCATACTTTTACCATCCTTTCATAATCGATCCGTAGAAGACAACTGAACACTCTTCAAAAACAAGTTAGCTTCATTAGTTAGTGAACTTATTCCTACAATCAAAATAACAAATGATAAACAAAATCCATGGTTCAATAAATCACTTACCAGATTAAAAAATAAGAGAGATTGTACGCAACATATTCCTACAATCAAAATAACAAGTGATAAACAAAATTCATGGTTCAATAAATCTCTTAACAGATTAAAAAATAAAAGAGATTGTACGCGGCGGCTAAACACGCGCAAACTGCTGCTTCGTGGCAAAAGTATAGAGACTTCTTGAATAGCTACTGCTCCGCGATACGCGCCGCCCTTGATAAGTATTTTTCTCATGATCTACCGTCACTGTTCACCACTAACACTAAGAAGATTTGGAAACAAGTGTGCCCAGAACGTCACGATAACAAAATAATGTTGCAAAATGACGACCATATTCCCATTCCAGGTCAAAACTGTCCTAACGCTCTCAATACTTTCTTTACATCAGTTTACACCACTGAAGATCATACAAACGTCCCCGATGTAGCCGATTTCGACTATCCCTTTTTGCAGCCCATTGAAATCACTGTTGACGGAATTGCATCTATAATAAACAATCTTAAACTGTCCACATCAGCAAGCTTTGACGAGATTAACACTAAAATACTAAAAAGTACAGCCTCACCCTCGAGTAAAATATTATCTCACATCTTTCAGCAATCACTATCAACAGGACAGCTTCCACACGACTGGAAAATTTCAAAGGTCATCCCCGGGTTTAAAAGCGGCAATAAAAACTCACCTCAAAATTACAGACCCATTTCTCTGACATCCATCTGCTGTAAGATGCTTGAGCATATAATCGTCTCCCATATTTACAATCACTTAGAGCAGAATGACTTTTTCTTCCCGAAGCAACATGGATTTAGAAAGGCCCTATCATGCGAAACACAGCTTTTCGAATTCACGACTGACCTGCATCATCACTTAGTTCAAAACTTGCAAATTGACTGTCTTTTTCTGGATTTTTCCAAAGCTTTCGATCATGTTGCTCACTGCCGCTTAATATCTAAACTCTCTTCTTTGTGTATAGATTCATCAACTCTGTCATGGACATGGAACTTTCTTACTAACCGGCAGCGATTCACCATTGTTAATGATTTTTCATACTCACTTTCATACGTTTGTTCTGGTGTGCCGCAAGGGAGTGTTCTCGATCCACTGCTTTTTCTTATTTATAATAATGACTTACCAAGTAATTTATCTTCACAAGTGCGCATTTTCGCTGATGACTGTATAATTTACCGAGCAATAACTAGTACTTGTGATCACGAAATGATTCTAAATGACCTCAACCTCATCAGCAATTGGTGTAATAGTTGGCTAATGTCCCTTAATTCAAGTAAATGTAAAGTGATGTCCTTCTCTCGCAAACATTCTAACTCTGAGTTTTCTTACTTTATTAATGGCAATCCCGTATCTAGTGTTGACTCTTAAATATTTTGGTGTAACCTTCACATCTAACCTTTCTTGGACTATCCACATCACCAATATCTGCAGTGACGCCTCACGATTATTAGGCTACATACGCCGCAATCTACGTAAGACGCCCACAAATATACGTACTTTAGCTTAAGTAACATTTGTTCGCCCTCAGCTAGAATTCGCTTGTGCAGTTTGGTCCCCTCATTACAGCTATTGAACTAACATGCTGGAATCGATCCAGATTAGAGCTGCTAGATTCATCTCACAAAATTACGATCATAGCGCAAGCATAACACAAATTAAAAAAAGCTTATCACTTTTCCTTTTGAGCAGCCGACGTGATTTAAACCTCTTCATTATTCCATAAATACGTACATGAAACAAGGCCATTATCAATGACATTGCAAACATCTGCATTCACATCAAAGAGACTAAATAGTCATCTTTCATTCACACGCGTATACGGTAAAACATACAATTTTAACTCATTTGCACTCCCCTGTGTCATCTGCATGTGGAACAGCCTTCCAGATTAAATCGTAGCAGAACGCAATCGGGGAAAATTCTGGCACCTTCTACTCACCCATTTCAAGGATTAACTGCTCGTTTTATACATATCAAAATCGGCACCTACGCCTTTATTCACTACTGGTATCTCGCTTTTTCTTCTCATACTTTAATCTTATTTTGTTTGATGGTTTGAATACTAACATGCCATTCAGTTTTGTTGCGTTTTATTCAGTGATGTTTTCTTTTGAATAATGGAAAGTCTTTTCACAATTTGTGCTTGTTTTTTTAAACTTGTTTTACGTCATTATCTCACGCGTATACTCATCTGATGTTCATTGCCGTTCTATTCCTATTAAAATTATTATTAATATTTTCTCATTGTTATTCCTGTTAGGACTTGTATAATAATTGACATTTAGTTCATGTTATTATTTGTATGGAAATTGTACCAATTCATGTATGTATTCCTTTTATGCTCCCCTTACACAATGCCCTGTTGGGTCTGTAAGGTATTTTGAATAAATAAATAAATAAATAACCAAAAAGCTCGTTTTACGCTAATGGATTCATGAGTTGGCTCACTCAGGCTCAGGTCAAGCCGTGAGTCTGAGTGAGCTCGAAGTTTTTTTGTCGAGTTGTAGCTACAACATGTGGTTGCAGTCATTGCTTCTGTGCAGAAAATTTCTGCATCTCTGTGGGGCTGGGATGCTCAATGCGTAGCGGAAAGGGCTCAATGAGACGCTTGCCAGAGGCTGCTGGCTGATTACTGATGCCTTTCTAGCATAAGCTGGCCTACATGTCGCCTGCTTCCATATTGACCCCAAAATGATAGTTGATATTCACTCCCAAATTCAGTTTGCTCACCCCATTCCAACCTTATTTGCTTTCTATGGAACCGTATGCATACCTGCCAAGTTCAGGGATTCTGAATCCGGGAGATCTCTGCAACGGGTGGAGGGGGGGCGTTACCACGCTGATTTTTCCCAATCTTTTGGCACCAAAAAAAAAATACATCACAAAAAACAAGAGGGGGTGGGTCTTAATTGCAAGCATGAAAAATCAATAGAGAGATAGAGAGAGGGGGGGGGGGGGGACTCCTAATCGTAAGCAACGACATTCCGGTCTTATAATAGCTTGGAGTAGGGAAACCCTACCCTACATGAGTGTAGGATTCCCAATAAGATGCGTCTCCAAAGTGGGAGCGCAAATACTCCCATACTTCTGTGTCATAAAAACAAGTAGCAAAATCTATTTCTGTCAAAACAACTTTTGCATGGTTTTCTGGGACACACACGAACAGACAAGGCGGCGCAGCTGGCTGCCACGAAAGCGCTGTTCAAAGCTTTGCTCGTTGTTGTTTTTTGCACAAGAAGGCCACTTCTAGCAGGAAGGCCAAAACACTTCTAGCCTATATTACGTTTTTACTGCCTTAAATCTATCACTGCAATAGTTGCGTGCCCTCGAAGCTTGTAGATCGCTACAACATCGCCACGACCGCGGTTTTATGCGCAACAGTTGCACAAACGGTAGTTCCCTTTACGATTGGCGTGTGCTGGCTGAGCACATGCCTTCAAAACTAAGTTGTTTTATGCCATCTATGATCACTTCTGTCTCGATTTTGTCCACAGAATTTGCAGAAAGCACCGTTGCTTTGACTGGTCGAGCGGTGTATGTGCGCACATTTTCGGAGTTTTGTAAGTTACGTCATCGCCATACATAATCGTGTCAAGAGTGACCGTGGTTGTGGCAACGACAACTACACGCACTGTAGAAAACAGTGCGTGCGCTGGTTGCACGCGAAGTTCCGCAGCTTCGAGCACACTATTTGTTCTCAGCCTTCGTTTGACAGTTTCGGTACTAAAGTTGATATCGCCCGCCGTGATTAGGAAAAGTGTTCAGAACATTTTAATTTTGGCCCAACGAACACAGTGGAATTTGGCTGGGGAATTCCTCAAATTCGTATTAGCTGCGGTTCGCGAAAAGGCTGGAGTGGATTGACCTGCATTTCTGCCAATGCGGCCAGATCGCGCACAGAAATTTCGATTTCCGGGAGATTTTAATGACCACCGTACAAATGGAAGAAACGGTTAAAATTCAGGAGTATCCCAAACGATCCGGGAGACTTGGCAGGTATGTGTATGTATTCCCATCAGAAAGAGAATCTTGCTAAAAGAAGGTACAAGAAGGCCGATTTCTTTAAATTTTTTAGGGAAATGATTTTCAAAAAATATATTGCAATAGTATTAAAAATTTGGGTAGTTGGTACAGATGCGTCTTTAATTACAGTGCAATAACGGCAAAGATGGAAGACAAAAGGGGTACAGACAAGTGCTGGAAGACACCTACTAAAAGGGACACCTACAGGGCTAGTTTTTGTCCTTTCTGTCTTCTGTCTTCGTCATTTTCGTGCTGTAACAAAAATGTATTTTCAAAAAGCTTTGACAATATCCATGCAAAAATAACTCTGTGTGTAAACAGTTATAGATGCTTATTTATGCTGCTCCATGCCATCCCTTAATTGAGGCGAACCTGTGTAAGAGCGTACTTTTCAGGAATTGCCGGCATTTTATGAAACAAGCTTGTTTGGGGATAGTATGTTTTAGCAGCAATAAGCGCAATGCGCACTCTTTGTGCAACTTCTGTAAACAGATAGTGCCTGTAAACAACTTTGTACTTTTTTTTTTATCCGAGGTTAGTATTTTGGACTGTAAAAACTCTTTACCTGGGAAAGTATTCACAGAAATGATCATGAGGGCTTCCGCATGAGGTTTCTATACAGCACTGATAAAGCACGTCAATTTGCTCAAATTGACGATTTGCGCAAATCTCCAAGCTGGCTTTTGTGCTCTTGCATTCGTTGTCTGTAATTTTATTACGATGAGAAGTTTAATAATGGATTTTCTGCAAAGTTGTTTTCCAACGAAAAGGTCTCGTTCTTAGACTGCTTTTCTCAGTCGTTGTGTTTTTGCCTTACCCCACTTTTTTCTTTACGAACGACGAGTGCCTCGCCTACCATGTGATTTGAGGGTTTGTTCGAGGTGGGACAACCACTCAGTAATTGTTCGAGGAAAAAGTCGTTTTGTAGCATGCGTGCCTTCACCGGAATAGGTGTGGTAAAAGCACAGTGAGCAAGAAAAGCAGTCTGGTCACGAGAGTTTTTTCTTTTTCTTTTGGTTGGAAAACAATTTTGCAGGAAAGGCGCCTTGCAGATCTCTGCAAATGGTCAATTTATGAAGAGTGTACGGACACTGTCCTACCTAGTACGCAAGCGAGACACATTCATTAGGGCATCCATCCTCCATAACTTCTTGCCACCTATACTACGATAGACTTTGCTATGCTTTATGCTCACTACTCCTCCTAAGATTGCTTCCCACCATTCCCGTTTTTCCAATCCTTACTATATGCGAAGCTATGCTGAGAGCTGCTTGGCACATATTCACTTTGCAGAACTTTTCGCTGAAAGAGCTCCGCTCCGATGTAACAAAAATCACGTGGTCTCCATGGAACACGCAGCAGACTATCACAGCAAAGGGTGGCCTTTTTAAAGGTTACTGTAAAGAGTTTTTTTGGGGCAGCTAATACAATTAAACATGCAAGGTACCAACGAGACCATTTTTCGTTTTTTTTTTTGGGGGGGGGCAGAGAACCGTGGACAAGCTAGAGTCCCACCCTCACTAGTTACCTGCCTGCTTCTTTTTTGATACTGCCAGAACACCAAAGTATACAACCTCTTTAGATTATGGTTGCCTGGCAGGTAAATGCTCACAAAAATAAAGCAAACAAATAGGCAATTATGATCGAGTAAGCAGACTGAGTGCTGATATGCAGGCTCCTAGAAACCTGCTTAAATGGGTGGAGCTGATCTTTGGCCTTCATTTATGATGCTGGTGCATGCAAACTAAAATGATTTTTGTCCTCTCTACCACAGGCGAAGAAACTTTTTATCAGTGAACGCTCATGGTTCTTTTTACATGACAGTGTGTTCACCTCTACAGCTTGTAGGTGTTGGACTGCTGATGATGCAAGGAGAAAGTCAATATCTTCCTTTTACATTTCGCAAGCATTCTTGAACATGCTATTTCTATCCAGAAGTGTCACATGCTTTAGTCATGTGGCCGTTTTGTTCCTGAAATGCCAATGAAATTACGTGAAAATTTGCTTTGGATTTATATTTAAAGATATTCAGACAGTATGTCGAGCTTCTAAAATTACACATAGGTATCTCAATCATCCCACTCCTGTGCCAACTGTGCCAGATAAAGTTTACTGCACCATCTCAATAGTATCAAACGAAATCTTGCCAAAGTGCACTAAAGTGAGATTTGGGAGCATCTGTCACCGGCGGTAGCCATGCATAGAAACATGTGCACTTTGTTCTCGAGGCCACCAACCTCCCAATCACGTACGTTTAATAATTTCACTAAATAAACAGAGCTCGTGCATGCGTTCCAAGTAACCCACGATGCTATGTTTGGTGCCGACACCGCGCCTGTTGTGCGAGTCCGGGCCCATCGAAAACGTGTGTCCCCCCCCCCCCCCCCCTCTCACGAAATTTTTTGCTTGCCTGGCTCCCCTTCAGATCAAAGTGCACATCCCTAAAGAAAAAAAATATAAGACAATTCTGCCTACTCGCCTGGTGACAAGAAAAACCATTGGAGAATGTCCACATAATTGCTATTGTAATAAAAACAAAAGGGCTTTCATCATCGAGTCGTCTTAGGTGTATGCATAAGTTATCCTGTGGGTTTTTTTTTTCTATGTCCTGCTCTCTAGAGGACACTGTAGGGGATGTTCGGTGCCCTAGCTACATGAAATATTGCTGCTAAAGAAAAACAAAGTTTATTCATTGGTGTAGTTTTAGCACGAAATGAGTGCCAGAGAAGGTTGGCTTCATGAGACTAGCAAAATCATGTCATGTTAGTTGTGAAGAAAAAAGACATTTCTTTATCCTTCAAGTCATCTTACGGAAATGCAGTTGGGACTGTGTGAGTGTCTAGCATTGTACATCACAGCATTTGTCTACCATATCTGCTGATAACCACATAGGTGTATATAAAATGTTAGTTCATGAAGTACAATTTTATTCAACCAGTATTCTGTTTATTTGCTATGAAAATGCCTAATCACTGAATAAATTTTTCCAGAATGCTCAATGGCAGGACGCCATTATTTTTTCATCATCAACTGAAATAGAAAGTGCTCCTAACGTGATTGGCTCTATGAAATTTGCAATGAATTGAAATATTTTTTGCTCTTCACAAGAGTCCCAAAGTAATTATTTATGTCCTTGATTGAAAACGCAACTTGAGTCTCCTCCAGGCTGTGAAGATAGCAGCTTCTTATTACTCCAAAATGGGAAATTTCAGGGCTTCATATTTGAAAATTTTGTTGCTTCAAAAATTGCTCCAAATTGGGAGACCTTGGTAGCATCACTGGTATCTCAAACCATTTATTACTGGTGAATGCAATCTCAAACACATTTAAATATGGTTTCAAAGTAAGCACAAGTGCCTGAATGGGTGGCATGGTGACTGACACCTTGTGAACTCTTTACCAGTACGATGAATTCAGTGGCTGCTCATGCCCAATGTTTACAATTCATCTACTCTACGAGTATAGCAGGCATTAATGACAGATGAATTCGCAGGGTCCACGAGAATCATTCACCTTTCTTGCCGTGTTCTTGGGCTGCTTTCTTGGTGGTGCTGGCTGCTTACGCCAGGGGTATTTTAAAATAAACATTGCAAGAAGTACATAAACATTCTAATAGTTTTTTTTTTCTAGGGGAGACTGTGAAACAGGCGCCCAGTCGGTACCTGTAAACAAAGTTCGCCAGAGGACTGTGCTTGATGCCCCATCACCCACATCATTTCAGTTCTCCCAGCATGCTTTCGATGTCACTAAAATATGGCCTGGCACATAGTGCAGTAAAAGCTCATTCATTCGAATTTTAAAGGGGCCCGGAAACACTCTTTTCAATAACCGTGACGTGGATTCACTAAAATAGCTATTGCATCACAAATTCAAAGCCAGAAAATTTTTTAAGAATCCGTCGAGTACGAGCGGAGTTACAAAGCTTTGTCCCACGCTGCAATCGCACTCTCTCTTCTCTTGTCCCGGTGAAAGCGCTGAAAGCTAAGCAAGGAGGAATGGCAGGGGCAAAGAAAATATGTCACATGCGCCTCGTGACCTTGAGCACTTTTTTTCTTTTTTTTCTTTCGAATATGCGACTTCCAGTGTGATCATGCTCGCATGCGTGGAAAAGTTGCGGCTTCCCACTGCAATCCCTGTAACGACTGAATGCGCCATCTTCAAATCAGCCAATGGCTGATCGATCGCCTTCTACAAGTGATTTTCGAGCTTCCTCTGTCATTTGAAGAGAACAGAAAAAGCACTTTTTAGCTGACTTCAGCAATTAATTATGAATTGCAGGCCGCATGCTGTGCTATAATATTTGGCTCGCAGGTTCTCGGGAGCCTCTACTAACAGTCCGCAGCGTTTTCTGACCATGCTCAAAAAGAGTTGCAGGGCTCCTTTAATTAAAACTGATGCCCTGTTCTTGGCACAGCCTTATGTATTTCTATGGGGGAAAGCTCCAATAATTTGAATACTTCGTTATCAACAACGGTTAATGCAAACTGGAGGCCCCCTTGCTTTTGTCCACGCTTGAAGAAATCGGCCTAGGATAATCATCCGAATTTCTCATTACTTTCGTTTGTGGAAAACAAGAGCAGTAATTGATTTCCATGTGTGATTTTATGGGTGTAGATGCAGTCTGTCTGCTGCTACTACCTGGTGGAATGGCAAGTCTGGCTATGTTTGCCTTTAGCCATGTTTTTTTTTTGATAATTTCACTATTGTTCCATATAAACTAAGGAAGAAAGACTTTAAATCGTGATTTGGTGACTTGTAGCTCTTCAACATCGTGTAAGGCATCTGGCGAGCAGAGTCACTTCATCTCAGCTACAGTAAGTGTAGGGCTCTTGCTATCCACTCAATACCTGCAAGATCCATGCTTGTGCAGCCGTAGCGTCACTCTTCAAGAAACAACCACATTGCACGAGTTCATGCCAATTGTTCTCAAACACTTTTTGTTTGTCTGCCTGCCTTTGAAAAATGTAGTCATTCAAAAGAATAGAATAAGAACTGCTGGCAGTGTGACACCAGCCCATATCTCGTGGCGGAGCAGTTCTTAACCACTCTATGTGTTTGGTCTCTCTCGCCCGATGGTGCACTCAATGAAGCCTGACCCATCGAGTGCCCTGCAGTTGCCAGCAATGGCTCACGGTTTGACTAGTTGGAGGCAAAGTAGTGTCAATAACGAGGGTATTGTTAGGGGGATTACAAACACATGGAAGAGAGAAACGAGTCTATTTGCAAAGTTTACAGGTAGGTGTGACATCCCAGGGCTGCAAGCATCTCACGCTTCGGGTCCGCTTCTTCTTTATCGGTTCGTCTACGACGGCGGAGCCTTTCCCACTGCCTCGTAACATCACCCCCGGTGAACGAAGCGCCGTCACGGTGCCGCTAAGTAAATCAGGAACGGCATTATAGTAGCGTTTTAGTGGCGACACATGAACAACATCAGTAGGTGGTGGGGCAGAAGATGAGTGTGGTTGAACAGGAGTGATGATGTAGTCGACGTCGGTGACCTTTCGGAGAACTTTGTAGGGCCTGGTGTATCGTGGAAAGAGCTTCTCGCACAAGCCTTCACTCTGATGCAGCGTCCGAAGTAGGATGAGAGAGTCAGCAGGGTAGTCGACGTCGCGGTGCCAGTCATCGTAGCGGACTTTTTGTGAGGCCTGAGAAGCAGTGGGCCTCGTGTGCACGATTTAGCGAGCGACGTGGGCTCGAGAAGCAACGTCCTGGGCATACACCATTGGTTCGAAAGTATCAGAAAAAAGGAGTGTGTCGAATGGCAATGCAGGGTTGCGGCCGTACAGAAAAAAGAACGGAGAATAGCCGGCAATGTCATGCCTTGACAAATTGTATGCAAACGTAACTTAGGGGAGCGTTGCGTCCCAGTCACGGTGATCAGCAGTGACGTACATGGACAACATGTCTGTAAGAGTTCGGTTGAGGCGCTCTGTGAGACCGTTGGTCTGGGGATGGTAGGCAGTAGTAAGGTGATGTTCGGTAGAGCAGCTATGGAGGATTTCGTCGATAACTTTTGCGAGGAAGCAGCGGCCCCGATCCGTCAGAAGCTGGCGCGAAGCCCCATGTTGCAGAATGACGTCATTCAGTAGAAAGTTGTGACGTCTGTAGCGCAGCTACTTGGCAAGGCACGAGTTATAGCGTATCTGGTCGCATAGTCAGTTAAGACAGCGATCCATTTGTTGCCTGACACGGACGTTGGGAAAGGTCCGAGCAAGTCGAGGCCAAGACGGAAAAATGGTTCCGGGGGAATGTCAATAGGTTGGAGCAGGCCAGCCATACGGAGAGCAGGACATTTGCGATGCGGGCAGCGCTCTCAAGCAGCAGCATAGTGGCCTACAAATTTATACAGGCCAGGCCAAAAGAACCGTTGCCGCACGCTGTGATAGGTGCGTAAAAAACCCAGGTGTCCTGCCATTGGAGAGTCATGCAGATGTTGAAGAATGGTGGCACACAGGTGTCGGGGAATAACTAACAAAAATTCCGGGCCATCAGGCTTCATGTTGCGGCGATACAGAATTTCGTTGCGGAGGACATATTGACAGAGCGAAGGGTCGTAATGTCTTGAAAATACTCACTCAATGACCATCTTGAGGGTTGCGTCCCAGCGCTGCTCTGTGCCGATGTCGCACAAATGAGATATGATGAGCAGGCAAGAATTGCTCTCATGGACAGTGAGGCTAGCAGGGTCCACTGGATAACGGGAGAGACAATCGGCATCTTGGTGCAACCTGCCAGTCTTATACATTACGTCGAAGTTATACTCCTGGAGATGAGAGCCCAGCGACCTAGGCGACCAGTTGGGTCCTTGAGCGACGACAACCAACACAGAGTGTGGTGGTCCGTAATAACTAAAAGCTCCCGGCCATACAAGTAGGGGCGAAATTTCGCTACAGCCCAGACCAACGCAAAACACTTGCACTTCGTTATCGAATAGTTTCGCTCAGATGTGGAGAGAAGGCGGCTGTCATACGCAATAACACGCGTTTGGCCCCCTGGTGTTCAGCGAGGACGGCGCTGGTACCGTGAGCACTGGCGTCTGTGCGAACTTCAGTCATCGCGAACGGGTCAAAGTGAGCCAATATTGGTGGTGAAGTGAGCAGGTCGATCAGTGAGGAAAACGCAGCTGCTTGGTCTTAGCCCTACGAGAAGGACGCGTTCTTTTTGAGAAGATCAGTCAGTGTGCAATTGTAGCGAAATTGCGTTAAAACGGTGGAAGTACGAGCATAAGCCCACAAAACAATGAACATCTTTGGTAGTAGAAAACAGAGGAAAGTTCTTGACAGCACTAATCTTGTTAGGGTCCAGTTGGACGCCAGCAGCACTTACACGATGACCAAGGACCGTGATTTCTCGTCGGCCAAAATTGCACTTTTTCGAGTTAAGCTGGAGTCCCGCTTGACGAAAAATGGCTAGAATGGTCGAGAAATGAGTTAGGTGGCTTTCAAATGTTGGGGAAAAAACAATCACATCGTCGAGGTAGCAAAGGCAGATTGACCGTTTATAACCACGGCGGAGAGAGTCCATCATGCATTCGAACGTTGCCGGGGCGTTGCACACGCCAAAAGGCATAACCTTGAACTGATAGAGGCCTTCCGGTGGGACAAAGTTTTTTCTCGGTCTAAGTCGTCGACAGAAATTTGCCAATAGCCCCAACGCAGATCTATAGATGAGAAGCATCGCGCGCGATGAAGAAAGGGAAGGGCGTCGTCGATTCGTGGCAGCGGATATACATATTTGCGGGTTATGCTGTTCAAGGCACGGTAGTCAACGCGAAATCTCCAACTGCCATCCTTCTTTTTGACTAAAACAACAGGTGACACCCATGGACTTGAAGAGGCCTTTATGACTTCTTTGGAAAGAATCTTCTCGACTTCTCGTTATATGACCTGGCGTTTGGACTGGGAAACACGATATGGTCACCGTCTAACAGGACTAGCATCGCCGGTATGTATTTGATCACGCATGACGGACGTTTGACCCAAAGGGCGGTCATCGATGTCAAAAATATCTTGGTAGGTGGTCGGAACGTAGTGGAGTTGCGCAGCCTGATAGGACAGAAGATCAGGGGCAATCATCATCGTGGTTTCGTCGGTAGGTGCGTTTGCTCGGCTGGCTGCAATAGGAGGCGAGCAGTCTTCAGGGTCTAATGCCACGATGTTACATGCATCAAGTGGGGAAACATGGCCTAACGAAATGCCTTGCGGGAGAACTTGGGTCAAACTGCTAAAGTTGAGGAGCGGAAGTTGAACGTAGTTGTCCACGATAGTCACGATGGTGTGCGGCACAGCAACACTTCAGGCCAAGAGCACATCCACTAGTGGAGACACTATGTAGTCACCGTCAGGAAGAACTGGTGAAATCGTTAAGGCCACAAGCGCGGTGGCTTGCGGCGACAGCCGAACATATTCAACAGCGCACAAGCCGTGTGACGGTGAGGACAGCACAGCCCCAAGTTGAAGCAGTTAAAGTTGGAGAACGCCGGTTGCACAGTCGATGAGCGGCATTAGTGGAGGAAAAATTCAATCCACGAATCAAGTCATTGGGGCACTGCTCAATAACTGCAAAAAGAACAGATGTTGGATGATGCGTGCTGTGCACATTCCTGTGATGGCAAGACTTCTTTCGTCGGCGACATGAATAATGCCAGGAGCAGCCCGTGTGAGAACTTTCTTCGGGCGGCGGCGAAGTCAGGCACTCATCGCAGAAATATGCGCCCCGGTGTCAATAAGTGCAGAAACAGTCAGGCTGTCAACGTCGACGTCGATCAAATGTCGTCGTGTCGGCAGTACAAGGAGAGGATTTGAGGTCGGTATCAAGGATGCAGCTTTACCCCTAAGAGCTGCACTGCTTAGTTTTTCTAAAGAGAAATGAGCGGGGAGCTCGGGCATCGTCGTAGAGGAGAAGGGGACGACGGTCGACGTCCAGGCGGCGCATGAGACTGATGACGTCGAGGCAACGGTGAGCGACAGTACTGCGTATCAGGGGTATCGAAGGTGTTGGACTCAAAGAGTGGAAGGTGGCGGTAGTTGTCGGGGATCGGCGCAAGAGGCTGGAAGAGGCGGTAGCTGTCGGCGCAGTGAGCAATGTTGTACTGTGTTCAGGACGAAGACCAATGGTTGTGGCAATATTGTCACGGGGTCGCGACGTGGCCGAAGACAGAAGACTTTTTGTTGGGATTTAACTGTTTATTTGGGCGAACCTGTGCCCAGTAAACAGAAAGTCTGATTACAGTCGCAGTCTTGCACAGAGAGCAGTGAACGGACCGTCGGCCGTCGATCAACTACTGACAAGCGGCGAAGTGCGTCAGCGTTTATACTCTTGCCATCGAATGTTCTAGCGTTATCGCTGGCGGTGACGAGTGTTCCAGAATAATCTGTACAGTTCGTAGAGTGGGCGTGATCTTATTGAAATGATCTACTACAGTTGGAAGCTTCTCGAAAACTGCAGGCACGGTTTGCGCTGAGAATTGTGTAGTGTATTGGGGCGATAACAAAGCTTGAGGAATGGAATGTGGCATTGCCCCCCTCTGAAAAAGGCATCGCCCCGATGCTTTAGCTAAAGATGAAGGTACAACAATTATGCAAGAAAGTACAATGAATAAGTTTTGATACAGCAATAATACGAAACACACTGTTTTAGTTTGTTAACGCGCATGAAACGGCTGAAGGCGCGCGACATGGACAACTTCAGGTCGCGATCGGCGTTGTTGAGAGTTCGTGATGCCGTCGCGGACAATCTTGTAATCAAGTGGGCCGAGACGTCGAACCACCCTGTACGGTCCGAAGTACCGTCGCAGAAGCTTTTCACTGAGTCCACGTCGGCGTATTGGCGTCCATACCCAAACATGTTCACCGGGCTGGTATTGCACGAAGCGTCGTCGAAGTTGGTAATTGCGGCTGTCTGTTGATTCTTGATTCTGAGACGTGCGAGTTGTCGGGCTTCTTCGGCGCGTTGAAGGTACCTACTCACATCGAGGTTTTATTCGTTGGTGATGTTGGGTAACATGGCATCAAGCGTCGTTGCCGGGCTCCTTCCGCAGACCAATTTGTATGGAGATATCTTCGTCGTCTCCTGCACCGCCGTGTTGTATGCGAAGTTCACGTACGGAAGAATGGCGTCCCACGTCTTGTGTTCGACATCAACGTACATTGCCAGCATGTCGGCGATCGTCTTGTTTAGCCGCTCGGTGAGGCCATTGGTTTGTGGGTATTAAGCTGTTGTCTGGCGGTGGTTTGTCTGGCTGTATGCCAAGATCACTTGAGTTAGATCAGCAGTAAATGCCGTTCCTTTGTCGGTGATAAGGACCTCCGGGACGCAGGACGATATTTTCGATGAAGAACTTAGCTACCTCGGATGCACACTGCCTTTGGGCAGGGCTTTTGTCTCAGCGTAGCGGGTGAGGTAGTCGGTAGCTACCACAATCCACTTGTTTCCGAAAGCCGACGTCGGGAACGGCCCCAGTAAGTCAATATCAATCTGGTGGAATGGTCGGCGAGGTGGTTCAATTGGCTGCAGAAGTCCCGCTGGCCTTGTCGGTAGTGTCTTGCGTCGCTGACAGTCCCAGCATGTCCTCACATAACGAGTGATGTCGGTGATAAAACGTGGCCAGTAGTACCTTTCTTGTATTCTCGCGAGCGTGCGGGAAACACCGAGGTGCCCTGCCGTCGGATCGTTATGCAGGGCCTGCAGGAGTTCTGACCGCAGAGCTGAAGGCACCACAAGGATGTACTTGGCTCGGAGCGGTTAGAAGTTTTTCTTTTGGAGAAGACCATCTCGCAGGAAGAATCACGCCTGTGCATGCTTGAACACCTTCAGGACTTCGGCGGTCCTGCCTTCGAGGTATTCTATTAGGGCCTTAAGTTCCGGGTCGGCCCGCTGTCATTCAGCGAAGTCGTCGGCAGTTATCGTTCCCAAGAAGTAGTCGTCATACGGGTCGTCGGGCGGTGGTTGGTCGACAGGCGCACGGGAGAGACAGTCGGCGTCGGAGTGTTTCTTGCCGGACTTGTAAACGACGATAATGTCATATTGTTGAAGTCACAGGCTCCGTCGTGCGAGGCGACCTGAAGAGTGCTTCAAGGTAGCTAGCCAACACAAGGCGTGGTGGTCGCTCACAACTTTGAAGGACCTACTATGCTGGTCTCGCAGCTCGCATTTGACGGGTCAAAGCGTCCGCTATCCAGCCAGTTAACGGTCGAACACTCGTGAACATTTAAACAAAAGTAACTTTAATTAACAGGAATTGGGGTCACATTTCAACAAACATTCACAAGCACTCAGTAAGTCCCCCCACAAAAAAGCGGTGCTGTTGCTCGGGCAGGTAGGGTGAGTCTGCCCGCCGCTTGGCATTTCTTCTTCCGTCGACGACCGGTGTTTTCACTCTCTCCGTGAGCTGACAGAGAAGATGACAAATGACGCTCCGAAGGTCGTTTGCGGCGCCCGTTTAAAGTGGCCATAACAAAGGAAAAAGGGGTTTCAAGACGTGGAAGTAGCCCCTATTAAGGGATTAAGCGTCTCCCCCGACTTCCTTTGACGGCACTTGAAAGGCAAACACGGCTCCTGGCCGCTCTCTTCGAGAGGGGACGGCACACCTACCGTAGAGATAGGGGCAAAATTTGGACGTAGCCTAGATGATGGCGAGGCACTCCTTTTCTGTTGTGGAATAACTGGCTTCTGCTTTGGATAGCGATCGGCTGGCGTAACTAACAACCCTTTCAAGTCAGTCAGCCCTCTGCACAAGAACGGCGCCGAGACCTCCGCTGCTTGCGTCAGTGTGTATTTTTGTCTCGGCGAAGTCGTCGAAATGGGCAAATAACGGAGGCATATGGAGGCGATGTTTAAGCTCCTGGAAAGCGTGTTCCTGCGGCGCTTTCCACTTGAACTCTACGTCAGCCTTGGTAAGGTTAGTGAGTGGATTGGCGATGCGGGCGAAGTTTTTCACGAACCGCCTATAGTAGGCGCACAGGCCCAGAAATCGGTGTACCGCCTTCTTGTCACTGTGTGGCGGGAAGTTGGCAATGGCGGCTGTTTTCTGTGGATCGGGACGAACTCCAGACTTGCTTATCACGTGCCCCAGGAACAAGAGCTCCTCGCACGCAAATCTGCACTTTTCTGGCTTCAGTGTGAGTCCGGACGTCTTGATGGCTTGAAGTACAGCTTCAAGGCGCCGAAGATGCTCGTTGAAACTCGAGGAAAACACGACGACGTCATCCAAGTACACAAGGCAAGTCTGCCACTTCAATCCTGCCAGAACCGTATCCACAACGCATTGAAAAGTTGCAGGCGCTGAGCAAAGACCGAAAGGCATCACCATAAACTCAAAGAGGCCGTCCGGTGTTATTAATGCAGTCTTCTCTCGGTCTCTTTCGTCGACTTCGATTTGCCAATAACCTGTCTTGAGGTCCATTGACGAAAAATACTTAGCGTTACGGAGCCGATCAAGTGCGTCGTCTATTCGTGGGAGAGGATACACGTCCTTTCTTGTGATTTTGTTCAGGTGGCGATAATCGACGCAGAAACGTAGGGTCCCATCCTTTTTCTTCACTAACACCACGGGGGGACGCCCATGGACCCTTGGACGGCTGGATGATGTCATCCCGTAGCATTTCATCAATTTGTCTCTTCATGGTATCGCATTCTCGCGTCGAAACCCGGTACGAACTTTGACGGAGTGGTCTGGCATTTTCCTCAGTTATGATGCGATGTTTCGTGATTGAACTCTGTTGAATTTTCGATGACAACAAAAAGCAATCTTCGTATTGCAGGAACAGGGCCTTGAGTTGTTCTTGCTTATGATTCGGAAGTCTGGGATTGACGTCAAAAGCTGTGGGTGGGGCTTGGTTCCTCTGAGCAGGTTCCACAGAATCGGCGAGGGCGAAAGCACTGGTGGCTTCCACAATTTCTTCGATGTATGCGACCGTCGTTCCTTTGTTCACATGTTTGTACTCATTGCTGAAATTCGTGAGCATAACCGTTGCTTTGGCTCCCCGCAGCTCTGCAATTCCTCTCGCGACGCAAATATTTCGGGTGACCAACAGATGCTGACTGCCTTGAACGACGCCTTCCAAGTCAGGTGATTTAGGAGCGCCGACTGAAATAATGACGCTAGAGTGAGGCGGAATGGTGATTTGTTCTTCCAGGACATTCAAGGCATGGTTTCCTGACAGCGTGGGCGGCGGTAGTGCGTCTTCTGTAGATAACGTTATTGACTTTGCTCTTAGGTTGATGACAGCATCATGGAGGCATAAGAAGTCCATGTCAAGGATGACATTTCTCGAGCAACGCTGTAGGACTACAAAGTCTGCAGGATAAATACGGCCGTTAATGGCAACTCTCGCTGTGCAGATTCCTGCAGTCGTTACGAGATGACTTCCGGCTGTGTGGATTTCAGGGCCTTCCCAAGCTGTCCTAACTTTCTTCAACTTCGCGGCGAACGACCCACTGATGACGGAATAGTCGGCTCCAGTATCGACGAGAGCGGTCACACTGTGGCTGTCGATAAGAACGTTGAGGTCGCGAGTTTGCCGTCTCGCGTTGCAGTTAGGCTGTGGCGTCGGGTCACGGCTTCGTCGGCTTGTTCTACTGCTTCTATATGTTGCGTCTTCAGGTCGCCTTCGGTGAGTGAGGTTTCGTCGTCAAGACTTTGCCTGGTTGGCGTGTTCGGAACACTCCGTCGCGTCGTCATCGTCGTTGGAGGATCTTCGGTAGTTCGTCGCACAGCAACCGCGCCTCCATCGGTTGCTGCCCTCAGTTTCCCGGATACGGGCTAGGAGACCGGCCCTGCGTTCGGCCATAGTACTGCCGGTCGTGCGGAGACATGCGGCCGCTTGGCGACGGCGAACGGGAAGGACTTCGTGGTGTCCACCGAGTTCCTGTCAGATAGCCGGCGATGTCACGTGGCCGTTCCCCTGGCTGCGGACGTGGCGCATTGATGGCGAAGCCACGCAGTTTCATCTGTCGATACTGGCAACGGCGGTATGTGTGTCCGGCCTCGCCGCAGTGGTAGCAAAGTGGGCGGTGGTCAGGTGCACGCCAAACGTCGGTTTGGCGTGGACGGGGAGGAGCGTTGTGGCGCACTGCAGCGGCGTAGCTCATACTGGTTACGAATACCGGCAAGGGAGGTGGCAGACAACTCCAGCACCACTGTGACCCGTGTTCTGATCTTATCGCAGCTCTCGCTGCAAAAGGCTCTTGAAAGGCCGTTTTTGCAGCTTTTGCTGTGACTGCGCTGTAAGTTCTGTGCAGGCTTTGCACAAAACGCACTGCACATTAGTCAGTTCGACAGTATTTGAGTATCTGCTGGGTCACCTACATTCTCTTTTAAAGAAAGTGTTTGCTATTGTACAGTGTTAATTGCAATGTTGGCAGTGTCATGAGGAAACTATTTGTGGGCAATTTATCTCGTCCTTGAATCTCCCTTCTTGTGAGTTTCGTCTTTTTCTGAATCAAGAGCTACATTACGTAAAGCTCACTGATGGGCTCGGCAACTCGGTTGGCATTCATGAAAACATGTGCCGGGCAAGTGCGTTGGGACAGTTAATAAATTCATCCACAAGAGTTACCATGTTTTACTGTGAGCATTTGCTTAGGCAATTGTTTACAGAGTTGGTACCGTGATATGCAGCGCTATTATCAGTACAGTACCAGCCAGCTCCATGCAAGACTGTTTGAATTTGCAGGTGCTTGCTGTGTCTCTACACCACGGGTCTAATGTTGAATTCCAATGGCAAAGCCCGAGCAGCCGACGGACTCTGCGAGCGAGCTCGCAACTCTGGAGTAGAGCATAGCCTCCATATTCGTGATGGGAACACAACACATGCAACTGGAGCAAGGTGGAAAGGGTAGGTATATCTTTTGAGTGCCGAGTTGTCCAGAGTACTTTGCATGCACAGATTTTAATTGGCTGTCAAATTACTGCTTATATACACTAGTTTCAATAATGCTGTTCAATGAATCCCTCCTGCGGAAAGTTTTCTGACTAGGAACTGTCGCTATTGAGCAGCATAAACAATTTGTCAATGTGGTTGATTGGGCGAGTTGGTGATACATGACTGTTTTGAAATGAGAGCGCACTACTTAGACGCGGACAGAAAGAAACGGACAAGTGCTTGTCCCTGTCTTTCTGTCCGCGTCTAAGTAGTGCACTCTCATTTCAAAAAAGCGTAAACAATACCACACAATTTGTTGACTCTATCATCTATGTTGTCCATAATCATTACCAAAACAGGCGACTACTGGCGGTGCAGTCCCAAGCAGGAAAATGTGGTAAAGGAAGTACGTCACGCTGAGTTTTGGTCTACTGTTGATTTTTATGGAGCAGCTTCTCATGTTCCATGTAGTGACTCCCGCACTGAATCCACTCTGACTTCATCATTGAAACTCTTGACTTCTGCCCTCACTCCATTGGAACACACTTACTCCAAAAGTAACAGAACATCTCGCTTTGACCATGTCATTGGAGCTCAACACAAACTCATGGCATCGGACACCCCCAAGCATAGGTGTGTGCACGGGCGTGGGAAGAGGGGCAGTGGCATAGCCAGGGGGTGGTGCACTGGGTCACTTCCTGGCTGTGATGCCCAGAAAATGATGAGAAGCTCTGAAGCATCTCAACAGCGGCCATTAGGAATTTCAGTTTCTCAATGACAGCACAACTAATTTTTAGAGTTGCGGCAGTAAGTAGCGGTAAATGTCTTGATGCTACTCGTTGCAATTTAGATTGGCCGTAGTGTATTGCATAGTTGGCATCTTACTGGGATAAAATGGAGACATTCTTTTCAGCATACATACCACATTGTCAGGGATGACGAGGGAAGTGAAGAAAGAAGAGCAAGAAAAGAGAATGAATGGGCGAGAGGCCAAAAGAGAAAAGCTTGGAGGAGAAGGACGAAGTGCACGTGGGGACACCATATTGGAGGAGTGCGCGCACGAAAAAAACGTTGGCACGGCGGAGTAGAAGACGGCGGGTGATTGAGGCAGCCTGGGGCCTGTCTCAGCACTGCAGTCCGTCGAGATCCGCCTGAGTTGCCTCCTCAATGAGCCACCTCCTTTGCGCTCCTGTCGTCCAGCTAGCGGGCGGTGTAGCGAGTTGCCAGGACAGGTCAGCGTCACGCTACCGACCTTCAACGGGCCCGGGTTCGCAGACACTTGTTGGTGACGTCAACGACGCATGGGCCAGAGGGGCTTGGAACGTGTCCAGAGTGCCTCCCGGCACTAGTCCAACCACCGCATAAGAACGACGTCCTCACACTTGGGAGCATTTAGGGCAGGCCTTTCCACATTAGCAAAAACAACAAGTCTGGGCGCACGTGGTAAGCGCGGGTGTCGGCGTGATTGATATTCGTCGTAGGAGGCCGAGACCTTAGAGACGTTAGTTACTGGGTGGGATGATATGGACGCCAGTAGAACTTGGCTGTAACAGGAATGGTACGTTATTTCGCTCTGGGGACATAGCTATTTATTTTTGGCTTCATTTTTCTTCGTGTAATCATTTATATCTGTGTGTGGGTGTGCAACGAAGGTCGTGTTTTTGTGCCACACACCCTGTGCCCCGCTTTATGTGTCGATCCCGCTGACTCAAACAAAATGCGCCCGGAGACTTTGTGACACACATCTTTAGGCGAAGGTGAAAGACAACCAATATTTGTATTAATTGGCTTATAAAGCAGAAAAAACAATCAACAAAATGTTCTGTTCATAACTTCGCTAGTACGAAATTCAGATGCACTACAAAAGTGTACTTCATGTAGAAGGGATATTGCTAAGCCAAGAAATTTTGCTTATTGGTAACCATTTGTTCCTTTATTTCCGAGG
Source organism: Rhipicephalus annulatus (assembly GCA_013436015.1). Taxonomy (NCBI): domain Eukaryota; kingdom Metazoa; phylum Arthropoda; class Arachnida; order Ixodida; family Ixodidae; genus Rhipicephalus; species Rhipicephalus annulatus. The sequence goes on along the minus strand of WOVY01010701.1, from coordinate 979,581 downwards.
GGCATTCACCAAATCTTCAGGGACAATTACTGTTATATGAAGGGCATCGTCACAAACCCCGAGTGTTTACTTTCTTTCTTTTTGATTATGTGACATTACTTCATGCTACTAGATGTATTTTCTAGTTATCTTTCATTTCTTCAATCTTTGCTTAGAATGCAAAATAAACTTATCTTTTGTGTTGTGCACATGTGTGTGTTAATTCTGGGCTCTAGCATATTCACTTTGCAGAGATTCTATTGTTTAGGGGCTTGATGGGAGTGGTGCTGGCTGCGTTTTAATATCTATGTATTGCAAGCATCATTCATTATTCAGGGTACTGCTTCAATTGAGATAAACCTCTGAAAAGTGTCTGATTTTATTAGGTATTTCTCAAATACTTTTTTATTCTTATCTTTCCTTAGTTATCTTTGGTGCCCCTTAAAGCATGGATAAAGTAAAGTGATGAATGAATGTAGACTGAAAAATTATAATATGGAAGCTTTATCATCATTCATCTTGGCATAATAGCTTTAATAACTATAATAAAACAGATAATAAAAGTCAAAGTTTCATTTTTAAATTACATGCCAAAATCTTGCATGTGGATGCCAACTTGGCCTTGCTGATTTCGAAGTGTTTCTTTATCTTCCTGCCTTGTCGGCTAAAAAATATGCTGAAACTCCGTGCATTTCCTTCTGGCCCTCTCATAGTTCAATTTACTTAGTTTTCACTGATTAAGGACTGCATAGGCCTATAGTAGGTGCCGCCCAAATATACGAGGTTGCAGCGAGCTAGTGTGGAAATTTCAAGGTAGCATTGTAATTTTGGCATTATGTTTCCAAGTTTTCTCCCTTACCAAGCATATTTTCAATGCAATTGTTGTGACTTTGTCATTGTGAAAGGGTAATTTACAAAGACGGGAAAAGTCGTCTTTCTCTTCAGTGTCCCTTCAATGCATGCACCCCCTTGCCATTTCAGCATCACCACTGAAGAAGTAGGAATTTCTATTTCTGTTGCCACGCTTTACGCTATTCAGAGTGGCATAGATTTTGTTATAGCAATTTTTAGGGCATGCTTGCATGTGTAAAGATATGTAAAAAATTTCTATATACAGTTGCAAGTAACTAGAAAGTGAACGATTGTGTTAAATATATATTTTGGGTAACAGAAAGCGCATTTAAATAACCTGGCATTGTTGCAATCACAGATGTGCATACAGAGTAAATCTAAAAGGTAGATCGGTGCCGCTTTGGCTCTTAAATTGCCCTTACGTCTTTGTCACTGAGGAATTTATTAATAGGTGTCAGTCTCAATTAATTTCTTTGCCATTTCAAATTATGACTCCAGTGGCTGAGTTTTGATAGGAATGAAACACTTGGGACATCATTTAACCATGCATTATGTTAGCAGCTATTATAAGCATTACAAATAGATCACTTAGCTCTAAGTTGTTGCTGTGCATTCCAAAGCACCATACATTTTTTTCATATCTTCAGTTTTTTCACTGTCTTGAAAGTACAGCATTTGACATTTTTTGATGAAATCACTAGTGTACCGGTGTTTTGGTTGACCAGATCAGTTCAATTTTTTTAGGATGCTAATTTCTTCTGATTACTTATTTGAATGTTTGTTCTAATGATGTATCAAATCATATTCATTTCAGGCACTTTCAAGCTGTATGGTGCAGCTTTGGACCTGATGGACCACCAACAATTTCTTTGAAAAATTGATTTCATTTGCTTTTATTGAATGTTTCAATAAAGCCTGAATGATGTTCATTTATTGTTTTGATTGAATGTGGTTGCTATGACAAATTTTCATCATTGCATTATGATGCAAGTGCTGTGATCCATCACTTTGTTTTCTTATTTTTACATCAATTCAGCTATAGTTTCGTTAGTGCTGGAGTCACTGCATGACTTCTTTTTTCAATAATACGTTAATTAGGCCCTTTGAAAACTGTCCATGTCATTTAATTTTACAAACCTTGTTTTCAATAGCTTAAGGCTGTGAGACTTTTGTGCATCATTGATTGATATGTGGGGTTTAACGTCCCAAAACCACTATATGATTATGAGAGACGCCGTAGTGGAGGGCTCCGGAAATTTAGACCACCTGGGGTTCTTTAACGTGCACCCAAATCTGAGCACACGGGCCTACAACGTTTCCGCCTCCATCGGAAATGCAGCCGCCGCAGCCGGGATTTGAACCCGCGCCCTGCGGGTCAGCAGCCGAGTACCTTAGCCACTAGACCACCGCGGCGGGGCTTTTGTGCATCATTAAATACAAATAACAGTTCACCTTATTGACTAACACTTTCATGCATATTCAGTATAGTTGTGATAATTTCAAGTTGGGCAGTACATGTATGTGACACTAATAATGAGTATCATGGTGGTATAACAAACGTCCCAACTTCATTGCCATATTGCATATTTTCCAAGTGCCCAGGAACGTGTTTGAATCAAAAGTGGAGCTCATAATTTGTTGTTACGGCAAACATTCGAGTGTGACACCTTTCTTCTTTCTTCCTTGAAGAAATTTGACATTTTTTCAGGTTGATGTATTTTGATAAGAAGCCTGAACCATGCACAAAGCTTCATTTCATATTGTAGTAATCTTTTTGTGCCTGATAGTTTTGACAGTTGGCAATATTTTCGTTCCCTTTTTTTTTTTCTCTCTAGGTTACCAAATATCAAGAATACTCTGATGCCACTTTTATATGGGGGAACAATATATCGTGAACCTTTGCTGCCTACCTTTTCCTGAATTTGTGATATTACTTTTTTGTAAATAGGTGTTGATTCTAATTACCTTGCATCATTGCATCAGATCCTTTTTGTGGTTTTCTACATGAACAACCTAATTTCATCTTATTCTGTTTTGCTCATCAATTTGATCTTTTCAGGTTGTAGCTAGTTCGAAGCTATCTTAATGACCACATGCAGTTGGACATTAACAAACGTCAATCTCAGTTTTCTAATTTCGGATCAGCTTCTTCAATGACCATATATCGAGCAAGTGTTGAAGGTTCACCTGCCGTTCTTTGTTTCATAAATTGCCCTTAAAGCATTTTCAAGAAATATTTAGTGTTGAAGAGTATTAGTCTCATTTTGCTTCCCTGGTCTTTTATAATTAAAGCTAGTCACTAGATTTAAATAAGGGTGAAATTCTGAAACACTTGTTGGATTTAAGTATAGATATAAGAACCCTAAGTAGGTCTGATTTAACCCACATTTTTTCACTTAAACCTGGCATAAGTATATAGTGTCAAGTAAAACTCTGTGACTCAAATCAGCTTTAACATGAGCAACAGCAGTGGAGTCACCTATTTTGTTTTCTTTGTGCAGCAACGATGGCCAGCAGTCCAGCTACTACAGATTGTGTGAAGAAGCCACGTCGGTGGGCCTACCACCAATGTAACATGTGTGACTATAAAACTTATCATAGCGGTAGGCTGAAGACACACATAATGGTTCACACTGGTGAACGGCCTTATGAATGCCACCTGTGTCCGCGGAGCTTCTCACAGTTTGTCTTGTTGAAGAATCACCTGGTCACTCACACAAACGAACGGCCATTTCAGTGCCCTTTATGCCTTCAGAAGTTCCGGCGCAAAGACATTCTCAAGAGACACCACCAACGGCGGCATGAATGTCATTGACCATTTCAGAAGGAGTTCTCCTGTTGGATCCTTTCTTTTGTGGTTGTAAGAGAACGATTTACTGATTTTCGGGAGCTCTGTAGCATTGCCAAGCTTCGTAGGGCTGCAAAAAACACGAATGGAGCAGTTTTTGCACTGCCTCAGTACTGCTGCTAGGGCATCAAGATGCATGCAATGAAATGCTGTGACTATGTTAGATATTTTTCTTTATTGCCTCCTTTGCAGAGTTCTTGATCGATCATTTAAACAGATTGTGTGCTACGAGCATATGCTCTCCAAAAATGTTAGGTTCATGATGTTTAGCTGGCACTCCTCTACATAGTCAACTTCAAATGTTTTGTTGGCCGATAACTGTGGCATACTGCAATTTGGTTCTGTGGAATCTCACAAAGAGGTGGAAAGAGCAAGAAAGGGAAACTGACAACCACCTCTTTGTAGCGTGTAGCGTAAAGGCCATATGGATTTCTCAGAAAGAAAGCATCTGAATTGCCAAAGAATTTATTTCATTCCTGGATCGGGACACTAGGACAGGCACTGACTCTCAAGTGAACATTTTATTGAAGAAATGAAGCATATGTAGATACAGGAAAGCATTTAAAAAAATTAGGTTACAATTCTAATCATGTGTGCGACGTCAGATGGTGGATTTTCTTGTCTAACAGATCAAGTGATGGAATGCACGCACATTGCTCGGCTCTCTGGCAGATAGCAAAGGCCTCGTACATCTCTCTCACATCCCTTTGACAAAGCTTTACGAGGACTCATTAAAAGCTCATGCAGGCCTTTGATGAGAAACTTGTATGGAATTCCTTTTGGCTTGGTAGCTACATATGGGTCGTTTTCAATTTCTTAAGATTTCTGCATATATGAACTTTTCTTTGTATTAAGAAACGTTGTAATGAGCTTGAGAAAGGTTGTTGCATATTATTTTTTCAAAATGCTAGTATGCTTGCTGTTGAAAGACCTCTTTGTCTAGAGTCAAAGAAAGACTTCAGTGCTTTCTTGTGTGTTAGCTTACAGGAAGGAGTTGATGTTTTCAAAGGACTGCAAGTTGATGGCTGTGTGACGTCCCCGCAAACGCGGACTGAACCCCAGCCCTTTCAAGATGTTTACGTTCATTTCTTAAACCCACGTCGGAACCCTAGAAAAGCGGTCACGGGTCAAGGAAGGGGGGGATGCGAAGAGTCGTTCCCAGGGCCAAAAGGAAAAATGCTGTGACGACTAAAGTGACAAGTTGGACATCGATGCCAAGAACCAACCTTGGGCCCCTACTCGAGCAGCCAACTCCAAGGCCCCGACTACATGGACATTCCGTGAGACGAACTTCACCTCCCTTACTTAGACGAGCTTTGCGGGAAGGGATGCGGCATATTGAGACATTGCATGGTTTTATTAATTAATGACTTTATCATTTGTGTCATCGTGTGTTTACTCTGTATTGAGGCACCCTTGTGTTGTCACCGTTACTTTGCTTATGTATCCTGTGTCGCGTGTCAGGAGTATTTACTAATCTGTTACAATTTTGTGTAACAGAGATGTCGTACACGGGCAGTATGCGTGTATGCCATTTGCACGTGCTATTGAATTAAATGCGTCCATAATTATGAAAAGATCGTAGCGTCTCTTACTTCCCGGCCCCAGCACGAATCCCTGTAGGTGGAAAGTGATTGAGAGACGTAGCCAAGAGGGAACCAGACAGAAAAGAGGTTGAGTGGTCTTCCCTTTCTTTGGCGATCGGTGGCGTAGCGGGGACGTCTCAGCTGTGCAAATCAAGGCACCAGTTTAATTGTGAAATGGGGTATTTTTCATACTCTTTGAGCATTCATTGAAGTTAGTATTGAAATGCAGTTGGTGCCTCTCATCGTCTTGTAAAATATTTCTCATGGTATTGTTATTAGAAACACATCAGAACACTGAGCTGTCATTTGTTGTTCATTTAAGATTTGTCTTTCTTATGAAACAACACAGTAGTTTGGTCACACTTGCACAACATTCTGACAAGGACAGAACGAAATCAAAATCTCAATAAGAATTGCACTCCTCATTGCACCTTGGGATGCCCAGTTTTAACAGTGCTTTCACAACACTCATTTTAGTTCATTCAACCTACCTTGTGACAGACTTGTTGCCTGTCTATTGAAAGTTTCATTCTTGACATCCAGTAGATTGCAGCATAGTTTCCCATAAGCACACACAGGGAACACTTGCCCCATTGTAACGGAAGCTACAACGCATGACACTTTAGCCAGCATGGCAATGATCGGTAGTAGTACAAAGATTTGTCTAAGCTTTGTTTTTGGCTCTGCTTGGCTCCTTGTGGCTTGCATTCACTCTGTTGCACGACTGAATTCAACGCTGAGGTTACACTTCACCTTAACCTTTTCAGGCTCACCAATTCAAATATGCTTGTGAAGTTCACAACGATTTGTTCTTTTATCCAAAAGAAATTCCAAAGCACTACAATAAACGAAGCCATAAGTGCTTCTGAAGCCGCTGGCACGAAAACTAGGCAAGTTTTTGTACCACACATCATTCTTATGGAGACTAAACGATTACAGTGCCAGATTTTCCTCTATTAAGTATTGTAGGAAACTGTGCTTTGCAGTGCTGATCAGGCTCAAGTAAGCCTTCACAGAATGAGAATATTCATCTTTAGAATTGCATTTTGATATTGACTGCTTATTAGCTTGAGATATATGTCAATTCACACAAAAATGTGATTGCATGCTGTGAGTGTCTGTCTTGTTTTTTTGTTTTTGCACAGGAGTTATGTCACGACAGTGTTATGAGACATTAATTGGTAAAATAGTGTACAAATATATAATGCTTGGATGTGCAGCTGTTGTGAGATTTGAAGCAAAAGTGGAGTGATTGTTACAGAGTTAGGAAGAATGGTATTTACCCAAAAAATAACAACAGAGTGCATATTGTGCATGTAACTTTTGTGGCATGTCAACTCATGCAAATGTGGGAACCTTGAAGGGACATGACAGTTATTCAGATGCAATCCTTTAGCTTTCTTTCTATCCCTGTGGTTCCTGCGCTGTCACTTCAGTCCTTGTTGGCAGTGGTGGAAAACCTGCGCCAACTGAGCCAACTGGCACCATCTGGACATTACTGCATCATACTCTTCCACAAGGGTCTTTTTTGTCTTATTTGCTCCGTTGATGTGCCACAAGCTGGTTTTGGAACCGAAAGTAATGTTCACTGCACGCATGTCATGAGCAGATATTACGTGAAGGTCGCATTTTGCACACTTGCGCTGCTGCAAAAGCACATAATCAGTAGTTCATGCAATTATTCCGACTTCTCCTTGATTGAGGCAGTACCTTTTCTGTTAACCATTGGCAAAGAACAAAGGCGATGTGGCAACTATCGAAAAGTGTGCCAGTATGACATATCCGACAAAAAGCGACGTTAGTGACAGTGTGGCGCAGCGCCGCTTTAGGCCTAGTGCACACATTTAATGGCTGGTGACCACCTTAGAGCGCTGAGGTGCTGACCGCTGCTGTCTCAATTGTTGTGCGGGATCGTGTTTAGCGTGCACTACTTTGCAGAAACGAAGATGCAGCTTGTTATTACGTAGTTGAGTGTTGTGGATCATGGGTGCCAAGACAGCAAGCGTAGCACGTACACGCTTTCATGGGGCAACAGCCCAAATGCACCTCCGTCCGATGCCAGGACAGCTAGAGCATCGCTTGAAGAAAGCTTGCGTCGTCGCTTTAACACAATAGGCTTCTTGCCGGGTCTGTGCACGGTCTCAAGCGGAGTGAGTGCAAGCTGCTCGGCACTGTGTGTGCGCCAAGCAAATGAAGCACTGCACACGACAACCAGTGAGTAGACTGTGTCAGTAAAAACTGTGTCAGTTTTCGTTAAGTAGCAGATCGCGGCACACATTTATAACGGACAGCCGATAATGTCTGTATCGTTGCTATGTCAGTCGCTGCGTTGTCTGTGGAATCCAGAATACGCTTCGGACGATCATGTGAGAATTCCAGCCATTTCTGAACATTGGCAAAAAAGAAATAGCTTCATGGTGAGCACTTTAGGCAATATTTGCTGTGGCACTAATTTATTGCTTCTTTATTGGTGGTGTACGTAAAGAGATATAAATTGGTACTTGGTTACAGGAGTGTGCATGAGGGGGAGAGGGCATGGTGGGTGCATAGCCAGCCCCATAAGTTGACATATTAAAGAGGGAGGGCGCTGCGATAAACCATCTACTCTGAAGAGGAAACCTCTGCATGTTGATGTATTTGATGGTCAATGCATACTACGTTTAGTGTGTAGTTAGCAGCATTCCCTGCAGGTTCTCAGCATGTATGTGCATATTAGCAAGGTTTTACTGTAACAAGTGTTCTGTACGTGTATGTGTGTGCACACTGCTATGGACCATGCTACAGCTAGCATGGTACGATGCCCTTTAATATAGACAAGATTTACATAGCACCGACTAAGCTGAAAACTATATTTATTTAAAAAATTCTTCACTATTTTATGTTTCTGCCTCTCTACATAATCCTTCTTTGCTTATTTTTGTGCTTATTTTGTGGGCTTGCTGCTTCTGTATAAATGATTATGCAAACTCAGGGAACAGTAAACTAAATTAAAGCTAAGTTTTCTTCCTCTGTGTGCGTCATGGAAAGTCTGTGCGTACTCCAAACACAGAGGTAGCTGCTCCAAAAGCAGATTTTGCCTGCTGCAAAATGCTGGAAGGCATTCCTACCACTCTGTTGCCATATTTCACACTTTTCCCACAGAGTCCCAGCTACTCGTGCCATTATCGAACAACGCACTGCGGAGGCTCTTTGACATATGTATTGATGCTCTTACTACCATTGTTTTGGATGTCCTCATAGATGGTCGCCCAAGCGTCATAGCGAATCTACTGTCAGGTGAAAATGACAGGTGTAGTCCCAGCTGCAGGAACAACAAATTATCAAGGCCTTCGAAATCGGGAGGCGGGGCAAATTGTCACATGTCAGCAAACCCGCAGTCTTCATCACAGAGAAAGAGTTTGTGTTTCTAGATAGCTAGTATTCCACGTGTTAAATTTTACATTCATTCACACGTTTCATGATATGCACGGTTAGGTGCCAAAGTTTAACATGGCTCAGATGGTCTTTTTTGCGCATGCGCTGTTGTTTCATGTGTGGGGGTACGTGCAGTTCTTCACTAAACATTCAGTTGTAAGTTCAGCACTCGTCCTGTGTGGTTTTTTGCTGGTTCTTTTTTTCTTATTGAACATTTATATAGTTGAAGTGTTCTTCAGGGCTAAGGTTGGTGGGGCTCTTAGGGCTTCACCGACAACCTGCTTACTGGGCCAGCTCAAAGTCAACTACTAGGCTCTTCTAGGCCTTCTCGGAGAGATACATTTCCCATGACCAATGTGGTATTGTGTTCACCTCACAAGGAAATGAAGGACATTTGTACATAATATGTGTCAGTGTTCGCACCACTAAGCTCCAAGGGTGCTCGTCTCAATATACTGCGGAATGTAGCAATTTTACAGTGTACTAGAAGGGAACAGTGGAATGAACGAGGCGGCTGCGCCGCATATTGGCTGATTCTCCGGCGGGCGACAGTAGCGGCGGCACTGCACTTCCATGGTACTGAAGATCTCAGGAGTGTTCAGGAGTGTCTGCATTGGGAGCGTGCGTGCCGTAGCCTGCAAAACCACGTAATTGCTCGTTTTTAGTGCGTTTAATGCATTTCTCAGCCTTTATCAGTGTATGCACATCTGCTAAGCACCACAGTGCACGAGTTGTAGTGGAGCATACGCAATAACGCGTATGCCCCTTCGGAAGAGAACGAAAAACCCCGTGCTCTGATTGCGCGAGAACCTGTGCAGTCTTTGCCAGACTTGCCGTATGACCATTTTTCGTCGCCGTCGCGACCACATTGCGAGTTCTTTGTTTGAATGAACATCATCGCATTTGGTGGAGGCTGCTGAGATTCCTAAGCAGACCTAGAGCTCTGCTCTCGCAAGTTGGCCCAAAAACCACCGTACAACATGACTGAGCAGTTGCCAACCAGCCCATCCCAGCACAACCAGCACCATCGGCTGCCCCGTCGACCTGCCTCAGCGCTACCCGTCAGCGAGACCCACCAATCTTCAGCGGCAGTGGTGAGCAAGACGTCGTAGACTGGCTCTCCTTGTACGAATGCGTAAATGCCAGCAACAAGTGGGACAACGACTCTAAGTTCGCCTATGTTATCTTTTACTTGGCTGATGTCGCTAAGCTATGGTTTACCAACCGCGAAACCGCCATCACCAGCTGGTCCACCTTTAAGATCCTCGTGACCGAAGTGTTCGGCCGACCAGAGGTCGGCAAACTCCGCGCTGACCAGCGTATACGCCACCGAGCCCCGCAGCCTGGCGAGACCTTTACTAGTTACATTGAGGATGTGCTCGACCTCTGCAAGCGTGTTAACCCATCTATGCCTGAAGAAGAGAAAATTCGACAGATTTTCAAGGGCATCGAGGATGGCGCATTCTAGATGTTGCTGGCGAAAAGCCCGACCACGGTAGCAGTCCTCGTAAGCCTGTGCCAGAGCTTCGATGAATTGCGTCGTCAGCGTTCCATCGCCCGACAGAGTGTCCCATCACCAGATTCGATCTCGGCCGTCGCACTCGCAAATGGCAACGTTCGCTAGGGAACTCTGTCGAACCAGATTAAAGACTTCATCAGGGAGGGAGTCACCCGACAGCTCTCCCTGCTGCCGCATAGCGACGCGCCCACCACAAACCTGCCTTCGACACTGTAGCAGGCCATACGCACTGAAATTTGCGATGCCCTCCCTACAGTTTCGGTCCCTTACCCATGCACTTCGGTACCATCTGATCTCTCAACTGCTGGCTTTGCACTTCACCTCTCAGCTACGCAGCTGTGGTCGCCCGGCCCCCACCGCATCCAGTCTCCTTATCGGCTCCATCTCCTCCGGCCTCGCCTCCAGTTTACAGGCCCCACCTCACTTTTTCCGTCCATATAATGAGTGGCGTACCCAAGACAACCGTCCTATCTGCTTCGCATGTGGCATCGCTGGCCACATTGCACGCTTCTGCCGCAGCAGGCCACCACGTCTGCATATGAACAGAGGCATTCTGACTCGGATCGCCGCCCATCAACAGCTTGCTTCTCATCCCCTCATCGCCGATCGCCATCGCCTATGCGTCGTCGACCGCCTCCTGAGAAGGGAAACTAATCAGTGCAGTTCCAGAGGCAAGAACTGCAACTTGTGCGCAATTCTCAAGGCCTCCATTTTCGCCGCAAAATGTTATTGATGTCGATGTTGAAGGAGTCGCCACATTAACGTTAATTGATACCGGGACTGCCGTTTCTGTGATGAATGCAAAATTTTGTCGGAAACTGAAGAAAGTGACCACATCTCTCTGTGGCATGGCGCTGTCCACGGCTAGTGTGCAATGCATTCATCCCTCGGCTATGTGTACGGCGCGCGTCGTCATCCAAGATGTTTTGTACGTCGTTCAATTTTTTGTTCTACCATCTTGCTCTCATGACCTTATCCTGAGTTGGGATTTCTTATCACGTCATGAAGCTATCATCTATTGTTCCCGTGCCGAAGTTTCCCTTGTGCCAACATGTGAATTTCTGCCGCTCGACCGTTCTCCTCTGCTCTGCAAACTCATCGCTGACGACGACACCACCTTGCCTCCGGAAGCTTCAGTCCCTATTAGCCTTTCATGTGTGGTGCCATGGTGGTGTTTACGCCATCTCCGGTTTTTACTGAACGCAAGGGCATCGTTCTCCCATTTGCTGTTCTTACAATTGCGTCTGGTTTACCTGTAATGCTGGTTACCAACCACTGCAACTACCCCATTGGCTTACTCCGTGGTGAAACGTTAGGATATGTACAACCTGTCGATCATATTGATAATATTATTCTTCCCAACGAAACTCCATGTCATATCACCGCAATCACTCATGTGTCTGAGCCATCAAGTTCGTCAGCCTTCGACAATGCTATTGACGCAGACCTTCCCTCCTTGTATCACCGCCAACTTGTTGCTCTCAACAAGTTTTGTTCTTCTTTCGACTTTCAAGAACCTGCTTTGGGCCGCACCGCGACTATCACTCATACTATTGACACCGGCTCATATTCGGCTCTGCGACAGCGTCCTTACCGCGTGTTCACTGAAGAGCGCCGCGTCATTACGGAGCAAGTAGATGACATGCTTAAACGTGGAGTCATACAGCCTTCTCTAAGCGCTTGGTCATCACCTGTGGTTCTGGTAAAGAAAAAAGACGGCACCGTTCAATTTTGTGTGGTTTATCGCCGCTTAAACAAGATTACGAAGAAAGATGTCTACCCGCTACCACGAATAGACGATGCTCTTGACTGTTTACAAGGCGTCGAGTACTTTACATCCTTGGATCTGCGTTCTGGGTAATGGCAGGTGCCAATGGCTGAATGTGGTCGCCCTAAAACTGCCTTTGTAACGCCGGATGGCCTATATGAGTTCAAAGTCATGCCATTTGGGCTCTGCAACGCGCCTGCCACATTTGAGCGCATGATCAATACCATATTGCGTGCCCACTAGTGGAAAACTTGCTTGTGTTACCTGAACGACATTGTAGTCTTTTCATTTGATTTCCCGACACATCTTGTTCGTCTCCACGAGATTCTGGCGTGTCTAACTTGTGCAGGCCTACAACTAAACACCAAGAAGTGCCACTTTGCAGCACGAAAACTAACCATATTGGGACATGTCATCACAAGAGACGGTGTTCTTCTGGATCCCAATAGGCTTCGAGCTGTTGCTGACTTCCCGTTGCCCACATCACTGAAAACCCTAAGAAGTTTTCTCAGCCTCTGCTCCTACTTTGGTCGCTTCGTGCACAACTTCGCGTCCATCATCGCACCTCTGACGAGTCTGCTTTCCAACAGCAAAGGTATATCTGCATGGTCACCTGCATGTGACGACTCATTTCGCCAGCTGCGCCGCCTGCTGACCACACCACCTATTCTCGTCGCTACGACCCCACTGCTGCCACACAAATTCACACCGATGCAAGTGGCATCGGTCTTGGTGCAGTTTTGGCACAATGGAAAGGCACCCAAGCCGAATACAAAGTCGCCTATGCAAGTCGTGCTCTCAAGAAGGCTAAATTGAATTACTTCGTGACAGGGAAGGAGTGTTGGGCCATAATCTGGGCGTTCACGAAGTTTCACCCGTACCTTTACGGCCGTCCTTTCGATGTGGTCACAGACCACCACGCTCTATGTTGGCTGTCCACCTTGAAAGACCCGTCCGGACGCCTGGGGCGTTGGGCACGTCGATTGCAGGAATACGACGACATCCGTGTCGTATATCGTTTTGGTCGCAAGCATGCTGATGCCGATGCACTTTCGCGTTCGCCATTAACACCAGATGTGGCTTTTCTGTCACCTCTTTTTACCACCTTGTCACCACTTGACATCACTGACATGCTTTCGGAGCAGCGTAAAGACCCATACCTTGCATTGTTACTCGACTACCTTACCGATCCGCCCGCTGTCCCTTCCACGAGAGCGCTATGCCAGCAAGCAGCCCATTTTTCCGTGCGAGACAACATTCTATACCGCCGCGACTACATGCATTGTGGTCGGAAGTGGCTCCTTGCTGTCCGCTGTCCTGACTCATATGCGCTCTGACATCTGCATGAATTTCCATGCAGATCCCCTAAGTGCTCACGCAGGTGTCCTGAAAACCTACGAAAGGCTGCGCCAATGATATTACTGGCGAGGAATGTATCGCTTTGTGCAGAAATACGTTCAGTCTTGCACCACTTGCCAACAGAACAAGACACCTCCATGGCACCTTACTGGCATGTTATAGTCACTCCCAGGCCTGGCTCGCCCATTTGACCGCGTGGGTATCAATCTCTATGGCCCCTTCCCATATAGCGGCTCTGGAAACCGGTGGATTATTGTCGGCGTCGATCATCTGACACGCTACGCTGAGACTGCAGCTCTACCAGCAGCGACCGCCCACGAAGTCGCACTCTTCATTCGGCGCAGCTTCATTCTCCGCCATGGTGCTCCACGGGAATCACTCAGCGATAGGGGTCGAGTGTTCCTGTCGGAGGTCATCCAAGCTATTCTTGCTGAATGCAACATCATCCACCGGAAATCTACCGCATACCATCCACAGACGAATGGTCTCACTGAACGGTTCAACCGCACACTTGGCGACATACTGAGGATGTACACCTCCTCCGACCATACTAACTGGGACGCTGTATTACCTTTTCTTACCTCCGCTTACAACACCGCTACGCAAGCGACTACCGGTTTTTCTCCTTTCTGTTGTATGGCCACGAACCTTCCCATCCACTCGACACTATACTCCCGTACCGCCCTGGTGCATCTGATTGCTCCCCGCTTTCGGAAGTCGCCAGATATGCTGAAGACTGCCATCAGTTGGCTCGGTCTATGACAAGTCAGGCTCAATGTCTACAAAAGACCCGACATGACGACGTTCATCACATAGCGCCTGCGTTTCGTACTGGCTCCCTTGTGTGGCTTTGGGTGCCCCCACACGTTCCTGGCTTTTCTTCTAAACTTCTGGCCCAGTACCATAGTCCATACCGTGTCACTGACGCGACCTCGCCGGTGCATTACATCATCGAGCCCCTAACACAATTGCCAAATTTGTGCCGTCGAGGACGCCTGACCGTACACGTCGGCTGTCTCAAGCCCAACTTTGACCCCCTCATTGTGCCTACTCCCCGAGTCGCCAGGATGGCTACTCTTCACCCCGTAGGTATTGTAGTGGAGCATACGCACTAACGCCTATGTGCCTTCGAAAGAGAACGAAAAACCCCGCGCTCTGATTGCGCGAGAACCTGTGCCACCTTTGCCAGACTTGCTGTACACCCATTTTCCGTCGCGACCTCATTGCGACTTCTCTGTTTGAATAAACATCATCGCAGAGTGAATATGCAGGCACGCCGAAATCGCGTCGAGACATTCACTGTTTCAAGAGCCTGCCGACTTACAAAAAAAAATGTCAATCGAAATTTGCACAGATTCCCCTAGCTTCTCACACAAGCAGCGCTTTGGCTGCGCTACACCATATGTGGCTACTGGCAAACTACAAAGAGAGGAGAAGTATCAAAACCGCGATTAAATCAGATGCTCATTTTGTCGGCAGTCTCTACGATATCCACAGCAGTGTTCCTCATATGAGCCTACATGTGCTCGATTGTTTCACGAGAAACCCGAGTATAAGTAACGTAGTTACAACATGTATATCGGTGACGACTCAATTTTATCATGCCAGTTTTGCGGAAGATAACAATTATTGCTTTGTGAAAGGCTTATTACATGTTAAAAATAACACACAAACATACTAAAAAGTGCCAATTGTATATATATAGACCGTCTGTTAATCTGCTTAAATTCATTGTAACCAGTTCTCATTTTCTATCGACAGCTTAAATTGTGCTGCTTTGCAAATACTCTAATGGCGTAACGCCATTGCAGGCCAGCAAATTTATGACGTTTTGTATTATAAGCATAGTTTTATTATTAAGTGTAAGTGTCAAAAGTGTAGACAGGCAGTGGTGCATCTTGTTTTAAGAAATTTAACTTGTATATGTACACAGTTAACACACACACACACATACACATATATATGTATATATGTGACGCATTCACAAGGTGATTCTAGGAGAAGCCGACGAAGAAGAAGTGCGCGTGCATTAGAATAGACGCATGGCATCTGGACCACGACGTGTCTCCATTTTGTAGCGTCACACAAGTCGACAGGATACGAACCTGTGCGGGGAAACCCCAATGGATTTCCTGAACGGGGAAACGAGGAGGGCGACCCAGAGTTTCATTAATACACTTCAGTGCTCTCATCAACGGAAAGCCAGTAAATGCAATTTTCGATACAGGAGCAACAATTACTTGTATCAGCGAGGATGTGTACAAACAGCTAAAGCTTCAGTTGATGAGAGACTCCAGCATCATGGTCCAGCAAGTTGCATCAAGCATTCGAACTTTGGGTCGCGTAAACATTCAGTTACAAATTGGGAACGTCATCAAAAAAGTTTATGCACATGTGCTGCGAGGCATGAGAATGCAATTAATTCTTGGCCTAGACAGCGCTTCATACTTCAATCTTTCTGTAAATCTGGAAAGCAAGTCAGTGACACAAGCACGTGAGAATATGAACCTTCCGCATCACAATGAAAAGAAAACCATTCAAGCCCCGCTGATGCGAACCCTGACTTCAGAAAACTTATCAGAGCATGAGTCTGTGGCGCTCGACTCTCTTTTAAGCAAGTATGACGAGATATTTTCGAAATCTCAGACAGATATTGGGTGCATCACTACTGAGAAACATAGGATCGCACTTACCAATGCTGTCCCTATTCGTCGAGCACCGTACCGATGTTCACAGGCAGACAAAGTGGAGATCAACAAACAAGTGAACGCTCTCCTCAAGCAAGGTGTTGTGAGGCCTTCATTATCGCCCTACGCCGCACCTGTCATTTTAGCAGAAAAGAAAGGTGAAGGACGCACTCGTCTATGTATTGACTACCGGAAACTCAATGCCATAACGGTACCCGACTTTCAACCAATTCCACGTATAGATGATATTCTTGACCACTTAGGAAAGGCGGAGTTTTTCACTTTGTTGGACGTAACGTCGGGATACTGGCATGTGCAAATGCATCCTGACGATGTTCAGAAAACTGTATTTGTCACGCCTGATGGTCATTTTGAGTGGTTGGTAATGCCGTTTGGGTTGAAGAACGCTCCAGCGACATTTGAAAGAGCCATGAAATCAATAATAGCGAAACATCAGCTCACCAATGTTATTAATTACTTTGACGATGTGGTCGTATACTCAGAGACATTTAATGATCATATACGACACCTTGAGGCGCTATTGAAAGCTCTCAAAACCGAGAACGTAAAACTCAAACGAAAAAAGTGCCAATTCGCACGCTGCAGCATTGAATACCTGGGCCACAAAATTTCACAAGGAACAGTGACACCTAAGCAAAGTAATGCGGCTGCCATACTCAAATTTCCTACACCAAAACGAGAAAAAGATCTTCAGCGTTTTCTGGGCACTGTAAACACCTACCGTCAGTACCTCCCTCACTTCAGCGATATCGCTCTTCCACTCACAAAACTACTCCACAAAGGCAGCAAGTGGGTGTGGACAGAAGCATGCGAGCAAGCCTTTCGTGAACTGAAGAAGCGGATAACTGAAGAACCGGTGCTTCGCATATACGACCCTTCGAGACCATGTACTGTGTACTGTGATGCATCTGGCGAAGGCATCGGTGCAGTGCTGAAACAACCTGATAACAAAGGCAAAGAACATCCTGTTGCTTACTATTCCCGCAAACTACTTAAGCACGAGGTGAACTATGCTATTACAGAAAGAGAATGTCTTGCCATTGTAGATGCCATTGATAAATGGCATTGCTACCTTCATGGAAAGTCATTCACTGTTGTAACAGATTACTCTGCACTCCAGTGGCTGAAGAATGTTAAAAATCCTCAAGGTCGTCTCTTCCGGTGGTCTTTGAAACTGTCAATGTATGATGTGAACATCAAACATCAAAAGGGCGCAAGTAATGTCGAAGCAGATGCGCTCTCCAGAGCCCCAATAGTTAATCTTCTATCACACGACGACCTTCAGGGATGCAACAATGAGCGTCCAAAAGGAACGCACTCATTGAAAAATAACATCATCATCGTTAAAAGAAAAGGACTACGGAAAATATACGTGCCACGAACTACGCCCAACCATTCTGAAGAATGCACATCAACATTTTGGGCATGTCGGAGTGAAGAAGACGCTATCACTCCTGTCTCCGCAATATTATTGGCCGCATATGGCAACCGATGTTTCCGCTTACATTCGGCATTGTGATACATGCCAGAGATGCAAGAAGACGAAAACAAAAAAGTTTGGGACGCTTGAATCACTGCCTCCAGCTGAAGAGCCCTTCGACCTCTTTGCAATAGACACCATAGGAGGATTTTCTGGATATGGCTCGTCAAAGAGGTTTATACACATGGTTATTGATCATGCGACTCGCTACGTATGGGCGTTTGCTCATAAAAGCGAGAACAGCGACGATTGCATTTTATGCTTGAAAACAATTTTTGCTTCTGGAAAACCACGGAAGCTCCTTTCAGACCGTGGAACAGGATTTACCGCAGGAAAATTCAAGCAGTTTTTAAAACATAATCGTATATACCAACTATTCACATCATCTCATCATCCACAATGCAACGGCATGAACGAGCGGACAAACCAGACTATCGTAACGAGACTTAAATGTAAGATCAATGACGAACCACAGAAGTCTTGGACTAAGCTGCTTCCGGAGGTAATTGACGAATAAAACAGAACACCCAACGAAGTGACCGGCTACGCACCTTCCTTCCTTATGTATGGAAGTCCATCTTATCCTACTGTACTGGAACAACGAGAAGAAACTGTCGAAAAAGCGCGAAAAACTGCAGTTACCAATTCTATCACCTACCATATTAAGAACAAAGTCATTTATGATAGAAAATTTCTTCCGGTTGAGTTCCAAGTCAGTGACTTTGTCCTTTACGAGACACCATGGCATCCCAACAATGGCAAACTGAGTTCTGTCATGGAAGGACCCTACAAGATTCTACGCAAGGTCTCAACAGTGAACTATGAGATCAACCGCTCCGTGCTACCCTTACGTAGAAACTCTGACATTGTGCATGTTAGCAAACTGCGGCGTTATTTTAAACCTTCTGAACTGAGACTTTCTCGAGGGGAGGGGGAAGTGTGACGCATTCACAAGGTGATTCTAGCAGAAGCCGACGAAGAAGAAGTGCGCGTGCATTAGAATAGACGCATGGCATCTGGACCACGACGTGTCTCCATTTTGTAGCGGCGCGCGCGCACACACACACACACACACACACACACACACACACACACACGCACACACGCATGCACGCACGCACGCACGCACACACACACACACACACACACACACACACACACACACACACACACAAAGAAATAAAGGACACACTTATGAATATATTCATTTCATAGTTTTTTACTCTACGCTTTGGCCGTAGCACGGCCTTCGTCACGATTAACAGAAATACGTGTATGTGGCCGCTTTTATGGGCAGGCATGAACACGTGAGTACAAAACACGTGCGATGAGCATGTGTCACAAAATATATATATATATATATATATATATATATATATATATAGCCAAGTAGATCCTTCGTTAGCATTGACAACGTGGTTTATTTCAACGTTTCAGCCAGAGTCTGGTTGAAACATCGAAATAAACCACGTGTGACTGCTCACAGAGGATCTATTTGACTACTTGCAACGCTACGGCCACTCAACCACCATGCCTGCCTATATATATATATATATATATATATATATATATATAAGGGAAAGAAGTGTATACTTAAGGGCTCATTTTTCTGTGTTTTTTTGGCACAATATTAATGAGATCTAACAGACAATAATGCCAATGAATGTATAGGGGAAGTTATTAGGCCAATTGTAATGTAAATATGAAGAAAGAAAAGTGGGTAAAAGATAACTTGCCGTGCGCAGGAACTGAACCTGCTACCTTTGAATAACGCGTCCGAGGCTCTACCACTGAGCTACCACGTTAAGTGAATTTAAACACGGGAGTGTCAGTCAGCGCAATCTGTAACCATGGCGGCGAGTGTGGCACACTCTTTATGTGCCTGTGTGGCGTCATGTGGGACGTGAACTTATTACGAGCTGGTAGCTGACCAGCTACCAGTCCCTCGTATACAACCTAATGGCACCAAGTCTGCCAGTACGAGACCCTCGCTAATGAATAAGGGAAAGAAGTGTATACTTAAGGGCTCGTTTTTTTCCTATTTTCGACCAAATCTGTGACCTTCGAAAGTCGTAGGTTCGGTTCCTGCTCACGGCAAATTATCTTTTCACCCACTTTTCTTTCTTCACATTTACATTACAATTGGTTTAATAACTGCCCCTATACATTCCTTGGCATTGTTGTATATATAACTACAAGTACACGCATTTAAGTCACACGTCACCGCCCCATTAACAATATCCATGCAATGCCCAGCTACTATTTTTAGGCGGTGCATTTCTCCTCCGACTACATTGTAATTGAACTAGTTTTAATTGTTTAAAGAAGGGAAATTCACAGTGCGCATTTCTACAGCGACACACTATATTCAGCTTCGCCAACTGTAAACATTCGGCACAAGGCTACTCATAATTTTGTTTTTTCTCCTTTTTAATTGCTAAATCAACAGTTTAAATCAACAGCTTCAATTGCTCCTTTTGTCACAATTAAAACTTGATTTGGGCAACCATGGTGTACATAAACAGTTGCTCAAAAATGCTGCATGCAGGACAAATAGTCTTAGCTTGCAATAAAAGTGTCGACATATTTTGCTCCCCCAAGAGTTTTTATTCAGGTTCAGGGCTCAAACATTTGATGCACTTCGCACACAACGCTACAGAATTCAATTTTAAAGACTGCCGACCTGGTACAAAAAGGAGATGGACATATACATAAGCTGTGACACATCTTGCAATGACGTGCTGATAGGAATGGAAAACCACTGATACAATGCTTTGTCCTAAAAAATATTGCTGCAAAAAGTGCTGCACGTGTGGCGACAAAACATACTGCTTCATTATAGTGAAATGATTCAATAGACAGTTCTAACCTACCCACACAATTTCAACATGCAGACAAATTTGAATGCTTGTTTACCCTGGCAATAAGAAACCCTCTGGCTCGGTGACAGAAGCCTGCAACTGTGGTTCATGGTGCACATTCTAACCACTTTAAATATATTTAACAAGCATTAGAAATCTACGTCTAGAGCTAGAACAAGTTCATACTGGCAAGTATGGTACCATTGAATTACAGACCAACACAGTGGTGCACTTGAACAAGTAGTCGGCAAACAGAGAAATTGTAGGTTAGCTTAATCAGCCCTCTCTAGTAATGAAGAGGGTTACTCTGAATAGTATGTGCCGAGTCAAACATGGTTTCATCTGACAAAAAAAAACTTCACACTGTTTACAGTGCATCTTTCTTAGTTACAGCGTAATGTAACGTGCAAACATCACAATGAGGCATGGAGAACGCACGGTCACATGATCACTAAAAATGCACGTGTGCAGAATGAGGATTAAGGCACAGTCGTCACAAAGCGTCTTACAGGAATCAAACTTTAGATGAATACATACACGTGCTAGCGCATAAATGCTCAATGGTACAAAGGTTGCCACAAGAAACTCCCATTTAAGACATATTTATGCAGTTAGTGCGCAAGTTCAGTGTTCCTTCAAAATATATTTGTCGATTAGTCTCGCAACCTACTAGCTTTGTGGTTATCTTCTGCATGCTATTCTGAGCTAAACTGTAAAGTTTTGAAATGCTGCGACATGACGCTGTATTCGGGTTTCAGGCGACCTCAATGAGCCAGTCAGATCCACAACATGGAACTTGAAACAATATGGAACAATACGACAGTGCCTCACACTGGCATGCGAAGCAATTCTTGTTACTATCCCTTCTTGGGCTAACCCGCATTACCAGAGGGACCATTTGACTGTACATAATTGTAGTGGGTCATACAGCCGATGACTGGACAAGAGAATCGAGCAGAAGGAATCCCGAGATTATACACAAGAATAGCACCCCGTGTTGGCAGAGCGAGTGCCCTAAAAAAGCATATCTGCCCAGTTTGATAACCAAGCCACGACATGTCTTTTCTTCTACTCAAAAGCTTTCCGAAACCTGCCTTGACATGGATTCAAGTCTTCCTTTAAAAGAACTTGAGCGATCAGTCTATACCTCAGTGGATGTCTTGTCCACGTGAAGGACAAACAAGATATGCCACACCATGAGGGTTCAGTGCTTTCTGTACACAGAGTGATGTCATATCGACACTGTAGCTTGGCATCATGGGTGCATTTATATTAGTACTCAGATTTTCAACCTGCAGACACACGGTTACTGTGTACTAGTACACTGCAGTGCAGTTTAGAACACAGTGCGATCCATTGTACAGACACGTGGGCAACCGCATGTTTCATGGCAAAAGAACCAGATTCTCTTTTGTCTCTCTCCACACTAGTCTTGTGCCTGTGCCCTCACCGTCCCTAGTTCTTTACCCACACCAGAAGAACGTATCTCTAAACCACACACAGCTTCACTTTAGGAAGCTGTATGCTCAAGCAGCTCGTAAAAGCAGGTTACAGCTATTAAGAATGTTGGGCCTGGCTAAGTGACTAGCCAATGAGAAATCACTTTTGGGAGGGGGAAAATGTGGCGGGGGAAGGGATTCGTTTGTACGCTGTTTCTCCATATCGTGCATCAGTCACACGAGCTTACCATTCAACAAAGACTATGTGCAAGATCAGTAAATTTCTCGCAACAGCTATCCCAGCAGATTTCATCCCATGAAACGCACTAATCATCAACAAACTGTCTTGCAGAAAAGCTAGTTCTTACCTTTTGAAGAGGTCCTGTCTGTTGGTTGTTGGCATTAAAATCTGATTTGTTCAGGTTTGGTTTCTGGTGATATACATAATGGTGTATTCTCTCAAATTAGCTTAACTGTACATACAAATTCGTACTTGCAAACAAAAACCTACACACAACATGCAAAACAATGCTGTCCTTACAAGACCTAAAAATTAATGTCAGACCAGCTCTCGCAAATGAATATTAACCTATGTCCACAAGGTTAGCGAAACAATATAATACAATTCTGGTTGTAAAACTTGACACCAGTTCTTCCAGTTTTGTATACTTCCTGGAGCTGTTTCATATGCAAATTCATATACATTGATAGCACAAACTGTTTATTCAACTACAAATGTTTACACCTTACAAAAAAGTTTGTACTTTAATACTGTAAATAAAGGCTTTATATTGTTACGGAAAGAAGAGACGCCATATCGACGAGGCTGTGTATTAGATGTCTTTGAAACCAGCGGTAATGGCATGACCAGTTCACCAGCGATCGAGCGGAGACTACCCTTCGTTTTCCTCATCAGGCACACATGCACGTCGCCCCCTAGAATCTCAATATGCATGCATGTAGCAATATTTTATCCTGAAATTTAGAAGCCAGTGCAATAACGTGCAGAAAAGGTTCTGAAAGGCTTTGACTTCGGGGTAAGGAGCAGTTTCACTAAATAACTTTGAGGTCTGGAAGCATGCCAGTAAGTAACAAACATTTCTAATGTGAGCTGTATATTAGCTTATTTCCTCACAAGTAACCCTTCCCTGCATATAATCCACAGTCCTAATTTTAACTCTACCATATGAAAAAAAAAAAACATGCATATAAACCTTGCAATAATTTGCACCCCCACATTTTGGGCACATTTGTATGTCTTTTTTCTTCTTTTTTGTGTATATTATATGCGGGATAGTACAATAACACTTGGGATCGGCAAGTGAATAGTAAAACAAAGCATATTGTCATGTCCTTTCGCCTAACGTAAATATTCTCACTCTAATAAAGAGCATACGAGTTTACTGAAAGCACAGCTGAAGCAGATCTGAACAGAACGCTTTGTTTCTCATGGCTTTCAAACCGAGTACTATTAGCACCATGAGGCTTTTAGATGAGTCAAAGAGTACCAACTTCGAGTGTCGCCTGTGTACAAATCGGACCAGGCTAAGAGCATGAAATTTATTTTATTATTCACAAGTACCAAACTCTAGAAAATCTGCATTCATGCTAAGAAAATCAGGTCAGCTGTGTCCTTTCAAACAACAGAGGATTTTTAACCTTAAAAATTCAAGCTAAGTGCAGAAGATAAGTTAATTTTTCGTTCTTTTGTTAATAATACAGCCTTAGTACTTTCAAACCTGTCTATTCTTGAATTGTACAATGTTGCAATGTGTGGCGCTTCTATGGATAATAAATGTGGTGATAGCCTAGGCTACAGAGTCTCCAACTGCATGCATAATTTAAAATTTCCAGTTTTGGCAATGATTTCATTGGCATTACAGAAAAATTCACTCCCAAAATAAGTTAGCGACACTGCTTTAGAATAACTGAGCATGCAGCACACGAGTGTGTAAAAAATTATAAAACCTACACAAGTTTTCACACTACTGAAGCAAGCAGACATGTTTCTTGAATTAAGGAAATGCCAATGCAACATAATCCAAAATAATTGTCATGACACTTACACAGGTTTCAGAACGTGCTTTGAAAACTGAAAACTCGCAGATTGAGTTGACTAGAAATAAAAGGTTACAGTATCAGGACCAATTAGAATAACTAAAGTGCCATTCACAAAGGTCACTCATTGCATGCATAATCAGGTGACACTTTAATGAATGTCTTAAAGGAGCCACACAGATAATTTAAATGCGCAGTGCTGATCATAATTAGGTTTCTCCTGTCAAAATGGAGCTATGCGTGCAAGGAAAAAATAAACTCCCTTTAGGTGGGGTCTTGGACTGATTCTATAAAAAAAAAAAATTGAAATTATGATTAGTTATATAGTGACAGTGTGCCTCATCAAATATTGCAAAGCTAACATACACTGATGTACAAATTTCAGTAGTATCTTTATCTACACAAATCCCTAACGGGTTTCCATTGCCTTATAACCTACAACACTGGCAAGTGTACCAAAGAGCTAGAGATCCAGACGTAGTTCACCCATTCACACGACTGTTGTTGTTCTATAATATCAAAGACTTTAGAAATCATGAAAAGACACTGGGAATTCCACGAGTGCCGTGCATTCATATACTTGAGAAGGTGTCAACTCCAGAGTCACACGTGTGCACAATCACAATGGACTGAGTGATCTAAAGAAATAGAAGTAGTGAATTTCAATGATATAAGTGTGGCAAGCAAGCAAGATAGATTTCAGACAACTGTGCAGACAATAAAAAACACAAAAAACAAGTTGTTTTTTTTACCAAATAACAACATAAATACGTATTTTACAGTGTAGCCACATGTGCCAATGCGAAGCCATATTCTTGCTACTGTGAAGACTAAAGAGTTGGTGTATAGATTCCAGCAGGGAGCCACAGCTGTGCATCTCTTCACACAAACTGCTCCCATGCAATCATTCTGCCAAATGCTCTCACATGAACCTCCAAACCTCAGCACAAAAGCAAGCTTATGAAACACACTACTCGTGACGTGCTTGCTTCAGCAATGATGAGAGCGCCAACACTTTTCTGCCTACCTACTTTTGCCAGAAAATTATCGTGCCTTGCCGTACACCGTATTCTACATAAGCAGACTGGTCATCAATGCTGTGTGCAAAACTATAACTACGCCAGTTCACTGCGTTCATGTTAGGGACACGCATAGAAGCCTGTTTTGCAAAAGCATAGGTGGCTTTATTCCCCTTCAACGAAGAGTGCAAGATGGCCAGCTTTTGTGGAACTTTTCTTCTTGCGAGAGGCATACAATAACCTTATTGTGCTTATATACAGTGAAACTACGCCACGGAAGAGTTATCGTATATACAATAAACTCTCATTAAAAGGAACCTAAAGGGACTGGGAAAATGTGTTCCGTTAACAAGAGTTCTGTTTATAGAGAGATGAACATGGGTGCAGAATATAAGCACAAAACCAAGCATTGCGGAGGCAATAGTTTCATATAAGCAGTAGTTCCGTTTAACAGATTTTCGTTTACTGAAAGTCTACTGTATTCCTACAGGGCGAAGACTTGTACAAAGGTCTGCCTAGTCGCACACAATACCAGCCAACATTTTTTAGGGGATGCCACACGTCACTTTCGCAGGAGGCAAGCGCTTTCTAACATGAACAATCATGGCCAACTAGACATCGCCACTGCATGTTCTACCGGCCTTTATAGAAAAAAAGATCAAGGACCGCTCTGTTGAAAACCCACGCATATGACCTACACTTTGATTTTTTTCTTAGCGAAGAGAAATATATCCCACTGCATGAGCTGACACATTGCATAGTGCGGGGTCCCTCATTATGCACAGCGTATAGTAGCTCTTAGAAAACTTGCCTTTAGCGCCAGCCCTTACCGTGTTAAACATATCAGAAAGTAAGGGTGTTTTTATGCAATATGAGTTCTGAGGAAAGACTAATTTTTGAAGCATGTTGTCAAGATGTCGTCACTGAAGTGACGCAGCGAAGAGCAATGACCTGCTGGTCGTGCTATGATGAGCTGTGTTCATTGGTCTTCAAATCGTGTGAATACATTTGACGAATAGAAAGCAGAAGCCCAACTGGGGCACCCTATATTCTACTTTACCCAAACTAAGTGCTAACAGTTGATGGCGAGCCGAGCCAGCGAGGCTAAAAAAACAAAGAACACAAAAAAATTGAGTACACATCTGGAAGTAGCCTTATATTTAAGCATTACTTGTTCCTGTACAAGAAAAAGTACTGTTCTTTATGCAATTATGTGAAAAACCGTACAAAGAGCTACAGTTAGCGACCAATCAAGTTAGTGAAATGTATACTTTGTTACTTCTGTACATAACTTCGATGTAGTTGAGTGTATTTAGACTGAGATCAAAGAATAGAAAGCAGCACAAAGGTATGCCTTTTTCGCATTGCAAAATCAGAGGCACAAAAGATTCTGTTTTAAGGTGCAGAATTAATTTGGGTAAATACGTAATATGTTATACTTTAGAACAGCACAAAAAACCTTAGGGGCAGGTCGTTTGTGATAACACTACTCTTTCTGTGATTCTGTTTGCCTTTTTTTAATGATAAATTTATTGCCACATTCTGCTTAGTAGTATCTCATTGTTCAACAATGTCATTTGTCAATATTACACGGCTCCGTTAGTTTGTTTTTCTTATTGTTTGCAATACTGTGATATATGCTCCCCTTTATGCATGCCTACACATGAGTGACATCAAGAAAACAATAATGAAAAAGCACAGATTAAATTGCACAGTCTGCATTGCACACCCACCAACACTAAACACTGCCATGCTTGGGTCCCAAAGCTTCAATGTTGGTGATGGTGTCAGTCATGCAATGTTTGACAAAGTTTGACAAAGCACAATAAGACAAAAAGTGATTTTAAGTACAGAATATATATGTAAATGACACAATACATTTACTACAGTTGAATTTTTGTCGTCATTAAAAAAAAAAGGTAGGCGGGCTAAAGGCTTATGACAAAATGCACCACTTATGACAAAATGCACAAAGACTGAGCAAATTATGCCTTTTCAAGAAAGTTTGTGATACGAGACTGTTTTTCGCAAATATGTAGTTAAAAATTCTCAACGATCAGTCAAACCTGGTCAAGGCTTGACTGATCAAAACCTGATTAAAACCTGGTAAAAAAAAAAACCCCGACGATGATGACAGAATGAAGCATCGTCTCTTTTTCTTCGCATGCTGTCACTTCCATGCTCTCTAGCAGTTGTGCAGTCAGTGCCAGCTGTTGCACAAACACCAACTTAGATGGCACTAAAGTGCCAACACTTGCAGTATTCGATGAGGCTTTTTGTGAATGATGACTGGCAGTGAGCGATTTCAAGCGGCTATGACTACGCATTACGATGAACCTTTTTCTATTTACAAGTACCGCAGCATGGCAGCAGTGAAACCAATTCAACCAGTAAAACCCTGAAGATCTCCGTTAAGTACCATATTGTGAACTGCATTGCTGGTCAATCAAGGCTCACATTCACAAGACGGGGTGTGTGCTTAGGCAACCACCAACAATATTGCTGTGCAACAAAGGCACACTGAACACATCCATACACGGAACATTACAATGTACCAGACGGTTCACCCAGGAATGGTAGAAAGTAACTTCCGACAAAGATTCACGCAGGTGCTAAACATTGTTGCTGTGGCTCGGTGTTGACATTCACTTTGCGTTGCTGTCTTGCAGATATGTTCAGCAAGCAAGAACGTAACTCTCTGCCACACTCGGTCTTGGTTCAACACAGATGCTGCTGCTTTGGACATTTCAGTGCCACAACAGTGGCTAAGTTAAGCGACTGGGCTCGCAATGGCCATGTGCAGAGAATGGCGATTGTCAACGGCGTGCTGACTGGGCATCAGTGGTCATCATCGTCATCGTCCGACTTGTTTGAGAGCTGACTTCGCTCTGCCTGCTGTAAGCTTTGGTCTGGTAGAAAGCCGTGCCTGGTTGCAAGAGAGAGAGTGGCAAGGCGAAATGCTATTTTGTACTAAGACATAAATAACACATAGTCAACCTTCATTTCAACAAAGTTACTTGTGAAGAGAAAATAATGTCATTACAATATCCAGTCAAACCCCTTTATAAGAGCCACTATATAAACAGGCACCAGTGTGCTTACAATAAAATTGGACTGATAAGAAAATGCATATGAGGTACCCTACTTAATATAAGAGACAAGAATTGCTGCCTGGAGCATGAGTCCTATAAAGGGATTTAACTGTATACAATATTCACTTCATGATAGACGTGTATGTTACACTGCAACGTTAGTCAAAGCATCTTTGTTTACTTTCTTACATTTAATAACGAGTGATAGCTGTGTTTAATATATATCGAATATTATTTGACTGCACATGCTCAGAGAACAGAGATTAATTTGTAAACTTCTTAGTGGGTAAAATATATCAGGATACCAGGAGCATAAACACAAATGACACAGGTGGTAGCACTGCCTGGAGACACAAAGCTATACCAGATAAACACAGCCGTTGTTGCAGTAATGAAGTGCATGCTACTTTGCTGCTGCTGCTGCAAACTTTTTGCAGCAGCATAATCATGAACATGTTGCCCTTCTGAGTAACACGAGACTGTCATTTTGGGCTCTTTGTAAACAGCATTTCTCAATATTGAAACTTCCCACGTCAGCTACGTCACCCATCAAGAAACAAGCACAGTACATTTCGAGGCCTCAATTCATTGGCTATGTATGCTGTGTTGCTCCAGCATGCCTCGCCATTGATATAATGCTTCAAGAGAGAATCGCAAGGTCACAACTGTTGACAATCAGGCTACTTAATGACACATTTGTACTCATTCTGTGTTCACGGGTCAACGATCACTTCGAATATTGTCACGACTAAAAGCCAGCAGGTTGACAGAGGACGACGAAGTGACAAGCACGAGCAGCAACCACCGTTCTTCCAAGGAAGACGACGCAGGGCCGTCTGCTCGTTCTGATCTTTCAATGCAGGCCGTGCGCTCCCTTGTCACACTATGGCCCTGTGTCCTGTTCATTCCGCGTTGCGACAATATTCGCAATGTTCATAGACTGTGGTCAAGTGGAATTCAGCAGCGTCCTCTCATGAATGATTAGTAGGCAGATGCTCTCAATGCTGCCTTGTTCGGCGGTGCTAGCCCCAGAGTTAACGCATTAGTAAGAAACAAACACAAACCACTTTGCACGTTTCATGCATCAGTAAATTACCAAACCGTCCGCGACACGATAAATCTGATTCGTTCTTGCGGGGCAAAGTTGTCGTGAAAATACGTGGCAACTCGCGCTTTCGATTATAGCCCCAGAATACACATATCAGCTTCGCGAGATTTTCTGCAGCCACTTTAGTTAGTTAAATGTTAAAGTCTGACCATTTCAGTTAAAACTTGCCTTGTTTTACGTGCATCTAGCATTCCTCAATGCTTTTGTAGTGCATGAATCCCATAACATTTACTTTATGCAGAAAGTAGCGCAGGCTCGCGATTTGCGCTTCCAAACCTTGGCCTACCCCGGACTGCTCGTTTTTGACGCTCGTTGATAAATGGCAGCACACTGCAAGCGATTCCTTTTTTGCCAGGTATCAGAGTGAAATGACCTCTGTGCCATAGATAAACGGGGTGAGTGACGCCGTGTGGGTGTTATGCGTGGTGAATGACGCATTGTTGACGCTATCGAAGTTATTTGGAGAGAGAATTCCTCAGATTACTTTCAGCAGTGATGTTCAAGGAAACCGTCTTGACGTCGTAAATTTTGCACTTCACGTAGATGGTTGTCAACGCGCTGAGAGTGACTGCGACGATGAACGATCAGCTGCTAGCTCACGAGCAGAAAGTTGAACTTCACGTCCCGCCGTGTGTTAATGTTTTTTTCACGCTCGTAAGTCACTTTGATTGTGTTTTCTGTATAATATCCTTATCATCATCATCATCATCAGCCTGACTACGTCTACTGCAGGACAAAGGCCTCTCCCATGTTCCGCCAGTTAACCCGGTCCTGTGCTTGCTGCTGCCAATTTATACCCGCAAACTTCTTAATCTCATCTGCCCACCTAACCTTCTGTCTCCCCCTAACCCGCTTCCCTTCTCTGGGAATCCAGTTAGTTACCCTTAATGACCAGCGGTTATCCTGTCCACGCGCTACATGCCCGGCCCATGTCCATTTCCTCTTCTTTATTTCAACTATGATATCCTTAACCCCCGTTTGTCCCCTACTCCACTCTGCTCTCTTCTTGTCTCTTAAGGTTACACCTACCATTTTTCTTTCCATTGCTAGCTGCATGGTCCTCAGTTTAAGCTGAACCCTCTTTGTAAGTCTCCAGGTTTCTGCTCCGTAGCTAAGTACTGGCAAGATACAGCTGTTATATACCTTCCTCTCGAGGGATAGTGGCAATCTACCTGTCATAATTTGAGAGTGCTTGCCGAATGTGCTCCACGCCATTCTTATTCTTCTAGTTACTTCAATCTCGTGGTTAGGCTCTGCGGTTATTACCTGCCCTAAGTAGACATAGTCTTTTACAACTTCAAGTGCACTATTACCTATCTCGAAGCGCTGCTCCTTTCCCAGGTTGTTGTACATTACTTTCGTTTTCTGCAGATTAATTTTAAGACCCACCTTTCTGCTCTCCTTGTCTAACTCCGTAATCATGAGTTGCAATTCGTCCCCTGAGTTACTCAGCAATGCAATGTCATCTGCGAAGCACAGGTTACTAAGGTATTCTCCATTAACTCTTATCCCTAACTGTTCCCATTCTAGGCTTCTGAAAGCCTCCTGTAAGCACGCGGTAAATAGCATTGGAGAGATTGTGTCCCCCTGCCTTACACCCTTCTTGATTGGTATTCTGTTGCTTTCTTTATGAAGCACTATGGTAGCAGTTGATCCCCTGTAGTATCCTTAAGCGAGCTCAAAATAAAAGCATACTTTTTCTTGAGCATTGAATGTATCCCAATTACAGTGAATATTGCAAAGCCCTGCATGCCACCAACACACTCTAGCTCGACCAGCGATGCGAAATGGTTATATCAATGAAATACACAGTTACGACTACAGTCCAAGCTAACTTCTCCGTGCACTTCACTGGTGCTGTCCCAACGAAGTTTTTGTGCGAGAAATTTTCGCAATTTTGACACTGCGAAAAGTGTACGCATGTATTCATTTCGATATCCTTGTTTCGATTGCGCTGATGAAACCTGCAACACCCAAGTGCAGGGAATTGCGCACTGTAGAGTCTGATAATGGCTGTGACACAAAGTACTACTTAACGATAAGTTAAATTCTTGTGTTCCGTTGAAGAAGCAGCTACATGATGCTTGCAGCGCATGTAACAAGGACGTAATATGTTAGCGAACCATCGCTACGTTAAACATTCGTTTCTGTGCAGCCGCGACAATGCGCTATTTGCTAGTGGCCTACTACTGTGCCAAATCCGCTAGACACGCTCTGCACAAATGATCTGGGGAGTGGCGTTCAGTTTCTACGTGAATCATGGCTCGTGCAGTTTTTTGTAGCATGCACAGGATTACGCAAAGCATTGTTGATACACGGACGATCAGCTGATACCACCGCTCTTCGCACTGCGGCAAGAAATGAGATAGCGAGTACTCAGCAGTTCCTATAGTTTGGGAAAGTACTTTGGTTTGATATAAATGAATTTGACGATCAACAGTTCATCCGGTGAAAGCAGCACGGGGAGTACGATCGCACGTCCTATCTTTTCCTATGCGAGTTCATGGGTTGATCATCCTTCCGCAGCCATCTTGGATAGCACGGCGCGCCACTTATAGGTCGTGGGCATTGCGAATAATTATGCTTCAGTTTTGGCGGTTGGAAGCAGAAGCTCAAACGTCAGACAACGATAGTGCACCACACTCACGGCAAGCATTGCAAACATCAGAACGGCTGTCTTAAGCGCTCACTTGAGGGAGCCAAGATTTGAGCTCTACTTATCAGCATTTCGGACCTCATGACAAAGTCCATCATGGAACAACTCTTTGTACTCGTGATTCAGCACTTTGAAACACAGGGCTAAGCAGACCACGATTACGCTTATTTCTAAAGGCCGTGGCCAGGTCTAATTCAGCTCACAACACCAATGCGAACTTTGCTGGCAAGAACATCGCGCTAGCAGACTTGTGAAACCGATAAAGACGCAGTGTGTTTTGTTGCGTGCAACAAATGACATTGTCCGCTGGGTCCTCAGAACTATGAGTGGGCACACTTTACACATCGGCAGTGGACTCCCATGCCAAGCTTGTGACGCAACAACTGCTCAAAGCACCAGTAGAAAGGCTAGAGGTTTTGCACGTAGGTGCCCCAAAACGCAAACCTAAGCAAGCTGGACACTGATGTATCAACGTTATATTTATTTTTCGTTATTATAAATTGATATATTTATTTTTCTAGATGTTTGAATACTTTGAATAGTAAAATTCCGATGCAAATAAAATCGAATAGCAAACACTATTTCGAATATTCCCACACTGCTAGTCAAAGCACCTCCCTCTTAGTATGCACACAAACTTTATTAGTAATAACTTACTTTTAATGCAGCATAAAAAGAGCAGCAAACTTGGAAAAATGGTAACCCTCAGCCTTCACCCTCAAAAGATATGGAAAATGTTTGCCCAAGAGCTGAAGCAGCGAGGATCAGCCTCCCTGTTCTATAAAAAAAAAAAAAACCACCAAGTAATGAAAACAGCTGCTTACTCAACGAGGAATGACTCCACATCCACGGCAAAGAAGTCGTCACCAAACTCGTCAGTGAGGCGTACAAAGTTGCCAATTAGGTTGCCATTCTTGTACACCAACAATGCTGGCACTCCTTTGCGTTCCTGTGGGGATACAGTATCAGTGTTAAGACTTAAATAATAAGATACATATTTGATAGAACCAATGTAACAGGAAAGAGCATACTGCAATGCTTGTAAGTCTGTAGTTGAGCAAGTAAGACAGAACTTTGAACAAGGGGGCTGCCAAAATAATGTATTTACTTCGTATGTAATACATCCAAGAGTGAATACATAAAGAATGTCTGAAATTTTAGACGCTGAAACTTTTTGGCATTGGATTCTTCAGACTTTCCACTCAGATTCCAGGTGTGAAACCGCATTACTCAGACACCACTTCTGCCACATTGATCTTCTTGCAGGTTCAAACCAGTGCTTTCATGAACCCATCCATTTGTGGCTGAAGCATATTCCGAAAGTCAATTTTGCTGTAATGCCAAGGTAGACAATCAAAAAAGACCCCAAGGCCACTGTCACTGCACAAATGTGGCGATGCCCTTACAGGCAACGAAAATGCAGAGGGGCGTGATGGCAGCAGGTACAAAATATGCCATTCCGACCACGATAAGCATTTTCAGTCAACTGCAAAGCAGTGCATATGGCCCAGTGCAGTTGAGAGCACGCTGCATGCATTTATAGGGCAACAACCCGAAAGCTTTCCTATGCAAGATCACTGAGGATGCCGCAAAGATGCATTGCTTGAAGGAATAGAAGCAACTCAGCATTGCCGTAGCCCTGTGCGGCCAGGAACACAGCAAGTGCCCCAACAGTAAAGCGATAAGCTCAGTAGGCGACGTGCTACATACGACTACCTAGGAACCATGAGGCAGTATACGCTGCACTTTGATGAAGTCGCACAGGTTTTCATCATTAACATAGCACATGCATTGTGGAAAGCCTCCCGAGTTGTGAGCTCTCCCACTACAGCCTTTGCGCTCCGCATCGTCATTTCAAAATACTTTCTGATAGAGCACTTATACAAGGGAGCCGTATTTTTTTCTGCAATTAGCCACTAGCAGCAGTGCTCGTCAGAATATGCAAACTTTTGACGGGCCATTACCACACAATTATGCAGGGTCTTAGGCAGGCCTTGAAAGCGATTTCGAGTGTGGCTGTGGTGATTGGATCCCTTGAACAAAGGAAAAAAGCATAAATCTGTCTTTTTTGGATGATCTTTTCAGATGATCTCATGCTCCTTAGATGATCCAGAAACTTATGTTGACTATAGTGGATAGAGCTACTCCACGCAGCGATGCATATCCCCAAAGGCAAGAGCAGTGCTTACAAAATGTCGACTCATGCCAGCCGCAGAAGCCTCAACGGTACAAAACTTGACCTGTGGGTACTCTTCTGCCAGGCACTGCAGGCAGCCATTCATGGCCTCACAGCCGGGCATACCCTGCAAAGGAGGGAAACAACACATTTGACAATTTCCTGTCTGGAAAAGAAAGAACTAGAACTTCCTAAGTAGTTCAATAAATATTCTCTTGCGCCAGTAGCCGAACATGCATCATTCTGAAGTGTATGGTGCTAATTTAAAAAGAAAGAACTTTTTTTCTCCCAGTAATTGTAGTAATAAACATGATGATTACACCATGAACTAAGTTATGCACAGTTTGTAGCAGACTTGCAAGATATAGAAAACATAAATTACTTTTCAGATATGAAAGATAAATGTTGCTCATAATATACACTTTCGAATGATATAGCTACGTGCCAGTGCATGGAGTTGAAGAAGACAAAGCAGATAGACTGGCGCAAGCTAATCTGTGTGGCTGGCGCTGCTCGCCTAACCAAATACATAGGTGACTACCCCTCCGAGTAGGTCTCCTTTTTGTAACATATTTGGTGGAGTTGTGCGATCCCCGTCCTCACCACGGAACTCCGAAGCGGACGCTCAAGACTCGGCTACATCCTCTCCGGTCGCCCGCCCTTCTGCCCGGCCTCTCAACCCAGCGCCCGCAACAACTTTCGCAACGCTTCCCGCGCTCAATGACCCAGGCGTGTTCTCGGGCAGTGAGGGTTCCGACGTAAATCATTGGCTACGCCTCTACGAACGCGTCATCACCACTTACAGGTGGGATCCCACTCTTATGCTCGCAAATGTCATCTTTTATCTCGACGGAACCCCTCGTGTTTAGTTTGACAACCACGGGCATGACATAACAAGCTGGGACAGCTTCAAGGAAAAGATTCGTGAGCTTTTTGGCAACATCTCTGGTCGTCGTGAAGCTGCGAAAAAAGAGTTGTCGACTCGCGCAAAATCTTCCACGGAGCCCTACATCGGTTACATTCAGGCTGTCCTCTCACTATGCCGCCAAGCTCACGAAAACATGTCTGAACCTGAAAAAGTTGCGCATATCCTAAAGGCTATCGCCGACGATGCGTTCAACTTGTTGGTATTCAACAATGATTCATCTGTTGATGCGATTATTCAAGAATGCCGCTGGTTCTAACAAGCTAAAAGCAGACGCATCTCCCATCAGTTACAGCGCCTCCCGAACACCACTGTGACGTCCTCATGTCTCGACACATATCATCTACCAGACACCTGTGACAACTTGACGCGAATCGTCAGGCGGGAACTTGAAGCGGCTGCTCCAGATAAGGTGGGACCAACGTCCCCTGACCCCTCTCCTCCAATTACGTTGCCTCTCATTAGACAGTCGTCCGGCAGGAAATCGCCAGCTTGGGAATTTACTCTATCTCACCGCCTCCCTGCACCGACTACCAGCCCCAATACACGCCTGCACGTCCCTTCCCGACCAGCTCTCCCTCAACGTTCCGTAATCCGTCCGCATGGCCGACACACGATGACAAGCCAATCTGCTTCTCGTGTCACAGAATCGGGCACATTTCTCGCCATTGCAGAAGTCGCTGGGGTCCTCTCGCACAACTGTCCTCTCGTCCCTTCCATGCACGTCCTGCCTATAGCCATGAGACCAGCCGCGACCATTTTGCCCAGGAACCTGCTTCTGAACACCGCTACTCCCGCTCTCCATCCCTCCAACGTCGCCAGTCTCGTTCTCCACAGCCCCGCCAACCATCTTCCCCCTCCTTGCCCCAAGGTTCCCCGACGGAAAACTACGTGTTGCAGCCCCCGGAGGTGGCGCTGCATCGCTCGGACTGACCGAAAATCCTCTTTTGACGATACCGACAAAACAAAACCTTATGGACGTACAAGTAGACGGCGTGCATGTCACTGCTCTTGTCGACACCGGCGCTCAACTTTCCGTGATGACGAGTGATTTTCACCGCAAGCTCAAGAAGGTTCTCACACCTGCGACCACTCAGTTCGTCCATGTTGCGGACGGTGGAATAGCATCTATCGATGGAATGTGCTCCGTTCGCGTGAGCGGTGCGGATTGACACACAGTTGTTCTTTTCACCGTCCTTGATAAATGCCCCCACGACGTAATCTTAGGCCTCGACTTCCCGTCCGCGCATTCTGCCCTCATAAACTGTTCGACCAGTACGCTCGCTGCGTCTAGACTTGCCCGCAACAGAACCTCTTGCACAACGGCCGAGCCACCTCTGCATAACGGGACACCCGCGCCTCCCTCCACAGACACTGACCTACATAGAGCTCGTCTCAATACTACCAGTTCCCGACGGTGACTATGTTCTGACCCCTATCATCGATGTCTGCATAAACCGCGACATTACATTACCGCACACCATTCTGTCCGTCGCAGGAAATTCTACGTGCCTCCCAGTTGTCAACTTTAGCTTGACACCTCAAGTTCTGCCACAAAGGATCTCTTTGGCGTTGCTCTGCACCTTAGAAGACAATGCGGTAGATGTTTTCGTGGTGGCCCCTCCTTCTGACCCCCACGCTGAACATCAATCTGCCACTTGCTTTGACAGCACTACTACGATGATGATCGCTTCCAACTTAATGCCGCAGCAGACTGATGAGCTCCACCGGGTTCTGCTGTCCTACATCGACGTTTTTGACATCAGCGGCCGTCCGTTGGGGAAAGCTACCGGTATGAGCCACCGCATAAACACTGGTAATGAGCATCCTATTCATAGGCGTCCATATCGGGTGTCGGCGGCCGAGCGTCACATTATCTAACGTGAGGTCGACAAAATGCTTGCCGAGGACATCACTGAGCCGTTTTGCAGTCCTTGGGCTTCTCCTGTAGTGCTAGTCCGCAAGAAAGACGGTGCATGGCGTTTCTGCGTGGATTATCGACACCTAAACAAAATTACCAAAAAAGACGTCTACCCTCTGCCACGAATAGATGATGCGCTTGATTGCCTCTATGGGTCTCACTATTTTTCCTCCATAGACCTTCGTTCGGGCTACTGGCAGGTAGAGGTAGATGAAATAGACCGTGAAAAGACGGCATTCATCACCCCCAATGGCCTACATCAGTTCAAGGTCATGCCCTTCGCCCTTCGGACGAATGATGGACTCCCTGCTCAGAGGATTCGTATGGTCCACCTGTTTGTACTACTTAGACGACATCATCGTCTTTTCACCAACATTTCAAACTCATATAAAGCGCCTCTCAGCCTTCCTGGGAATCTTTTGTCGCGCTGGCCTGCAGCTCAACTCATCCAAATGTCACTTTGGACGCCATCAAATCACAGTGCTTGGCCATTTAGCAGACGCCAACGGTGTACAACCAGACCCGGCAAAAATCAGCGCCGTCAAAAACTTTCCTGTACCGCGACTTGCGAAGGATGTACGCAGCTTTATCGGACTATGCTCCTACTTCCGACGCTTCATGAAAAATTTTGCGCACATAGTGAGGCCGCTTACCCAGCTCCTCAAGAAAGAAGTCCCGTTTTTATGGGGCTCCGAAGAGGCTTCTGCGTTCTTGACTCTCGTCGCTCTTCTCACTACTCCTCCGATTCTGGCACACTTCAACCCTGCTGCCCCTACGGAAATCCGTACAGATGCTAGTGGACATGCCATTGGTGCAGTGCTGGCTCAAAAACAACATGGCCATGATTGCGTTATTGCATATGCCAGCCGCCTCCTATCCGCCCCTGAATGTAACTATTCGATCACAGAGCGTGAGTGCTTGGCTCTTGTATGGGCGGTGGCGAAATTTCGACCTTATCTATACGGACGTCCATTTTCGGTAGTTACCGACCACCACGCACTCTGCTGGCTCAACTCTCTGAAAGATCCATCAGGCCGCCTTGGTCGCTGGACTTTGCGCCTGCTAGAGTTTTCCTATTCGGTGGTCTACAAATCTGGCCGCCTTACACCATGATACCGATTGCCTCTCCCGGTACCCTGTCGACGATCCTGAAGACACTGACGAGCACACGGAGAACTCTATCTTGTCAGTGTCAGACTTCCTTAATATTGGGGAAGCGCAGAAGCGTGATCCAGAGCTGCTTGACATCATCAGCTGTATGGAATCCTCCCCAAATGATGCTTCCGTCCGCTACTTTGTCATTCAAAAGGGTGTGCTATACCGTCGCAATTTCCGACCAGACGGGCCCGACCTTTTCATTGTTGTGTCTAAGCATCTGCGCCACTGTGTTCTCACCGAACTTCACGACGCTCCCATGGCTGGACACCTTGGCGTATCCCGCACGTACAAGCGGGCCCGTTTTTTCTGGCCAGGCCTTGCTCGCTCGGTACGCCGATACGTCGCGTGTGACCTATGCCAACGTCGTAAAACCCCGTCGCTGCTACCCGCTGGCCATCTTCAACCAATTGATATACCCGCGGAACCATTTTACCGTGTTGGGTTAGACCTGCTTGGTCCTTTTCCCACACCAACATTGGGAAACAAATGGATTGCCGTTAATACAGACTACGCTACACTACACGCTACGCTATTACGCGAGCTCTACCGACCAGCTGTGCAACCGACGTCGCTGACTTCTTGTTACGGGACGTTATATTGATTCACGGTGCTCCGAGACAGCTCCTCAGACCGTGGCCATACATTTCTATCCCAAGTCATCGCCGACATTCTGCATTCTTGTTCCACGCAACACACACTGACAACCGCTTACCACCCTCAAACAAACGGCCTCACGGAATGATTTAACCGCACTTTAACAAATATGCTCGCTATGTACGTGTCGCCCGACCACCGAGACCGGGACCTTGCCTTGCCGACGCAACTTTCGCGTATAATTCATCCTGTCACGACACAGTGGGCTTTTCGCCTTTCTACTTATTGTACGGAAGAGAGCCGACTTTACCACTGGACACAGTCATCTCAGCTCACACCTCGTCCACCATCGAGTATACCCGCGACGCGATTGAGTGAGCCGATCATGCCCGTCAGCTCGCTCGCGCTCGGTTGATGGCGTCGCAAACCAACCAATGCCGTCGGTACGATGCGGAACATAGAGACAAACATTTCGCTCCCGGTACCCTCGTTTTACTCTGGTCCCCTCATCGTCGGCTGGGCCTATCAGAAAACTTTTGTCTCAATACACGGGACCCTACCGTATATTGCGTCAAGTAACACCTGTCACCTATGAGATCAGCCCCATCTATCCATCACCTACTATGCGGTCCAGCGATATTGTACACGTTTCGCGGATCAAGCCCTACAAGAATGCGTCAGATAACTACCTTTGAAGCACCGGTACGGTGCCTCCGCTGCCCGGGGTCATGCTTCGTGCCAGTGCATGGAGTTGAAGAAGACAAAGCAGATAGACTGGCGCACGAGCTAATCTGTGTAGCTGGTGCTGCTCGCCTAACCGGCTGTAAATACATCGGTGACTACACCTCCGAGTCGGTCTCCTTCTCGTCGTAACAATATATATATATATATATATATATATATATATATATATATATATATATATATATATATATATATATGTATATATATATATATAAGCAAATTTCAACTCTTCATGTTAAACAGAAACAAATCAAAAGCTCTAGCAAATCGTGGCATCACACTTTTGAGTACAACCAATGGTTCCACGCCAAGATCAACAACTGGCCATTGACTAGCAAAAAATACCGTATTTACTTGCATAATTTGCCCCTTCACGTAATTTGCACACCCCTAATATTTTGCTAGCTTTGCTAAAAAAAATATTTACTCGCATATTTTGCGCTCCCCAACCCACCTGGGCCAGCTCGCCAGCGCACGCACGCAGAGACTTTTCGATGCTTTGGAGCAGACAAGCGTAGTCAAACGGGCTGCGAGTACACGGCCCATCTTTCCAAGGACTTCTCCCGAACTAGGGTCTCTCGAATACCATGCACAAACACTCATACCTAGCTGCTAACGGGTCGGCAAAACTGCTCGAACGTTTGCCTCTCTCTATTTCACCAGAATGCGTGCTTGCGTCACAGCACGGACAACTTTCTGCATGGGAGCTCTACCGTTCCACTTGCTCTCTGCGTCGTCCGCGCTGCAATGAACGCTTGGTCGATTTCGGAAGTTTAAGTTTCGCCATCCGCCCGACGCGTTTTTATGGTTCCCTTGTAATGTGCTACAGTTATATATACGGCAAAATTGAAGCTCGCTGTTGTATATTTTGCAGAAGAAAACGGGAACCCTGCCACCGCAAAGCACTTTAAGGTGATGTACTTGAATGTGTGATGATCGGCGCGATAAGTACGCGAGAAAGCAGAGGAGTGCGCGCTTTCTAATGCAAGTTTCCTGCCACTGAAAAGGGCCTCTTCAAATATGTGCGAACGCTTATGTCACCCTGTACCGCCGTGTCGTGAGACCTAGTTTCTCACACCATCGTTGCGAAGAGCTTCAAGAAAATGGGGCATTCGAGTGCCCTTGACAAAATCTAAGACGATGCACTTAGGGGTGGGAAGGGGGTTGCAGCGACCACGACCGTGACTCCCAATCAGACTTCACGGTGAATGATTCCCGCTACATCGTGCGTGACTGGATCCGACTAGTTAATATACGTGCTAAATATTCAAAATTAACAAGTAAATTTAGTTTCTTCTCCAATTCTTATAGGCGTACGTATATATTGGGTGCGTTAGGACTGTGACAAAATATTTCGTATGCCCTCGCGAAAACGCCGCATAATTTGCGCACCCCCTTCTTGGGGCCCCAAAATCGCAAAAAAAAAAAGTGCGCAAGTTATGAGAGTAAATGCAGTACTACTCCCACACAGCAACTTGCAAGCGACACTGAAATGTAGAAAATAAAAATTTTAACTCCTAAATTGCACTGAGAACTTTGAGGTAAGTAAAAGGCAGCCGTGAAACAAGGCAGAATGGCTATCGCCTGACAAGAAAACTTGTCAGAGGACACCCATTTATATTGCAGTCCAGCTTTATAAACTTGCACTACCCATGCTATGAAAATCTGGCAAAGTTAAGTTGTCCTAAGGTTTACCTATGCCCTCTATGTCAAAAACTGCCCATGAAGATCATTAAAATCTTAAGAAATGCAGAATTTTCACATAGCCATGGTATGCAGTGTTTTTATACAGTGTTAGGACTTTTACTCCGTTTTATACATCAGGTGCAGCACTATGGAGGCTAGCGAGACTTCTTGCTGTAGAAGCGCTCGAACCAAGAAATAATTCAACAATTTTACTACGCGTATGATGTTTTTTTGTTTCTAGCCCGAGTAATAAATGTATACATCCTTTGTGCCTGAGAAATAAAAAAAAACTTTATTTACACAGTTGTCAATAGATTGTTGAGGATCGCCGAGCGTCTCCGTTTTTTCTTATCATGGCCTCGGCAACTATTTCCAGCAGCACAAACCTGGACCCCATCGCGGAGGCCACGTTCACGACGACGAAACCCAAGCGCGAAACACGGGCAATATACATCTTACTGACCGAATTTCTTGCATAGCTTCCACAGCGTTGCACCTGATATATGAAACAGAGTATACATTTGCCAAGTTCACAAGTGCTTCTAAACCCCCATGTAGAAGAACAATGAAACACACTTGCAAAACACACAAGCAAACTAGAAAGAGTGGTGTTTTTTTTTACCCACTGGGTGATGATGATTGGTAGGGTGTCACACTTGAAAAGCGGAAAATTTCTGAATTTGAAATATCGTCAGTAGCGGACTGTCGATGCTAATAGCTGTGGACAGAAAAGTGCTGAGGAACTGGTCATGCAACCATTAGGAAAGATGGTGGACATCAGGTCACTAAGATAGGGCGCTACTTCACCTCAAATAGTGCACATATGCACTTGCAATCACAGGACTTGCAAATGTCACGTAATTATGAATAATACATAACCTCCGTCTACAAGAGCACTGGACATCGAGCGGAACCAATCACCATAAACCCATCATTTTCTTTTACTTCCTTGTCATCTCTTCTGTTTCAGAATGGCACACAGAGTGGCATAGCCCGATTCCCGTGGCAATATCTTTAAGTGCTTCTAAACATGGCCCACGCGTGCGAGTAAAAGAATATTGAAATCTGAAAAGGCAAACTCTACTTTACAGTAGGCTACTGTATAATGAAACCTTAGGGTATCAAGAAAATAATTTCGGTTTTGTTCGGCAAACTGGGGGCGCAAAAGCACACAAAAGACATACAAGAGCTACAAAGTATGAGCGCTCGTACTGTGTGGTTTTTCCTCTGTCTGTTGTGTGTTCTCGCACTCCCAGTTCGCTGAATGACTACGAACTACCAACTAGCCCACCTTTCTATCCAGTGACAATCATCATCATCATCAGCCTAACTACTCTCTCATGTTCCGCCAGTCGATTAGGTCTTGTGCTTTCCATTGCCACTTTATACCCGCAAACTTTCTTGTATTCAATGATATTATGTTTCATTTAACAGGAGTTCTATTTACTGAGAGAGGAACAGAGGTGGAGAATTTCAAGCACCAATTCAATCATATTAGAGGCAGTTGTTCCATATAAGCAGCGATTCCGTTTAACAGACTTCTGTTTACTGAGCGTCTACTGAATTTTCCAATTGTCACAATGTCACTGTAATGTCATAGGTTGCTAAAGCCAACCCACCTGAGCATAAATGTGCACGATGACAGTGACACCAGCTTTTTCCCGGTCCACGGCATCCAAGAATGCTTGGCCGTCCTCAAGACGAGACAAGTGGCCAAACTTGGGCCTGCACGAAGTGGGTCTACATTCACAACACTGGTCTCGTCTAGTATGACATCCTGATGTCAAGGCTATAGCAATTATCCCATCATCAATTGGGATCGTATAGCAAAACACAGATGTCATTCGTGGCACAGCGTACTTACAACAGCTCACAAACACAAGAAACACAATGGCAATAAAATCAGACCGTGGTAAGCATGGCAAGGAGGCACATCCAACAATGAGCCAACACAGCAGCTCTACATGACACAAATCTGGGAGGCCTTACTATAGTGTGCAGAGTTGTCATAGGGTTACCATACCATAGTAGTCATAGGTTACCATAGCTCAATTCAGATAACCCATAAATTGAACGGGGCCCTTGTTCAGAATTTTATGGTAGTCTTTCTTGTGCATAAATGTTCAGTGTTTTTTGAAGTCACAAACATAGTCACTCGTATGCTATGGTTTTCCATAACTTGTATATTTGTGCATGGGTCACTTCTATGCTACAGTTTGCATAATTCAAGCACTATTGTATTTACTTCTAAAACTAAAAGTACAAAACTTTAAACAGTTGTAGATATGTTTGCTACATATTAAGTAACCTTTCTTGCCTGTAACATGCAGCATCAGCTGCATATAGTGAAGAAATTGATCAGCAGAACGCAAAAAAAAGAGCTTAGGGAATATAAAAGCAACACTTATAAAACCACAATGCGTGTGGAATCAACAACGCGGCACTACAGTTGATAGCGTCTGCGAGTTAAAAATTCTACTCATCCCTCCATTCCCAAGGAATGTGTCAATATTAATGAAGAAAAAAAAAAAGCAAAAAATGGGAACTTCTTTGTACCTGCAACCAAACACCCGAGAATGAGAATATTCTTGCCCTACTACAATATGCTCCCAACTAGTTCATGTATTGTTTTTAGAGCGCAGGTCTTAGGAGCTCACTCCTGCATTGAGCGGCATTGGAAGCGTAACCGCATGATTAAGTAAACAGTTACTGCTTTTTTTCTCACTCTCTCCCTTTTCGGACTCTCTTTATCGGTAAGAAAATGCTTGTTGGATTCGATTTTTTAATAAGTTGAGAGGGATTTGCTCGCACCTCCTCCGACTAAGTAATGTCACTTGCAAGAATAATTCAATCTACCTTTCTTGTAGAGGCATAAGGTCGGGCCGTGGGCTTATTCAGGCGGTCTGCACCCGTTTTTTGGGCAAGGTTGAGTGTCACTGTGTATAATCTTAGTTTTTCGATTATGTGATGCCCGGTTTACAACACCGTTTTGCGTGGTCTCCTCAAAGTCGTACAATCGGGATTCCCCTGTATATTAAAAAAGCACCGATTTCTTCCTCAAAGCACAAGAGTATAGCACATCAATGGAATAAGAATTCCAGCTGCAAATATGAAATCATCTCAAGCATCACAAACACCTCATGCC
Source organism: Rhipicephalus annulatus (assembly GCA_013436015.1). Classification (NCBI taxonomy): domain Eukaryota; kingdom Metazoa; phylum Arthropoda; class Arachnida; order Ixodida; family Ixodidae; genus Rhipicephalus; species Rhipicephalus annulatus. The sequence goes on along the minus strand of WOVY01010701.1, from coordinate 935,486 downwards.
TGGTAAGTTCACAACCTTTGTGAGTGTTCACCCCAATATAGAATTGCACATTAAATGAAACACAAAATCACTGCTGCATACTGAGAGCTGCCAAAAAAATATTTAACAAGCGTGGTGTTAATTCAATACTTTGAAGCCAGAAGTGAGCAGCAGATGGCAATGTGTGTGCTACATAAAGGAAGAAACAGTGCAGCTCATACACTCATCATTAGCAAGTTCTAACATACACGAACAAGAGTGCTCTCATGGAACGCAAGCTGATAACAATTACAAGCATGTCGCGATAAAAAAGTTAACATAGTGCACAGAGAGTACCTGGTGGAACTTTTAAAGTGAAGCAGATGCAGTTGCTGTGAATAAGTAACTTGCTGCAAGAACAGTGATTAAAATGTTACTTTATTTGATAGAAAACCAGCAATATTGACAAATGGCAAGCCATCTGAACATAAAATGAGGCACATTGCAGAATAAAAAATGAAAGCATAAATTTTAAGATGCGTGTCTCTCGCTTTCATTTTCCCATTTGTATCACTTTTTCTTTATTTTGCTGACGCCCACCAGCTAGCCCACGTTTTTGAAGATGCAGCGCAAACGACTTTCCTCTTGAGTGCGTCCTTGCCAGATGTTAGTGCCTCTTTTATTGCCTGGGAAGCGACAACATTCGAGATGTGCGCATAACCACTGGTAGCGATATCCATGCTGCACTAAGAACTCAAAGTTTAGTGCAGTAGCATAGAAACGTCCATACTTTACTTAGACAAAAAAAAACTGCCACCATCCCTTGCACCAGCATTGTCAGCTTCCTCATTTTATACCGTTCCTCAAGTGTCCTTATTCTTCAGGTTACAGTGACATGCATTATAGTAAATATGACAGAGTTAGTAACAACCCCAATGAGGTAATGCCTAGTCAGGAGGTTAAGGTCCTCTTTTTGCCTTACCCCGAATGCAAACCTTGCATATTTGTTATCTTCAAAATGAAATATAAATAATAAATCATTTTGAAAATAAAAAAATAACCACCTTAAAGAATCCTATAGCAGAGATGTGCAGCACATGCATACATGCACACATAGTGCTGTTACGGCATGCAGATTAGTCAAGCAGTGAAAAACGAAAACTACCCAATGAAAAATCTGTTACTATATGAATTTATTTCTATATGAGTTTATGTACAGCAGATTAACAACCCGAGGATGCGCAAGTGTGCATATGGCTCCGAATCAACGTTGGCTGTGCCTAAGCAAACATACAACTTTTTACTTTGTCTACACTGGGATGCTGCTTTAACATTCTGGAATTAAATTCACAATGTAATGCCGTAACTGCAGATTTTGGAGCTAGTGAAAAACTCAAACATCAAGAGCGTCTGAGAAAACAAAGCCACATTGTTCTATGCTGTTTTTTTTTCACTGACATGCAAGTTTTCAGAAGACACCAGACAAAAGAACAATAAAAGAAAAAGAAAACAGAAAGAGAAGAGCCACATATTTGGCACGTGTGCTCTTGTGACCACTGAAAAATGGCGTCACCTGGCATTTATCTCAGCCATCATCTCCTCCATCCGTTTGCGCATGTACTCGCGCAGGAAGTCGTCGTCCTCTTCCTGCGGAGTTTCCTCTTCCTCTTTCGACTTTTTCTCCGTTTCGAGCTGCGTGTGTGTGAGCAGAAGCATACAAGTGTAACCACAAGTGAAGCGTCACTCTTCGACTGGAGCAAAACCCACACTTGGTAAACAGCTATATCAAATTAATGCATGCAATTCATAAGAGGCTGAGAATGTGAATATACGTTATCGCCCTATGGCATCACTGGAAACATGCTGCACTAATACGCAGATGAATCGCACTACAGTATTGCAAGTATGCATTGCTAACAATTCAACGTTATATCGATGCTTTTTTAAGTGCACTGCTACAAAGTAATAGATGACAAGACACACATTGTTAAACTAGTCATTTTAGCACCTGAAAAAGTAGAGAATGTTACTTAACGAACACCCTTAAAGTTAAATGGGTCTACTCACAATGAACTTTTTTCGAACAAAATAGAATGAAGAGCAAATGAGGTTTAAGAAATCAGACTTTCACCAACAAACTTGTATGGTGCGTAAAAAAAGTGATGTGTGGGCAGCACAAGGAGTGTCAATGCAAATCCACTAAAGAACAAAACTTTGCATTTTAAGTTTATTGTAATCAAGCAGATATTGAGGGAGAATATGGACTGAGCTCTAAATAAATTGACAAGCATTCACTGTCAAATATAGAAGTGCCCCTACGAACAGGCAGGACAAGGTGCTCCATAAAATGCTTCTGCTGACCTACACCTTTGTTGAGCTCTGCATTGAATACGAGTCTGTTGTAACTGCAGTGCTTTCTTATGTGATAAACACAAGCAGGAGCATTCGTACTCTTCAAATGAAAAAAACATTTTGTAATTTAACAAACAAGCATTATGTTATGCTGTAACCACACCAATGACACAAAGCTTCCAGAAACACCCCCCTCCTTTTCTTACAGGGCACATTTATTAACACATTGGAGGGGCCTACAGGCATTCTCCCACAAGACATGGAAACAGATTTTTGCTTGCAGCATTTATGCAGGTATTCTGGTGGAAAGTATTCTTCTCATGGGTCAATAGGTCTTCTCATGGATCACCCAAAAAAATCACTGCAGAACTACAAAAAGTTTGCGTGGATCACTGCGCCTCAGAAAGCAAGAAAAAACATCCATTAACTTTCCTTTTAGTCATTCTGTCCAATACAGCATTAACTATGACCACTCATTTTGTGGATATGCCACTTCTGCATTCCATGCACATTGCTATGAACAAAAGAAGGGGAATGATCAAAAGATTGTTTGCTTTGTTAGACACAACCTGATGAAACCAATTGCCAATGAAGCCAAGAAAAGTGTTGGGGGCATTAGTTGTAGTCTTTTAACTGTAATGTAGCACTTATGACATAATCAAAAAGGAATTAAAGTGGACAAAAAAAGCAACTTTGTGGCCAGTAGTAACCAGTAGTAGTTAATTTTCAGCTGTAGCGTTGGCAGTTTTGGGATTGTTTTTGATTTCATCCTGTCTCCCTCTTCATGCATTCTACCTTGAAACGAATGCAAGCAGTCTTCATGCCTGCACAAGAGATGGCTGCTGACACCCACCTCGGAGCGGCAGGTGAGTGACAGCTTCTTGATGAGCTGCAGTCGTTCCCGCTCCTGTTCCTCCCTCCGCTCGCTCTGCAGTTGCCGGTAGCGCTGCCAGTCCTTCAGCACACCCTTGGGTCCAGTCTGCACAGACACACACTCACATGAGGAAAGTAGAACTTTCCTAGCAAAACTTTCAACGTACCAGCTAGAGAATTCACAAGAAAATAAAAAATGCCATGACACATATGTTGCCTTAGTTAGTTCCTTTACTTCTTCACACGTTCTTTAATGCTTCAAGGAGTACTGGAGCAATAATTTTTAAGGCAAGACAACTTCCTATACAGATTTGATTAAACGACGTGCATCATCTACAAAGCATCAATGGAAACAATAACCTACAACAAATTTAAAATGAATATTAAAGTGTATGCTGCATAATGCATAACTGAGCCTAAGATGGAGCAACTCGTGAAATAAAACTCAACTCGGTGTAAACAACCAACAACCACCTGCGTCACAAGTTTGACATCCCTGCCATGCCCCCCCTCCCCCTTGCCCGTGCTATATCCCTCAGTTATCCAAATAGTGGTGACGAACATGCATTGCAGTGTGCCTGTCACTATTTTGTGTGGTAACATGGCCAGCTGCATCAAAAAAAAAAAAAATAAAGGACAACCTACACTCTCTAGGCTCTTCCTGACACCAAAACCACGGCTTGGAACTCTAAAAATCTCTCCAAATAACTGTTGCGCACTAGAGCAAATGAGATTTCCAACCATAGTAACTGTGTAATTAGCCATTTATTGCAACAGAAAAAGCAATGAGCAAAATATAGGCGTCAGTACACCTTAAAGGGGCACTGACACAAAATTTTTCGGCCAAGATAGCCTGTGGGGTCGCTTCTCGTGAACATTTGTATATCATCTGCAAAATATCAACAGCAAATATAGCATGGAAGGTATTTTAAATCAATTTTGCAGTTTGCCTGATTGCTCGACTCCCTTGTGCCATTGACACCCTCGGACGGGACCCTTTGGGCACCCCCAACTACCCTCACGTCACCACACTGCAGCCAATAAAACAGTTATGGTAACGTCATACTCGCCATTTTTCTTTTGCCGCGTTTGCTCCCACAGTCTATATTTCTCGGCGGCTGGTCGCGAGTGCATGGCCATGGCGCACGTTTTCAGAGTTTTGTGTTTGGCAACACTGCAGTTCTGTTTCTTATTCGAAAGTAATTATTGATGCAGACCCTGCATAAGTGTGTCACAGCTCTGTGTGCTGACGTGTTCAAAAGCTGCACACACTAGGAGGTGCTAGTTGCACCCGGCGGCTTCTCGTTTCTGGAGCTCTCTCAAACTGAAACTGGTCGATAATGAGGGGCCTGTAATTAATTATCTCTCGTGCACTGCAGCAAACGATGTGTAATGTTATGACTAACAGGCCCCCAGTAACACATTGCAGCAGAAAAATGCAAGGCCAAAGTTTTGGTGTCAGTAACCCTTTAAGCACTAGAAGCCACATTACAACAGAAAAGCGCGAGTTGTCATTCCTGGTGTCCCATAGAGATCAGAGTTGCACTTCTTTGTATGCCCAGAGAAACACACACCCACAGAGAAACTACTATGATGAACGACATCTATGTTCCACTCAACTGGCTGCAAGATGTAGCCGGGTAGAGGCCCGATCGCATCAATGGACATCGCACGAGTCAGACACACTTGTAACCGATAGCAGTGGAGTATCTGTGCACATGAAGAGTGACTTTGCCGCATAACTATGTGACAGAACTGAGGACCCATGTGAAACACAGTCCCCTTTGAGAGTATATATGGCTGCACACTAGTTCTTTCATAAAAGCAAAAAATAAATAAAATAGTCAATTAAAATAAATGAATAGTTAAAAATGGGTAACTATGTCCACCGGCCCCTTTTTTGGCTCACTGACATATTGTAGCACTGAAGCACACTCACAAAAAAAAAAGCAAAGAGAAGATGAGACAGGCACTTCTTTAAGTTTCATTTTATGTGAATGTGCTTCAGTGCTACAGCAGATGAAAAATTCTGGAACACTGAATGTCTCTGCAGTGCCACTCCATTTTCAAGATTTCTCTCGTCTTCTCAAGGTTTCACTTCTCCTGAAATTCAGCACTACAATATGTCCGTTAACTCAAATGTCCCCGGCAATTCGTACATCTGCAATATTTTTCTTGGCTACCTTAGGCCATTTTATCATCGCAAAAAGATCCCCCCATAGAGACTTCAAGGTCTTTGGCAACTTCTCGGCTATTTTACCTCCCTTCGCTGACAGCAGGACAGTTAGTATGTCCAAACTTGAGCAAGATTCATGATATGCGCATCTGCTCTGCCCTAAAAGCAACCAAAAAGATTACTGTGCAATATATATGGTTATCCCATCTTTTCCACTTGTATGCTGCACCATTATCAAAACCATAAGAGGACATGCTCATACGTGTGAATGGACACATAATGGACATATTTTATGACCCTCCACTTCAAAAGCAAGCAGGCGGCTAATGATTATTTAATGGGCAGATGTTATGGGCATTCCTGTATGATGCAAGCTAGAGGTTGGTGTCATAAAGCAATCGTTCAACATTTTTGGTCTGTTTATTGTCAGCTTACCATAGAAACGTAAAATTTATTCCTCTAGAGAGGAGAGCTATAGCCCTTAATATTTCGTGTTGAGAGCCTTTGATTTCAACTATCTATTATTTTTTACGACAGATTCATTGTGCTTAAAGCTGTTATCCTCAAAGCTCAATGCCTTAGACAGGGGTGCTATATGGTTAGTTATCTTGCAGAGGAGCATCTTCGTAATTAACAAAACATGCTCGGTCGTTTTAGTGCTTTCTCCATATTTCATACTGACAGCCGAGTCAATTTTTCTGTCTTAACACTTTCGTTTATTAGGCATACCGGTTGGAATTCTAATAGTGCACTGCTTTTTAAAGCACTGTAAGGCACTTTTAGGTCGATTCTTTACAGTTTGACATACATTCGTGGACCATATCCACCATGCCTATTCAGTATGGCGTTCCTGTATTTTTTACTTCCACCACCCTCTTCTCTGGTGCTGCTTTTGTTTAATTAATTACTTGCCAGTTTTCTGGTTATTTTTCTTTGCAGTTAACTGCTCCTTTGCACAATACATCCACCTAAACACTCTGGAAACCGATCTCGTGTCCCTTGCATTTCTCAGTTGACTTTTCAATCATACTTTGTTGGAGGTTGTCTGCCACACTCCTTTATTCAGACCACCCTATCCTGTACAGACTCATCAGTAGTTTTTCTGAGCACATCCATTTCTTCCAAAGAAGCCAAAGAAGCACGATAAGCTCTTAGTCCATGATAACTGCAAAACACAAGAATGCATTTTCATGAGCTAGTCAGGGAACCATGACACCTTTTTGCTGCCTGGCATTACATCATTCTAGTTACGTGCTAATGGAGCTCAGTTTAATTACAGTCATGTTTGTCCTGCCTGTTGCTTTAGCCATGGCTGTGTCTCATGAAATTCCCCACTCCTTTTACCTGTGCTGGTAGCTCCACATGCCAAACAAAATGCGAAACAAAGTAAAACTACACAGGACAAGCGCTGACTGCCAGCTGAAACACTGCACAACACCCATGCTTAAATAACAAGGTGCATACCACGTGTGCATGAGGGAGCAGTTAGAAAACAAGTTGCAAAAAAACAATAAACTTTGTACCGATTTGTGTAAGCTTAGATACTTTAGCTCTTTTGCCAGTAAGGCAATGAAAGCCTGAGTGAGACATGCATCGGACAGAGCACCGATGTGAGCAGCTTTCACAATCTCCCACTGTGTTTGACCCCCTTGACAATACAAAATGGTGGTGCTGCCAAAGAGAGCTTGACTTTTTGACAGAGCTCCACAAACAGAGCTTGAATTTTTGACAGAGCTCCACAAACAGAGCTTGAAAAAGAGCCAAACTATCTGAGCTTGATATGATATGTGGGGTTTTAACGTCCCAAAACAACCATATGATTATGAGAGACGCCGTAGTGGAGGGCTCTGGAAATTTCGACCACCTGGGGTTCTTTAACGTGCACCCAAATCAGAGCACACGAGCCTACAACATTTCCGCCTCCCTCGGAATTGCAGCCGCCGCAGCCGGGATTCGATCCAGCGACCTGCGGGTGAGCAGCCGAATACCTTATACCCGTGCCACACGGGCATAGAAAATGACATTTGGTGGCGAAGGCCTTCAGTTCCCGAATGACATTCGTTTCGCCGGCGCTGCTACACGTCCAAAGCGAATGACATTTGACTTGATGATGTCGATCACAGCACCTTCCAAGTGAGCATTGAGTGAATAGCAATAAAAAAAAATTTAAGAAGCATTTACAAGCTTCATACACATCAGATAATCATCAAATGTAGAAATAAGCGTATTACGCTGTCCTACGTTTTAGTTTCTTGCTTTGTTTTACAACGTTGCAGCCGACCGTAGCAACGTAAGCCAACACTAGTCATATCCACAGCGTAAATAGACACTAAAATTGACAAGCGTTTCATTATCAATACTTTATTTTCTTCGTATAACGTTAAAAGCATCTTTTTAAGACTTTAGTGCAAATAAAAGACAGTAAATTTCAATTTTAGCTCAATATGATTTGTTTTATATACTTTCAGGTAAATCGCACTTCGCGAGCTGTGTCGTCGAGAGTAGGCATTTCTCAGTCAACTGTTCTGTTCTGGCGAAGGCAGTTGGTGGCGAATGGCATTCGGATGAATGCCATTTTGTTCGCCCGTGTGGCACCGCGCGAATGGCAATAAATCTGAAGGCATTCGGGGGTAAATGCCATTTTTTCTGCCCGTGTGGCACGGGTATTAGCCACTAGACCACCCTGGCGGGGCTAGACTATCTGAGCTTGTGCAGATAGTTATGAATATTGGCGTGTTTGGCAACTTGTTTTCTAACTGGTCCCTCATGTACATGTGACACGTGGCTTGTTAAATAACACGTGGCTTATTATTTAGGCATGGGCTTTGCAAAATATATTATTCAGTTGGCAGTTATCCTTTGTTCTGAGTAGTTCCTCCCTTTGTCGCTCATTCAGTGCAACATGGTAGCTGATTGTATTCTTCATTCGTTCAGCTGTGTACATGATCACAGCTAAGGCATCAAAATCCCCGATAACCAGATTTTTTCGCAGTGAACCTGAATTATAAAAAGGTCGCGGTGACAATGCTGGAGCTCGCCGTCCTTCAAAAATGTCAGATACAAGTTCATGGTCCTTATGACTTTTCCCAAACAAGATCTATTGTAATTAGCGTGCATTGACTCGTGCGGCTACACAGCTGCGCGGTCTTTACACTTCTGATTAAAATCTTTCCTTCAGGGATGCCAACAGAAAACATAAGTGCACAATCGTTCCCGATGGTGGATATGTGACGCTTTCATAACAAATGTTATGGTGACACAACAAAACAACGTAAAAGGTGTGCTTTTTAGCAATTAGATTTACCATTAGGTGCCACATAGTAACCCTTACAATTAAAGAACACCGCCATGACAAGGTTCGTTCTAGTGCGATTTTTGACAAGTAACGCCGAGCCTGCAAGAGTTGAATGAAAATCGGCGTCGACAAGCAAATCGCGGTGCCTGCACGCGATCTCAGCGGTTTCCATTCACTCCAACTAAAACAGTCTCTATTTCGTATGACTGATAAACACCAGTTCCACGAAATGTACCAAAGGCCAAGCGACTTCGTAGGCGCCGTGCGTGCCGCGTTGGCGACTGCTGATGAAAAATGATTAACAGCCGCACACCATTGTATGCTCCGGCCGGCGGAGAGTTTCCACGCTCAGCTGACGGCCCGCCAGCGCTCCTTTTCCGAACAGATACAAATAAGAGATATGCCGAGCGTCGCCGTGAAGCGAAAGCGTGCCGTATGATCGAGTCGGCGGCACCAAGCTCGTCGCGCGCGGCACTCACGTTGACGGAGCATCCTTCCCGCTGCTTGATGCCGGGCGGTGGAGGCGCCTTTTCGGCGGCCGGCAAGTGCGACGGAGAACCGTCGCTTTCGGCCTGTTCATCTTCGTCTTCGCTGCTGCTGCAGTAGTACTGGAGCTTCTCGCCCAAGATGCGGTCCTCGAGCGTCGCCATGGGTGCTGAGAGCAGCGGGTTGAATTGCGACACGGGATATAACCAGCAGTCGAACCGTACGGCTTCGCGCTGTTCAAGTCACAAATGCGATCACGGCGAGATCAGAGACGGAAGCCGCACAACGAACGCGGAAGCACGCTCGTGCGTTGTGCCAACACCACAAGGTGGTGTTGGTTGCGCTGATGCGCGACACGAGCGAGTTGACGCGCCGTCGGTTTCCCCGCGGAGACGCACGCGCGTGGGCGAATCGCGAGCATATGATATTAATAGAGCGTCCGTTTATATCGCCATTTATGTCGTGGCCTACGTGAAAGTTCCGGGTCAATATCTTAAACTGTGTTCAAATATTCTAAACTAAATATAAGATTAATTTTAGTTGTGGCGCCATCTGTCAATGGGGTCCGAAAACAATCAGCGCGGGAGAAACGAAATTACGAAGCAGAGTGACCTGTTGGGCGAGTTCGTTCATTCTTAACGAAGCTTATGGCGCGAAAAAAAGAAACACAAGAGAAGGACAAGCGCAAACTATCAATTAAATTTATTCGGAAAAGTGCACGCATATATATTGCCACCTGGTATTGCCACCGAACTTCCTAGGTTTGGCCAGCGGCCTCTGGAAATCGCTGACTACGTTGCTCAGCAGCGCGGATCGACTTCTCGGCACCACTCACGCTCTCCATCACCGCGGCGGTTCCCGCCGAATCATCGCACCTATGCGGGCGTGGCGCAGGCAGGACTAGTCACCTAGCCCGCGTCGGGAAAACTAGCCTCGACGACCTTCAGGGGCAAGGCCGCTCAGACTGGTCATGCTCAAGACCCCCTATCGACGTAGACTGAAGATACCGACGATACATCGACAACGACACCACCGGCTGATTGTGGAATAGTTGCCTTAGATATTCCTGTTCTGCTAGATGGTCGCGAAGTCAGCGCTTTAGTGGACACTGGTGCGGACTATTCCATAATTAGCGAAAAGCTGGCCGCCCTTCTCAAGAAAGTAACGACGCCTTGGAACCGAACGCCAATTCGTACAGCTGGCGGGCATATCGTCACGCCACTCGGTATGTGCACGGCAAGACTGCAAGTCCGCGGTTGTACATTTGTTGCCAGTTTGAGCGTTCTCCGGCAGTGTTCTCGAGACCTGATCATTGGCATGGATTTTCTCAGGGAGCATGGTGCTATAATTGACATTCGACGACGTCTAGTCACTTTCGCGACCACAAACGCCACATTAACTTACGCCGACCCCAGCCACTCCCGAGTGTCTCTTCGCGTCGTCGACGACGCTGTCACGTTACCACCCCGTGCAACTGTTGTGGTTCAGGTGGCGTCTGGCGTGGGACGGAGTGATGCACGATGAAGCAGTCGTAGAAATCAATCACTCGCTTTTGCTGTCTCAGGGTGTCTGCGAACGAGAAGCCTTGTCGACCTTCGTGATGATCACTGCAACGTTTTTGTCACAAACTTCAGCTACGAGCACCGGCACCTGGAAAGATTTCTTTTGGCAACCTTTTGGCAATCAGTTTGGCAACCACTTATGCAACGCTAAAAGGAACCTTGCCCCGGCAGGCAACTGTCATCGCCTACGCCGACCCAGTCGCCAATGTCACCGAGTGTTTTGCTTCCGAGGCCATCGGCACTGCTGAAGCGCCTTTCCGCAGCGTCGACATCAATCCAACGCTTTCTGAAGCGAACAAGCAGCATTTGAGCAAGCTGTTGCTGGAGTTCCACACATGCTTTGCACGTTCTTCAAAGATACTTCAAGCACCGATAATGAAACACATCACCTACGACAACACGCATCCCATACGGCAGCAGCCTTACCGTGTTTTGCCAACCAAACGGCACGCGATTAAAACGCAGGTTAAGGAAATGCTTCAGGATGGCGTGATACAGCCTTCAAGCAGCCCTTGGTCATCACCAGTCGTTTTTGTGAAAAAGAAAGATGGCACGCTTCGCTTTTGTGTCGACTACAGAAAGTTGAACAATGTCACAAAGAAAGACGTGTACCCGTTGCCCAGAGTCGATGATTCTCTGGACAAGCTGCGACGTGCGAAGTATTTTTCGTCCGTCGACTTGAAGAGCGGTTATTGGCAAATAGAGGTCGATGAACGTGACCGGGAAAAGACCGCTTTTGTAATGCCGGATAGCCTTAATGAATTCAAAGTGCTCCCTTTCGGCCTCTGTTCCGCTCCAGCCACATTCCAGCGAATGATGGACACCGTCCTGGCAGACTTCAAGTGGAAAATCTGTCTCGTCTACCTGATAATGTCGTTGTGTTTGCAGAAACATTTGACGAGCATCTTTGTCGCCTTCAGATTGTGCTCGAAGCCATTAGATTGGCCGATCTCACAGTCAAGCCTGAGAAATGTCATTTCGGCTACGAAGAATTAAAGTTTCTTGCTCACGTCGTGAGCGCCGTTGGTGTTCGGCCTGATCCTGACAAAACTGCTGCCGTCACCGCTTTTCCACCTCCAACTGACAAGAAAAGTCTTCGACGATTTCTGGGTCTGTGCGCGTATTACCGGCACTTTATTGAAAATTTCTCTAACATTGCGGAGCCACTATTACGCCTCACGGGTGATGACACACCATTTGTCTGGGCTGACGAACAGCAGACTGCCTTTGCGGACCTACAGCACCGGCTCTCTTCCCCTCCCGTGCTCGGCCACTTTGATGAAGATGCAGACACTGAAGTGCGCACTGATGCCAGCAATATTGGTCTTGGAGCTATTTTGGTACAAAGACAAGACGGCACTGAGCGGGTAATAGCCTACGCAAGTCACACACTGTCTCGCACAGAATCTAACTATTCCACATCAGAGAAAGAATGTCTCGCGGTCATTTGGGAAATTACAAAGTTTAGGCCATATGGAAGACCACTTAAAGTGGTGACTGACCATCATGCTTTGTGCTGGTTGACTAATCTATGAGACCCTTCAGGAAGATTAGCACGATGGAGTCTGCGCCTTCAGGAATTTGATGTCACCATCGTGTACAAGTCAGGCAAAAAGCACGAAGACGCCGATACGCTATCACGAGCACCTCTTCTATCCGCCAGTACTAGCACAAAAGAGGACGGCGCCTTCGGGGCAACTGTCAGCGGACCGGATCTGATGTCTCATCAACGAAATGACGCCGATCCAAGAATGATTATACATCATTTAGAAGGTGGCATTGCGCCCATTCCTCGTCTGATGTCGCGAACGTTGCCATCATTTTGCCTACGAAATGTTGCCTTATACAAAAGGAACGCCGGTGCTGGTGACAAATCTCATCTTCTCGTCATGCCTGAAGCCCTCGCGATGACGTCTTATTAGCTTGCCACGACGAGCCCACATCTGGCCATCTGGGCTACTCGAGAACTATGGAACGGGTGCGACAACTCTACTACTGGCCTAAAATGTCTGCCTGTGTCAAACCCTACGTGAAGGGATGCCGTGAATGCCAGCGTCGAAAGACACCACATTTAAAGCCTGCAGGCCATCTACAACCGATCGATCCACCACGTACACCGTTTGAACAAGTGGGGATGGACCTCCTAGGCCCGTTTTCTTTGTCTTCTTCTGGCAACAAATGGATTATTGTCGCAACCGATTATTTGACGTGTTACGCTGAGACGAAGGCGTTGCCACGAGGGACCGCATCTGAAGTTGGCAGTTTTTTTATGCATCAAATTGTGCTACGGCATGGAGCCCCGTCATATGTCATCACTGATGGAGGGAGATCATTCACAGCGAAACTCTTGGATGATATCTTCAGGTTGAGTTACACAACCCATCGAAAGACCACTGCGTATCACCCTCAGAGTAATGGTTTAACAGAAGGGCTAGCCGACATGATCTCTATGTACGTGGATGTGCAGCACAAAGCATGGGACGACATCCTGCCGTACGTAACATTTGCGTATAACACTGCAATGCAGGAAACTACACACTTCATGCCATTCCGGCTCGTTTATGGTCGAGATGTTAGAACTATGCTGGACGTCGTGATTCTATATGAGGACATCGACAAGCTCAACCAATTAGCCCCCGACATCAATGAGTACATTCAGCGTGCTGAGGAAGCACGTCAACTGGCCCGTGTGCACATCCGAACTCAACAGTGCGCAGATGCTCGGCGGTACAACATCCACCAACGAGAAGTTCATTATGAACCCGGTGACCAAGTTTGGGTTTGGACGCCCATTAGGCGGCGAGGTCTCAGTGAGAAACTCTTGAGGAAGTACTTTGACCTTACAAAGTTCTCAGACGTGTGAGAGACGTGAACTACGTAGCAGTTCCAGACGGAGGCTCACCATCATCCCAGCGCAGGTCACCACGCCCAGAGACTGTACACGTAGTCCGCCTAGAAACCATACTTCACGCGGTGATGCGAATTTTCTTCTTGTGCCAGTGAACTCTTCATGTGAACAGTGAATGCTGTTTATTTCCGATTGCCGGGCCCAGGACGCATTTTTTCTAGTGCACTAATTTGTTTAATGTTTCTTTGTTACCTACTTCGATTCACTGCTGTGCACACTTTTGTTTGAGCATCGGGTCGATGCTCTCTTGGGAGGAGGAGTAATGCCACCTGGTGTTCTGTGCCAGTGAAGAGTGGGTCAGTTCTGTGCCGGTGAACGAGGAAGATGAAGACGAGCAACCCGTGCCAGCGGAGACGTCCTTCTTTGTCTCTGGGATTTTTGACAGTCGCGTCCCTTTGTACGTTCCTTCGAGCTTGTACGTTCCTTCGACCTGTGACAATATACAGGTCAACAAAGTCACAAGTCATATTAACAGGGGAAAAAAAAATCATTTTTGTGGCAAGCACTCAGATAATCTATCTCGGTGGCATGTAACATGATTGAGGGCTTCGCCACGCATGTGTCGCCTAATCTATTAATAAAATACGCCTCCTCTATTTCTCGTGCAATTTTTCCTTTCATTCTTGCGAGCAAGCACCCTGGTCTCGCAAGAATTTTTTTTTCTATTAATATGATTTGTGACTTTGTTGACATGTGTGCGCTTTCCGAATAAATTTAGTTGATAGTTTGCGCTTGTCCTTCTCCCGTGTTTTTTTCGCGCCATAAGCTACGTTAAGAAATTACAAAGTTTGTAAAAGGCGAATGATTCAACTTGCATGATGTCAGTGGTGTATATCCTCTAGATTTCAAACAAAAGGACTACACCACCAGACACCGCTGTCAGCCACATCAATGCCCCTTCTAGAAATATGCCTACTGTGACTCACAGCGAGCACTCGCAGCAGCGGAGGAGGAGAGAACAGAAGAGGGTCGAGATCGAATCGGCATAACCTCCTTGGAACCAGCTCTCCGGCTCACGTCGCAAACATCTAGTCTAGGAGGCATTGGGTGCACGTACATAGGTACACATACATACATATGTGACGTGGTTTTTGTTCAAACCTTTTCTTACATGTTCAAATATACCTGAGTGGCACATCACCTGGCTAAGAGAACACTGTCTACAAGAACACGCATAAGCAACACTCTCACTAACAACATCAATTGCATTGATCAGTTACATTTTTACACAATGTATGGCACCACTTCATGAGTTTATGTTTGTGCTGACGAAAATGCACAATTGTTCAAAACATTAAAAATGTTTTTAAATGAATTAAATGTGTTAGAAAAGTGAACCATTAATTGGTATCAAACAATTAAGGTATGCAATATATATACAAGAACTATAGCATATGCAGTGTAGAGACTTAGATAATACTTTGATTTTTTGGTTTCAACTCTCAAGTTTGTTGCAGTTGTCAAGATAGAAATTTAAGTGACTAAAATGAGGCACACTGATTCAAACTTCTTTTAATTTTGAAGATATATCTGCTTTCCCAGCACATAACACAGCTAGCTTGTTTTAAAACATTTTTTTCCTAAGCAAAACAGCTGTGTAACTGGGATTCTCAGAAAAGCTCAAAGTGAAATCATGTGTTCACATCTATCGATTGCCTTAGTCTCCTTTCACCTTGAAATTTTGTACCAAACTAAACACTTTAACCAAACTGACCGATGACGACTACAGCCAACAAAAATTGTTCCCACATAGAACCAATGGTGACTACACTCGTCATAGTTGTGTGTCTTTGTACATGATGGCCACAGTTGCCCATGTTATGCCATCTGTGTCTCGGCTTCCATTTTATAGCCATCTTTTATTACCATGCAGGGAAAGTATGCCTTCCAACTACCTCTTTCTATGCAATTGGTGAAATAAGGACACTGTGAAAAAATGGTACCGTTTTATTAAGAAAAAAAAATAGCTCCAAATTTAGCAGAAAACTTTTTTGGTAAACTTCGTACGATTTTCTTGTTTATCGCAGTGAAGGCGTTAAAAAAAGTAGGCAGATAACATTTGATCAGTAAGAGTGACAGAAATACCATAAGGGATAGAAAACTCACCGACTCAAGGCCAGCAGAGAGTTAGGTGCAGTGATGAAACTAAGAAATTTGTAGGAACAAAATGAGACCAGTTCACATGGGACAGGGCAAATTGGAGAACATTAGGTGATGCCCTCATCCTGCAGTGAAGACAGAACAGACTGGTGACGATGGAGGTATGATGAGATTAAGCCTCACGAGGAATGTCATCCCTCTTCTTTGGGTATGAAAGATTTGTGAAAATTTCAATGAAGGTGATGCTAATCGTCGTACAGTCTGTGCTTGAAAAAGCCCGGTTAACCATGCTGCAAGCTTAATGACTTCTGAAATGAGTGCATGTGTGTGTTTTTTTTTTTTTTAACAGGGAGGGAGAGGCTAAAAAAAATATTTTGCGGAGGTGTGACAATAGCTTGACTTCCCGTCAGCATAGATGCTTGTGCCTGACAGACTACCTAATAGCATGCTGCTGTACCTGCAACAGTAAAAACAATAAAACAATAGGGCAAACACAACAATTCCACAAACAAGACAGTGCATGTTTTGATTTCGAAGTGCAAGATGTGTTTTCAGAGCCCAATGATGGGATTGTGACAGTGTACAAGCCACAGTCAAGACAGGAATACGTCATCAGAATGTGCTAGTGCTCTACATGTTCATAATGTGCACTTTGATTATTTCCAAATCTGCCAAGATACTCACCAAAGCAGCATAGACATTAGATAAGGACTGTTGAGTGAGGCTAAGACTGTGTGAAAAAAAAAAAAAGAGAGGATGAGCAAAAGGAACAAGCAAGACACTATATTAACACACAATAATTAAATGCTTATAGGAGCATTGACAAAGATCTCGAGCTGAAGGAGTGTCCTTCACTTAGTAGCTAGGCATACATCCCTTTTTTATGCCGAATTACGAATTTTGTTTGTCAGGTGGAAGTTATCTTGAGGGCTAGCAGCGTACGGAGGCTGAACGGTGCATTCAGCACCCTGTGGTATCGACGTTAGTGTGACATGTTCAGTGAGCCCCACCACACTCGCTTTTCACACCAAGTGATGGCGCACAAGTAAATATAACATCACAACCTCAGTGTTGTCATTATGGCTCACTCAGACATATGGCTCACTCAGACTCAGAACAGTTTCATTTTCATTATTTTGTCAGGCTTGGTTCATCTCAATCCTGTGTGTTCGTCGAGCCACTTTGAATTTGTCATGTGCTCATCAGTGTATGATAATTTAAAGTGATAATACAAATTGCACTATGAGCCAGCATGTCGCGTAGAAGTTATGCACAGCTTACTGCAGTTGCGTTTCGAATTTCTGGCATATTCCTTCTTTCTTGGCCATGAAGACATGCCTTTGACACAGACAGCTGCAAGGGTCATTTACACAAGCAGGTACAGGACCACATATGCAATTCACATATTGCATGCATTTGTACAATGCATTCAACATTTGTGTGACGCACCCAGATACTGCGTTACTCTTCAGGGTTTACAAAACGACATGGGCGAGACGCATCAGCATGGATATGGAGAGTTGGCAGTGTGCATGTGTTTGAGTGGGTGGACTGGTGGTGGAATGCAAGAATCGGCTCACACAAACAAAATTATGTGAAGTATGGATATATCTTACATTAAAGATGACCATTTCTGTTTAATAAATAATTTGTTGTCATCGGAATGCTTATTTTTCACATAGGTGTAACATTACTTCAGACTTCTCATAGGCATGAGCTGGTAGCTAAATCCCAGTTGCGGGGTCCCGGTCCTAGTAGGGAGACCAGCGGGGCTGCTGATATAATGGTGTGTGCTTCGTAAACATGGAATGGGAGATTTAGGATCTGGCAGTTTTAAATCAGATTTAGGATCTGGATTCCCCAGCCCTAATCATGTTCCCATTTACATTAATGATCACCCGACCCATGAAAACAAAATTCTGTTCGCAAAAGCTCAGTCACTGAAAAGGGACAAAGGCTGGCAGTTTCTTTGGACTGAAAATTGCCAAATAAAAGCCAGAAAGATGGGTGACAGTCGAGTGTTCGGTATCTCGTCTGAGGGCGATTTATCAATCTTCCGATAAAGACCAGCAGGCCAAGTAGCTAACATAGTGCCTCAGCGTATCCGATAATGTCATCTTATTTTTCGATTGTGCAACTTCAGTCATTTTTTTCAAACCCATGCCTCTCTGCAATTCACTTCAATGCACGAAGTCTAAAAAACATTATGATGAAATCTCCGGTTTTCTGGCCTCTTTAGATCACAAGTTTTCACTTCTCTGCATGTCAGAAACTTGACTATCTCACGCAGACGGCAATTTATATGGATTTACCTCTTATACTTCCGAATACTGCCATTGTACACAACAAAACTATGGCAGTGTCACTGTTTTTGTATCTGCAAATCTTCGTTACAAACGGTGGAATGACATGATATTCTCGGTGCCAAATTGTGAAGCTGTGTGGATTGAATTGGAGGATGTCAATCAAACAATTATCGGTTGCTTATATCGGTCACCTTCATCGTCTGTATCTGCTTTTTGCAATGAATTGAACATTGTGCTTGGTAAATTATCTTCAGAAAAGAAAAATGTTCTCATTCTTGGTGACATCAATATAAACTTGCTAGATGACTGCAACGCCGCTACTATTGCTTACACTGACTGCCTTCATGGTTTTGTCCTTGAATCATTGGTTTCCCTTCCAACCAGATGTACTCCAGGGTTTGTCCATATTAATCGACCACATATTTTCTAATCATATGTGTCCTCTTGTTTGCAGTGTACTTGAGAATAACATCACGGGTTATTTCCCTATCTTCTTTAAACTTCCTTGTCAATTACATAAACCTTGTCATGAGTTTTACAAAGCTGTGATCAACAAAGATGACTATATTACACAGGTTTCCAAGCTAAAATGGTCTTCGATAAATTCAGAATCAGACGTAGATTCTGCATTTAATGAATTTTCAGATAGCATAAAACATTGTATCATAAATTCGACCAGAATCGTGAGGTGCCGGAGACATATCTCTGCGTTGCACAATCCCTGGTTAACAAATGGCCTTCTGACTAGCTTACGCAAAAAAGATAACCTTTACCGCAAAGTTTAAAAGTGTCCTTTCAACATTCGACTCAGAACGCACTATAAAGTTTACTGCAATCAACTGAACAAGCTACTAAAAAAAGCCAAAAGAATATATTACAAATGTCGAATAGCTGAGGCTGGTTCTGATGCAAAGCGACAATGCAAAATCATAAATTCTTTCTTAAAA
This sequence comes from Rhipicephalus annulatus, assembly GCA_013436015.1. Taxonomy (NCBI): domain Eukaryota; kingdom Metazoa; phylum Arthropoda; class Arachnida; order Ixodida; family Ixodidae; genus Rhipicephalus; species Rhipicephalus annulatus. Next base: position 916,523 of record WOVY01010701.1, on the reverse strand, counting down.
AGATCTAGTCGGGATGAACCCATAAGAAAGATTCAGTCATCATGTGGCTTCTATATCAAACCGTTAGATATTGGCAATGCTTTCAATGAATTCTTCTGTGGTCCCACTTCCGAGGAAAACAACAATAATCAAGTATCACCTCAACGTTGCTTACAATCAATGTACTTATTTCCAACAGACCCAGATAAGATTATCAATATCATGAATCATTTAAAGGTTACAGGCGCAGGTTTAGATGAAATCAGTTCAGCAAATATAAAATTAGTCGCTCATTGCATCACTAGCCCTTTATCCTGTATCACCAACTTAATCTTCACGAGTGGAATAATTCCAAGACAGCTAAAAAAAGCTAAAATTATTCCCGTGTTTAAAAAAGGAGAGCGGGTTTGCATTTCAAATTATCGTCCTATCGCTATTCTTCCTTTTTTTAGCAAAGTCATTGAAAAGTGCATTGAAAAACGCCTTACCACATACCTCTCAAAATTTAATATTCTTTCCTCAAATCAATTCGGCTTCAGGACGGGTTCTTCGACTGACTACGCTTTACTTTCTTTCACAGGTAAATAAAAAACGCCATTGATTCTGGTTTCTACACAGGATCAGTTTTCATAGATCTATCGAAAGCATTCGACTCCATCAATCTTGACATCCTCATTTCTAAACTACGGGCAGTAGGGGTCGACGGGCCTGTGCTGAAGCTTATAAAGAGTTATTTAACAGACAGACAACAGGCTGTGTGTGTTGGTTCCTCGCTTTCTAACTTCGAAATAACAAACAAGGGTGTTCCGCAGGGATCGATACTTGGCCCACTACTTTTCTTACTTTACATAAATGATTTGCCTAATCACCTATCACAAACAGAAGCTTTTCTTTATGCAGACGACACGACATTGCTTGCTAGCGATCCATCACTAACTGCTCTTACATCGAAGTTGAATACTGATTTGAACAATATTTTAGCATGGTGCCGCCTTAATTCGCTGAAAATAAATCCCACCAAGACTTCATTCGTGCTTTTTCATACCAATCACTGAACACCAGAAATCCTTCCCACTATCATTCTTGATTCTCATGTCATTAGTGCAGCTGATGAATATTCATTTTTCGTTGTTACTTTAGATTCTAACTTAAAATTTACGAAACACATCGCCCCTTTGAAGCACAAAACTGCTCCTGGTATTAAAATATTAATAAAATCCAGGTATTATTTCAGCAAACCTACACTACTAACACTGTATTAGTGTTTCATTCACAGTCATCTGAACTACTGCATCACGTCATGGGGTACCACATATGCAGCACACATAGCACCGCTAGAACATTTACTAAATCAGGCCATCCGTAATCTAACGTTCAGCTCATCCGACATTCTTCATAATAACAGAATCCTATCATTAGACAACCTTGTTCAATACAATTTATCCGTAGTGCTATTTAAAATAATGAAGAACCCTCCTTCACTAAACTTATTTCCAGACACTGTTCTAGTAAACACTAATCGAACAAGATTTGCAGCTAACAACAATTTATTATTGCCATTAGTCCATATTAATTATGGAAAACACTCCGGTTATTTCATGTCATTATCAACCTGGAACAGTCTTCCCCTTAATGTTAAGCAGTCTTCATCATTAGCTATTTTTAAAAACACATTATTCACTTTTCTTCTGGATACCTTAGAATTTTAAGATGAGTAATATTATCTGCACCTGTTCATATTCATGCACTCTTAATGGTGCCACAGCTACTCATCTTTTTCTTGCTTTTTTCATTCCTCTGTTGGTTTCTTCAATATTTGCATTTTTTCTTTATTTTTTATATGTTCTAAGCAGTGTTTTGTTGTACTTATGATTGTTGAAATTTGCTTTTTTAGTCTGTATTCCATTTATTTGTATAACTTATTCCACGTTGCTGTCAGAGCTGCATTTTACTTGTTCATATTTATCACATTTCCTGACAGGAGGTCCCCCTTCAGCCAAGTGCTCTGGGACCTCCTTCTGTATGTTTTTGTAAGCATGTATGTTTTGTACAAAAGTAAAAATAAACTGAAACTGTGCCAGTTTCAGCAAGCGTAGGGCTGCACTAGTGCAGCTGGTTCGATTGGCAGAAGATAAGCCGGAGGTCATTCGTTTATAGTAAACATCTAAGAATGGGGATTTGACCTTTCCCGGGTACTAAGCTGTTGCCAGCCGTGGAGACACAAGACAGGGGATAGTAATCGTGGTTGCGAAGGAGTTGTTTTTCCTCGCGCATGATCTACCTCAGTACAGGTCTGGGCTTGAAGCTGAGTTGGTGGAGATTATTCCTGGTCGCAAATGTTGAGCCTGCATGTGTTATTGCTCTGCATGTATATAGTTCCCCCTCAGACAGGCAGCTAGATGTTGGAACTTAATTTTGTTCTCGGCTGTGATTCGGAAAGCTGGAGGTAAGGCTTTGGTTGTTGCAGGAGACTTTAATGCTCCCAATATGGAATAGGGACATACCCGCAGTATACTGCTAAGGGTATGAGTTCAGCTAATTGGGCATCAAAGTTGGGGTTGATGCTGATCACGGATCCTAGTTTTCCAACGTTAAGGGGAGGTCCGGTTAAGAGAGATACCACTTCTGACCTGGTATTTTTTAGAGATGAGGACAGGGAGTGGGGAACTTGTAGGAGGAGTCAGGCAGTGATCACTACATTCTGAATACGCTTATTGGGATACAGCCACTTCCAACTTTCAAGCACAGATATGTGGACTGGGATCACTTCAGGTGCATTATGGGGGAGGATGCCTTGGATGACTATGATTTTGTAGGACTTCTCCTTCGGCTGCATGTGGAAAGGGCTACGAAGGAGATTGAAACGCAGCTGGAAGTTCCCGAAATGGATTCGAAATTGGCGCATTTGCTGGAAGCTGAAATGGCCTCCTTAATCGGTAGCGTATGCAGAGGCTTAATAGGAGCTGCTTAGGGCGAGGATAATCTTGCTCAGTAAAGAAATTGAGACTTACGCCAAAGAGCTTGGCCGGCAATAATGAATGGAGAAGTATGATGGGACGGATAGCTGATTGCGCAGGGGTAGCAGGTGGCGCCTGCTCGAGAGTCTCCTTGAAGGGCCACTCACCAGGTTTGACAATTTCGAGCTAGCAAGCGCAATACGTAGACAACGCGTTCATGATCATGTCTCCCAAAATTTGAAACGCTACGATCCGCGGAAATGGGTCAAATTTCAAGATGAATGCTGCTCCCTCTCCCTTCTGCCGGCGCGCGCCCAGAGAATGAGGGCATGACGTGCACGTATGAATGGCCCTACGTACACGGCAATGCAGTGCCGTTGGTCCTCTACGTGGACAACTCTGCTCTGACGTTGTAAACAGTGGCACGTGACATGGCGAAAATTATTTAACACGGCATGCGTAGTTTATGTAATTTGTTGCTTGAAAAGATCAATAAATTTCTGGATAAATAATAAGACACAATAAGGAAATGTGAACATTTTTTTTTCTATTTTTCTGTCGCGAATTGCAACGAGATGTGGGGCTAATGTGTCGGCGTTTCGCATGCGTTCGTGCCCCGCAGTCAGCGCATGGAGCGGCTAGACGACCGCCTCGGAACGCTCCTACGCGTATGCGCACTCATTGTGCTCATCTATTCTACCGTGCCTAAGCCAGCGTTTCCAAACCATATCCCGTAGAAACAGGCAGAAGGCCACAAAATAACGCTGGTCAGCAAAACAACGCCGCTCGCGTGCTCGGGGTTTGGACTTGTTTGGGCACGTCATGCGCACGTGACCTCTTGGTCGTATGCCGGAGAGGGTAAGGAAGAGATTGGGCTTGCGAAGGCTAAGCGGAGGAGCGGCAAGGGATTCGAGCTAACCTCCTCTCATCGTCGTTTCGTGCAGCTTCAAAAAACCCGTTATCTCCGCTTGTGAACCAATTAAAAAAAAATTGTGGCAAAATGTTTCTCATCGGCCACCCAACAACCTCCACTGTCTAAATAAAATTTGGTATGGGGCCTGGTGAGTGGCCCTTTAATGACAAGGCTTGCCTGAGAACAGATCGATCATTAGGAAGCAGTTGTATATGGGAACAATGGAGGCACAGATGGCCCATGACCTTGCCACTCAGTACCTGCTTCTTAGAAAGGAAAATGTGAGGTGTTGAGCAATTATGGGGCTGCGGACAGGCCGGAGCTTGATGCTCTTTTTACGGTGTCAGAAATTAGCCATGTTCTGTTTAAAGGGGCCCTGAAACACGTTTTTCACGTAACCTTGGAATAGGCTTACTAAAAGAGCTTATTGCCTCACGAACTCAACGCCGCAAAAATTTTAAGAATTCGTCCAGTACGAGCGGAGTTACAATGATTTGTCACACGCTGCAATCACATTCTCTGGTACCAACGAATGCACTGAAAGCTACGCAGGGAGGAATGGCATGGACAAATAAAATACGTCACCCACACCTCGTGACCTTGAGCATTTTTTTCCTTTTTCTTCGAATACGCAGCCTTTTTAGGGTGATCGCGCGCGCACGCGTTGACAAGTCGCGGCCTCCCGTGACGATCCCTCTAACGACCGAGCGTGCCATGTTAAAATCAGCCAATGGCTGGTAGATGGCCTACGAGTGTTTTTTTTTCTTTTTTAATTCGTCGAGAGAAAAAAAAAACAATTTTTAGCTGAATTTGATAATTTATTGTGAATTCCAGGCCACTTGGCGTGTTTTTGGGAGTCTCCACTACCGATCGGCAGCATTTTCTGATCATGCTCAAAGAGTGTCAAAGAGCAGGGCCCCTTTAACTCTAATGGTATATCCGCTGTGGGTCCTGACGGGATCAGGCTCTACGTAACCGTCACGACAAGGTGATTGAGATTCTTGCAAAAGAGATTAATGACGTGAGGGGCACTGGGCGGGTGCCGATCGACAAGGCCTGTCGCCGCGTCCGCGCGCCAACATCAGGGTGTCTGTTTAAAGGACACGCTTTACCTGTGTAAATGCGCAAAAAGAAAAGGTAATGGGAGAAGAAAAAAGACACTGAAACAATCACCAGCTATTCACAAGTCCGAAGCTTTTTAATTGAGCCGCGCTCGATCACGTGACTGCAGTCAGCCAATCCACACAACACTGCCGGCAAACTTATTTGGCTACTTTTGCCGGCAGCCGGTAAAATATCTCAGCGTCCTGCGGTCGGCAATGCGCAGCCTACGACACCGCACATACGTTCGTGTTGTCTTATGTTTGTCGAATTGGCACCGCGCTTCGCAATGTCTTTTGTTTGTTCGACGGACTCATTCGAACCCACGGTAGTTTCTCCGACTACCGGCGTCGATTGTGCGCAACAAGATTGCCTCAAAGACCTCTTTCAGGCTGGGCAGCCACCCGATGTGCACATGGTAGTGTCTTCACTCATCTTATGCGACGACGACTTTTTCGAGGATGGCTCGAATCCCCGCAAAAAACGTCCCGTTAACACCAGTGACGTAACCTTCCGTGTGGGCGACCGCTTCGCGAGTTTCGTAGAGCTCGAAAATGCCGTCGCCGTCTACAGCTCGCGCCATTCTGTGCAGCTGTGGAAAAGAGACGCGCGCACCATCGACGCGGCTAGGAAGAGAGTTGGCAACATCGCCAGCAAAATGGGCGAGCACCTGAAGTATCAGTGCCTGAAATACTGCTGCATTCACGGGGGAAAGAAGTTCACCTCGACCGCCACTGGACGATCGTCCTCGTAAGTATCGCATTTACGCGGCCCCCACAACCACGGGGAAAGATGTCCGCCGAGGCGCGTCCAATCGCCTCCGCGACCAAAGTTTAGTCCCGCTGATGCACCAATCTCTGAAGGCGGGTCAAATGGTCAACGGGCGTCTGGCGCATGACGTCGATACGGAGCGCTAGCCCATTGGTGGAGGCTTGTGTGCATCCGCGTTGAAGAAGAAATGCCGCAGACTTCTCGAGTTTGTCCGACTACAAGCGCGAAACTTCAACCAACTTCCTGTGGCAAAATATCTCTAAATATTCACCAGTTTACGTCTCCTTTGTGCTTACCTAATTTTTTTCTCGCACTACTGCTCAGACATCCTTAGATAGCCGAAATCGTAGAGTTTCATTACGGCAGCATTAAATGCTATGATAAAACTAAGTGACAGAGTTGTATATTTGTGAAATTTTTTTTTTCACAAGTCAGCTGTCAGAGCTCAAGGTGCGAAATTTAAGGACAGTTGCTCCAAAGCTAGGGCATGCGCCCTCCTTCTGTGTTTCAGGCCTTCACGTACTGCTGTGTCACAAATCTACTCGAAGTTTTTTCACAGTAACAACTCTATAGAAATGTATATTGTCATTTCGCATAGCGAGACAAGCACAAGTTTGATCATGGTTCACCATGAGGGGTAGGGAAGTTTCACCCCAGGCTGTACACTAACTGCCATGAAGGGCAGCTATAGCTGCATGTGTTTTTTTCTGTTGTGATAACACTCTTGATGGGTTTTTGCCATTGCTGTTATGTACCGTATAATATATATATATATATATATATATATATATATATATATATATATATATATATATATATATATATATATATATATATATATTGTAAAGAAGCTTCCGAACACTGAAATTTGTTGAACTCTCAGGCGCCTTCTAGTGGGTCTACCCAAAAATGACACCGCTCGTGCTGAGGGTCCGTGCTTGGCCGTTACTGTCGCCATTGTGTATGCTCGCTGTGTGCCAGCTAATTTGTGCCCTAACAAATTGGTGGAGACCGCTACGATCCCCTTCGATGCCCTTGAAACTACGATCACGTACCCTGCCATCTACCATGTCCCACGGCGCCTCTCAGCAAACACCTCCTCCCGTGTCGCCCGCTTGTCCTGGTGCCCCCAGGATCCGCGATCCACCCATCTTCACGGGCACCGATGGCACTGACGTGGAGGACTGGCTCGCCATTTACGAGCGTGTGAGCGTCCCCAACAAATGGGACGAGGACTGCAAGTTGACAAACTTGGTGTTCTACCTTGCGGGCGTTGCAAGTTTGTGGTATGACAACCACGCGTCCGATTTCAAGAATCGGACGCATGGTGGAGACAAGACAAACCTGGTCCGATTTTAAGACCGCTATCACCAACGTTCTTGGCCGCCCTGCTGTCGTAAGCTGCAAGCCGAGCAGCGCTTACGTGAACGCGCTCAGCAGGCCGGTGAATCATTCACCAGTTACATTGAAGATGTCCTGGAGTTGTGCAAGAAATCCAACGAGAGCATGTCCGAATCAGACAAGATCCGGAACGTCATGAAAGGCATTGACGATGATGCCTTCACGATGCTGCTTGCAGAAAACCCAGGCACAGTGGCTGAAGTCATTACGCTGTGTCAGAGCTACGAGGAGCTCCGCTGGCAGCGTTCGATGACCCGTCGCTCCATACCACGAAATGCAGGGCTTGCTGGCTTGAAGGTGAGCTGTGATCAGGTGGCGCTGCTGGCAGACCTCAAGTCCTTCATACGTGAGGGAATCGCGCGGCAGTTCTCTCTCCTGCCCTTTGCCCACCCACCGGCTGCTCAACAATCGGCCACTACTATTCTTCCGCCCATCCGCTGAGCGATTGAGCATATACATGCTTTAGCTTACGTAACATTTGTTCGCCCTCAGCTAGAATTCGCTTGTGCAGTTTGGTCCCCTCGTTACAGCTATTTAACTAACATGCTGGAATCGATCCAGAATAAAGCCGCTAGATTCATCTCACAAAAATATGATCATAGCGCAAGCATAACACAAATTAAAAAAAGCTTATCACTTTCCCTTTTGAGCAGCCGACGTGATCTAAGCCTCCTTTCATTATTCTATAAATACGTACATGAAACAAGGCCATTATCAATGACACTGCAAACATCTGCATTCACATCAAAGAGACTCAATAATCATCTTTCATTCACACGCATATACGGTAAAACATACATTTTTAACTCATCTGCACTCCCCCGTGTCATCCGCATGTGGAACAGCCTTCCAGATGAAATCGTAGCAGAACGCAATCAGGAAAAATTCCGGCACCTTTTACTCACCCATTTCAAGGATTAACTGCTCGTTTTATTCATATCGAAATCGGCACCTGCGCGTTTATTCACTACTAGTATCTCGCTTTTTTTTTCTTTTACTTTAATCTTATTTTGTTTGATGGTTTGAATACTAACATGCCATTCAGTTCTGTTGTGTTTTATTCAGTGATGTTTTTTTTTGAATAATGGAAAGTCTTTTCACAATTTGTGCTTGTTTTTTTTTAGCTTGTTTTACGTCATTATCTCACGCATATACTCATCTGATGTTCATTGACGTTCTATTCCTATTAAAATTTATTATTAATATTTTCTCATTGTTATTTCTGTTAGGACTTGTATAATTATTAACATTTAGTTTATGTTATTGGTTGTATGGAAATTTTACCAATTCATGTATGTATTCCTTTTATGCTCCCCTTACACAATGCCCTGTTGGGTCAGTAAGGTATTTTGAATAAATAAATAAATAAATTGCAGAAGTCATGCCTGCATACCACCCACAACAGCTTTTGGCCCCTGCGCCCCCATGTTATACCCAAGTGGTCGCCAGGCCGCCTCCAGTCATTCAAGCGCCCGCCCCACTGACTTACGCCGAAGCTGCCACACGACCTCCGTCCTTAGCAGCGGGTATGCCGGCTACGTATATTGACGTGACCTCTCGGACTCAGCTCCAGCCCACCCTGCAGCCTTTCAAGCCACCGTTCCATCCATCGGCTCTTGCGTCATGGACAAGACCTACCCCGGCGAATCGATGGCGCACACCAGACAACCGGCCCATCTGCTTTGCCTGCGGTTACGCCGGCCACGTAGCACGTTATTGCACTCGCGTACAGACGCCCCATGTCTCATCGCCTGTTGCTGGCCAGATCAACCGTACTTATCACAACGAAACGCCGTCTATGCCACCGCCGTCTCGCCTAGCTCCACCTTCTCGAAGGTCTCCGTCTCCACAACGTCGTTCCCCAACCCCCATGCGGCCAAGTTCAGCAGTTCACGAGCGGGAAAACTAGTCGTCGCAGTCCCCGAGGCAAGGGCTGCGATGCTATCGCATTGTGAAAGCCCTCAAAGCCGCCCATCTAATATCATTGACGAGCTTGTTGACGGTGTTCATGCTCTTATTGACACTGGAGCTGCAGTATCAGTTATGGATGAAAACCTTTGCCGCTTGCTTCGAAAAGTGACGACACCAATTTCTGGGTTGTCCCTTTGTACTGCTAGTTCGCATCGTATCCATCCTACAGCAGGGTACACAGCTCGCATTGTCGTTCAGGACGTTCTGTATGTCGCCCAATTCGTCATCATTCCTGCATGCTCTCATGACGTCATCCTGGGATGGGATTTTCTCTCCTGCAACGACGCCGTCATCTATTGTGCTGCCGCCGAAATTGAACTCGCACTTGACGCCAGAAGAAAGTCCCTCGAAACTGAGCACAATTCTCGTGAAAGACGATACCATAGTGCCTCCAAGCTCGACGACGGGTGTATCGGTCTACTGCGCTGGTCTCTCCGACACAATTGCGCTCATTTCGCCATCCGACCGTGCTTTCAGAAGGAAAGGGTTGCTAGTACCTTTCGCGGCTGTGCAAATCACCCAGGGCAACGCCGCTATTTTTGTGACCAACCCATCCCTGAACACTGTTACCTTGATTCGAGAGGAATGTCTTGGCAGAGTGGAACTAGTCGACGACGCACAAGTCCTGGACGTACCCGATGACTCAGGTTGTCCCAATTCGCGTACCATCAGTGCTGTTTACACTTCTGATCCATCATCTGCTGATGTATTTGGCCCCTACATTGATGACAACCTTACGTTGGTACAGCATTCTCAGCTTCTGGACATGTTGCAAGAATATCATTCTTCTTTCGATGTCGGACGAAGTTTTTTTCGGTCGCCCGTCCACTGTTACACATCGTATCGACACTGGTGCCCATCCAACATTACGCCAACGTTTATACCGCGTTTCGCTTGCTGAATGTCAGGAAATTAATGAGCAGGTTGATGGTATGCTCCGACGCGGCGTTATTCGGCCCTTGGACAGTCCATGGGCGTCTCCTGTTGTTCTTGTTGCAAAGAAAGATGGTTCTTTGCGGTTCTGTGTGGACTACAGACGGCTCAATATGATCACTCCCAAAGATGTTTATTCACTGCTGCGCATCGATGACGTAGTTGACAGCCTTCACGGAGCCAAATTTTTTTGTTCTCTTGATCTGCACTCAGGGTACTGGCAAGTACCCATGGCTGATGACGTTCGACCGAAGACTGCGTTCATCACACCCGACGGCTTGTACGAATTCAACGTCATGCCGTTTGGTCTGTGTAATGCACCTGCGACCTTTGAGTGCATGATGGACACCGTTCTGCGCAACTTGAAATGGCACACGTGCTTGTGTTACCTCGATGACGTTGTCTTCGCTGCAGATTTCTCCACACATCTCCGACGTTTGAAAAAAGTTTTCGCACGTGTGAGCAATGCTGGCCTGCAACTAAGTCTGAAGAAGTGCCGCTTTGCAGCACGGCAACTCACCATTCTAGGGTACGTCGTGTACAAGGATGGCATTCTTCCTGACAGAGCCAAGCACGGACCCTCACTGCGAGCGGCATCCTTTTTGGGTAGACCAACTAAAAGGCACCTGAGAGTTTGACCAATTTCAGTGTTCGGAAGCTTTTCTACGATATATATATATCTCATTATCATCAGCCTGACTACGTCCACTGCAGGACAAAGGCCTCTCCCATGTTCCGCCAGTTAACCCGGTCCTGTGCTTGCTGCTGCCAATTTATACCCGCAAACTTCTTAATCCCATCTGCCCACCTAACCTTCTGTCTCCCCTTAACCCGCTTGCCTTCTCTGGGAATCCAGTTAATTACCCTTAACGACCAGCGGTTATCCTGTCTACGCGCTACATGCCCGGCCCATGTTTATTTCTTCTTCCTGATTTCAGCTATGATATCCTTAACCCCCGTTTGTTCCCTAATCCACTCTGCTCTCTTCTTGTCTCTTAAGGTTACACCTACCATTTTTCTTTCCATTGCTAGCTGCGTGGTCCTCAGTTTAAGCTTAACCCTCTTTGTAAGTCTCCAGGTTTCTGCTCCGTAGCTAAGTACCGGCAAGATACAGCTGTTATATACCTTCCTCTTGAGGGATAGTGGCAGTCTACCTGTCATAATTTGAGAGTGCTTGCCAAATGTGCTCCACCCCAATCTTATTCTTCTAGTTACTTCAATCTCGTGGTTTGGCTCCGCGGTTATTACCTGCCCTAAGTACACATAGTCTTTTACAACTAGAAGTGCACTATTACCTATTTCGAAGCGCTGCTCTTTTCGAGGTTGTTGTACATTACTTTTGTTTTCTGCAGATCCATTTTAAGACCCACCTTTGTCTAACTCCATAATCATGAGTTCCAATTCATCCCCCGAGTTACTCAGCAATGCAATGTCATCGGCGAAGCGCAGGTTACTAAGGTACTCTCCAATAACTCTTATCCCTAACTGTTCCCATTCTAGGCTTCTGAAAACCTCCTGTAAGCACACGGTTACATTTGTTCTAATAACTTCCCCTATACATTCCTTGGCATTAGTGTATATATATATATATATATATATATATATATATATATATATATATATATATATATATATATATATATGCATACATGTATAAGCAGGCATGGTGGCAAAAGTGGCCAAAGCGTTGCAAACAGTGAAGTAGATCCTCCGTGAGAACCGTAACAACGGAAGCGTTTATTTCATAAGTTTCGGCCAGACTCCTGATGAAGGCCAGGTTCTGGCCGAAACTGTAGAAATAAACGCTTCCGTTGTTATTTTCCTCACGAATAACTAAAATCAGAAATGCGCTACCAGGGATTCAAACCTGCGACTCCTCGCTTTACAGGGCGACTATTCAAGTGACTCTGCCTATGTCCTACATCTCACTAATGGCAACGTATATACATTTACACATTATTTACAGCTGGTGGGACGCAGAGGAGGTGCTCTGCATAGCAAGTTCTTTATCACCCATGAGAAGGAGTGGAGAGTGAGCTTTGAAAGTCGTCACCTTGTGCATTTCTTGCCGTAGTTGAAATGTGCACATACCTCCTACCAGTAGTAACACCTGTACTTAGCCCCACTGGGCTTGGTTGCCCATGCATTACGCTTATCTCATGAGAGGGGGGGTTCGTACGTCTTATGCTCTCATCGCAAAGCTCGTGTACAAGGTACACAGTGCACGATGGTCACTTTGCTCTCTGAAGCGGCCGTGTTCGCGAATAGAGTAAGCCGCTAGCTAGAAAAGCCAAAGTGGGGGCTTGTTGGTTGTGCTTAGTCAACACACGCAGCATGCTGTTCAAAGATAAATAAGTAACAACTGTGACAGTTGTGAGTTTGCACTCGCCATGTGCATACTTGCACACTTTTCTCATGCGTCTTTGTGTTTGAGCAGTGTGCTGTAAGTGTCCAGCTGTGACAGTTGTTAGTTTGCATTCTCTCTATGTGCGTTCTTTTCATACGTCCCTAGTATTCAGCAGACCACTGCAAATTTTGAGCTGCTTGCCGTTCATCATGTAATTTGTTGCTATTCAATCAATCAATCACTTTTTATTATGGTTATTATGACATAAAGGATGACCACAGAGAATAAAATATACAGATGAGGGTCCCAAAGTGCAACAACAGAACTCTCAGTGAAGGTTACAAACAAATTAACTAGAATTAGCATCTATTCAAACTGTAAAAGCAATGCAATACACAAACCAGAATAAAAAACAAGATGACGAGGAACCAAAAAAGAAATAATCTGATAAATAAAAGCATATAAAGCAGCACAAATCTGGTATAAATAAAGAAAAAGGCAGATAGAAAACTTACTTCTCTTAATGAATTTCAAATGAGATTAAATAAACTTTACTTTTAGTGGTGTGGGTAAGTTATTTCATAATGGGATGCCAGAAATGTGTGAAGGTGATCAACATTTATTGCTTTGATCTTGCGACAAAATTGACTTTTTTTTTCTGATGTCTAATATATACCCTGTTGTAGGACCTTCAAGCATGACTGTGGGTTCCACATCTACATTGTTGCCACCAGAGATGGAGCCAACCTGGAGGTCCGAAGTGTGTGTCTCCGGCACACCAATCATGCTGTGTCATCAGAGCCTCTTTCTGAGCATACGCGTCAAAGACGGAAGGTTGGCCCTGGTTTCAAGCATATACCAGCAGCCCGCAACATTCCAAGCACGGAAGTGCCTCTTTCAGATAAAATTAAAAAGCCAGACCCCCTGCTAATCGACAATGAAAACATTAACCTGCACCTGTCAAGCCATCAAAAGCACCATTATAAGCCAGAGCTTCATGATGGTGCTTCCGATGGCTTGGCAGGATCAGAGACTTTGTTCAATGACAATTTAAAAGCCAGAGCACCTGCCCCTGTGAGGCTGGCTGCTGTGCTTAGTGGCAATGCTAAAAGTGGGCCAATACTGTCAAGTCACCAAAAGGACCATCAGAAGAATGAATCTCTGCCCATTGACAATGGTGAAGATGAGCTAATTCTGTCAAGCCATGAAAAGCATGAAAAAGCTGCAGCAGTTACTGGCAAGATTGCCAGAGTTCTTTCTGGAGCCTCGATGCCAAAGTTTCAGCGAAGATTGGAAGTTCTGGAGGCACTTCTGAGAGACTGGTCTTGCGATGACGAAGTGGCAGCAGGTGACGGGGAGGATAACCAGTGAATCGCATCTCCCTGCTTTAAACCTGCAGAAGTTTAGGAAGCACCACACAAGAGCAATGCTGACACCTTCACTTTGGCAGCAGATGAAGCTGATGTCGCCTTTTGCGTATCACAACTTTCGTGCCAGTTGTAAGTGGGCAGAAAATCAAACCCATAACTGTTTTAGCACTCAAAGCCTCCGAACCTCTCACCTGTTTAAATGCTGACCAGGCCAATACACCATCCGCTGATACCGTTAAGGAGATCGAGATTGCTTCTTGTATGAGCAGCTGTGGGCACCCCAAGGAAAGCAGTTTAACCGTGGCTCCCACAAAAAGAAAATGTGTTTCAGATTGTGGCCCCTTCAGGTCTCGCACTTGCCAGGAAAAAAAATTTACTGTCTTAACGTGGCTAGCGGGTGAGGCTGTTGCTGCTGATGCCTTGAACGATGAGGTCCCCGAAAAAAAGGATGTTGAAACAAAGCCTGAGTTGCTGCACTGTGGTTCGTTGGATGACAGCGTGGATGTTAACATTGCAAAGACGTTCTTCTCCAGCGATGCTTGGACAACTGGGATAAGTGTGGTGAATGTGAAACACTCGGTGCACCGGCGGGACTGTGAAGAGTGTCATAGAGACCTGAAAGAGTTCGACTCAGTTTTGTGTGACTGGCGCCTCAGCTGGTATCACATCCCATGCACCTCATTGAAAAGGCAGCCAAAGAAGAAACTCTGGCAGTGTTCTTATTGCAGGTAACTCTGCAAAGTATGTAATTTTCTTGTGAATAATGTACAAAGCTCGCTTCTTGATTTTGCTTTTATAACACTTGAAGAGTTTGGGCACAGTAAAATAAAAAAAACTTTGTTCTCTCATTCTTTAGAGAATGTGGAAGAACTAAAAGCAAACTACATAACATTTGCTTCCCAGATGAGCATTAATTCAGATAATTTATGTAAACTTACGTAGGGTATATGAACAGTCAATGCAGCAGAAGTTACCCAAAAGTTCGGCATGCCACGAGAGTGGTTCAGTGTTTCCATTTATTAGAAAGCTGGCGCATCTGTAACCTTGCTAAAGTTGCAGCTTTGATAGTTTTTGGAACACACCACCACAATTATTATCCTCTTAGCAGCTCAAGTGAGTCAAGAAATAAATGCTAGAGCAACATATGTATCTTGCAATGATGATGCTTTCTGGTAGAGCATGGTCGTAGCCAGTGAACAAAGTTGAAATTTCAGTACCAGTCGCTTAATGGCAGCCGGTCAATGAAGACTTTTCGATGCGAAGCAGCTCTTTGACTAGTCTGTGTAACACTGTCTCTCCGTACCAACGCGTTGCAGGTGTTGGGGTGGTGCCAAGTAGGTCACGCGTACGCAGTATGCCCTGACGTCACTCTCTCCCTCGCCGAGGCGCTTGTAGCTACCGCTTCGTCCGTGCGTCCGCAACACCTGCCGCGACAGCTGCACCGCTGACTCGGTTCATGCGCAATACACCTGACACACACCTAACATACGCATGAAAACATGTCTGTTCATGTCACCTACAAGACGTATACGCCAGTCATCGTTTCAAATTAATCTTCCAGCACTCACCAGCACCCGGCCACGTTAGTGCGTTTAACCCATGACGCTACCTGTGTGCAACACAGCTGCTTCGCATCCTATCAGTGTTTCTCTCGGGGAGATGGCCCAAGTTTTTAGTGTATGCAATCTATTTGTGCAGCACTAGTCACTTGGCCATGGCAAGCTGAAGAACTCTTTCAGTGCAATTCGCTTGAACACGTCAATAAAAACAGCTGGCAAAACACTTGGCAATAACAGAATGCTAGCACTGGCGGCTTGACTAGGGTCGGCCAAACAATTATGCCGGTGAAGAATTTTTCGAATTTCGCCAGTAGTCACCCGACTACCCTGTCGATAAAAGCTGCCACTAATACTGCAACCTGCTTGCCTCTGCCAGCCAAGTGTTTTATGGATGTTCACACTATCCATGTGAGTGCAGTAAAACAATGGACAATTTGCAAGAAGACCGCAAGGCGGCTTTGCTGTAAAGTTGTTTTCTAACCAAAAACTCTCGTTCATGGGCTGTTTTTCTTGCTCATTGTGTTTTTTCCTTTCCCCCTTTCCTCAAGAAAGGCAGATGCCTGAGGGTACGTCCAAAGCGGGACGACCCCATGGTAGTTGTTGGGGGAAAAGATGTTTCGTTGTACTCCCCTGCCTTCACTGAAATATAGGAGAGGTAAAAGCACAATGAACGAGAAAAGCGGTCTGTGAATGAGAGTTTTTGGTTAGAAAACAACCTTACAGGAAAGCTGCCTTTCAGATTTTTGCAAAGTGTTCATTTGGACCAACTGGTATACTATCTAATTGCTTGATTAAAATGACCTGTTTGTAATATTAAAACATGGGTGGTTGTTCAAAGTGTTAAAACTTCATGAATGCTACCAAGGAAAGCATAGAGGATATAAGTTCTAACTGTAGTGTAGTAATCACGACATATAAATTGAAATAAATTAGGAGGAAAACATTTTTTCTGCCAGTTGAGTTTTAACCTATCAAACCTTACAATTACATATATAATGCCCTATCAATTGAGCTACGATGATGGATGTTCCCCCATACACTTTGTTGGGTACTTCAATCTGTGCACGTAGCGTAGCACCTGAGTGCGTCAGCCTGTGTCACTTGTAACCAAGACAGCAAGTGCAAAAACTTTTTGCCAGAGTGCACGTTTTGTGGCATGTGATCTTTACTCAAGGCGTCTGCTGACCAATAAACATCTGCAGGCATCAGGTCTACAGATGAAAAAACTTAATAATGCCTGCTTAATTTTTCTTAGCCTAGTTGTCCATCGGATTTATTATATTCTGTTTGTAATATGTGTTAATGTGTGATGTGTATGACTGTGAAAGCTGCAGAAGCCAAAGGTGCCAGCAGATTTTAGAGTGAGTGGCAGCTGTCATGTAGAACTAGCTTATCAGCAAATGGGTACTTGCCAAGCTGGGTTTGGCACTATTGAACTCAGGTTGAACTTGGGTGCCACTGGTGTACTTTGCAACAAGCCCAAATAAATTAGCACTCTTGTTTAGTTACACATGATGGCATTGCATTAGACAAGCATATTGCACAAAAATCCTTTCATATTCATAAAATGACAGCTTTTCATGCCCGAGGTGTTTGTATACGAAACCCCTAGTGCAGTGCCACCATGACTTGGTATAGCTAACCTCTTTCACATGTTGCTACAACCCGGTAGCTTGAGAAGCGCAAGTTGGCGCGACAGGCGATGTTGTCATACTTCTACAGGAATGGTATTGATGTTAGTACATTGGAATCTCATAAAAATTTGTCAAGTAGGGTAGTATTCAGTTAAGTGATGTCACTATGTAAGTGGACAATCATCAACCATGTAATTACACACCATTTTGCCATCATGCAGGCCATATGCCCTAAAAAACGGTGTCTATCTCACAACTACGTTTATAGTCTTAAATTTTCGTACGTATTAAAGAACCCGAAGGTGGTCGAAATATATAGAGCCCTCCACTATAGTGTGTCTTAATCATATTGTGGTATTTGGACACAAATCATCAACAATTATTCTTCTCCTTATTATTATTGCAGTTGTGAGCTTTGACAAATTTCCATTAAATTTTTTGGCTGAAGTTGCTACATTGTCATTGAATACCAGTTTTAGTATACGCTAAAACTCCTAAAACTGAAAAAATTTTGCTCTATGTGGCTGCTGCAATGCAACAAGGGGACCTGATACTTAAATATCTATAAGAATGCAAGAACCGGATGACTCAATCAGTAACATTAAGGCTCGTTGTCTATTGTTCATGCTCGGAGACACCCCAAAGGATACTCGTTTTCAGCATGTTACGAGGGTGCATCTGGGGCACTCACGATCTATTGAAAACACTTCGATGTCTTGATAGTTACCTACAACAAGACTGATTGTTGAGCTATTTCGGCAAAATTCAAGGCTGCAATTGCCAAAGAGAAATAAAGAAATTAAGATAAAAATTTTAGAAACAAAGGAAAGCACAAAGCTCTACTTTCTATGCTGTCCAGTCTTATATGTATCCCTATGAATCTGCACAGCGATCTTTTAATGTCGGGCACTGTGAGAAAGCACTATCAGCAGGAAACAGATACATGACCATGGGGTATCCGATATGACCAGCTATTACAGTTATATTATCACTTCCCTTACGCGTACACACTGTAGTGGAATGCTTTTTCAAAAAAGTACTCTTAAACGTTTGTTGGGTGTACCTCAGCTTATGAGATCAATCTCCTCACTTCATCAGCCTCGTCTGTCCCAGAAAATTACATTTTAGTTGGCAAAAGTTTTATTTAGAAAGCTAGACATGTCCTTTGTGCGACTTACCTGCCCATGATGCCATAAATTTTTTTTAAGCATGACCTAATGTCATCTCCCTCCAAGTGCACATACAATACAACTAAAAAAACATAGCATGGTTGACTGTTGGTGATGCAGGGTTGCACTGCATAGATTTCAAGCATGACATATTAATAATGTCTGTTCCAAGAAAAATTTGTGCCTTGCTCCTAGACAATTCTTACCGTCATTCGTTGGTAACTAGGCCTGTAAACTTAGAAGGGCCAAAAAACCTTTCTTTTTTTGTCCCATGGCACCAGGTAGCAGCTGTGCCAAGGGAGGAGTTAATGAGACTACTGAAATTTATAATGAAAAAAAATGGGGGGGGGGGGGCAAGCAGTCATACACAACCTTTACGTAGGCGAGAAATTCACACAGTACAAACAATTTGGTAATAGACAATGCACGTTTATTGAAACGGTGGCAATTTGTTTCTGGTGACAACTTTTTCTGTACAAGCCACACTCCGCAAGAAAGAGCAGACTCTTTTAACGGGGCTGCACACACTGCTGCAAGTATGCGGTAAGCTTCTGTGCACATTAAGCTTGTTCACATCCAAACGATCTACACGAACTTTGCCATCCAACACCGTTTATACAATATAAAGTCGAGCTTTGTTGATCTAGTTTCGATGTAAAAGTTTTGACAGGAGTGTGTTCTTCAATAGGACGAAGTCATAAGAAACAGTAAAATAACCTGTATTGGCATTTTGTGCAGCTGGTGTACCATATAGACTAGCCTTATCGTAAGCAGGTAAACGAGAAAAGCCAGGAATATGGAGCATTGCCTGTACAAGCCTCCTATGTTGATGTCATTGTCTGCTCAAGGCTAATCCACTGTTTACCAATTCATCATTATTACAAAACATTCACAACTAAGCAAACACCTTGCTACTTTAAGGTACATTTTATAACAAAAAGACTTGAACACAACAATTTTACAACATTTCGCTGCTCTATGATAAACAATAAAATTTACAAAGTTCAACCTGACTTTCTCCTGCCTGCAACCTCGCTGCACTAAGCAAATTCAAATTGAATCCAATTTCAGAAAGATATTCTGTAGTGTAAGGTAAGCTTATGTTTATTTACAGTGCATCTTTGGTATCCACTCTAGTAAATACTCATTTCACATATTTAAAACAGAGGCAACTTCCGCTCAGTCATAGCATGATGGCGATAAAAATTTGACTGGAAGCTCATATTCCTACAGGCTCATTAAGCGACAAGTCAGTCAAAACCTTACAAGTTACAGTATAATGCAACCTTTTTTGAAGTTTACTCTCGTACACATCTATGTAAGCACACTGTTCACATTCCCAAGTGAACTTTACGATACCCATGTCACAGGAGTGAGACTAACGACATTAAGTGTGAGTAACTTACAACTGCAAAAGCCACCTTTGTTGTGACACACAGGTCGATGTACATGTATTGTTAAATGTCAGCATCATTATTATTATGCTGAGTAAGCTCTCTACTGTTGAAAATCATATTCCACCCAGGAAAATTTTCGTCGAGGAATTTGTGTTTTTACAATATTCAGCAGCTCTTGAAAAACTGTGTATCTGAATCTCACGTGAGCACATCAATTTCAAAGACTTCTGCCATGGAATTTGACAGCATTAGGCATGTGTTTCTTTTGCCAGCTCTGAAAATCATGCTTTCAATAAGCTGAAGGCCTAGCTTGGTGTAAAACGCCATTATTTGAGCCCGTGTGACACAGGTACGCAAAGCACGCAGCAGAGACGGAACACAGTTCAGGCAGTACATCTCACAGCGGTATACACATTCAATAGAACTTTCTGAAACTGCACACACCAATTAGAAGGCAAAGCTCGGGCAGTACAACGTAACTGTATTCTATCTCGTTTTAATTTCAGATTTGCCACTGGCCTTCCCGGCTTGGTCGAACAGGTGAAAAATTTTTAGGTCATGGCCATTCTGGCCATAGATCAAGCAGAGACTCGAAACTGTTCAAACTCGTGATGTCAAAAGAAGAATTATGCAGAAGTTACGCTAAATTGAGCCGAATAAGCTTGAAAATGTGTTAAATAGCCAGTAAGTGTCCCCACCCATTCCTACGAAGAATAGAAGATGGTGACGGAAAAACAAACTGGGGAGGAGCGCAGTATAATGGGAAGAGTGTTTCAGCTCCACGGACTTGAAACCTGAGGAAAGTGAAAGCATCCATTTTTGTTGTTTTTGTTGTTATTTTCTTCTTCCCTGCACGCTCAGTTTTAGTTTCCTACAGCATGACAGCTCCACTAACATTGTCGCTATTTGTTGGTCTAGCTGTTGTTGCATTCTTCATCTTTAGTGGACTGGTGGCCAGTACGGGGATTAGCCCAATTTTCGTGGCGCATGCCTGTTTTTATAACGGACCACGACGACTTTAGACGCCAACAAGCCGAGACCTAAAGGTTCTTTGCTGTGTCACAATTGCATCACGGATTTCGTCAACCTTGTGTCGCGATGATGCCATGGTAGGATGACGGCATCATCGGAAGTTAACTATGATGGACAGTGACTACATGATACACCGCGACGACAGGAAATATTAACAAGCCAAGCCTTGAAGGTGATTTGTCCCTAAAGATAATGACTTCATCGTCATCATATGATCACGAAAAACATAATAATGCACAGACAGATTTACCGTAGCCACTGGCAAAGAGTATCCAGATGCTTATTATCTATTCCCTTCAAATTTAGGAGCTGCCCAGATGTTCTTTTTCAGTTTAGCTCGGTTTAGCCCCTTTTGGCACATTGATGTGGTAAGACATATTAATTTCATCTCATTACAGGCCAACACAGCTGACACAGCCCGTATTATTCTGACCAATTGTGAAGTAGTTTTAGTGGACATGGAATAAAACAAGACGAAATAGAGCTACGTCATTATGCCCCTCGTGTTGACAAATTGCGTGACCTCAACGTCCTGTGGCCAGGGATAGCAAGCAGTGCCATATTTGACAAACGGCACGAAGGAAACGTACACAGATGTGACAACACTCGACTGTCCAGAACCACTTCTTCGCTTGAAAAACTGCAGAAGTATCTTTTGAAAGCGTTGTGGTTCAGACACAATGGCAAACGAATGTGTGGTATTGAAATTTATCAAGGAACACTTCAATTCACCCGGTGATGCCTCATGAATTTAGGGTTATTGGATATTATTGACTAGTGGCATACAAAGGAATAATGGTAGCTACATGTACCACTATTGGTGCATTTGCTACCAGCCTAAGCAGCATAATAACAAAGCGAACACCTTGTGAATGAAACGAAGCTCCTATCACACCTCACGAGTCATATATACTTCGTGGACTAGAAATAAGGAAGTTTTCACATGAAAAGAAAAAAGAGGTAATGTGTGCAATCCTGTCAAATAATTAAAAACATTACAAAAGTACTTCAGCCAGAGTGTGAATGTTTCACAACTTACTGAAGACCTAAACATCAGAAATGGCAGCTGAAGCTGCGTCATCTGGCGGTGATTTATTCTACCATTACGAATAAAAATCTACACATTCAGCGTTGTGTCACCATTCCTCTCAGATGCAGAAAAAAATATACAATATGAACAAATGAATGTTGCTGACGTGTTCTTCACCAGCTAATAAGCATATATAGCATGACTGATGTGAACATAGTTTCATGTTAACTGTCACAATCTTAACTTAGCAATCCCTCTTCCCACATTACTGCATGTGCTGTAAATCAAAGCTGTAATGCATGTACAAACAATTCCTCTGCAAACTGTTTTTAAGGGCTCCCTGCGATGCTTTTACAATTTTGTAAAAACCGGCCATCGAGCGAGTAGTGTGAGCGCATCCGGTCACGAACAGACTGATACAGCACTCAGTGTAAATCGTATAAATATCGTAATGCTTCAAACACCAGCACTGTGACAGATTGCCTCGATGAACAAAAGTCCACTTGCCAAAATAATGACTGGAGCGGCATTCACCGTTCAATGTTTTTCATCATTGGTGCTTGAAGGTTTAACGACAAAGCTTCAACAAGCCCACATTGCTATCATGTTCATGCAGGCATGAGTGTCACAACTGCAACTCCCATGGTCATAAAAATAGCTCAAGGGCTGTATTGTGAACACATTCTTTTTATATTTTCTTTAATCAATTGTCATCAGCTGGAACAGCCTCAATGCCTTTCTGGTCACCAGTATCAACCACTCACTGTGATTGGTGAACAGGAACAAATGACATCAAAGAGAAAAAAAATTCTCAGATAACATTGCTCAAAATTCCAATGTCTTTTAAAACATGAACTACTATTGCACGCGTCCAGAAGTGATCATTGACAAGCTTCCGAACATAAAAGCTTGGAATTGTATTTTTTTATAGACTACCATCTCTGCTTGGAGGGAAAAAGTCGGGAGTGCTAAGCACTAGCACTACTGGGCTCTGTGAGTATTCGTTAACAAAGTTTAATCATTTTATTTACATACACATAATACAGGCAGCATCTTTTCACTTTAGAGAAATAAAAAGGAAAGCACTGACTGGTTTGAGTGTCGGGGTCAATACGACAGTTCTTGTTGAAATTCTGCATGTATTGACGATTTCACCCACACACAAGGTTTGCGTCAGACTTTCTGACACAGAAACAAAAGCTTGCATCGTTGGCCATGTCATGGTCGGCGCGACACTTCTCATCACATCACTAAAGCCAGACAGTGGGCTTGATAAATCATGTTGAAAGAATAATATTGAAACTTTCAAACACCAGAGCACTAACTGTTCTCTTGCTTTTATGAAACCGTTCAGGTCTTTCCTTCAATTTAATGAGTATAATTACGATGCGCGAGCAAAACTTTTCTGCACTTTAAGACAACCATTTTATTACATTAACAGATGTCCTGTAAACCACTCTAATGTGCGGCTTCAAACTTTTTTTTTTTCCTTCTGTGGCAAAAAGCTGAAGAAAAAGCATGTCAGAAGAATGAGAACTACTTGGAAGCGACATATTCTCTGAACAGTGTATGCTTTTTGAATGAAAAATATGAAAAGACTTTTCAGTACAACTGCCAACAAGTGAACAACCTATGAAGTGACACCCATGGAAAGAGTATAAAAAAAAAAGAGGGAAGGGAAGCCATGAACTGTCCTAAATACACAGAAAAAAAAAAAACACGGAAGTGTCATGTCATTTTAAGATTATTATTTTGGGTCTCTTGTATGGGCAAACAACAGTGCTTAGCTATGATTTTGTAGATCATGCATTATGCCATGATATATTATGCCATGTAATTTATATAGTAAACAGATTAACTTCACTATAAACAGTTCAAGCTGAATGATAATAGTTGTTCCCTATTAATTTCTGTACACTAGTCCCATATCCTATGCTGTTTGAATGGTGCATAGATATCTATACCTCAATAGCCTATTTAGTTATGTACCACAACTCTACACTTGCATACTATTCACAGAAGGTTGTGTAACCGGTAAAGCCTGCTTGGTTTTCTTCCACAGCCCCACACATGTGGTGATAATTGGTTAAAGTGCTAATCAAACATCACACGACACCTTTTTGCATTCTGCACAACCTCGCACCTCTACCAAGAGATGAAAGATCGGGTAGATAAAAGCCGCCACTGTGATACATCCAAGAAAGTTTTAACAGAACATCGCGTCAGATTTTCCGCTATCCCTTTGCTCCATGGAGACAGCTATGCGGTTTTTAGTGTGATCTGCTTGATGAACACGGCTAAAGCCTAGGGGTACAAATGACTGCATGTAGCTGTGGAGCAAGACGATCGATTAAGCTCCAAAAATAAAATGCCATCTTTGAAAGGTCAGCGTAGAAAAGCTCAGTGCCCCTGCTACAACTCGTGGCACTTGCAGCACTGCTGTTGCAGATCGCTTTTGAGCTTTGTCGACTGGCATCTCTTGGCAGCTGGCCAGCAGCTGTGAGACACCGGTGTGTGGAATGGCTAGAGCGAAAAACAATTCACTACGAATGCAAATGGGTGACTGCAAGTAGCATTTCTCAACAACATGTTGCAGACATTCACTGGAGGCCGCAGATCATGAATATAAATGTAGACACTTTGTAACAAACTGATTTTGGCGGCATCGTGGAGGCGATTAGAGAATGACCATAGGAAATGTGTTATAAGTCAACATGGTTGATTGGGTGAGTTGGTGATACATGATTATTTTGAAATGAGAGCGCACTACTTAGATGCGGACAGAGAGACAGGGACAAGCACTTACTACCAGCTGAAAGTTCACTAAGAAAACTATGAAATATATACTGACAGATGAAACAGTGTCATGGCACATACGATAAGACCAAATCATGGACCAAAATAACAAAACCGATAAAACATCTATGTACGTCAGCCCCACTTTACCAATGCCTACTGGGCCTTAGGGTGATTAATTAACTCCTATGGCATCTGCTACTGTCCAAAAACGCTAGCTCCTTATCGGACAGAGCTAATGATGGTATGCTGACGCAATTCAAGTGTTCACGCACTATGTATGCTGCTTCAATTATAAAGCAGCTTCCACAATCAGGTTGCTGGGCTCAAGTCAGCTGGGTATCCTGAGGCAGTCTTGGTTGCCGTGGCCAAAAGTATCTGCAGAAAACGGAGAGCTAAAGATCGCCAAAGAAATGGTGCAGCAAGACGTGACAACAGCAACCACGAAAAAGAAAGAGAAAAAATAGCTGTTTTCTTGTACATCCATCAGGTTACCAACCGCCTGAAAAAGGTGGGGCAACGCATGGTAGTGCGTGTAATTTCCTCAGCGCTACATAAGCTTTCTCAGCCGGCTAGGCTGACATGCACCGCTAGACACAAGAAACAGCTGTGCAAAACAAAGCACAGAAACCGTTTGTCAATTGCATTAGCAACGTTCTTCACATGATCATAATTTCGTGCAATGCCTGTTATATTTGGCAAACTGGAAGAAGCCTCAACGACAGATTGTGTGAGCATGCGTGCAATGTTTTCAACGGCAACGATGGTTTTCTGGTGCAGCATGTCACTAGATGTGGCTGTGAAGTACAGTTTGACAACACAGTCGTACTTAACAAATACAAATATGAGCGCACAAGGCTTATAACTGAAGCAGCATACATAGCGCATAAACACTTGACTTGCGTCAGCAAACCATCAATAGCTCTGTCCGATAAGAAGCTAGCGTTTTTAGACAGTCGAAGATGCCATAGGAGTTCAGTAATCACTCTAAGGCACAGTAGGCGTTGGTAAGGTGGGGCTGACGTACATAGCTATATTGGTTTTGTTATTTTGTTCCGTGACTTGGTCTTATCGTATGTGCCATGACACTGTTTCATCTGTCAGTATATATTTCATAGTTTTCCGAATAAACTTTCAGTGGGTAGTAAGCGCTTGTCCCTGTTTTTTGTCCGCGTCTAAGTAGTGCACTCTCATTTCAAAATAATTGTGTTATAAGCTTCATTGCATGAATATCGAGTAAGAGAATAAGCATGTACAATCGTTATACACAAATGTTAACAACGAACACTAAATGCTTTCTGTATTGTGAAATGACTTATGTACCTAAAAAATTGAGGTTTGAGTGTATTAAATGAATAAGCTTCCAAAGGCTGAAACCATGACATCATCCAGAAAGCAGCCAACAATCGGTACCTAGAACGTAAGGCCTTGAGTGCTCTTGTATTGTTTTAGGAAATGTACAAAATACATAGTATGGGACCTATAGCTAGCCATTTCAGTGGTATGATGCCTTGGTGTGAGCAGTAAAATCATGACTGGTATATATATCTGGCTGTGAAATAAATGTTGTAGCAAAAACTGGTGACAGTATTATAAGCCGATGTACAATCTTTCATGTATGAAAGATGACGATGTCAGTGCTAAATTGTGAGCAAAACTTTGAAATGTGGCTTAATTCACATGATGAAGTTTAACTTACGGGTGGCTGTCACAAGCCATTTGCTATCATGACAAGCTTGCATGTTCAATGTTAACCCGACGCATGAAAGAGGTCTCTGATGTCACCCGTGAAAGCAGGTTCGACATTTTTTATAGAACTGCTCAAGGTAGTTGCGCGCAGTTCAACACGAACTTAAAATAGTTGGAAAGGATTATCAGATGCCACTGCCAGAAAGGGACTGTTCTGAGACATGTCTTATTAAACCGAAATTGATAGTGAAAAAGCATCATGCTGATGACGATAAAATGTATCTCCCAACAGTCATGTTGTCAACACACAAGTGGTGGCATTTGATGGTGTGTTAAAAAGCCATGTCGCATGGTAGCATTAATGAATGGGAATAATGTAGTCAATTGGTATGTGCACAGTCTGACCACACTTGACTGCTTCCGCGGTGAAGGCAGTGACATAAGTACAATCGACACCACGTAAATTATCAAGCTGATCACTGCACAACACAACTCAGTTTAGTCAGTATAAAAGAAGTGCACAGGCTTCTTAATGCAACTAAACTGAGCATTCATCAAGTTGGTTTACAGAAGATTGTACGTTAATTTTGTTGAACTTGCTCATTTGAATGCACATATTTAGCAAACAGCAGTAGAAATACTGGTCAAATTGCTAATGGCAAACAATTAAACACTATGCAAATGCTGGTAAAAACTGTGCGCACCTCAACATAACACTTTTGCGATGAACTACAAACATTGTTGTGCGCTTAGACCTTGCATTGCCGCTAGTGACACTTCGCTTTCTCTAGTTAAACGTTTGTAATGGCTTAAAGGGACACTAAAGGCAACTATTAAGTCAATGTTCATTGTTAAAATAACAGTCCAGAAACCTTGTATATTTACTTTTGCGGCAAAGAAGTGCTTATTTCGAAATAAAATCACGTGTTAGTAGTCCGCATTGGGTTAGCGCTCTTCACATTACCCGCCTCAAGCAGAACGTTTCACATCACTGTTGCCGTGAACAACGTTGCCCGGCTGTACTGCGTGGCCGCCCACACTAGTGGCAGCATAATGAAATCAGCGGGAGCCACAGCAGGAACGACGGCCATTGAATAATTTTTAGCCATGGCCTTCAATATTGCTATCCTTCGTTCAACTGGGCCCCGCTAGATAGCATGACCTGTCCATTTTAACCGGGCGAAAATTGAACTTTTGAACCACTCGCACCATTCCCCACAGTAACACCCGGCAGTTTTTTTTCCCCATGAATAAAACAGAAACGAGCAAGTAACATTTTATTACGTCTCATGATGAACGAAAGGTTCGTTATTTAGAGAAGCTAGTTCAATTACTAGTGATTAATTGAGGTATCTCTCACGCCATCAGGATCATTTTGCAAATTTCGTACGCGTAGCATATCTGTTCTAGTGCATTTATCTTAAATTCTCGGTAAGTAGGGAACTTCTGTAGATAACATTGTCGTTTTAGGCATTGTCATACATTCAGCTTTCACTCACACGCGAATCGTTATTTGACCTTAGTGTCCCTTTAGGAGCCAGCATGGTCTGATTCTGATAGCATGTTTAAAACGAAAAAATTGTGCATAGCATTAGCTTGTTATGCTTGCCGCAACGGTTGGGAAAATACAGTTGGGACTGTCGATAATCTCTCCCCAGGAGAGAAAAGAAAAATATTGGAGCAAGTGTTACAACACGGCCACTTGGATCGGGGCGCGCGGCAGTGTTGCTCCGGCCGTCCCATTTGGCGCGCGCCTTTGAAGAAATGTAATAAAAATAGTTCGGCCGTGCGCCGCGACGCGGCACTGTTGTCCCACTCCCTTGCGGACGACACTGCACTGGCGGCGCCGTAGACAGCCGCAGACATGCTTGGAGAAATGCGCATTGGACATCGTGCACGTGGTGACTGGAATCAAGGTACGCTGTTTTGTTTTCTTAATCGGTCTTTACACAGTGAGTGCAGTTCACTGTAGCGTATTATGTTCGAGATAGAGCCAAGCAGCGTGCTTAGGCGACTTCGTTTGCATTGCGCGTTCAAATGCCATGACACATTGTTGTGCCGAGTGCGCGATTTGCCGTGCTTCTCATTCTTTGTTTTGGCGCTCGTTTCTCACACGGCCGCCTGTATCGGCGTGCGCCATGCTTTTTTTTTTAATGGAAATGCATTTCCTCCTCGTCGACACTGCATAGCTATGTTCTGCATTTAAGGGCTGTCTTGAGAGCAACACGTTGTTGGAAAACTAAATTGCGGTAATGCTAATGATGTAGTCGTTTTCACCTTGCCGATGATAGGCAACATTTTTTTTTTTGTGTGTGTGGACACGTCTCTTTGCATTCTGAAGTTCCCACGATACGACAGTGATGCGAATGCGACGTTCCTATTTAAGCGC
This sequence comes from Rhipicephalus annulatus, assembly GCA_013436015.1. Lineage (NCBI taxonomy): Eukaryota > Metazoa > Arthropoda > Arachnida > Ixodida > Ixodidae > Rhipicephalus > Rhipicephalus annulatus. The sequence continues at coordinate 888,085 of WOVY01010701.1, read as the reverse complement.
AGGCCGCATGTAGGCGAATCTGAACGCAGAAGCGATGAGCGACGCTTGTCGCCTGGGAATTAGCTAAGGGCAGCTCGCCCAATGACCACTTTCTCTTGTTTTGGTGTTGCTTCTAGTTTTAGTGCGACAAAATTAATGCATTCGTTTCGCAGTAATTGCAGTAATTCCGGTGTCGGCGTCTTTGGTTGTGGGCGAAAATTCCGAGGTAAATGCAGTAACGATAGGTATTCTCTGTCAGAGAAGCGAAGGCACGCTAGCAACTGAGAAGGCGGTGTGTGTGTGTGTGTGTGTGTGTGTGTGTGTGTGTGTGTGTGTGTGTGTGTGTGTGTGTGTGTGTGTGCGCGCACGCGTGGGTATTGCTGTAGTGTTTAACTCTTAAAGTGAAGCTTAAGGGTCCCCCAATTTCTGTCTCCATTATCGCGTGCATACTGTTTGCCCTTTAAGATTCGAACTAATCTACCGGTTCTTTGGCTGAACGGCTGCTCATATGGCTTTCTGCGACTTGCATACACGTTTTCATATGGATTTTCACGTTGTCATACCACACTGACTTCAGGCAAATAATTTGTTTTTTGGTCTGCTTTGAGATTCCGTGTGTGATTTACCGTTTTTTTCAGAAACATGCCGTACTGTTGCGTTCCGTACTACAAGTCAAGCACCAAGAAAAAGCTTAGTGTAAGCTTTCACGAGTTTCCTGCAGACGAGGCTATCCAGCAAAAGTGGCATAAAGCCATGTCCAGGAAAGATTTCATTCCAAACGACAAGTCCGCCAGTAGCGTTGCCTGCTCATTGCATTTTGTGGGCGATGACTACTCTTCTGATTCACCCAAGAGACGACGTCTGAAGAGGACTGCTGTTCCCAGTGTCTTTCCTGGTTACCCCACCTATATGCAGCCGCAAATATCACAGAAGCGACGAAAGTTGGAGCGGGAACAACCACCGTGTGCAGTTCCTGCAACGAAGGTCGTCCTTTGCACAGTGAACAGTGACAGTGTCGAAGATTGCACACAAAGTGGCCGTGAAGAAAGCCACCAGCTGGTTCCAAAGTCTGTGATCTGCCTACTCACGAGTTCTGAAACTTTGCTGGAGTCTGAAACTACTCATGACATACAGGCTATCACCCAAAATATTGAGAATAGGCACCCAGTGAATTCAACAGGATGCGCAACTTAAACTACAGACGAAATCATCCCATGTCGGCTTTCCGACGTGCGGAAAATAAACCGCTTGCGAGTGCAGCTCTTCAGAAAAAATGATGCCATGCGGAGGCTTCAAAAAGAAAATGAAAGCTTGAAGAAAAAGGTCAACGGTTACAAGTAGAACACGCTGTACTCTGCACTGAATGTTTGCAAAAGGTGGGTACTGCGAATTTTTCTCTGGAGGACTTTAAAATTGAACAGCTTGTTAATGCACCGAGGCAGTGCCCCACTTGGACTACGGACTTTGTAAAAGAGTGTGCAGTCCTATACTACTTATCACCGAAGACCTATCGTTCCATCCATAACCGAGGCCTCCTGAAGCTACCCGCAAAAACTACTTTGCTCCGTTATGTCGGTAGGTCATGCAGTAAAAGTAGCGTCACACCATTGATGAAAGAGCGTATAGCACAGGAAAGATCTGAAAGAGCAAGCAAAGATGTGTTCGCTAATCATTGATGAAATGGCCATAAGCTCAAAATATGTGTATGACCGTAAAATTGACTGTTTTTTCGGACAAGAAACAACAAAGTCTGACACGATCAGACAGGACACTGAAAGCAATATTGTGCTTGCTAACAAAGTACTTTGCTTTGTGGTGTCAGGGCTTTCGAAATCGTACGAAATACCATGCGGTTTCTTTTTTACAAATCAGTTAAGTGGAAAGGTGCTGTACCGTCTGACAAACCACGTAATTGATGAAGTTGAAAAGTGTGGTCTTCAAGTGATAGGAGTTGTTACAGACAGTTACAAAATTAATGTTACTATGATGAGACATTTCGGCAATGGATCACTGAAGCCAGTTGTGAGCCATCCATGCAACGCAGACAGGCTACTGTTTTTGTCATTCTATCAATGCCATATCATTAAAAATGTGCGGAACCTCTTTCTTGATGGCGATATGACAGATGGCAGCCTCCCAATAACAGGATTGTTTATAAAGAAACTGTATGAGCTCCAAAAGAACGAAGTTGTTAAATTGGTTCGCTTTCCGACTCAAAAGCATGTAGAACCCAGCAACTTCGAAAAGATGAATAATGGGAGAGCGGTTCAGTTCTTTTCAGATGAGGTGATTGCTGCAGTTTCTTTTCTTATGGAGTACTCATATCACCACCCGAAAGCTGAGCCCTTCAGAAACGCTGCTGCCGCTGTGGAGTTCATGAAAGCAATTCAGAAATGGTTTGCTATCCACAACGTCGCCAATAGAAGAGCACATCGGCACCTAAGCAAGCCTGACCAAATGCATTTCTTCTGTGTGACAGACAGACACTTGCATTGGCTTGAATAGGAATTTCCACAGTACCTCGAAAGTCTCCACAATGCCTGCACGTCAAGTGGGAAAAAATTTCTCAGTGCGGAGACTTATGAAGCATTGCTGTTGACAAGCAAGTCTACTGTGCTCTGTGTGAAATACCTACTGGACAGTGGGTTCTTTTATGTTCTCACCAGAAACCTTTCAAGTGATCCAGTTGAGGCTCTTTTCAGCGCTCTGCGCCAAATAGCAGGATGCAATGACTGTCTCGATGCTAGATCTGTAACGTTCTGCCTGAAAAAGTTACTGCGGACTGGTGTCATATGTGCATCACAAGCATCAAATGTTGCAGATGGTCAGAGTGTTATGAGGTAGGTGCAAATGTTTTGCTGCAAAAGTTATTCTAGTCTGTTGCAATCTACAGTACCCATGGTTTGCTTTATCTTGTTTGCTAACCACTTAATGTTTACACTGCAAGCAATGTTTTATGGAATATCAGCATTCCGATGCCATCTCTCTTCTTTTTGCCAGCATGTACGGTGCCTCTGTGTCAGCCTTGTGTGAGAAGATTGTTCCTGAAGTTCCCACAGGGATGCCTTCGGAATCAGAAACTTCGAGCAGTACTCAAGCCACCTTGGCTGCATGCGGCAGTGCCCTTTCTAGGTAGGCATGAGTGTCTTAACAGAATATTATGCAGGTTTCAGGACCATTACTTCTGTTTTCTTTGGCGCACTACTCTGTGCACGTATCAGATACTGGTAGCAAACTTCAACAGGATGCGCAACTCATTCCACTGCTTTGTTTTTCAGCTGTCGCGAACCATCCAACAGTGCGGAGGTTGAAGACAGCATGTCTGCTGGAACTAACAATGCATTACCCAGGTATGCACGAACTGCAATGATGTTTGACGAAAAGTTTCAAAAGCTTACAGTTCACTTTTCCCTACCTGTTAAGCGTTTAGGTGCCATTAACATATATGCTTTGTATTGATCTGTTTTCCAGCTTCTTTGAACCAACTAGTTATGTTGATGATGTTACCAGTGTGCTGGCGCACTTGAAAGTATTGCCTTGTAAGTACAAGCACATTCATTTAAACAATGTTCCCCTGATTAGTTGTTTTTACTGATAATTGGTATTACGTTCCTTTATTAGGCATCTCACATGACCATTTTTATTTAGTGATACCACCTCCTCCAATTGTGGGAAATTCCGCAGAAGCATACATTGCCGGTTTCATTGCAAAGGCTGCCGAGAAACGCCAGACACGCAACGCCTGCCCAAGCCTACATACACCAAGACCGTCTAAATCCACTGTGATGGGACTCAGTAGTCAGCAGACAAGAGGTGCTTTAGTGTTCCCGAAGCCAGAGTTTGTTGCTGTGTTGATTAGCATAAAAAAGGCCGTTTACATCGCTTTGCCACACATTAGCAAGGAAGATGTGTGCAAAAGGTTGACAGTTCTGATTTCACCCTACTTACTGAGCTGTCCTCTTTTTCCTTGCCCGGCAAGAGAAGATTATTCATCGGTGACTTGCTCAATAGTTGCCAACAAATTTATAAGGCCCCTATTGTCAAATATCACCCACTATTACAGACAGAGTGGCTTACCGTAAAAAACTAATAAATAAGCCGCTAAGCCGCAAAGTATCGCGCGTTTGAAGAAAGCACCGAGAGTGTGAAATAAACTATTCTATGCATCGTGAACGTGTAATGCTTGCAAATCCGCTTGAACACAAACATGGCAAGTACAAAATAAGACAGTCATCAGCGGATTCTCATGTACAGATGTATGATTACGACAGACTGCACCTCCTAATTATCATACGCTGCACTTGAAGAACAGCAAAACAATTTTTTTTTTTTTTTTTGAAAACTGGCTCACGGGTGTGTTCGCTTCGAGCACCATTATCACGACAGGGACTGGCGCACACACACACAAAAATAAAGAATATAGCGATAGGTGCCGTCCATTCTTTTATGTGCGTTTTGTGAGGGTGGGGGAGGTGGTATGCTAACCCACGGTTACTATACAGCGATATTTTCAAGGTGCCGCAAACCTTCCCGCATAGATAGCAAAGAAATAGAGGGGTAGCAGGCGCGCGCCGCGGTGCGGCGAAAGCAGCGGCCATGCCCCTTTCTGCAATTACACCTCCCTGCCGAATGGGACGGCCGAACCAACACCGCCGCGCGCCCCGATCCAGGTGGCCGTGGTTACAGGTACGGATCAATCAATAAGCACTACTGCTGACAGAAGCGCAGTTTATATTGTAGCAGCGTTACTTACAAGTTATGTAGTGAGCACTTCGTAAACGGACGGAATCGCGTAAGAGACGACATACCTTCACAGCCCAGAATTAATGTGATGCTGCCCAACCAGCACTGTGATTCCATGCAGCTGCATATTTGTTTGTAGATGGTTTGCAGCACCAAAACTAAACAAATATTTTAAAAGTTTTAGTAACCCCACAGTGAGGCGCATGCTCTGAAGTCATGGTAAGCCATGTATGCAAGACTATAATCAAATAATCTCCCCATGAATGCGATGTCTGACGCACCTGGTGCCAAGACATCTTCATTTTAGCTGCATATTGCGAAGTACATGCACGAGATGCCTATCGGTTTAGGCCGTGACATTCGAGCGCACTGGAGCTTTTGCAAAAGCTAGTCATGCTTCATAATGTTGGGGACAGCATGCAGCACACTACAAACACCTTAATTAGTAAAGAAATAATAAAAGATACAGCAAGCCCTTTGAGATTGCTGTCACCACACTCTGATTTTCTGTATTACAGCGTTAGACTTTACAGGCAACAGCAGTGCTAGATTCTAGTAGCGTTATTCTGACCTCATTCAAAGTGCTATACAAGAGTGTGCTTATTGTCAATATACGGACGACTTACCAACTTTGAAAATTCGTGGCACCGCTGAGAAACAATCCGCCGAATGTGCCATAATATTTGTTCATAGGTGAAATTAAAGAGGCTAGTTTGTTGCGCTTCATTAGGATGACATGCACTAGCTGAACGAGTCAATCATGATCACGAGAGACAACACATGATCATGATTGCAGCATAAATAATTAAATTAAAATAATGGGTGACAACAATGTTCAATTTTACAGTAGAAATGTGGGTAAGCTGATCTTTCTGAAGCTTCAAAGTATCTCAACAGTGCAGCCCACAGGGAACAGAGCCTAAATTCTTAGCTTTGTGTCTCTGTGTTCTTGAGTATTATAATTGTACTATGATACCAAGTACCTAATCTGGTGATCCTTTGTCTCACCTAATAGGCTCACTGAACAACCTCAGCTGGCTGACAATGTTGAGACAACTGTAGTTCTTGAACAATGTTTACTCAGAACTGTAACAGAGCAGTAAACTCCTGGGCTGCCTGGAGACCATTCGAGCAGCGCAAAAAATGGAGTGCACGAGCGTCATTTGCCAACAGCTAATTTTGATGTGGTGTGCGTGACTAATACTCTATTTGACGTAGTGTGCGTGACTAATATTCTATCCCTGCTTTCGTGCCTACTGCAAGGCCTCAAAATGCAATGTCTGCAACACATCGTGGAGCACGAGATTGAAAAACATGCAGTTTTTCTCTCTCTAGACTCGCCATAATTTCTATCCTTGTGCGTCGATGGCCCCCGGCTGGCTGCATTTGATCCAGAGGATGCGATGAGGACGCAGTTGCAGTCTTGGACAAGAAAAATGCAATCGACTAGTCTTCAACGCCTGCACGACGGGCAGAGGCTAGAAGGTAAGCAGGGGCTCGCGCCGTACGTCCAGTAGATCTGCGACAGAGGTACGGCAGTACCAGATGGTTGCAAGCACGTGTGGTCACCAAATGCAACACTCTACATTCTAAAAAGAAAGGGTGTGCTCAAGGTGTTGTTCTGACACAGCAATAATCGTCATTTATCCTGCATTATTTTACTTGCATTATCGCATGTCACTTATGGCATCATTGATTGATATGTGGGGTTTAACATCCCAAAACCACCATATGTATATGAGAGACGCCGTAATGGAGGGCTCCGGAAATTTCGACCACCTGGGGTTCTTTAACATGCACCCAAATCTGAGCAAACAGGCCTAAAGTATTTCCGCCTCCATCGGAAATGTAGCCGCCACAGCTGGGATTTGATCCTGCGACATGCGGGTCAGCAGCCAAGTACCTCAGCCATTAGACCACCGTGGCGGGGCATCACTGATAGCGTGCCTGCTCTTAGCATGACACAGCGTTCTTGACGTGACCATAGCAAGCGTACACTTTTAGAGAAGGGAACGCACGCTAGCCTGATGACGGTTGTTGTAAGGCAGAAAGAAGCCTGAAATGTGGCCCCCCCCACCCTTAGTTTGGAGGGTAAAAAAAAAAAGGTGAATCTGGGGCATTTTGTTAGCACACAATAAATGTTGTATATCTTGCCTGCCTTTACCAAAAAAAAAAAACAGAATCTAGGTCAGACCGGAAAATAGGACGACTCCCTTAACTTTGAATCTCCAAGAAAGAAATAAAAAAATTGCAAAGTATCGTGGCGCACCCTTACCTTGGTAAATACACGACACAACCAGCTACACTGTGATGACATTTATTCTTATTTAGACACTAATGTTATGTAGTTGAACACCAGAAGGCCACAAAACGCTGTCACTCAGACTCATCCGAACTTGAGTCCGACGACATCTGTTTTTCACTTGTAATGTCCCAGTGTGCATTGTCCTCCATTCCATCCAATGCATTACTGATGCAGCATTTGCAGAAAGACGGATGTATGTCGCCTCAGCACAAAGCCTTTCTGCTTCATAAATCAGTGCACCCACGATGGCGAGCCCTTGAATTGCGCCCTCGTGAGCCCAGAGACGCGCGCTATCTGGAGAGCTTTCACACGGATGCACACCACTGTTACAGGTAGCAACTATGCAAGCAGCTCGCAGATAAATTCTAGGAGTAGCGTTTTCAGTTCGGAGTGAACTGCAGTCCGTCCACGAAACGAAGTTTTTTTTTGGTTGCTGCAGGACGTGATGAGCTGCTTTTGGCTCCTCCAGTATTGGACACATTTCTCCGATGCACCGAATTCCCTTTGTGCCTCCAGGTTGCCGTCCACTTCGGCATACTAGACAACTTCTTCTTAAAGCCTATCATAAACTGTTGTAAACTACCATTAATTTCTGAAGGAAATAGAAAAGAGAAAACAGCAGACTGACTCTAGATAACTGAGGCAAAATGGCGTTGCTAGAATACTGTAGGCCTTGCCTAGCCTTGCCCAACAGCGCTGCTGCTGATGTTCATGATGGCAATGGAAGCTTTCGACTTCAGCTGCCTATTGTTGCAAGACTTGTACATTTTTTCTGCCAATGACCGTTATATAAGACGACAGTCAACTTGTAATTGTGTTTGCTTGAAAAAAAAAAAAGCTACCTATATTTTGGCTCTTACGGTAAGTTTTTTGAAACTGAATGCCTGCTATTTACCTATCAAAAATGGTATGCCATGATCATATCACTAACACTACTTGTCACATAGATTCAGCAAACGTACAGCAAATATGCAAGGAGTGGCATGCAGGATAGATGACAACCATTGTGGTATCATAAAGACACCTCAAATATGCCCTTTTGCTTGAGAGTGTAAGAAAAATAAAGGTGCATGTGGGACATCTCTCTCTTTTCTACTCAAAACAAGCTCCCTCTCTTTTCTACTAAAAAAAAAACTGCCTCTTCGTCCCAGACTATATCTAATATTACCGAAACTGTGACTAACAAGTCTTTGTCATAATGAATTCTTAACTCCTCTTAGTATCAGAATGAAAGTTTTCAAATATTTTTTTCTTCCCTCACACCCTGAATGCAATAGCTTGTCTTTCAAATCTCAATATAGCACTGACCCAATCGCTCACATAACATCATGACTACAAGGATTCCGAACAATGCTTCAATATACTTACTCCAACATTAATCCGCATGCATTACTCATTATTCTGTGGCTTAGGTTTACAAGGTGTGTCGCATTGTCCTCGCTCACATGTATTGCTCTCAATGCTCTTTTCATATTTGTTCTTCTTAAATGATGCCCCTCCTGCGTGGGCCAGCAGAAATACTGCTGGCCCTTTGGAGGTCAGCAGTATTTCTGTAAATAAGTGAGTGAATAAATAAATAATTTAATAAAAAAGTATAGAAACAGCTGTCATCTATGTCGTCCTGGTAGTTTCAATATACTAACTGTAATCTGTGATTGTATCAAGACAAATGTGTAAAGCAATTGTTTGAATATAACAGAAGTAGTGGCACAGCTAATAACCAGCAAAAATGCTCGGTAATCGGTTTTGAATGCTGCATTTCATGGCTACACATAAAGAGATAGAAGAGAGAATTTGAAAAGCAAATAAAATTAGTAAACTGTGCTCTTTCATTAGCAGAGCAGCTAAGAGTATTGTAATCTGTGATAGTACCAAGACAAATGTGTAAAGCAATTGTTTGAATGTAACAGAAGTAGTGGCACAGCTAATAACCAGCAAAAATGCTCAGTAATCGGTTTTGAATTCTGCATTTCATGGCTACACATAAAGAGATAGAAGAGAGAATTTGAAAAGCAAATAAAGTTAGTAAACTGTGCTCTTTCATTAGCAGAGCAGCTAAGAGTATTGTTAGACAAAACTTCGTTAACCAATAAAAACACAGAAACAAAACACAAATGGTAGTGCTTCCCTGAAGTTTATGCACAAGACTATGCACGAAACACTAATGGCCTAGCAACATCTTCCATATATGTGTGTGGTGGTGCGAACATTTTACAGTGGTGCAAACATACCATAATGCGAACATTTTATTCTCAAAGCTTCCATGTTTGTTTTACCAGCCTGGAACAGCACAGCAAGTGAGTGGAATGGCAACAAAGAAAGAGTAGCAGGCATTTTCGCATAAAGGAAAGAAATTAATTGTGGTAAAGCCTTGATACTGGCAAAATGTCCAAACTAACAGAATGCCGAACTACCGAGAGCATTAAAAAATTAAAGAAGGAACAAATGCTTTCTAGTACACTTTTATTTGCTATAGGAATACCCAAATCATGTTCTTATTGTGCATAAGTGCAGGGTTATGCTGAAATTCTTCCCATCCTGTGACTTCATTCAATTCGAATATGGCATGAGACCCCCATGTTTTAACTCATCCAAAATGTGCTCAGACCTACATACCACGATGGCCCACCACCCCCACACATACCTGACGATATTTTAATCTGCAGTATGGTTGGCAACACATTGTTTGTCCAATGCAATGTAGTAAACAAGTTTTATGCCAGCGCTACTCAGTAAACCAAGGCTATAATGTGCTTTACCTAAAACAACTTTCTTCATGTTCGAGCATCTGACATTTTGTGCATGAATTTCGCCTCGTCACACTGTACTAAATGTTGCGTTTTGCTCCTGCAGCTAACGACGCAATCATAGAGAACATCCACACAGTTATCAAGGCCTTCGCGCAATTTATGCACACAGATTCAAAACGAAACTACTTAGTGCGACATCTGCTGTGGACGAAGCCATGAATGTTAGTGGCACGACCGGAGCGTCCACGCAGTTTTGAAGATTTGTACAGTGTAAATGCGCCGAGAAAACTGCCGCTTCTCAGTCATAACCCGTCTTTTGACACTTTTAGAAGTTTCGGGTCTTTTGGCACTCTTAGAACAAGCAAGCATCGTCCTTGAGGTTGGTGCCTGCTATTCAGAGATGCCATTACTGGCAGTTCGATTCAAAAAACCCCTAGTGTTTGCCACCAGGCTTGAAAGACACTGATTGAAATGAAATCAACGCATTCATTTCACATTGAATATACTGATAACAAACAGCTGTCAGACCTGTAACCAAAAACTACTCGAAGGTGCAATAAGAAGTACATCATAAAGCTTATAGCCTAAAGATCATATAAGGGTTCAAACCATCAGGGTTCGACCACTTTCACAGCATTCTCATGTCTGTGGCAGCAAAATGTTAGAGGCCCATGTAATGTGGAACGTCAGTGTAAGTTGACAAGTTAAAAAATTTTCAGTGGTAAAAATTATCCAAAGCCCTCCACTGTGGCATCTCTCACAGCCTAAGTTGCTTAGTAACCAAATCAATCCACAGCACAACTTCACAGACACGATGCAGTCACAAGTGGCTAGCTGATGAATTACAATGCCAGCGAAAGGGAGAAGTTGAGCAATACATACCGGCCACAATGTGGTGCCACGGTAATGCCACGTATGTCAACATGGTGTCCAAGAGGCCCTCGTTCCTGTTGCCGCCGACGGGCACGCAGTCTTCTCCGCAAAGAGCTAGGCACAAGCAAAAAATGTTTTGTAGGTCTTGGTGTAGCTCAAATCCGGCGATTAATGCAGCTCCAGTAGTGTGAAACCTGCGGAAGTGCGTAGCAAGTGCCATAGGCCTGCAGACTCCCTCATGAGCCGACACCGGCACAAATCGGGCTGTGAGTACGAGTCCGAGTGAGTTCGGCTGAGTAATATTTTGGCAAGTTTGAGTCAGAGTAAGTTGGCTCGAGGAAAACTTTCATGAGTCTGACTGAGTTTGGAGGAAGTCAATATTGGTGAGTCTGAGTTCGAGAGAAATGTAACTGCAAAATATATTTTATGAGTGAGCCTTGGCGAGCTCCACCTTTATTAGATGCAAAGCAGCTTAGGGTCGAGCTCAATCTGGGGTGCGGTGTCACCACCTTTACTGCGCATGCACGTATCTTGAGTTTGCTGATTGAAAAAACTGACTGCTCATGCTGCACAACTGTTCACTGGTCACCCCGTATACCGTATTAGCTTGTGTAATGAACGCACTCGCATAATAAACACACCCCCGACTTCAGTCTTGAAAATTTGGACTTTTCTTTTCACTGCGCAATAAACTCTCCCCCTACATTCTTCCCCTGCAGTCCCGCACACCGACATCTGATGCCTCCTTGCCCGTTGGATCTCTTCCGTTTTTTATTATTATGCCGACTTCCCTCAACCACCTCGGCTTGCTCCCTCCACCCTCCGCCCGCTGCCACGTGCCGTATAGTTTTTTTTCTACCTGTGCGCGGCACTTACCCAGTCTTATTTAATTATCTATGCATTACAACGGGGGTTCGCGAATAACGCGAGTGTAGAGACATCGCGGCTGACAAGCACACTGCGAGAAAAGGTCATCAAACTTCCTGCGCCAACCAACAGGCGCTTCCTGCAAATACAGTTAAACCTCGTAATAACGAGACGGGCTATAACGAAATAATGGATATAACGAGCAAATCCTAATTCCCCTTGAAAGTCCCCATACAAACCAATGTATTCAAAACCTCGTTTTAACGAGGCAAAATTTGCCTGTTATGGGATATAACGAACAAATTTTGTTAGGAAGTAAAATTTTGAACCGATGTCACGACAGTGCACAACGGGAATTTGAGACGGCGGGAATTGAGAACGCGAATTTGAGAACTGTATTTAGCAGTTCAAAACTCCCGCCACGCGCCCTCCAGCAACACGCGCAAAGCAGACGGCACGCGCTGTTTCCGGAGGAGAGGTCGCTGCACGTGCGCCGCTTGGCTACCACCGACAGCGGAGCGCTCCGCAGCTCCGCGAACGTCTCGCCCTTTTCTTTTCTTTTGTGTCTTCTTTATATTCTTCCTCTCCCCTTTCTCATGGCGCTGAGGCGCGCTTCGTAATCTTACATACCCCCTTCCCCTTGAGTAACCGGTTCCTAGAGGGCAGCGCAAAAGAGCGCCCCTTCTGCCCCTTCCTCTTCACAGTCACACTTTCTCTGCAAGTGTTGTCGCTCGTCGACGTGAGCCGCGTTGCTTTTGCGTGCGTGTTTCTTCTCTTTTTCGACCGCTTCCGCCTTATCTTTTATCGTGCTGCGCTCGTGATTCCAGCAACATGAATTCGCCAGGCGGGAAGCGAAAGCGCATAACTCTGAATCAGAAGGTGGCTTTGATAAGAGTCGTCGAATCGGGGACCACGATCGCAAACTGCTTTTGACACGCCTCATTTGCCGTTGCACTAGACGCCAGCGATGAGCCATCAGACGAGCCCACTGTGCCGGACGGTTTTGCCACATCAGACGAAGTCGCTCATCATGGACGGCACTTCGTGACGCCGGTGTCGTGCCTGACAGCGAGTCGTTTTGCGACTATGTGAGTGCGGACTCGGAAGTGGTGGCAACGGAGCAGCTCCTGGATGACGATATTGTGCGCGCTGTCAGTGATCGTAACGAAACCAGTGACGATGACTCTGTCAACGAACAGGAGACAAACGTGCCGACGGCGTCAGAGGCATTAGACGCGGCGGACGTACTGCGCCGCTACTTCGGCGCTCACGAGGGCGGCGAAGATGGCTTGAACATTGCGGCCGCAGCTGAGCGAGCCATCGTTCGCATCAAAAAGATGCATCAACGTCCAATTACGGACTTCTTTGCAGCTAAGTCTGCCTGAAATGCAAGCTGTGTATTTTGAAGTGCATTAAAACAGGTGCATGACTTTTTCCTTTTTATTTGGGAATGCGGTTATTTTGTTGCATACCACCGTGCGGCGGGATGCTATTTCGCCCGCTATTTTTTCGGGGTAAGTACAGTGCATAATATTTGCGGTAAATGCCCGCTACGGCTACAACGAAATATTGGTTATAACGAGCAAATAGCGGCGGCCCTCCAATTTCGTTATAACGAGGTTTAACTGTACTAAACTTTAAGGCCCAGCCACATGCATGCAATTTTTGAGCGAGGACGACAGGATTTCCTGTTGCTATGGCTGTCGCGAAAAGCCTTTCGTTGCCGTCACGTCCCAGGTTTCTGGAAAACCAGAAAAAAAAAAAACCGCTTGCTGCCTGATAAAGATCGTTGCTATTCCCATAACATGGTCCACGATTCTCACTTCGGTTGCATGCGGGGCAGCAGCCGTATTCTGTCGTTAATCTTGTTATCGGCGGTTTGTTTTTATGCTTCAATGATAGCTTACTGCAATGTTGGTTGTTTGCTACGACGCCAACGGTGGCGGCTTGGTCGTGGTGCGAGATTGCCACGAAGTTCTCAAAGTGCGTCATGGGGTCGTAGCGCATGCTTCTGGACGCCCCTCAAGATCACAGCAGATAACACTATTGCTGTTAAACGATTGCGAGAAAAGATAGCCATGAAACGCTTTTATGGCATGCATAAGCTGCGCGGGAAAGGCTGGTAGAAGATAGCGCCTTCAACCACAGAAGATGAGTGAAGTGCAACAAAAAAGCTGAGCGATCTAACATTTTTTTGCTTATACCAAAAAAGTTTTCACAAAATTTTCCCTGCATAATAAACACACCCCCAACTTTGCTCCGATTTTTCAAAAAAAAAAAGTGCAGTCAATACGCGAGTAAATACGGTATTCACAGCAGACAGTGACATTGAATGATAAGCAGAGCTTTCATGTTTCCCAAACTGCTAACGCAAATGTATTGCTATTGAAGGAAATATTTGCTTATGGCAAGAAAGCGTCATTGCTTCATCTCACACGTCTGACTTCAATGACTGCCGCACTCCTCGCTTCTGACAGTCGTCAAGTGCTAAGCTTCGGTACAAGACAGCAAATAATCACATCCTGCACCGTGCTTTGTGACCAATGAAAATGTCTGTGTTTTTCTTGACGCTTCTTGCAGGCTTCTGTCTCATTTTTTCGCCTTTAATTTCTTATTCCATACTCAATTCATTTGCCAATTGCCTCACTACCCTTCATTTTGTTCCCCGAGTTTTAAATTGCCGAATCTTTCCATTCCTGTCTGTAATAACTATGAGCACAGGTTTAATAGCTCGTCTCGTTAGCAACATAGCAGTGGATAGTAGCCATATGATGGGGGGCTATGACAACCTTTAATTTGAAAATAGCCGTAGCATCAAAAACAATGCTTACATATGGACAATGGCATCAAATGTAGAGTCAATATATTCCAGCCTTACGTGAACAGCAGGCGAGTTTTCTGCACTATGCAGGAAGAAAAAATGGTAAGAGAGAACTAGAAAAACACAAAAAACAAAGACAAAACGCATACAACAGGACTAGCACTTATTGTACGTCTTTCGTTTCGTGCGCTTTTCAAGTTTTGTCTTATGACAGACCAACTCACCCAAACCAAGGTATTGTTACAAGAAATGGTAAAAAAGGAAAGGCAGGGAGGTGAACATTGCGTAGGAAGACTACTGAAGCTGGATACAGGACCAACACCGCAATGACGACAATGGCAAGCATACCATCTCTGAGGTCGTCAGCTTCTAGTTCTTCGCCAGTTCCGCACTGGTCAATGCCCTGCCGTTCCGATCGACACCGGTACAGCGATCCCGGATTTGGTGGCGGCACCAGGCCAGGCTCTGAACTTCGGCGCCATGGACTGCAAGGCCACTCCTGCCGGGAAACATGACTATGGTTTCTCAACATGCAACACCAGACATCAAGTGGCAGATGAACATAAACAAGCAATCAACGATGTACAAGCACACAATTTCTTCCTGTTTGTTTAAGCTTGGCTTTCCTTGGCTGGAACTGGCTGCGCATATATATGCAATGGCTCAGCTAGCACACATCATTATGAACACATTTTTTATCACTGGTGCACATCAAATTCGTTAAACAAACGAACTAAAATCTTAAGGAAATGAGCACTTTTTATAAAATACATCTTCGAGTCTTCCTAAATTGATGTAGAGAATACACCACAAAATTTTGGACGCAACTCAAACTTGATGGCCTTTACGAAAAGGGCTATGACATTGTAAACAGACTAATGACATATTGTAAACATAGCTGTTTATTTATTTATTTATTTATTTATTTATTTATTGATACTGCAACTCCTTCGTGAGTTTTAGCAGGTTGGGATACAATGCATGAAAAAAATACACAATGACATTTATGTACAGGAAGATGGCAATGTTAATAACAACAACAACAACAATAATAATAATAATAATAATAATATTAATAATAAAAGAAAAGAGACACAATCACTAAAGATAACAAATTCATGTTCAATGACAGAGCAAAGCATTTATCATAGGTGCAAATGAAACAAAGCAACGGACAATGGAGATGCAAGCAGTCAGTAACCATAAAAAATAACTGATCGTGTTTCAGCCATCAAGAAACGATGAAAGAAGTTGCTTGACTGATGTTGCTGCTAAAGCTATTTCAATCTGTGACTGTTCTCGAAAAAGAAAAAAAAATACTTAAAGCAGTCATTATGAGAACGGAAAGGAGTGATTGTTAGTTTGTGTTTTTGGTGCATTGAATAATTGGAAGAGAATGAATTCCATTTGCTAGCGTTGACGTTATAGTGCCCTTTGATTAATTGCTATAAGAATTTTAAACGTGATGAGCGGCTTCTTTTGATTAAGCGCTTTAGGTTAGCTTGAGCTTGCAGGTCACGTACTGAGCTGCATGGAAAATTGTAATAGATGAACTGTATGGCTCTTTTTTGGTTGTTTTCTAGCTTCAGAATATTACCTTTTGTGTAGGCGTCCCATATAACAGCAGCATAGTCTAAAACAGGTAGAACAATGAAATGGTATGCTAATTTTTTTACAGAAGGGTAGCCAAAGTTAACGTTCCCCTTAAAAAGAATAATTTTCTATAAGTATTAGCAGTAACATAATAAATAAGTTTGTTCCACTTTAGGTCATTTGACATCCATAGCCCAAGATATTTGTATTTGGACACGTAAGACAAACTCACACTGCTGAAATTATATGTAAAAATAAAGGGTGTTTTCTTTCAAGTTATCTACATGAAAACAGTCTCGTTGAAGTTTATACACATCTGGCATTGTTTACACCATGAAGCAACACGCTGGAAATCATTGTTTAACAGTGCCTGATCCAATGGATCGCTAACCTCTGTATAAAGAACACAGTCGTCCGTGTACAATTTTATTTTATAGACATGTCTTTTACTATATCATTTATATAAATAAGAAAATAGAGTGGCATTAGGACCGACCCCTGCGTTAAAGCCGATTGCACTGGGGCAAGTGGTTAGATTGATCGCCTTTGAATGCAACAAACCGATGGCAATTATTCAGGTACGCTGAAATCTAAATAACCAGGTCGCGATTTCTAAGCAATGTAATTTAAATAATAATTTACTGTGTGATACTTTGTCGAAAGCGTTTGAGAAGTCCATGAAAACTTCATCAATTTTTAACATTATTTATTGACACAGAAAAATCATTAATGGCAGCAACTAGTTGAGTACCCTTTCCGAAATCCATGCTGGTATTCTGTCAAGATTTTATTCGCATCTAAAAATTCCACGATGCATTCATGTATACAGTCCTCTAAAATATTGCAGCTGCTGGACGCTACAAATATAGGATGGTAATTTTTTAGACACTGTTTGGCACCACTTTCATGAAATCATATCCTTCTGGCTTTTCTCCAGTCATTCAGGAGTTGGTCGTCTTCTAACAAACGCAAAAACACAATGTGCAAGTATTTTGCAATCCATTTGGCATACCTCTTCAGGAAAGCGTTGAGTATATCGTCAGGGCCGAAACTTTTCCTTTTGTCCAGTTTTAAAACCATGTGTAAAATTCCCTCCCCATTTATTACCACATCAGAAATAGCGGGTGAAGAGTTCTCCAAAACAGGTAACACACTATCATCCCAAGTAAAAACGGAGTGGAAATGCTCAATAAACGAGTTAGCAATATTTTTTTTCATCATCCAAGTGAATACCGTCAGGTTCAAATACATCACATTGGTGATGTTTTGGTGACACTTCCCGCCAAAACTTCTTTGGAGATGCTGTGATGAATTTATGCAGCGATTCTCGAAAGTAGCGTTGTTTATCAGTAGATAGTTGGAAGCAAAGCTTGGAGGAAAGAGAAAAACTTCTGAGGTTCACTTGGTGAAACCGAGCTTGTCTTTTTCATTTCATTTTTTAACCTGTTTAACTGCCTTTCAATCTCAGCGTCTCCCGAGTAAACCAGGAACTTTTCAATGCAGTCATTAACAATATACTTAAAGCGATCCCAAAGGTCCTGAACAGCTATACCGCCCTCCAAAAAAGAATCTATGGAAAATGAAAGCGTGTCTATAATGAAAACATCATCAGCTCTCAAGAAGTTGCAGAAACTGGCAGAGTTACAATTTTCTTTCCAGTTCATGGTATTTGTTGATAGCACAGCCTCGTGATCTGATATACCGAGAAATACATCACACAGTGACTGAATACTTGAGTTCCCACTTACAAAGATAACAGAACAAGCTTCGACAGCAGCAAGTTTGCAAAACAGAGAACAAAAACAAGTCAATGTCACACCTTGAAACAACAAAGTCAGATCGAATAAAAAAATACTTTTGCAATATGTAATATTCAATATAAATTTACATTCATTACACTGCTCTCACTGAGAACACCTTTAAAGGTCACAAATCACTGAGAACACTTTTAAAGTCACAACAGTCTTTATTCTATAATATATCTCTAGAAGTCAGATCGCATTATATCATGAATTTTATTAAAAAAGAGTGCATGCAGCGCCAGTACAACATATGTATCACAAGAACACTTAAAAAAAAATTTTTGTCTTCTATTGGCCCTTCCACATTACCAAAAACATTACTCTTGCTGTGAAAATATGCTGAAAATATCCATGAATTGCACGAAAAAAAAGAAGAAAAGATGGCAACGGTGCTGCTGCTATGATGTATTGCACCCCATCTGTTACCCTAAATCCTGCGCAAGTGCCCTCCCCCATTTGGTTAAGAATAATCCAACAAGATTTGGAGGGGCCTTTGCTCTGTCGTGGATCAAACTTCAAGATGGTAGCGAAAATGCCGCTATCAATAAAAAATGCACACACGTGCTTATAGTGAAACGTTTTATTGAATACACATGCATTCACTGTTTAATTTCCCATCGTCAAGCAAATAGGAACAGTGAATGAAACAGCAGAGAGGTTCCCGGCCATGCGACCGTCGATTGCTGTACACGATCGGCAATATTTTTTTTAGCAATGAAATATTGTTGGTTTTCTTATATAAAATATATCGCTTTGTAAAAATGTAAGTACATATGCACGCAATTAGTAGTACGCACTAAAGTGGCACTGCCTTCATGTGAAGTAATGATCCCATGCTCATCAGTACGTCAGTGTGCTCGTGTTACCATGCATGCAGTTTCCAGGTCACTAAGATTTTGGAGCAACATAGTTTTAATACCTACACTGTGTCTGAGAAATTATGCGCACTGCTACTTGTCGTGGCTGTGCATGTGCGTAGCGACGTTTTCGATTACTTGGCTTGGCTCGTGTATCGAAAGAGTAACGACGCCGAGAGAAGCCACCCATGACACGAATGCAGGCAACCTTGGGTGCCTCGCAACGTGGTACAAATGTAGGGAAGATACATGAATCCATACCTACTCATTTGTAACACCATACCATTTTTAAAAGTAGTTGAAAAGGTACAAATAAAGTTGGTTAAGCATAGCGACACGAACTCCTGCGAAAGCAGAGCAACGACAGCTTTCACAAGTTGCAGAGAGGGTTGGTATCAATTCTCAACATTGCTGGAGGAAAGATACGTCCACGTTTAGAGCCTTTCAGATAGAATATGCTGCTTGTTAAATAACTACATGCTTTTGGGACTGCCTTCTGCAGCGACAACACTATGAAGAATAAGCTTTCTGTCAAGACATAATAAAAGAGGGTCAAGAAAAATCAGTTGTTAATCCCTTTAAAAAACGTGGGCTTCCCGTGAGTACGTGGTTTCATGACATAGTGAACTCGCCCAGCACTGAAACAACTTTTTCATGGAGGCTACACGCTGTACAATCTAGCAGTGTTTTCATTCGTTTTAAATACTGTGACATTCAGATTATCTTCGATTTGTGTTGTGTGAATTGGACTACTGTAATATTCATTCAAATGTCCAAATTGCTTGAATATTTCTCCATCAAACTAATTTATGGTTTCATTGTCTAGCCTCTAAAGAAAAGAAGGCCGAGACAACGCAAATGAATTGATGCTGGTATTTTGCTTGATTGATGCATCGTGTGGACTGCTTGCTTTGGATAGCCGTGGCCATATGCTGTGCTACGCAACTGACCTGTGAGGGTGCGGTCGTCGCCCTCCTGAGGGCCACCTGTGCCTGGCCCCTGCCTTGGGGTCCCCTCAGAGACACGAAGTGACATCGACCTCGTGGTGTCGTAGATGACGAGGCATCGGCACGGGCTAAAGTCCGCGCCAGGGGCTCGTGTGCCACACATCCTAAAAACAGCAATGCTGCCTGGGGGCCATCACGACAACGGGCACAGAGCTCCACGCAGAGCAACTCGCCCGGCCGCAGGTTCAGACCTTGGAAGGCCTAAAAAGTGAAATCCTTGTTATTCTTTGATGCCATGACATGAAAATTTTAATGTACAAATTTTTTTTGTGCACTACGAGTAGAGTAATGGCTTAACAAAGACTCAGTTCCTTAAACGTGCCATCATCATCTAGAATTACATGAGCTTTGTGCTGCATGGCTTCAGACATGAAACACAGAACTGTTGGCATCACCATAACCAGAGGTAGCAGTCATGTGGTATTGCAAACAGGTTGAGCACATGCGAGTCATCCCAGTGCAGTAATTGCAGGCTGTAAAATCATTATCATTAAACTGTGACATTAGCAGCCATGACAATGATTATGAAAGCTACCAAATGTGGCCATTTCAGTTAAACAGTTCCTTGAGAAATGTAAGGGGGCATTTACTTTGTCACGAGTCACTCCACAAGCTAACTGAAGCTTTGCGGGGCAATTACAGGGTCAGCAACTATCTAACAAACAAATAACAAGATAATTTCACGTCAGCAGTTCTTCAGAGAAAATGTGTTGAGGAATATCGACCACCGCTCAGGGTGACACTGTGCAGGAAGCAGTGGTGCCAAGAGTCATGCGCACGGTTAGGATTAAGCATAGGTGGGGGCATTGGGGAAGAAAGGGGGGAGCATAAAGCCAGCCCCATACATTGACATGATAGGGAGGAGAAGGGCACTGCGAGGCAGCTCCCCGTCCCCCTAAAGGGCAACCTTGCGCACACTTGTGGCATTGGGGATTGTACTAGGCCCCAAAGCAAATATGACATGTGTGTGTGCTGCTCAGGAGTCACCAGTTCACAACAACCGGAATAAATGGTTCCTTTATATGTCAACTAATATGACACATTTCTATGTCGTGTACCGTCACTCGTGTGAGACTGCTCGGTTCAAACATAACGTAGTGTACTAACTAAAAAACCGGTCAATGCTTCAACACAGTCGCTACTTCGCTAAGAAAATAACTGTGCAGCTTTTTTTCTCTACAAAATGCCAAATCCTGAAACCAAAAGTGGAGCAAATTTCGCTAGAATAAATCTCAGTATCTTTCACTTTTAAAACAATTATAATCAAAACAGGGCAATTCCTGATAGTAACAACAACTGCAAAGCACAACTTCAAGTAAAAAAAAGAGCTGAATCTGGCATCTGCCTGAATCAGACTGAGCCAGATCCATTGAACCAGCAATGCATCTAAAATCACGATTGAAACAACCAACAAGGTCGCATTCTTTCATCTGTGTCCTAGTTGCCTCCCCATCGTGCTTTCCTTGCCCAACGAGATTTTCCTGGGCATGTTGGTACTTGCTAAAGAAGATGGTGCTGTAGGGCAGAACTTAAATGCAAAGAGTAAGAAGCAAACTGTCCTAATTTTTTCTATATTTCGGAGTTTATTTACAAGTTTTGTGCTACAGTATCATGTCCTTTTGCTCCAATGCAGTATATTCAAAATCGAAGACTGGTGAAAAGAAGATATATTGAGCACCGATATACTCCTTAATAAAGAAGTGATCTGAAATGGTGCAAAAAGAGTAAAGAAAAAGAAAAGAACATTCTTTAAAATTCTTCAATGAATGCCAAGAATGAGAAAATGCTGTTGAGAGTCGGAATTGGTGCGCCTCTTGCGTGAAAGCACCACTCGATCTACAACATAACAGAACACTTAGGCGCACGCACACAAGGACAGAGGCAGGTGATTACAGCATAAGCACCTAATTTCAACTGATGATTTGTTCACAAAACTGCACAATATCAATGCTTCTGCAATTCAATTTTTAAGTCTGGTCATCGCCATTATGCCCATGCAACAAAGAACGGCCCAGCTGGAAGCACAGAGATGGTGTTAATAATGTCGCGAAATATTGCTATACACAGTGAAACCTAGGTATAACGAAATTGATGAATTTCCCAAAAAATTCTTTACAAAGAGGATTTCACTATATTGTCACGATGAGTCACAAGTACTGGGGGATTTATTAAACCACCAGGTAGCTAGCACTAGGACGATACGTCAGTCGTGGCTGGCTCTCGAGCAGAGAAGCGCGCGATCTTCTTTTTCCTTCAGATTGAGAGCCGCTCTTGCTGTCAACCCACTACGTGTTGGTGGCATTATCCCCCCTTCCGAAAAGAAAAAAAACAAGTACCAAAAAGAGGAAAGAAAAGTACATAGCAGCACCGCGATGCTACTACATAGGCACGTAAAAAAATTGGAAATTCGGATAAAGTGAAAGTAGAAATTGAAGAGCTTGCCAATATAGGAAACGTCAATGAACGAGAAAGCAAGTTCACAAAAATACACAAAAAACACAAAGAACGCTGTACAGTAAAGGAAAAGTTACGAACAACGCGCAATAAATGGTTTCATGCGCAATACATGAACGATGTCCGGCCTCAGTCGTGTCCTGCTCCGTGTATGGGGTATTGAGTCCGGAACCACTTCGTAGTTCACGTCACTGACGCGGCGTAACACTTCATATGGGCCAAAGTACCGGCTCAGTAACTTTTCACTAAGGCCACGGCGGCGGACGGGCGTCCACACCCAAACTTGATCTCCGGGGCTGTAAAACACCTCTCTGTGGCGGGTGTTATAGCGTCGTGCATCTGCCTGTTGTTGCTGGCCGATGTGCAGTCGCGCGAGCTGCCAGGCTTCCTCAGCATGCTCTGCGAGTTCTTCGGCGTAAGTTGCCAACTCGTCTTCGTCTTGACACGGTAGCATTGAGTCTAGCATGGTCTGCACTTCGCGGCCGTAGAGAAGCCGAAATGGCGTGAATCGCGTGGTCTCTTGCACGGCGGTATTATACGCGAAGGTCACGTAAGGTAAGATCCGGTCCCATGTTATGTGCTGTACGTCGATGTACATTGCGATCATGTCTGCGAGGGTCTTATTCAGTCGTTCAGTAAGTCCGTCGATTCGCGGGTGGTACGCAGTTGTCCTTCGGTGTCTGGTGTTGCTCAGTTTGAAAACGTCGTCCATAAGCTGCGCCGTGAATGCCGTCCCTCTGTCCGTTATTATACTGGAAGGAGCACTGTGTCGTAACACGATGTGGCGCATGAAAAATTGTGCTACCTCAGAAGCCGTGGCTCCTGAGATCGCCTGCGTCTCAGCGTAGCGTGTCAAATAGACGGTCGCGATGATCACCCATTTGTTGCTGTCCGCAGACAGGGGAAATGACCCGAGAATGTCAATGCCGACTTGGTCGAACGGCGTGCAGGGTGCTTCAATGGGCTGAAGCAAACCAGCTGGCTTAACAGATGGTTGCTTTCGGCGCTGACATTCCCGACAGCTCTTGACGTACTTCTTGACGCTTGCTGAAAGTCCTGGCCAATAGTACCTCTCGCTCACTCTGGCAAGTGTCCTTGAGTAGCCCAGATGACCGGATGTGGGTTCGTCATGGCAAGCAAAGAGGACGTCGTCTCACACGTCTCGAGGAACCACCAGGAGGTAGGTACGGTTGTTCGAACGAGCGTTCTTCTTGTACAGCACACCATCTCGAAGGCAGAACGACGGCAACGAGCGGGATAAATGACGTGGTATGATTGTGCCCTGGCCCTCTCAATGATCAATGATTGGACGAATCTCTGCATCATCTTGCTGCCGTTTGCTCAAGTCTGATGCACTAACGGCGCCCAGAAAGCCTTCGTCTTCTTCTGCTTCCTGACTGACGACATGAAGGGGTGCGCGTGACAGTGTGTCAGCGTCTTCATGCTTACGGCCGGACTTATGGACGATGGTGACATCAAATTCCTGCAGCCGCAAGCTCCACCGTGCTAGCCGACCTGAAGGGTCGCGCATGCTTGCCAACCAACAGAGCGCGTGATGGTCCGTCACTATTTTGAAGGGACGACCATAAAAGTACGGGCGGAACTTGGTGATTGTCCACACGACTGCGAGGCACTCTTTCTCCATAGTGGAATAATTCGCCTCGGCACGGGATAGAGAGCGGCTGGCGTAGGCTATCACTCTTTCGATGTCCTCTTGACGCTGAACGAGCTCTGCACCGAGCCCAATGTTACTAGCGTCGGTATGGACCTCCGTGTCAGCATCATCGTCTAAATGAGCGAGAACGGGCGCTGATTGCATGTGCTGTCGCAGCTCATCAAAAGCGGCTTGTTGCTCGTTTTCCCTGACAAACGACGTGTCGTCTCTTGTGAGACGAGTCAGAGGTTCTGCTATCTGTGAAAAGCCATGAATGAACCGGCGATAGTAGGCGCACAAACCAAGGAAGCGCCGGACGGCTTTCTTATCGACAGGAGCTGGTGATTCGGCAACAGCGGCAAGCTTGTTTGGATCGGGCCGGATTCCTTCGGCGTTAACTACATGTCCAAGAAATTTTAGTTCTTTATAGCCGAAGTGGCACTTCTGTGGCTTTAGTGTGAGGTCCGCCGATCGGATAGCCTCCAGCACGCTGCGCAGGCGGTGAAGGTGCTGCTCGAACGTGGTAGAGAAGACCACCACATCATCAAGGTAGACAAGACAAGTCTGCCACTTGAGCCCTGTGAGGACAGTGTCCATCATTCGCTGGAAAATTGCCGGTACTGAACACAAGCCAAAAGGGAGCACTCGAAATCGGTATAGGCCGTCTGGAGTCACGAAGGCTGTTTTTTCACGGTCTCGCTGATCTACCTCGATTTGCCAATACCCGCTTTTGAGATCGAGAAAAGTGAAATAATGGGCACGACGAAGCCTATCCAGCGAATCGTCGATACGCGGCAGCGGATACATATCCTTTTTCGTCACATTGTTAAGCTTTCGGTAGTCGACGCAGAAGCGTAGCGACCCGTCCTTCTTTTTGACAAGTACGACTGGAGATGACCACGGGCTGTTAGATGGTTCAATAACGCCATCGTCAAGCATCTCGCTGACTTGCGTACGTATCGCTTCACGTTCTTTGGCCGACACGCGGTAGGGGTTTTGGTGTATTGGGCGTGCGTCCTCGTACGTGATGATCCTGTGTTGAGTGATGGACGTCTGGCGGATCTTTGAGCAACTTGCGAAGCAAGACCTGAACTCGAACAAGAGCGCTCGTAGCGCAGTCTGGTTAACGGTGGACAGATCAGGATTGATGTCAATATTACTCATTGACGTGTCGGCGGTATCCACTAGTTCCGACGTGAGACAGTTGGTGACGTTTGCTACTTCGTGGGCAAACGCTATCGAAGTGCCACGGAAAAGATGTCGATGCTCGTTGCTAAAGTTGGTTACCAGCAATTCAGATCGGCCATCATGAAGGTGCATTACACTTCTAGCTACACAAATGCCTTGCTGCAGGAGGTGTTCTAAATTTGTCTCAGCCACCACATCGCCATCGCCCAAACCACAGCATGTTACGTTGACTAGAACACTTGCTCGTGGAGGAAGCGTCACGCTCTGTTCAGAACTACGGAGTACGTCGACATGCCTTCCACCATCCTGCACGTTGATTGCTTGCTGGGCTGAGAACGTGATGCGGCGCTCTTGCAGATCAATGATAGCTCCATTTTCCTGTAGAAAGTCAACTCCTAGAATGACGTCACGGGAACATTCGCGTACAACAAGGCAGCTTGCTACGAATGTGTGCCCTTGAATCTGTACTCTAGTTGTGCACGCACCCTGTGGAGTAACGACGTGGCCACCATCTATCCGAATCTCCGAGTTATGCCACGGCGTGATGACTTTCTTCAGCTGCGTTGTCAGTTTCCCGCTCAGTATGGTATAGTCTGTGCCGGTGTCCACTAAAGCATTAACTGCACAACCATCAATTGTCACTGCTATGTCGAGTGAAAGTCGGTCATCCTTTGCAGCAGTATGTGATGTCGGACCGGTTTCTGTACAGTTCTGCGTCAATAGGAGGTCTTCAGCGCTTCGACGTTCAGCGACCCCGCCCCCAGAGGTCGCTTGGGCTAGTTTTCCCGGCGGGGGCTGGGATACCATATGGTAGAATACCGCTGGGGCGTTGATGAAAATCGCCTAGGTGATGGCGAGCGCGACTGGGGCCGGCAGACGGTGGTGCATGCTACTGGGAGAGGTAGTTTTCGATGTCGCGCGGTCTCTGGCCGTAACGGGGTGGCAGTGAGTGCGCAGAGAAGCCGGGAAGCCCAAGACGGCGATATGGGCACTGGCGGTACAAGTGATCAGCTTCTCCGCAGTGAAAGCACAGAGGCCAGCGATCAGGTGTGCGCCAAACATCAGACTTCCAAAGAGACGTGTGCCGATCGTCGATGTACTGAACTGGTTGCACTGAACGATGGGCGACAGAAGCACCAGGGACAAAGGCCAACGGTGGTGGCGTGTACATGCCTTCGTAGTACGGTATGTGCTGCGCTGACTGTAGTGAAACAGCAGGAACAGGATAGACGAATGATGGCGGCGATGCAGCAGGGCGTTTCAAGGCTTCCGCATAGGTTGTCTCACGACGGTATTCAGCAGCAGCTGGCACAGCTGTATCAGGAGGCAAGGTGTCCCGGAGGGCCTGGTGCAGCTCATCCTTGATCACAGTTGCAATAGAGCTAACTGTAGGATGTGGTGTTACACCAGCTTTTTGCAACTCTTCACGTACTATATCACGGATGTGTTGATGGAGACAGTCGTTGCTGGTTCTAGTGGCGGTGAAACTGTCGGCAGTAGACATGCCACTAACTTGCCTGTCGTATTGGTTGGATCGCTGCTGCAGAATTTTTTCCATTGTCACGGCCTCAAACAAGAACTCCGCGACCGTCTTCGGAGGGCTTCGCACGAGGCCGGCAAAAAGCTGGTCCTTGACACCGCGCATCGAGTGACGCAACTTCTTGTCCTCCGTCATTCTTGAATCGGCCCGTCGGAAGAGGCACGTCATGTCTTCGACGTACGTGGTCACAGTTTTGTTTGGCAACTGGACGCAGGCCAGAATAGCTCGTTCAGCTCGTTCTTGGCGATCAGCACTGGCATAGGTCTGCAGAAGTCTACGAGAGAATTCAGGCCACATCGTCAGCTGCTCCTCTCAGTTTTGATACCACGTACGTGCCCCGTCTTCGAGATAGAAGTAGACACGACCCAGTTTCGCCGGGTCATCCCACTGATTCAAGGTGGCTACGCCCTCGAAATCCGCCAACCAGTCCTCAACGTCCTCGTGCTCCGAGCCATGGAACGTCGCCGGTGCGCGTGGGCTTTCCAACGTATAGCGGTTCGACGTCGTGCTTCCCGTGCCGGTTGCCAAGGTTTGCACCGAAGCGCTGGTCATAATTGTCGACGTGGCGGGAGCAGTATCGTCGGCTTCCGGAGGCAATCCCCTGATTCGGCGGCTGGTCCGATGCACGGGAGTATTGACTGGCACTGGACTCGTATCGCAGCTTCCTTGGGGGAGGGGGGTCTGGAGCATCTGTGAGACTACCCAGCCCCTCCACCAGCTTGTCACGATGAGTCACAAGTACTGGGGGATTTGTTAAACCACCAGGTAGCTAGCACTAGGACGATGCATCAGTCGTGGCTGGCTCTCGAGCAGAGAAGAAGCGCGCGATCTTCTTTTTCCTGCAGATTGAGAGCCGCTCTTGCTGTCAACCCACTACGTGTTGGTGGCTATATGCAGGTTCAGTACAAAAATTCAAAAATAAACGCACAAATTAGACAAAAGGGCAACAAAAGACTGAGCTCACCCAAAAGACTCGTATAACAGCAAAAACCTGCGCTATTATTGCGATAGCAAATGTACAGACACTCTCGATGAGTTTTCGCCGTCGTCGTCATATTCCCTATTATGTCCAAATTGATAACACGCCCCCATGCATGATAACTTTCATGAGCAATAACGAGTGTTCGCTCCCGCTTGATAGGCGCTCCAGGGACTCTCAAGCTACGAGTGTGCCGCCGTTGCTTCAAGCTTTAGCGGTGGTAAGGCAACCACGGAAGATGCCTGCTCGGGCGAAAATGACAAAATCTGGGGCAAAATTGCTAAATTGTTCGTGGCGAAAATTCGTTATATCAAGGATGTCTCCCACTTTGTTACATAGAGGTCGCAAATACATGTGCGTCTATAGAGTAACGACGGAGAATAGAAAAGCTTCGTATTATCAAAGAGTTCATTATAAGCAGGTTTAACCGTAGTTTGTTCACTCTGATGGGAGGTGGCAATCCGCAGCTCATCCTTGGCAGATCAGCTCTAGGCTGTCCACCAAGCCCGCAAGGCAGCTGAGGAGCTCGGCATCTCAGTCCCCACGTGGGAGCTGCCCGCAACACAGTGATCTGTGTTTTGGAGGACCAAATAAAAGTTTATTCAATCCAATCACTCTGATTTACCCCTTTTTAAAAGATGGATAAAGCTGAAATGAAATATTTTAATCTATAAGCGTGAACTACAAGCTTTACTCCTGAAAACTGAGAATAGCAGGCTATGCCGATTTTAGCCAAAATACATATTTCAGTTATATCGATGACATGAGTAGACTGGTGAAAAATTGTTGGAGAAGGCCCAATCATATGGCCAGTAGCAAAATAAAAAGTATTTTTCTCAGTTTCATTTAAGGTGATCTTGGCCTTTTTAGACGAAAAAAAAAACACCGCAATGATGCTTTTGCATAAAACAGACACAAATGCTCCATACCGTAGACAAAATGTACCTAATACATCGAATCCTATGATAAATCCATAGTTTGCTGCAATTACGAAATGGAGAGCAGACTGTGGCAATGCTCTCACCTCCTCATAGTTGTCAACAGCGAAGAAGATGTCTGGGTAAGCCACTTCTTCGGTGTCTCCCTTGTCCTCCATGCTGTGACGTGTGGGGGACGCATACACCCGCTGGGAGGGACACCAAGCCAATGAGTGAGCCTTCCAAACTACCCACTTATAACGCTAATGCAGAAGACAAGTTGCTAGAGCTGGTCAAGAATTGTTGAACACTTTTATAAGAAACACTGATACAATATACACTTGGGATGTGAGATAGACCAATGTGCTGCATAACAGTAAGGGTTTATAAGAAAATGCATAGTGCAATACCTCACTTATCGGAAACAACTCATAGAAAAAACAAGAATCACTCCTTCATGCACGTCCCTCATAAAGAGGTTTATCTTTAAACAACCTAAAAGAAGTGTTACAAGTTGTAGTTGTGACAAAGAATGGAGTGAGTCACACTATAGTGACGGCACCTACCCATCTTCATATAACCATAGAACGTAAAAGATTTTAGTAATAATATCTGGAGCTTCACGCCCCAAAACCACGAGACAATTACGACGGACATTGTAGAGGAGGCCTCTAGGAATTTCGACCATTCAGTGTCCTTAAATGTGCACTGACATCGCACCGTACATAGCGTTTCCACCTCCACCAAAATGCGATCGAGATTGAACCCGCAACCATTGGTTCAGCAGCCGAGTGCCTGAACTACTGATTCATCGTGATGGACTGTGATAGCTTTTAGTCATACCAGAAGACAGGAAGCACTGTCCCATGGCAGGAAAATTTCGAGTGAACTGGGTCAGAAGAACTAATGCAGGACAAGTTGAATAAATAAAAAGAAACAAAAGATTACCTGCTGTACGCAAGGAATGAGTCCACATCCTCCTATTAGTAACACATATTTGATGACAGCAATTCCTCTTTGAGATTTCATACGGCAGTCACCTTGTCCATTCTGCCTTTTTTTTGTCTCAGCTTTCATTTTTTTCGCTGCTTTCGTTGTATCACCATACAGTCAAGCCGTTTTAAAGCTATCTTTCTTTACACAATTGGCGAAATAAAGGAACCTCATTGAATTGAAGGAATGGTACAGTTTTATTAAAAAAAAAAGATGTTCTACAAACTAAGTGCGAAATTTTTTCAGTATACATATCTGGTACATTTTTCTTCTTTCTAGTGAAAGGGATAGAGTTATTCTTGTTATGTAATACTTTGCTTACGTTCCCATGAGATATATTTGTTGTCTTCCAAACTTAGCTATCTGGAGCTAGTTGTTTCATTTTCTTTGGGCCTGAAAAAACTTTCCTTCTGCAAATATGCCATGTGCAAACAAATCGACATCACCAAACATGCTTTGGCCACGATGAGATGTTACAAAATACGCAACATAATTTTAGCGGTTATATGGACTAGATCCCAAATAAACCTTACACAGCTGACAAGTAAGTAGAAAGAACATAAAGAAGAAAGGTGTGTGGCACAGTCTTTCAATAACAACCAGCATCTCTGCAAACAGTGGACAGAATTTTTCTTCTCTTCTGTATATCTTCTCTATCAAATGACCAATATCAAATGACCACATTGACTTAGATTGATTGCCCTGTTTTAAATTTTGTTAGCAGTGCTGAAAGAATAGTTTTACTTTTCTTGTAATGCATGCAGTCAACCACTGAATCGTGCCTGGATGTAATGCTTGCAGTTCGGCTTATTCTTTAGTGCGAAAGTGACTGACTACGCAGCAAATCGAGTCGCTACACACATAAATCTCATTATAATGAGTTGAAAGAAAATACACAAACAGACATCTGTGCAGGTCAGAATGGAGCCTTGAGGGCATTAGTAGAAGGTCATGCAAGCTTTGTAGTAACTACCCTGTGAAGCATGCACGATAAACAATGACGAATATGATAAGAATAGCACTATGATAGTGCTTAACAAACAGATGCTTAAATCAAACGTGTTGTTGATTTTTTCATATTGTATATTCTTTTTCGTTGTTTCACATTTAATCTATGCCTGTTTACTGGCTGGTAGATTCACTCAAATTTTAGTATGTCATTTTTGACACCTGCACAATTTGTACTGTTTGTTTGTACCTTCCCCTGCTGCCTGGGCCTTTTCAAGGCCCTCCAGTCCTCCTAAATAAATAAATAAATAAAAATAGTGGCCCACCTGAGAACGTCGCCGCAGCACCTGCAAATGCTGGTTTCCCGTGCGCAGACACGCTGCTGCCGTTAGCGTGTACTCGAGCTGCTGAACGATGAGGTTCAGGTAGACCGTCTCCTCCCAGTGAAGATCCAAGTCTGCTATGGGAAGCTTCTTGGAATTTCGACGAAAAACCTGCACGGTGGTCTGGGGAGAGGAAGATTGCTGATTTAGTATGGCCACACCATTCCAAGGTTCACATGTATTTACCGCTACAACGATGCAGCCATGAAGAAAGCGGCAGAGGATCCCCAAGCATGTTCCTTTAAAATGAGAACATGAAAGCATTTCTATTGGCTAAGCTGTTATACAGTGAAAACTGCTATGGGATCACAAGAGCTGATTTTGGTGCCATAGTTGTCTACCACTGCTGCCAGTGTCGTCTGTAACAGCTGCTGCTCCAGATTACAATTTGTGTGTGTTCATGCACACAACCATACTTTGTGCACATTCATACATATGTCTGTATGCGTGCGTGTAACTATGCATATGCAAAATTTGAAATTTTCTGGTGAAAAAATTGCCCCACTGCCCATTGGTGGCGATGCCAGTGCAACTAGGTGCACGCTTTTGCCAACAAAGCCAAGCAGCATGGCTGTAGACAGCAGCTGTGGCAGTTGTTGGTATTGCCTTCAGCTACACTGCAAGAGCCATTCTTTCTAGATGCGGCTGGTGCAGGCGCCACTTGGGAGCACACTTTTACCAGTTTCGCCGAGAATTGCTTTTATATTCACAAGTGTAGCGGTACAAGGCAATTGGGCTTCCGATAGTTGAAGTCCAGCTGTCATGCTCGATGAAACGTGCACTAGAATCTAGGCGTAGGCAGTTGGTGGCTTCGCGTTTCACCCTCGTTCAAATGTGCAGTCACTGCGGCTAGGAACCGGAAATACACCTTCTTAAAAGTGAAACACCATGGCCGATAAGCCACCGCGGTGGATTAACATGTCAGCAGAAATACAGAACAGATCACTGGTAGTCTATTAAAGTAACATGATGGCTGCCAGAGGGATAAGTGTGAAGTCAACAATGGCAGAAAATTGGACTGTGTGACGACACTAAAAAAAGTCGTAATAGATAGGAATGTGCCATCGCATATAAGACATGTCTAGCTTTGAGACTCCCTGGCATGGGTGTTAGCTAAATTTTCTTTTAGAGGGTGCAAACCCGTGTTTCATCACTGCCGGAAAAAGGGGAGTGTTGGAGCAGCTTGTCTGACACAATTAGGTGCTGGTGTGCCTTGAGAGGGACAGGCTTTTACACCTGCCTACTGATGCTTCTTGAAGAAGCCTTATCATTTTATATGCACAAAATATAGATAATAATTATGCACATAATAATATGCCATTTGTAATTACTGTTAACCATATCAGTACAAATTGATTTGATTGATTGATTTGTGGGGTTTAACGTCCCAAAACCACCATTTGATTATGAGAGACGCCGTAGTGGAGGGCTCCGGAAATTTCGACCACCTGGGGTTCTTTAACGTGCACCCAAATCTGAGTACACGGGCCTACAACATTTCCGCCTCCATCGGAAATGCAGCCGCCGCAGCCGGGAATCGAACCCGCGACCTGCGGGTCAGCAGCCGAGTACCTTAGCCACTAGACCACCGCGGCGGGGCATATCAGTACAAATTATTGCATTGGTACGGGCCATCATGATGCGTAATTTTCATTTCATTTTCATTTCATTTTATTTCCTTAAAGACCCCTTGCGGGGCATTACATAAGGGGTGGGTACATAAAAATTGAGCAGAAAACAATCGTTTGTACTAAAGTGAAAGATGATTAGTGATACTGGTTGTGAACGTAGAAGTACAAGTAAGTGAAGGTAGAAGTACAAGTAATGAATGCTAAATGCAAATTCTGATTTCAAAATATGAAAAGCAGGTTAATAAGGAGAAGAATGTCAATAAATTGTACATACCTGAGCTTGCTGAGCAATAAGGAACAAAACCTTGCTTGTTTTTATTGAAACAGTAAATGAACATGAGGGATCATAGGTCACACGGCACACATTAATCTTTTTGTGTTAGGAAAAGTTTCTTTGAAAAAGCAATTAAATTGAAATGTTATCTTGCGAGATCACTACAAAACGTACAGCTTCCGCTATTTTTGCCACCAGGAGCTCCGTGTGAGGAACTTGGCACATTAAAAATGACAAAAGCAGCCTCTTTCAACAGTGTTGCCACACCCACCTCCAGTCGTGGGACGTAGCGTCGGGACGCCTTGCATGCTGTCTTCTTCACAAAGAACACGAGGTCGTCGTGCTGGTCTGAGCCTTCGGCGCACAAAAAGTGTCGGATGAAGATGTCCATCCAGAAGCTCGCGCTCGTGACAACAACGAAGCCTGAGTAAGAAATACATGCAGAAGCTTTCCATTATTGACTCACAAGGACAGTCGACATTGGAAGGAGAAAATTGTACAGGCACAGGTAACACAAGATGACAATCAAAGGCAAGGCGAGGATGAGGCTGGCATAACCAGCCAGCACTCCAGCCTCAAGGCATGCACAAAAGAAAGTTCACTTTTTTGTGTATATGCATGGGGGACAAAATAAGGCACATAAAGCACCAAGATGCACCGGCAGTACACCCTCCAGCGAAAACTTATGGAAGGCCAAATTTTTGAAAAAGCTATGTTAACGCTTTGTCTGGGAATACAGCTTTAAATTAGGTCTTCTAGCCTATAGTAGTTATTGCCACCATGCGCTGTAACACATTCTGTCAGAAGCATCATTTACTATACTCAGCGACAACTTATCCTGCCAGTTGAAAGAGGGCTGTGGAGGCGAGGCTTCTGCACATTTGAGTAGCGCCGCAAGTATGGCAGCTTGCGGCTGATTTCGGTGTTGCTCTCTCACATTGTTAGCACATTTAGAAAGTTATATATAACAAAAATGTGAGCAGGAGGAACATTGCGACTGTTTAGTGTACATTTTAGTGCTGTATTATGAGTATCTATATTTTTCTTGAACTAAGCAGCACATTTGCAGCGACACAATGACCCACTATGTCATGAATGCCATGCTTACTTTCAATAGCGAGCGTGCTGAAAAAGTAGTGCTGCCTATGAAATAGAAAGAAAAGGTAGACATTATTGCAACATGAGCAAAAACTGTATTTTAACAGCGATTACCTACAACTGCTTGAGTCTCACAATAAATAAATCATAATTTATTTTAACAAGGCAAATAAGAAAATTATCAGTAAACTTAGATACTATTGTTTAGACATGGCAGCAGACAAGTGCTTTGGTTCCGAAGCTTCTACAGTGCTGTCAAGAAAAGTTATCTCCAAGTATAACAACACAATTCGCGTTTGCAGTGAAGGCCACATCCCATAAACTTTTTCCACCAGGTGTGTATGCACATAGATTAGGCAGACAGCAAAGCTACCGGGTTCAAAAGCCTAGAGATTAGATTTCCACCGAAGGGCACGTTACTCCAGGACATGTGACGACACCTAATTTACACGGCAAACAAACTCTGTGGCTTCTTAACACAAACATTCAGATGTGTGCTAGCAAGTATGTGGGTGTTCTGCGAGCCGACCTCTCAGCTTCTCCGAATACAATGTTCTCCCATTCTTTATAAAACAACCGTTGCTACACAGGTCCACAAAGTAACAACTGGCTGTGAAATTCGTAAGTATAAATCATGTTCGCAGCTAAGTTACGCTGTAGCTGAAGCTATTATCCGGAGCCCTTGGCAACAATATTTAACAAAATTAAAACAGTTCAAAATTTAGCTCTACGCTTTTTTATTCCACTTACTTCTGACAGGCTAGTGTAACAAATCTACGTATTAAGGCAAGACTACCAAAACTTGGGCAAGGCAGGATAGTATCCAGATTAAAATTCATCTACCAACTTTACCACGGGGACTTCACATTACCAGGGGAACGCTATTTTCAGCAACCTTCAAAAGTTTCACTAAGAACGAATCATCAAAAACTTTCCAGCAGCCACACAGCCACATTATTGCCCAAAAGTTCCCTCTCTTTCCTCGCGATATTTTTTACTGGAACACATTATCTGTAGAAGCAGTAAATGCTGCTTCAATGGCTTCATTTACTAGACATATAAAAAGTTTAAATCTTCCTGAT
This sequence comes from Rhipicephalus annulatus, assembly GCA_013436015.1. Classification (NCBI taxonomy): domain Eukaryota; kingdom Metazoa; phylum Arthropoda; class Arachnida; order Ixodida; family Ixodidae; genus Rhipicephalus; species Rhipicephalus annulatus. The sequence continues at coordinate 853,347 of WOVY01010701.1, read as the reverse complement.
AAAAGCATTGTAAATTAAAAATGCTTTGATTTGTGTATTATTTACGTGACTTGTTTACAATAAAAAAAACATTTGTGAAATTCTGTTGTCCGTCATGAATTGATATGAACAAACATTGATATCATTTTCCAGTTGTGTACCTATTATTTATATATTATTTTAATTATGCCAAGCTATTCAGTGTATAACTATGCATGGTCTGATTGTAATCTTGTGTTTCACTACGGCATGGGCCTGAGGAGGGCCGGCAGTATATGTAAATAAATAAAAAAAATAGCTGATAACTGAGAAATAAAAATTTGGAGGTAAAATTGAAAACTACATGTAGTCAAGTTGTAGGTTTACTGGTGTGTAATCTCCTCTGTTATTCCAATCAGTGACTTGTAGCCTTGTTCAGTGATGGAAGCGACATTTTGCTTTTTGAAGCAGATTCTGGACCAGAAAAAATGGTGCTTTGAAGCAGGCTCAAGTGCTTTTGGAGCAAAAAAAAAAAAAATGCTATAGCTTAGGGTTACTATTGGCATTTTTGGAGCAAATGAATGTTTCTAATGACCTCTGAAGTCTAAAACATCACTTAAGCATCTAATATATATTTATATTTATTATTAAACATGCTGCATGTTAGCATGCAGCTATATTACAAGCAGTATAGTTGGTGTAAATTATGGGCGGGTGCGGGGGGGGTCAAGAGAGTCTAGACTTTTGTGGTGTTCAAGCTGTGGAGGAAGACACCCGAAGTGTCCCAATTGAAATTTAGCACGTAGTATAATTGAGTTCACAGTTAAGTATAGCACAATCAACTTTTCAAAAAGCTTTTTATCTTTTACTGCGTACCTGTGGTAAATGCCCCTCAGCCGTGTGAACTATGAAAATTGAAAAAAGGCAAAAAAAAGAGACTGGATAGAACAATGCAATTGCTCGAGCTCGGACCCCATTCTCATTTTTTTTTTAAATTTTACATGAAAGCATGATTTAATTCCTATATCAACAAAAATACAACCCATATTAAAAATACGAATTGGACACCATGGCCTGATATGTGTCACACCTTGAGATTTTTCTGGATTTACGCCACTGAGTAGCATACTAGGATGATAGTGTATACCGCTTGCTTTTGGTTTTGCTTATGCTCACGGGATAATCCCACAATTCAACTTCATTCTTTTCGGTTCGCCAACACCATTTTGGAGCAGGTTTGAAGCAGTTACTAGCAAATATTGCACTTTGGAGCAGCATTTCTCTTTTGGAGCTGTTTGAAGCAGCACTTCCATCACTGCTTGTTTTGTTGTCTAGCATATCAATATCACAATAAGATGCCAACTTTCCACGACAGTTTGTGCAAAGCTGCCCACATGTTGACTTCATGCATTCTTTATAGTTGACCGAGTGACACAACAAAAACAACTAAAGTAATGAACTCAAGATGTTGGAGTGGGGTCCTCTTGTGAGTAACGTCAATTTGAGGACGCCATTTTCAACCGCGCTGCAGCTCCTGCACGCAGATTGCCTGCTCTAGAAGGAAACTTCGTTGAACTAACAACTTTGCGAGGGTCAACGAACGCCTTCAACAACTGTTTTCGTGTGATTATAATCTTGTTTTAGCTGCGGCCCAATTGACAGGGCCAGGGAAGCCCCCGGATGGCCGTTGAATGCGCCTTAGCCAACGGCCGCATTGCAGATAAAAATGTGTATACTATGTGTATGCATGTTTTTGCTTGTTATCACATTTTCTGCCGTATCATACTAGTTTGTTTGGGTGTTTTTTTCGATGTTTCAGTAACCACGCCTTCCTCCAGCATCTACAAGAATGTAAACAAAGCTTGTGAAACGCCGCGGTGTCTCATAGAGAGCGAGGCAGTGTACAATGCAGGCCACGTTGTTGAATGCGCGGTCAAGACTGTCACTAGATACCACATCCCCATCGCAGCTCCCGTCCTGCAAACAAATAGACTAGCGACCCTGCCGCACAACGTCTTCGTCGTGATCAAGTGCAGCGAAATGGCGAATGCTTGCTGTTCGTGCAAATCAGGCAATGCCTTCGTGTAACTTGTGTTCACTGCTGGTCTGCAGTTGCTGTAGAGCTGACATTGCATTTTGCATTATGTTAATGCTTCTAAATTAGGAATCTAGTTATAACTCCGAACAACTTTGAATATTTAATGTTGCCACCAGTCTTAACTTAATAAAGAAATATTTAAGTGCGGCGGCACAAATTTTCATAGTTCCCGTTAATAAAACGAGACCATAAATATTTTACAGCTTTAAAATTTGTTCAATAAAGTGGAATGCTGGGCCAGTTGGTACAACATAATGTGGAAATATATGATCACGCAAGGTACAAGAAAGGAAGCTGCTTCCTTGTTGAGTGTCTTTCCTGTCAAGTGCTTCCTTCCTTCCACCTTGTGCGCTCATATATTTCCACATTAAAACTTGCATTTCTATTACAACATAAGACTGCATCTTAGAGAGGTGGAGTATAAATTCATATTTTATTCATGAGCCTGGGAAGACCAATAAAATTGCAATATAATATAGTTAACATAATCGATACATGCCTTTTAACATTTAACATTGTGCAGCACTCGCTGCGGAGACAAGTGGCCAAATGCAGTTCTATGAAACAAAGCGTTGTGCTTTCAAAATGAGTTAAAAGCGGAGACCCACGGTTGTTCGAACAGCGACGGTAGCCACCACACATCAGATAACCAACTGAGCTGCTTCCTTGTCGAGCTTTATCACGCACAGCACTTTCTATACTGCGCAAGGCTTCAAAATGAAAACGCGCGAATTGCCAAACTGACGTCATACAAGCACCGTTCGCAACACCGCTATTGGTCTCACACCAGGCTAATTTGCAAAAGTATTCACATAATCATCATGTTAATGTGTGCCACTTCTGCCACCAATTTGTAATGTGCACTACCATTCGACATTTACCTTATCCACACTACTAATTCTGTCAAATTGGCACACTATATCTCATACGTAACTATGACCTCAAAGTGCACATGATCATTTTAAATGTTAGTCACTACTTCTGCATTCAATACGATATACGTGTTGAATGCAGAAGCAGTGACAAACATTTAAAATGATTATGCCCACTTTGAGGTCATAGTTACGTATGGGATATAATGTGCCAATTTGTTCTAACCCTATGAGTGGACAAGTAACAAAACATTAAACTGCACTCGCACCCTGACAAGGGCTGAAAATCACATATCTCATTCACGAGGACCGATAGCCTTAGAGCTGCACCAGCTTGCTTACAAGTGAGTGATGATTTTTTTTCCCCCCCAGTTTTGCTCAAGCGATGTATGGCATCATCATCTAGGGAATGAACGATGATAATCAGTGCATCAAAGAATGACTTTAGTATTAACCTAAATCTGATAGCAAGTGCATGCAACCAGGCACTGGGGAAAACTTGGATCATTTGTTTTCATCTCGGAAGCAGAATCGCCGGATGCGTACTTGCTTCCCTTGCAGAGCGATATGGAAAACTGGCCACATACCACGTCAGTATCGCTATTCTCAGTTCTGTTCGATTCCTTCAACGTGCCAATGCACTATTCCCGGCATGCGAAGGCCTCTACGCAGAGCACCAAGTTAAAAGTACCCCCACATTTACGACTGTACAATCACATGCATGCTAGCGATCGTTTCTCGATTCGGGCACACGTAGCGAACGTGTTTCCCAACAAAATCGTCGCGCCGACGATGCAAGCTTCCTGCGGTCGCAAATTGCTTCGCGAGCCTCCCGGCGGGCGTTATTCTGAGTCACGGGACACGAGAGAGCAGCCCGTCATCGCTCGTGCGACCTCGCTCACGCGCCGTAAACATCGCCACATCGCGTCGCAACAGCGACGCGCATTTACCGCGTGCGCGCTTACCTGACGGTGTGATGTCCGTGGCTTCGCGCGTACGCAGCTGGGATATTTCCGCAAACACACTGGACAATGCGCTGGAGGCGGACTTCCCATCTCGAGCGTCGTCTGCCATGACATATGAAGCGCTCGAATTTTGGCTAGACTTGGATGATTTTGTCTTCTAAAAATTGTCCCCGTATCTGCATGTTTCACTGCAAATGTCGTCAAAAGACAATAGTCTTGCGTGTGGAGAGAGTGAATAAAACGTTTATTTGATGTTCTGCGCGAGATAATCAGTGAATTGTATGCTGGAAGCGCTGCGTTAGAGAATCTCGATTAGTGCAGCAAAAGCGAACGAGCGCATTGAGGATCGATAGATGGATGAATGTATCTGGCTGTGCCCGTTAGATTGGGCGGTGACTCACGCTACCTAACTATAAAGTTAAATACTATCACTGCGTGTTTAAGGATGAGTTTCACTCGCATTTCGATTGTAGCCACCAATCAGTCAGCCTCCTCCTGGTTATTTCTACCAGTGTAAAGTTTATTTTGCCTTCACTGTTCGTAAACCCCAATGATTTGAAAAATTCGGTGCCATTATCTTCGACTATAGGGTGGAGTCCTTTACAGAACATTATCAAATTTTCAGCCGTTTCCTTCTCTCCAAACGCACTACATACCGTGTCTGTGCCTTCGTAATTTTTAGGCACTGCGCCGTGCTTCCTAACGGGCTGCAGAAATTAGATGCCTTTTCCCTTTTCTAACCACTACCACCCTTCGTATTTTGCTCGGTCCGTCTTGGTCCGCAATACTCACGTTCTAGCCTAGAAAAGTAGAAAACTACCCCGAGAATTACTGTAGATCTTTCTCTTTGCAATTTCCAGCTTAAAAGTTCGGTAGGTCTACATCAGTGATGATTTCGTAAGCGTTCCCATCTTCCACATGTCCCTCTCTGTTTCCTTCACGTTCTTCTTAACCGATGTTTCCTTTTGGCTTGGTATTCTGCTGTTTAGTTTAAATACTTGCCTGAAAATTTTCGAGTCTGCTTCCTCCATTTATTATCAACATTTTTCATGTACAAGTAGCTGAAAACTTTCCTAGCCCAATGCTTCTCTCCCATTTTTCTCAATCGCTCCTCAAATTCTATCTTGCTGCTAGCTTCCCTGCGCTCAAACGATGTTCATCCTATGTCACCCTGTACCCCCTGATTTGGGGTATTCCCGTGTGCTCCCAAAGCAAGTCTACCTATGCCACGTTGTTTAATGTACAATCTTGCTTGAACTTCTGATTTCATGCACAAGACCACACTGCCGAACGTCAAACCCAAGGCCATGAAACCTTTCCAAATCCCTCTCACAACGTCATCTATACTAGTTCTACAGTGCCCCATTTTTCATTACAGCTGCATTCCTGTTGCCCTTAGTCATTACGTATCTTTCGTGCTCCCTTAGATACTCAGCCCTGTTATTTATCCACATGCCCAAATATTTGTATTTATCCACCACTTCTAGCATGACTTCCTGTATCTTATGCTCACTGCCTTTGTTACCGTTAAAAATCGTGATTGCCAATTTTTTCCTGCTGAACTTCAAATTTAACATATCTCACTCATTGCCACAGATGTCTAAAAATTCCTGCCGATCTTCCTTGTTGTCAGCTATTAATACTATATCATCTGCCTACACCAATGCTGGTAATGACTGTTCAGTGTGTTTTCCTTGCTTGGCAAATGAGAGGCTGAAGCCAAGTCAACTCCCCCCTCTAATTTGGCTTCTAGTCCCTGTAGATACAGCATAAATAAAAAGGAGACAAGAGACATTCATTTAATAACTACCTTGTTACTTTTATAGATATCCTTTAGAAGATTATATAGTTATTCCATCTTCCACATCTAGTATGTCCAGTATTCCCCACAAGTCCTCTTGAATCACACTATCGTAAGCTCCCTTGATATCTATAAATTCCAGTTACAGGGGCTTGTGTTCTTTTTCGCTATTTCAATACACTGCATCAATGAAAACAGATTGTCCTCCAACCTCCTTCATTTACAAAACCCATATTGTATTTCTCCCAGCACCCCCTCATTCTCTACCCATGTCTGTAGTCTTTCCTTTACTATCTGTATCACCAGCATGTAAACTACTGATGTCACTGTTATAGGATCGTAGTTGTTTATATCAGCTTTGTCCCCCTTTCCTTTATAGATCATGCTCATCCTGATTAGTTTCCACCTATTGGGAGCTTCACCATCCATTGTTGCTTCGCTCGCTGCCTCTCTTGATGTTTGCTTAGAGTTTGGTCCTAGTTTCTTTATTAGCATGATTGGGATGCCATCAGGGCCTGTTGATGTGCTATTAGGAACCCTTTTCTCTGCACTTTCCCACTCTTGTTGTCCCAGTCTCGTTCCCACTCTCATCGTCCCTTCTGCAGCTCAAAAAGTTATCCCATTTTCTTTTGACATCTTCCGGTTCACCCCTCAGTTTAGCACACCAGTGTTCCCTGGAGGCTTCCTGATGTCTTACTATGGCTTTCTTGACTTCATCATCCCACTAGCTCTTGGGTTCGTGTCTGCTTTTCCCGGTTGATTTGACTCGTAGCTTAGCAAGCTCTAACTCAAACAATCGAATTTGATTTGTGTACGTCCACTCTGTTTTACTATCCTCAGTGATTATTTTCTCAATCTCTCTGGTTGCTCTTTCTATTTGCCTTTCTGAATAAGTATTACCATGTGGTTGCTCGTAATGCCGTCTTTCCGATTTCATTTCTCTTCCAAAACTCAGTTTGATACGTTTGTGATCACTACCTACCTAAGCTTCTGGACCCATATTCATCTATGCTCATCACCCTTAGCCGATCATACATGCTATGTGACATTATTGCATAATCTATCGTCGGCTGCAGCCTTCCCATCTCCCATGTTATCTGCCCTTCGCATTTCTCGGTGCTGTTGCAAATGGTTAAATCATGCCTTTCACACATGTCCATTAGCATTCTGCCTGTTGGGTCAGTGTATCCATCCACATCTTCTACGTGTGCATTCATATCTCCTAATGTAATTACTTCACACTCTTCTAGTTCGTCAACGTCATTTTCTATGCACTGCACCATTTGTTGGTTTTCCTCTCTGGCTTTTGTCTCTGTCCACAAGTATACACAACCGAAGAGCATCAATTGCCCTGCCACCCTCCCTTTTTAGCCACGAGTGTTTCTTGCACTCCTGCTTGACCCTTAATTTGCCAGTCTGTACTTTTATGAATGAATGGCCCAATACCACCCCCCTTTCTGCTGCCTTCGGTTCTATTACAATATTTCCACGCGTAGTCCGGATTGTTAGGACGTTGTCCCATGTCCCTAAGATGTGTTTCTGCAAAACCATATACCATCGGCCTCTTCTCCCTGAGCTGTTCTTCTATCTCTTCCCACTTCAGCCTATTTCTGCCACACTTTATGTTAATGTACCCTACGTCTGAATTGGTTCGACTCTCATGGCTACGTCGATTTCTGCCCCAGACTCTACGTGTCTTAGATATTGGTGCCACTTTGGAATCGTATCAGTCTATACCACCTGTCTAAGAGTTCCTCTAGTTGTTTTCCTCGTTACTAGCTATCATGGACCGCGAAGGTCCCGCGTGCCCCCCCCCCCCCCCCCAAAACAAGCTACTGCGCATCCTGCAAGTCGCCAGCCCACCTCATGACCTAGCATCCCATCGAAGTGAATTCTGTCTCTTTGAAAACGACCTCACCTATGCACCTCTGTTAATTTCCACCACCTCAAAGCCTTTCTCTCGACTCATCCACCATCTCTCTTGGTTTGCATTGAAAACCGCTCCTTGCAGGTTGCTGTTATGCACCGGCACTTCCAGTATCGTGCATGCCCCTACCTGTACCATAGGAGAAATAGCGCGCATGTCATTGATCCCATTCGCCAGTGTGGTCGCTAGTCCTGCCGTATCTTCATTTAAGACATCGTTTAAACCACCTGCAATTAACATGAGGTTTCATCCATCAGCTGAAGTTTGGAGTTTCGCGCTCGCCTCGAGACTGCTTCCAGCTTACGTCCTGGGAACGTCCCTATACTGCAACGCTCTTGTCACCTCTTACCCTTTCTGTTTGCTTCAGTGCATCGATTTAAATTCTAATTCCCGGCGATTATCACATGCTCTGAATTTTCAGCAGGAGCGTCCTGCACAAAACATCGATGTGTTGTGGTGCCTCATTGACAGTCGCACAAGTATGAAAGCTGAAACTTGAGCAATATTGGTGGGCGCTGCAGATGGGGTCGGCCGTTTGGTGCCATTAAAGGGATTGTTACCGCGCGCAAAAAGACAAATGTACAGACAAACCAAAATTTTGGCGTTGAAGGTCCCCAAGAAAGACTATCATCTTTAAAAGAAACGGCCTCTTATCTGTCTCGGACCTCGAGTCTATTGAGGGCTCGCCAGTATGTACGGTGCTTCAGACCATAGATCAGAACACCCCGTAATTATGAAATTTCTCCTGCACCTTATTAACTCTGCAACAAGCAGCTTGCCAGTCAATTTCTACAGCGTGTATGGTCACTTGCACGCTTGCCACTAATTTGCAACTGTAACCTGTCACATATCTCATTCACGAGGACCGATAGCCTTAGAGCTGCACCAGCTTGCTTACAAGTGAGTGATGTTTTTTTTTTCTTTCCACATGAGTGAGTGAGCAAACTTTATTTAACCAGCGGATTGAGGCGTGGGCCTAAGCTGCACCAGGGGCGGTGGAGAGACCCCGTCTCTCAGCTGCCTCCCGTGCTCGCTGGATGGCCCATATTTGATCTGTCCAATCTGAGCTGATCAGCGCGGCTCTCCACCGCGCCCCAAGCTGTTCTGGGGAGACTGCATTGGCGTCTTGTATCTGTGAGCATTCCCATAACATATGCTCTAGGGAGGCGCGTCTCGTGCTACATAGTTTACACGAGTCATCTGGGTATAGTTCGGGGTAGATGCGATTTAGGTGCTTCGGGTTGGGAAATGTTCTAGTTTGAAGTCGCCTCCAGTCAACCTCCTGAAATCTGTCTAATGTGGAGCTAGGTGGTGGAAATCTGCGCCTCGACTTTTGGTAGAATTGGATAATGTCGCAGAACCTAAACATTCTGTCCCTCTCCCACCACTCATCTCCTCCCAGTACCTCATGTGAAGCTCCATTGCGAGTGTGGTAAGTGAGACCTCGCGCTACTCGGTGAGCCTCCTCGTTGAGGTTGGGAATGAGCGACGCACCATGAATGAAAAAAGGTTTTGAGCGCGAGGCAGGCCAGGACGCGACGATGGCCCAATCAAAATTATTTTTCTCCTCCTTCACTTATCCCGTCTCACTGATCGCGACGGGATAAGTGAATAACAGAGGCAATGTCTGGCTTTTAATACAAGCATGAAACTACAACACAGCAGACTATCTTGCTGTGAGGTACTTTGACAGTGCAAGTTAAAACTGAGGTTTGTCACCTGCCATCGTGGCAGACTGTTCTTTTTCATTAATTTAAATCCCCTTTCTCCTTCATTGGCGGAGAGTAGCAAACCGGAGACTTCCTCTGGTTAAGATCGAAGAAATATTTTGGGTCAGCAAGCAAGCACAGTAAAGAGGATTGTGTGGGGCAGAGAACGGTCGCGGCACACAAAAGACGTGATGGCAGCAAAAAATGTGCCATCTGCACACGAACCAGTGCCACTACCACCAAATTGACCGTCATATTGCACAGTCACTACACAACGCGCACGGGTCCGATGCCCGAGCGCGGTGGCCACGCTTCGCTTACTCACGAGAAGATCCAAAATATGTTTAGTTTTGTTTTACTGCACGTATATCAATACATTTTAAAAACGCTGTCGGTGTTCAGTAATTCAAGACACATAACTTTATCTACGCGCCCTTGTATGTAATCAGGATTTACCTCACGACATTAAGGCAACTTCGCGCTCGTCGTTTTCAGCTCTACATAACATGCGTTTGTACCAAGTGGAAATAGACCTAACTCTAAAATTTGCTCAAAATATTTCGGCTTTAGTTTCTGTTGAACTTGTCTAAATTATGTCTGGCTCACGCAAACTGGGCATAGAGGTTTGTCCGACAGAGTTGGACAGCATTTTGTCAGACGGCATTTTCCACTGACCTTGCAAGCATAGTTTTCTAATATATAATAGAGGGAACTCTGGTGCTAGTGTCTATGGGAGCTGCAACACACGCGCTTCAGCGAGCATGGGAATGATGGGTAGTACACAGGTTTGTCCAATCATCATACTCCTGCCCTGCTTCTGGCTCCGTGCGTGTTCGTGTGGCTTGGAGCCGTTTTTCGACGAAACAAAAATCAACATAGGTTTTGTGGTTGCGCTTCACCACCTGATTGTTTCAGGCTTACCATTTTGAATCGGGTCACAAAGTTAAAAAGGGTTCGTTCTTTTTTTCAAAACAAAACTGTAACCAGCAATTAGCAAAGCCGCAAGTACGAAGACTAGTCAATCAATCGTGTGTACAACCCATCATTCTCATGGTCCAATCGAAGCGCCAGAGTCCCCTCTAGTTAATTATAGAAAACTCTATGCTTGCAAGTGCTTATTAATTTCAGACCTGACCAGGCTTTCATGGACGATTTCATCACAAAAGTTTGTATAACCATGGCCGTGAGACGAGCGTCGATAAAAAGAATGAAAAAAGGCTTTGAGCGTGAGGCAGGCCAAGAATGAGACGAAACACTTAGGCATTTTTTTTAAACTAGACGATCCACCTCAGCTCTCTTTATTTGCCTCTGCATGCTTTCGCACGCATTCCACACACGCAAACAGCCTTACGCGCAACAATTGCTGGCATCCACTTCCGCATAGAAACAGGAAGAGGAAAAAAAAAAAGAGTGGAGAGGGGAACAAACAATGTGTGTATGCACAAAACTCTCTGCAGAATGAGAGTGGGCGAGGGTTGTTGTTGGTCCTGGCACGCACGCCTGAGAGATGACCTTCTTTAATACAGCACCTCCCTCGCCCGTCTCGAAGAAGGGTGGGAGGAATGCCTTCCACTGCCCCTGGCAGACTGGTACAGGCACGACACACACACAGAAAGGATAAAAAATGAAAAACTTGCAGAGAGAGAAAGAGAGTCTGGGAGTACAGGGAGGGCTATAACATTAACAGAAAAATAAAGGCTGATAGGAACAGGGGCAGCAGAGGCAACAGCTCCCAGACAGGCGGCAGAGTCATCAGGTGGTTGCATTGGTAGCAGTGCCCTCCTGGGGCGACTGGGCGAAGAAGCATTTCAACGGCAACAGCCGTTACTGGGCGTAGGCGGCAGCTGGAACGCCGGAGTTGCGAGGGGGTCCACGGTTCCCTGTGGGGCGGCCACGTCCTGCAAAAAAGACAAAATATCATTAAGGAAACACTTTATCCCTTGTTCAGTACGTTTACAAAACTGTTTTGTGCATGTCCATTATTGTTCCTTAAGCAGCGTTTGAACTCCAAATAGTCTAGTTCTCAGCCCTTGTCTAAGCCTACCAGGGAAAGTTTATTCATCTACAGTCGAACCCGGGTATATCGAACTCCCCAAAAAACGTTTATTAGTTCGATATATGACATAATTCGATATAGGCCTGGTATAGGTTTTGACACAAAGGCACATAACAAACTAGAAGAAAAGTACTTTATTAATATGGTGGCTTACTTCCGTGCCCTACTGTGGGACAAAATAGTCCTGGATTTTTTTCTGTGTCAACGACTTCGCTGCCTGTGACAGCACGCACGCCTCCACGTAGGCCAATGAGTCGGAGCAGCTGAGGCCGCAACTTTCCACATTCAAGCAATAGCGCCGGACCAGCGCAAGTGCACTAATCACTTCAGAGGATGTAGGCAATGGGCCGTCGTCGATTTCCATATTGCTGTCGCTTTGGCTTGTGGTCGGCACGACGTCTGCAATGTAATCTTCATCCTGTAACTGGCCCATGATGAGAACATCATCGTCCGCACTGACGAACTCGTCGAATGTCGATCGGTCGATAGCACCCGGTAACTCTGCCAGCTCGTTCCAAACTTCGGCGGAAACACCTGCGGTGTCTTCAGTGCTGTCAGAATTTGGGGTGTCATCACCAGGCATGCGGAAGCCGGCATGCTTAAAGCAGTTCTGGATCGTCTCCTTCTTGACACCTGCCCACGACCTACTCAACATAGAAATAGCTCCGAGCAATTCGATCTTAAGCTCCCTGCCGACACGAAGGTTCTGCAGCAGCCTCTCCACCAGGCGTTTCCGATAGCCGGCTTTCATTGCGTGTATAACGCCTTGATCTAGTGGTTGCAGTACAAACGTAGTGTTCGGGGGCAAAAAACGCAGCTCGATGTTGCTGAGGGTCGTACTGCAGTGGTGCGATGAACAATTGTCCACGAGCAGGCACACCTTGCGATTTTCGCCTACCAAATCATTATTATACAATGATAGCCATCTGCTGAAAAGCTTCCCAGACATCCACGCTTTTGAGTTTGCTTGGTAGGTAACTGGAAGCGACAGCGCATTTCGAAAACACCACGGGTGCCGTGCTTTTCCCGATAGCTAGAGGTCGAAGCTTTTTTGATCCGTCTAAATTAGCTGCCAACAGCACGGACATATGAGCTTTGTTTGCCTTGCCGCCGCTTGTTTTGTCGCCACGACAAGCAAGTGTCTTGTCTGGCAACATTTGCCAAAATAGAGCGGTTTCATCCACATTGAAGATATCTTGGGCTCTATATCTTGCTGCAATATCTCGCTAGTTTTCCTCTAGCCATTTTTCTATGCTGTCCAGGTCCCCCGCTCTGCTTTCACCTGTAACAGCTTTGCCAACGATGTCGTGCCCTTCTTTGAACTGCTGAAGCCAGCCTGAACCGCCTTGGAAATCATTCCTGCCAAGCAGAAAAGCAAGGTCCTTGGCTTTCTGCTTGATCACAGGGCCGGACACCGGGATGTTTCGCAACCGAACGTCCACAAACCACTTGTAAACGGCCGCTTCAACATCTTTGTACACAGCAGCGCGCACACGTCGGGCGCCACGGACACCTGGCCTTTTGTCCGACTTGGCCCTCATGGCTGCCTTGTTCTTCAGGATAGTACTCAAGGTGCTCCTTGGAATTTTGTACACGGCGGCGACATCGGACTTCTTTTCACTGCTCTCAACCCGATTAATGATTTCAAGTTTCGCGGCGAATTTGCGGCAAAGAGGCAAATTTTGCCTCTTTGCGCAAGCCATGATGACAGGGCGCCAATACAGTTCACAGAGCACCAACAGGCAACACCACAGACCACGCTGAATTGGCAGCAGCAGGCACACACGCATAAAAAAAGAAAAAATGGCGCTCACTTCCACGGCCTCCGCGCCTCAGAGAAAGCACGACGGCCTCTGATTGGCTGTAAGCGCTGCGAGCGGGCCAGGATCATTCCTTGGAGGGGGTGTTCGCCCGCGCACAACCGGGTCTAACCAATTTTTTCTAGGGTGGCGCCGGCAGTTTTCTCCACCACCGCGAGAGAAAGCAAACTTGCTGGGGCACTTTTGAGGCACATGGAGTTTGAAATATCAGTTGTCGTTGCTATTTTCGTTCGATAAAACAGTAACTTTTGCTCTATATTCTCAATGTAAACTTACCGTGTTTAGGAATTGTTCGATATACGGGATAATATGATATAAATGGGTTCGATATAGTCGGGCTCGACTGTAGTTATTTCCAACACAGTAGGCTACGTGCGTACTTCTCTACAAAAGCTAGAGAAACGGTACAACATGTTTCATAAGAAGGGTAAGTTACTTACCTGGATATTAGGGTTTTAAGCACAACAGAGGAAAAGGAGGGAGAACAAAAATAGGTAAAGAACCTACTTTACAGTTATGCTACAAATGAAATTTTTTCTTGTCCACACAAGCAAAGCTGGGCAGTATTGCGACAGTATCCCAGAGGTATTACATTAGAGTTATATCTGAATCGAGACCTATTCTAAATTTTTTTTTTTATCAGTAGTGAAATAGATTTATGGCGTATCGATTGTATCAAGATGCCATGCACTGCTATCTCAACACACTTTTTTTTCAAGCCGGACGTTAGCTGAGGCATGTTACTGAACGGGGGATGAAGGTTTTTTTTCTTCTTTGTGCCAAGGCAAGCAAAGCCGCACTGCTCGTTGGCGACAAAAGAGGGACGACGACGGTTTGCCCTCATGCACAGAATGGCCCATGTGATAAACGTGTGATGCTACTAACTGTAGAATCACAGAGGCAGTACTCTAGGCCTCTACAGACAAAAGTTGCCATCTCTCTAGGTCAGTGCAGCATGCCTTTTTTTCTAGGGAGGGGGAGGGAGGGTGGCAAGCCAGTTAGGTGCATTCTACAGTTTTAGAAGCAGTGATGATAACGACACGCTTGCTTTGTATTGCAGGGCCTCTTATACCAATTATGCACATGGCCTCCCCCCCCTCCCCCCTTGTTTGGTTGTTGAAGTCCTTTAAAAGCTATATCAAGAGGACTACGGTTTATTAGAAAGCACCACATACCCTGGTGTTGTCCTCCCCGAGGTCCAGACCCCGACTGCCTTGGGGGTCCCCGGTAGCCTTCTGGTCGATCATGGCCACTGCCGTTGGGCTGCCATTGCGGACCTGGTGAGTAACAGGCATCAGGACTTTGCACAAAATAGCAGCACATGAGGGCACTTTGAAAATGAGCCACCACTCAGCAAAACTCTTATCTCCGAAACGGCTGCTTGGATGTTATGCGCCAGACAGTGAACAATCTCATCATGTTGGCATTAAAGAGCCCCTAAACAACATCTGAAAGTCCTTAAAGGCCAACTGGTACGAAATTTGGCACTCTGCAAAAAGTCAATATACAGGTAGTCTCGCTAGATGTAGTGCTGCCTGCTAAATGTCGCCTTCGTTACAAGCGCTTACCTTGGAAAAAAGTTTGCAAATGACGGTGTTTTTGAGACGGAAACTAGAAAAAATGATGCAATTACACCTGACCAAAAGTGATGTGAACGACAGAAAAATCGTCTGCTCCGCGCTCTTCGAGCACGCACATCACAAACTGTGAGTGTTTTTACTATGTTAACTTGAGAAAGCTGCATGAACATGCCTCTTATAGAACGCTGGTCCGGACTTCCTTCCCACTGGTGGGTTTGCAGTGTCTGACCTCCGTACTGAGAAACGCTGCTTGACTTGAGTGCAACTTGCCATCAACTTCAATGCCGCATGAACGCTTTTTGAACGTGCTGTCTTAGGGCGGTCCCAAGGCAGCACAAATGCATAGACGCATTTCAAACGCACTGCACTGAGAGCGGTTTCAACGCAGAAAAGAGAGATTCAGCGGCAAGGATTACTCACAGGGAGCTACGCGGCGGCGTTTTTTAGTAATTGTCATATCCGGTTCTGTCAGATTTGCTTGGGCACACCGGTAGAGCTATGCGTCGTCTGCATGCTGGCAATTAGAGCACCAATTATAAAGTAAATACGCGACTGCAAAATTTTTCAGTCTTTATCGTAACTTATCGTATATATACTACGTATTTATGGCCGTTTCCGCCCAAGTAAAATTTCGTTGCAGTTGGCCTTTAACAATTTCAAGTGAATGTGCACATCCACTACACAAATTTGGCACAATGAACAATGCCAAATGCGCAGTACTCGAAGCTGCGGGTGTGCCGCTAATGCCAAGAAACAATCCCTTCTCCACCAGTGCCATGAACTCAGACCAGTCGGCGCATAACGACAAGCAGAACACATAAGCATTATTGTTGACTTATTGTTGACAAAAAAAAAAAAAAAAAATCATTCGCAGAAGCGTTAATGAAACCTGAGTGAAATATCGCGGTGTTTTGCACAATTAACTGCGATTTGTTGATGGCGTTAGAGCAGGCATTGAATAGAACAAACATCGAATGAGAGGTATAACTTTGCAATGTTAATTCCAAAATGTTGGCTTGAAGTTTTCATTTCCGATTCTACGTAACCATGTCCTTTGTCGAAGCTCGTTGTGCTTAACGGGCGGCATCATAAAGAGCTTTCGGCCATCACCAGACTTGCTGTGGCAGCAGAAGGCGCAACAACCACTCACGGCAACGAACAGCGATGACATTCTTGGATGAAAAGTACAGTCGAATCTTGATAATTTGAACTCGAAGGGGCCCGAAAATTTGTTCGAATTAAAAGAAGTTCGAATTAATGAAAGCTAAATAAACGGAGGGCTCTCCATGCAGTGGCGCATGTGCATTGAGCTAACACACAAGGGGGAACTTTAAGAAGACTTACATTTATTCCCAAATCACAGGACATTCGTTATTAACTGAAGTAATCGGTGATGCGCGTCTGCACACGTTTGCCTTGGAGCGAGCCAATCAATTTCACACGCAGCTTGCAAAGCATTTCTACTTCGGCTTCAGCATTCTCCTGGCAAAAGAAGTTGCACGCGAAAATGTCCAGTGCCGACTTTTCTAAAGACGACGACAACAATGACTGCTGCGTAGCAGAGCCTCCCGCTCTCCGCTTTGCAACCGCAGCATGGCTAGCACGTGACGACAAAGGAGGAGCGTCTCCACGCGGGGAGAAGCAGATCGGTATCCAACTGATCTGCTTCTCTAACAGATATATAACCGAGAAAAAACCAACACTCCACGGCAGCTTTTTTTAAGGACGATAGTCCTTCTTGGGGACCTTCGCCAAAAAAAAAGTTTGGTCTGTCTGTACATTTGTCTGTTTATCAATCGATACTGAGAACCGGGTACTTTAAACAGCACCTGCTGATACCTCGAACGGCCGACCCCATCCGCAGTGCCCACCAATGTTCCTCAAGTCAAGGATCAGCGTTCATACGTATGCGATTGCCAATTAAAAAGCAATTATTGCGGTACATTTGTCTGTTTATCAATCGATACTGAGAACCGGGTACTTTAAACAGCACCTGCTGATACCTCAAACGGCCGACCCCATCCGCAGTGCCCACCAATGTTCCTCAAGTCAAGGATCAGCGTTCATACGTATGCGATTGCCAATTAAAAAGCAATTATTGCGGTACATTTGTCTGTTTATCAATCGATACTGAGAACCGGGTACTTTAAACAGCACCTGCTGATACCTCAAACGGCCGACCCCATCCGCAGTGCCCACCTATGTTCCTCAAGTCAAGGATCAGCGTTCATACGTATGCGATCGCCAATTAAAAAGCAATTATTGCGCATATCTGAGGCACCATAACAACACGTATATATTCTGCATGTTTGTATTTTACTAGAAAAGGCATACATAAGTAATTCTAAGGACTGTAGCGCTTATCATGCTGCGCTGACCATGTAATGCTTGCACGGAAAGGCGAGTGTTTCCAACGCTTCGCTAAGAAGACACGGTGGCGGCCCCTACCCGTCGCCTTGGGTTTTACACCCTATCACCTCTGAGACGGGGGAGCACGCCCGTCTCAGGGCCACGTGCTTTGTTTTCCAAAAAACACTGCCAGATGGCGCTCATGTCTCACGTGTGACGTGAGTTGATGCACTCGTTCGCCTCTGCTGCACGCTCGAGGCACTTTAACGCCTCCGGAATACCATTCACCGATTTTCTTACACAGAACATCCAATAAATGTTTTGTTCACTCTCTCCACATGCAAGACATTGTCTTTCGACGACATTTGCAGATACGAGGCCTTTTTTTTTTTTTTTGCTCTCTTCGCGCGCGTCGTTGAAAGAAGAGTTATGTGGCAGGGAAAGGAAAGAGGAAAGCGTGGCACCAGCGCGTGAGAGACCCCACCCTCAAGGGGCAGAGCCGTGCTCCCGCAAGGGGCAAAGGCTGCAAAAGATGGCGCCTTTTTCCTTTCCTTCTACCACACAATCATTCAACCCAGTGACAGCTTCTCGTTTTTTTTTTTCCTCGCTCTCGTGGCGCGCTGCGTTGGGAGGAGGGACGGAAAAGGGAGAAGCGTGACATGGTCGCGTCGCAGATCGGCATTTGAGCGAGAGCAAACATTCCATGCAACCTTTTCTTTTCTTTTCAGTTCCTTCGCAAGCAGCATTGAGGTGTCGCAGGTGCTGCGGCAGGTTTGGGTGGCATGCTGAAAGCATTTTCGGAGCACGGTATGTTTGAATTAACAGTCGGAAGTGCTTGGGCATTCGAATTACCAGGCGTTTTCGCCCATTGGGATACACATAGCTTTGACGGGACCTCATCATGAGTTCGAATCAACCGGAAGTTCGAATTAAGCGTGTTCGAAGTAATGAGATTAGACTCTATTTCACAGCACAGTGCTTGGAAGGATAAGTTCATATCCGTCAAAACAGATGTGCTGCGCCCCAAGGAGTCCACGCTTCCAGAGCATAGATGGCAGTCGCGAGTGACTGCAAACAAACGAACACTGCGAGCGATCCCAAGTGACGACATCTGGCGAATACCGACGCGGCACCAGCCTCTGAGAGGTTGGAGGAGGGGGAAAAGAGAGGCATATTACGAAATTTAAGGGGGGACGCGGCACTTCGGGACCGAAAATCAGCCAAAAAATCGAGTTTTCGCGGACCTTCTTTTCGCGTTCCCGACATCATTGCGCACCTATTTACAAAATTTCATAGCCGAATACCACCAACTTTTATCGTTATTCAACTTTAAAAAACCGAAAACGGGCGTCCTGCCCTTTAAATTGAGGGCGAATAGCGCAGGTTTCGGCTCTACGATACGCGGGAACTACGCGCTCGATCGGCGCCATTTTGGTCTTGTTTGAAAGAACGCGTTTTCAGCTGTTTTTTTTTATTCAGTAAGCAACATTGAGCGTTTCCCCGGCTGGAAAAACGGGGCCTCAAAGACGAAGAGCCGCGCTCACTGCCATTGGCTAAACGGCGCACGTGACTGAAATGGCGCTTTCCGGTTGGCTGGAAGCTCGCGGCTTGCGCCTGCATACGCGACCCGACGCCATTTTGAAAGGGTTACCGCTGTGACGCCTCGAAATCGGCAGAGCACTCTGAAGCTTCTGATCGTATCGCCATGCCAGGAAACGCAAAAAAGTATCGGACCGTGCACGCATTTGGTCGCAGGAAACGCAAAGGTCGTGGGAGAAAGTCTACGAAGTCATCAGAGCCCTTGGTTGACCCCGACGAACGATGTGTCGACGCTCCGCGGCCGTTCAGCGATGGTGCGACCGAGCGCGTTGCCTCCGACGACGATGACGGTGAAGCGAACTCCGGACGACTACGAATCGACGCCAAGGTGGTGACAAACGCCGAAGTTGAAGAAAATCATGCCCGGGAGAAAGCGACGCTAGGCCGGCTTTCATCGGCGCCAGCAACTGCACGGAAAATTGACTTTTTCACCGCGAGTTGTAGCGAGGCAACCGCACAGGACTCGGACCACGCTGCTCCTTATCTGCTTATGCATCTAGATATCCTAAACGCGATAATGGGTGCCTTGTTTTGCAAAGCCTGCCACGGACCGGCTACGATCGTCAGAGGGGATCGGGACTACGGACTTGCCGTGAAAGTGCTAGTGCAGTGTGAAAGGTGCGGCGAGATCGCGAATGAATGGACTTCGCCCCGCGCGAACGGCACGAAAACGTGCAATCCGTTTGAAGTAAATCTTCTCGCTTCGAGGGCGATGGTGGCTACCGGCAACGGCCAAACGAAAATGAACGATATTTTCGCAACAATGGGCATCTCACACCGCGGTATGCACCACAAGACGTTTCAGCGGCATTTGAAGAACACGCTGGCACCCGCTGCAACGCGAGCGGCTGAGTCCGCTATGAGCGAATGTGCGGAAAAGGTTAGAACAATTTATGATGACCTGTGCTTCGGCCACCGGGGCAATATTGCCGTTAGCTACGACGGCACGTGGAAGACGCGAGGCCATTCTTCCCACATCGGCGTGGGCACAGTTATCGAATTATTTAGTGGCTACGTGTTGGACTACGTCGTTCTTTCCAACTTTTGCCTAGGCTGCGAGGTGGGCCCAAAGCCTAGTAGTGAGGGCTATCAAGAATGGAAGGCTAACCACAAATGCCAAAAAAATACGAACAGCAAAGCGGGGCAAATGGAAGTGGAGGCGGCTCTAATTCTATTTCAGAGGTCGCTTGAACGCCATGGCCTGCGCTACACAACTATGCTGTCTGATGGAGACTCTAGGACATTTTGCGCCATACAAGACGCTAAGGTGTATGGTTACATTGACGTGCAGAAGGAAGACTGTATTAATCATGTACAGAAACGGATGGGCACCGCATTGAGAAACCTGGTGCAGAAACAAAAGTGCGATGGGAAAAGAGGCCTTGGTGGGAAAGGCAGGCTCACAGGTGAGCTGATCACCAGGCTGAGCACATATTATGGCCGGGCTCTGAAATCGCATGAAGGTGACGTGGGCGAGATGCAAAAGGCTGTGATGGCCACATACCGCCACGTCACCTCCACTGATGAATGCTCGGACCACAGTCTGTGCCCAGCTGGTGAAACTTCATGGTGTCGGCACAATGCCGCAAAAGCAAAGGGTGAGCCCGACCCCAGGCATGCCTACAATCTACCGAAAGACGTGGCAGAGGCATTACTACTGGTTTATACCCGGCTTTCGGAAAGAGCCCTGCTTCAGAGGTGCGAACGCGGCAAAACGCAGAACTCCAACGAGAGCCTACATTCGGTAATCTGGAGTTTGGCCCCCCCAAGGAGCACCATGCGTCCCTGTTCGCTGTTGAAGCAGCTGTTGCAGAAGCAGTGCTGCGCTTCAACACGGGCAATTTGAATTCTGCAACGGCAATCTTAGGTGAAATGGACATGAATGCGACAAGTACTGGTGCCAGGAGAGCGAGAGAAAAAGACCACCGTCGCAGCATTGTCTCCAACAAGAAAAGAACAGCCTCATTGGAACTCCGGAAGCTAGTGAAGAGGAGGCATGAGCACAGAATGCATTCAGACTATGCTTCTGGTGCGTTTTGAGGTTGTCTTGTTGCATCTTCTGCAATAAAAATGTGTGCCCACGTTTTTTCTCGATTTCTCAAAACGACAATTTTCATGTGCTTCCCATTATGCCGGAGCAATATCTCTTGTTCTATCTGGGTTATCATTACGATTTCTTTTTTGTTTCGAAGATAAATGCAGGGGATGTGTCGTAAAGTAAGTTTTATTGTAATAATTTTTGGAGAAAATTCTCTAAATGGATCTTTTGTTTCAAGTGTAGATGGGGAAATTTTTCATGTCATATTCAACATCCCACAACTTTGCTTCGAAATAGCCCAGAACAATGATTTATACTTTATTGCACACTGTGAACATACCGAATTGGTTCTATAGGTTGCACATCAATATCCAAGTTACAGTTAATTAGCTAATTAGGCCTTAATTGAAAAAGTCGCAGTTCATTATATCTTTAAAACTAATTGTCACAGCAAAAAAAGAATTAGATTTTTGAAATCAGCAGTAAAATCTACATAGGCTCTCCAAATTTGACTGAGGTACTCGCAAAAATAAAAGTTTTTGGAAGGTGTAGCATCCCCCCTTAAGGGAGTTTAGCGCTTTGTATGGCAAAACACCATATATCAAATGCTGAAGAAACTTCTTTGCTGATAGCGTCACGTAAGCTCAGTGGCACAAAAACAAAGCTCGTAGCGTCCGAAATGGCACTCGCGCTGCGTAGAAACATGCCGCGCGCTTGCCATCTCGGGACCTATGCAAAACGCAACCGCACCCACCGCGCCGATGGTGCGTTGAACACCCGCAACGTTTGTGCACTGCCATGCGCTGAGCATTGGAACCAAGCCGCTGGACGACACTTCAGCGCCGATCCATGCACTTTCGTTACGGGAGGAGGAAACAAAAAGAGCTTCGGGCTACGAAAAAGATTTGTCGCGCAATTCATGGGTCTAAACAAGCAATGTCATCAGCTAAAATTTTCGCTGTTACAACTCCTGTGACCTGTTTCTACCATGTAATAAACCCTCTACTTTCAAATTGACATCGACTTTTTGAAAAAAAAAAAAAAAAAAGCGGGTTTATTACACGAGTAAATCAGGTATTAAATTATTGGCTATACCGAACAGTTGAGATATCTTCTTGAATTTCCCATGCAAATATATGGAACTGGTGCTCCCATATGTCAAACTCCCGCTCAGCGGAACGTCCGCTATATCGAACGCTGCGCGGCGTCGAAGCCCACAAAGATTTTTTCTATCGAGTAGTATTGATCAACTTTCACCCCGTTCTAACAAGTTCCGATTCCTTTGCGTGCACTGGTGATGAAAAGGCAGTATTATTCCATCGCGCTAATATGGTTCGTTGCTTGGCGCTTGAGAGTGTGCCAGTATGTTTGATGTGCGATCTGCAGGTCTTAATGCCCGGGCATAGTGCTCTTCAAAAAGACCGATTGCCGAGGACACCCAAATGAGAATAAGAAGTGACTCTGCGATTCCCGTTCCCTTCCTTGTTTGTTAGCGCACAATGACATCGGAGCCTGAAAAGCATAGCCGTTGAAATGTGCAATCTTGTGACGCCCTTTTAGTGTTCCCAGTTTTAAAATGCATGTCTCGGAGACTACGCTTTTTCGCATCAAAGCAGCATGTGCTAGCTACAAAGGCACAAGTGACATTGATATCGCCAACATGTCGACCGTGGGAACTTGTCTTTTGCACCTTTTCAGGGGGGGGGGGGGGGAAACAATCTTTTCCTTCGCGTGCCTTTTGGACTTGTGTACTCTTAGCCTTGTATCTGATAAATTCCCATTCGGGAGTTGAACTGTACGTTGACTCGCACATAGCGATAAAAATTATGACTGGTGCTTGGAGCTACGTCAAGTAAAGTACCGCCGTAACCTTTTCTTGTAGGCCCGGTGACGACTTCGGGTGCGTCACGACCGCTGACAAAGGCGTACGGTGCCTCAGTGAATTCTGGAACTTAGCATTTCTGGGCACCATCTCGGACAGCGAGCGACTTTATCAGTGCAGATGACGAGGTAGCTGTTTCTGACTGCATAGATGCTGATCATGGCTTCCCTGCCGCCTCGTAGAAAACATAGCCGCGCTACAAAGCTCGCATCGGCGTTCTGCATCAATCAACGCTGTTGTGGCCAAAGGAGCTGAATTAGCTTATTTGAAAAGCTTTAACGACATTAAGGATGACTGAAATGCAAGGGCGCGCAAGCAAGAAAGTTTACGGATCATTTGCCTGCGACATAAAGTGCAATAACTTTCAGTTCACAACTTGTTCTTCATTATACTGTGAGCGAATCATTATGTAAGCACTTGTAACAATTTCCAAGGCCTGAAATGCTTTAATTAAGCCTTAAAATACACATGTTGTGTATTCCAAATATCGATATATCGAGCTATTTCGCGATCGCCTTCGAGTTCGATATATCCAGGACCAACTGTATTAGTTTGTAAAGTATAATAGCAAGGACTAGAATCATGTGCACCAGAGCATCTTCCATGGCTTTACCATCACACGAAACGCTCTTCAATTGGGTTAATCGTGCTATATGAAACTGTTCCCGTGACGCCGCGATTATGTCCCATCTTGGCGTGACCGTTGAGTACTTTTATATACTTGCAAAAGACCATATCTTTGATGCGATTTCAATAAAAATCATTTGGAAGCACACCAGCATTGCTTACACCTTAATTCTTGTCAGAGTGCCTGGAAAGCTTTTTTACACAACCATTCTGAGAAGAAAGTATGCACACCGTAAGTGATTAAAAAAGCTGTAGGGTTGCTAAACATCTTGAATTTGCAAAAATGTTTACTAACTGTATGATCACAGCCTAGCACTGAGTTGCCTACCTTTGCCATTTGTGTAGCCACCCCTCCTGGGAGGCCCACCCTGGCCGCCAGGACCGCCTCTCCGGGGTCTCCGGTCATCGCCGTGGGCATTGCGGAGGCTCTGGTTGGTGAATGTCACAGTGGGGATCGGCACGTGTTCAGAATAGTCCATAGTCAGCGGGGGCAGCTGTGGTTGATGCGGTGGTTGGTGTGGCTGTGGCGGGTGTGGCTGTGGATGCGGCGGTTGTTGCTGGACAACAGGTTGTTGCACTGGCTGTACCACAGGCTGTGGATGAGGTGGGAGGGGGTGGCTCACTAGCGGCTGGTGAGGAGCGCCGTGGTGGGGGGGAGGAGGCACAGCCGCCACGGGATGGGGCGGGGGCCCGGCGGCCAGCACGAAGCCAGCGGGCTGGACGATGGCGGCAGGTGGAAGAGCCATGGCAGGCACCGAGGGGAGGGCCGCCACGACAGCCGGATCCATGTGCGGCGACTCGAGGTCGATCTGAGACTCTTGGAAGAAGTCGAGTCGGCCTGGGACCAGGGATGGAGCCTCCGCTACCGCGGCAGATTCGGAGACTGCGTCACCGGGCAGCAGCGGAGATGGGGCCGTGGTCGCTTGTACAACGGGTGCCACCGGCATGGGGGTCGCCTCGGTCTCCCGCAGGGGGCTCGGCACTGTTGCTACCGGCTGTGGAAGTGATGGTTGCTGCTGCTGTGGTTGCTCTACCAAGGATTCGGGCACCTGCGTACACGAGCCAGCCCAGTTGTGTGCTAAAACTACGTGATTTCGTCTCTTCGAAACCCACACAGTAAAGAGGCGAGATCAGGAAAATTTTAAACATGCATTGAAGGGCCCCTATGCCACCCAGAGTTCAAAATGTAGTTGTGGTGGGTAAGTAAGTGTACAAGTCTTCAATGAATATGTAGCTGTGAGAATTTTTCATAACTGTGCCGTAATAGCGGTACTAGACACAGATTTGATGATCAAAACACTCCAATGGCTCCGTTCACTCTTTCCTTCACTACCCTCAACCGGTCTCTCTCCAAAAGCTACATAAGCCCTCCCTCCTCACCGAAAGCCCCTCCCAGCCTTGCGTGACATGCATCACTACTGATGCAAGGTGATTCCGTCAACTTCAAGTTTGTTGGCAAACTGCTTTGCCGTACTGGCCCATACCCCTATGAATCATGCCAATATGAACTCTGTTTTGAGTTTGCCCTTTTAAATTATTGTCAACATGATGGGTCCGTAGAATGACATGCAGTGCCAGAGCTTCTCCACGCGAGATAAGGAGCCCGCGGTTTCTTATCGTGTGGTTCTTATTTTTCTAGATTTTTTCAAAGCACTGTTTTTTTCAAATATGCATTCCCAGTGAAGTACAAGCGACAACACAGTTTTCATATTGGGAGATCACTTGAAAGGAAAGCTATTAAGCATGCTTTTAGAGGTGGAAGTGGGCCACAGTCGTTTAAAGCACCTAGGAGATCAGTAAAAATGATGTTTTGAAGCAGCTTTGGAGCACTAAAAGGGAAATTTCGGAGCTGCTTTGTAGCACCAAAAGGCGTGCTTTGGAGAAATGCAAGTTAGTTTCGGAGCAAATTTCTAGACTTGCACATAACTGTAAAGGTTCATTTTTCATCTTGAAACACACACAAAAGTTCGAGCAGTTAAAACATGAAATTGTTAAAGCAAAATAATTTTTAAAAACTGTACGTAAGCAATGCTTTGTGTAGCCAATATAGACCTCAGACGAATTATAACATTAATGTGAAAAGATTTAATAGTGCACTGCAGCACACATCAATAGGAACTGGTGACCAGAGATGTCCTAATAAAAGTTATCATTCTGAGCCTGTGCTAGTCTACAGCAGGATGAAAGCTTCGCCCAATGATGTCCAGTTTACCCTATCCTGTGCTTTCACTTCATCCCAGCAAACTTCCCAATTCGGTCACTCCGTCTAGCCCTATGCATTGTCCTGCTGGATTTTCCATCCTTGTAAACCAATCTGTTGCTCTTACTGCCAACTGGTTCAAGTTCTACACATCACATGAGAAGCCCAGGTCCATTTTTTTTATTGATGTCAACTTTGATAACTGCAACTACTGTCTATTCACTTGTCTATTCTGCCATCCTATGGTGTCTCATTGTTATTTGCATCTCTTTACGTTCCCAATACAACTTCCCAAAAATAAATTGCAAAATCTTATGCTCTGGACGAAGTGCCATGGCTGGGTCCGTAGCCAAGAAATTTTTTCAGAAGGGGGGGGGGGGGGGAGGCAAGCACCTGCAAAAGGCCTTCAAGAACCCCAATTTTTACTATTTACTTTCGGTAAAACGCCCCCTGCATCAGAATTTTGAGGGGGGAGGATGGCCCGTTCACCTCCCCAGGGCTCCGGGCCTGGCCGTGGCCGAAATGAGAGCCACGGAAAACAGATAGCAATGCCCTAGCCGCGCCAATTCTAGGCGATGGTACCGCAAGTTGTGTTTGATTGCGAGCGTTATTGCTGCCGTTTTCATTTTATGTTCTTACCCGCGAGTAAAAGTGCGCGAGCGGGGCGATGAATGCTGCTAAAGCAAAGATCAAATGAGCCGGCCTGTTTCTGCTGCTCACAATACACATGCGACAACATCCTGCAATCTTGATAGCGGGATGAAAAAAAAAGGGGGGGGGGGGGGAATGCCCAAGCAGTAGCTGCGACCTTCGATTCTAAAGACGCCGTTTTGATTGCTGCCTATCTCGGCAAGCATCAGTGCAAGTATAGCATGCCGTTTTACATGCTGTGCTCTCAATGCGAAAAGACTGAGCGAAACGATCCTTTCTCCTTGAAGCGGCGGCATTCTCTTACAGAGTTTTGTAGAGTTACGCGATACTGGAACAAAAAAGTAAGCTGCCAACCTTACTTCGTACAAGAATAAAACTAGGTGCCACTGCATTCATTGTTGCATCCTTGCGGTGAAACCAATTTTGTAGTTCTTTCGGCTTCTATGCTTTGACGGTCTCCATCGCAGAGTGCACGTAGTGCCGTTGTGTTCCACGGATGCTTGGCAACGGTGTAGCGTGCTTTTTTTTTTATTTACTCATTTTTCAAAACAGCTGCCGTCTTGACAGAATTCAAGCATTTTGTTCCTGTGGTGCAAGATTCATGCATGGTGTTGAGTTCACCCCAGGTGCAAGCACATTTCTCCAAAATATGACGTGAACAAACCACTTGGAATACGAGTATGACGGCGTTCGTTGCATATCCAACGCGTAATGCTTAGTAAAAGATAAGACTCTGCTAAAATTGGCACAGTATAAGCAAATGCCCGTTTATGCACAGCTTGCTTGGGGTAAAGATGAGGCAGCTGTAGTTTGTCCTTGTCCACATATAGTACAAACATAAGACCATTTGCCGACTTTGAACTAAAAAAGATTCCTCATGGGTCAGCCATTGGAAGACATACATAGCCCAAAAACTGTCAGATTTTGCGAAGAAAGCTTGGGTACACCGAGCTTCTAGGAACAGTGATCCTTTGACATCCTATCAAGGTCTACGCAAAAGAGAGCTGGAAGAAAAGGACCTCCTTAGAGAAAACTTCTTTCCAGAAACTTGAAAAAGGGCTGTAGCGACCTGTTCAAACATACTTGGAAGGCTTTTCCTCATGCCCCTCTCCATCTCATCTTCAAGATCACTAAACTGCCTTTTTTTCCACTCGATCACTTCCTAAATGCACCAGCTACTCTGCTCTCGAAAGGGCAACATTTTTTTTTCTGTGTCTAGGCCCGTGTATTGAAAAGTTATACATCATTATATATACATGTCATATTTACTCCCGTAATATGGCCTGCTCCCTCCCTTCTCACCTGCTGTTGTGCCCCGTATTATTTCTACCTGCCAGCACTTCCTACAGATAAGAAACTTTAAGGACCACCTACACGCCGGCGATTTTCGAGCCATCAACACGGCTGTCGCAAAGTGTCGCCACTGCTTCGAAGGTTGCTGGAAAGCCAGAAAAAAAAATCGCTGGTCACCCAGAAAAGATCATGCTGCTTTAAGTAAAATTAGAGACTGCATCCAAGATCATGCTTCCTACCATGACTCCTTTCCTTTTTTTTTTTTCAGTGACACAAAGCATTGAGCCTGCTAAAAAATAATTCGTAATCCATTTTTTAGAAGGTCTACCATAACTTAGAAGGGCACTGCTCATTTGTAGGAATTCGTGGTACAGTTGTGGTTTACCCCTTGCCTGCTCAGTACCTATCCCACTATTTTTTGCGGAGTCCCGCCGCGGTAGTCTAGTGGCTAAGGTACTCGGCTGCTGACCCGCAGGTCGCGGGATCGAATCCTGGCTGCGGCGGCTGCATTTCCGATGAAGGCAGAAATGTAGGCCCGTGTGCTCAGATTTGGGTGCACATTAAAGAATCCCAGGTGGCCGAAATTTCCAGAGCCCTTCACTATGGAGTCTCTCATAATCATATGGTGGTTTCGGACGTTAAACCCCACATGTCGATCAATCAATTTTTTGCAGACTGCAAATAAGTGTAGCACAATTCGAATATATTTATCATTACTACCGCTTTAAATTTTTGCGTACAAAATGCTAAGAACTGTTCTGGACCAGAAAAGGAACGTAGCTTTTTGCTGTCAAACAAACCTAAAACAGAATTAAATAAGGTTCCTTCAGACACTTTCATCTAGGCTATGATTAGGTAAGCGTGCCATTTTCTATTGAGAGCTAGCACCAATTGGGAACTTTTCTTTTAAGAGCTTAATCTCATTCCAAACATAACTTATCAATAGATTGACACTTCAGTTCCATGCATTAATCAAAAGATGCAAGAGTTTGTGCAGCCATTTGCCGTAGCAAGCGAACAAAGCAGAACAGCCCAAGTTTTTTTTTTTTTTCTGCCGCTGGAACTCCAAGCACTTACTATTTTTTAGCTAATATCCAATGCTTCCTTCCTTGTGTTAGAGTATACTAAAAATTTCTTTCCCTTCATATGAACTTAGTTATGCGCAAGCCTATTGTTCCTTAACAACAAATGCTTAGAATCATTATAAAACCAATTCAAATGCCCCTCTAGAGCAGTCAAACTTATTTCAAGGTCTTTAATACATCTAGCACTACAGATTACAAAAATGCCACCACACAATTTCTAGCCAGTCCTGCATTAGAGAATGGCGTGGTTTTGGGATGTTGTGAGCAAACTTTACAATTTTATTGTGGACAGTTGGTCAAAGTTGAGACAATCTACAATCTTTACGTCCATCATGAAATGATGGACAAAACAGTAAAGAATGTTTCCAACACACGATACTTCGACGTGCCTCGCTGGAGAGAGAGCCAGTAGTATTGGAAGTGCTAGGGAGGCCGGCCCTAATGGTTTCAAAAAGACAGAAGTGCGTGAAAAAAAAGGAGGACCTTGGCATCAATCGCTCGGCAAGAAATTTGAGGAAAAGAGTGCCACGGCAAGAAAGCAATCTTCAATCGCCGGAAGCTCTCTTGACACAGGGTGCTTCGCTTAGATTACACTGTGAATGAGTTTAGCTAACTGTAGGCATAACAAAAGCAGAACTACAGTTTTCAGAAGCCTTTAAAGCCAATTCATTATAGGAGAAATTTCGCATACAGGAGAATGCAAAGAAAGCATAGACCTTAAGCAGTAAAGAAAAAAAAAAATGAGAACCTCCTAAAGATTGCCTGGTAACAAAAAAAAAACTATCATTTAGTCCATGCATGAATCTCAGATATTGCAGAAGAGACCTTTCAGGAGCACATAGAAATGGACAAGACATTGACAAACTACAAAAATATGGAAAAAAAGGTGCACCATGCATGAATCCCTAAGAAACGCAGTTTTATTGATGAGAACTGAACTTTCAGGCACAGCTCCCATTAAGGCACATCCACCAAAACTACGCCAGCGTGGCACGCTGAGCCAATGATATTAAATTGCAGACCATGGTGCTCCACTTTTCAACAGGAAAGGCAACACATCTGTACATCACCCGCACCAGTAACAGAAAAGTGACCATAGCACCACCAGATAACCCCATACAGCACTGCTGACATCTGCATAGAAACAGTTAAACATTGAGAGAATTTATTTACACAAATGGACACTTAGGCAACATTTTCTACAGCCTTAATCACACTTATCAAGAACGGGCAAGCACACAGTTTAGGCATTGCTGCCTTACACAGCTGCCACCTTCCATTACCGACAAGCTTCCAATCGTGCTTTAGCAACACCAAAAGGACCCAGCATGCGTGGAGACTATCTTTATATCATTAGCGCACCTGTGTCTCAATATCTTCGCAATAAACAGTGGTTGATGCAGTCAAGAGGCCACGCTTGACGATTATGGCTCAGACTGTACATTCATAAAGAGCAACATTTCCCCAAGACACCTTCACACAGAGCTTCCAGTGAGCAGCATGCTATGGCATGTCCCATTCACTTAAATACAATTTTGACTGAATAACTGAGCAACCCGAGGGTTTCCGTCTAACCTCGCTGACCGGAGACTCGGACCCTGCGACAGCCTCCGACTGCGGCTGCTGCTCTTCCTCCTCTGTGGCAGTGGCGTCGTCTTCGGAAGCAGGTGCAGCAGGCGTTGGCTCTTCTCCGGACGTCCCCGAGAAGTACGCGCTCTGTTGCACCTCCAGCAGCACTTTCCGCATATCCTTGTCTGTTGGAAGCGCCCGCAGTCAAGGGTTCGTACTATCTGGCAGTAGCCTGCTTTAAAGCACTTTGCTCACTCCACATTTTAAGATATGTCCTCCAAGGCTCTGACTTTCTGAAGAGTGCTTTAACGACAGTGCCGACTTGTGCGTGGGCTAAACTTCTGATGAGGTGTGGCCCTCACATAAATATGGGCAATATGGGCCAAAGTTGCGACACTGAGCATGAAACTGAGCACAATTGGCTGCATTTCTTTGCGATTGCATGCCACTACAAATGTGCAAAAAGGATTGACAAAAAGACATGCATTTCTCAAGGAAAGGTGAAACTACGTGAAAATGTGCAGTTTTCTTCAGTTAAGGTCAAATCAAAATTTTCCTGCTAACTGAGGTGCCCCATAGTGAAAAACCGATTGGCCCTCTCTGAACTCTCCGAGCAGAGGACAGCAGACGTTAGCAGAGGACAAGCCTCAGATGGCACAGGCTCCCCAGGCTATGCATTGGCAGTGACAACCCATCAGATGGCCCCTGTGCTCTGGCTTCCCCACAGTGTGTGTGTCAGGGAGAGGACAAGAGGGGCCCACACGGTGGGCCCACAGCCTCAAAAAGCACGTTCTCATCACACGGGTTCTCAGTCCTAATACATCATCCCTAAAGACCCAATGTCAAGCTCTGCCAACACCAACTCCCTCTGCATTCACCAGTCGGACCCTGTTATATTCGAGCTCAATCCAACCACAAAATGCCAGACATGTCGTTACAAAGTATTTCTATCATGCTCCAATAGTTGAAAACACACTGTCTTAAAGGGACATAAAAGAGCAAAACATTTTCAGGTATCGATAAAGTATGATTTCCCAATCCCAAAAACACCACTCAACGCAACACGGCACTTGGTAAGCGAGAAAACTCGCAAAAAAAAAAAAAAAGGCGGTGGAAACGCTACTTAAAGGTTCCCGCACCAAAAACTGCGACATCATCGAACTTTGAAGGCATCTACTGGGCCCTACATAGGTTCTAATCGATATAACTGAAGCACATTGTAATCTGTAGATGCTATAAACCTAGCATACGAAGCTTCACAAAATTTCATCCAGCCACTGTTGCAAAAAATACGAAAAATACATTGTGAAATTTCTTATGTCTTGCACACAGATTACGGCGCGAAATTTAAAAATAAAACTTCAATCGCGTTTCTCCTTTAAAGGGAACACGGGTCTCGAAGGCTGAGGAATTTCCGAGAAATCGATTTTTTGAAGTATTCTTAAAAATAATCTATAGGGTCTGAAGAAGGTGTTCCTAAAATGCTATTGTGATGCAATGCAGATTTGTTGAGTACCGTAATTACTCGAATCTAACGCGCACCTTTTTTTCCGGTTAAGCGACTTCATAAATCGCATGCGCATTAGAATCGAGTACGAACAAAAAAATTACGGTCAATCTCTTGACATCGGCAAATCCAAAATGGGCGCCCCCTACGTGCGTCGGCCATTTCTGCCTATGTGTTTCCCATGTGCGGCACTTCGTACGTGTGCTGAGGAGTTCGTCATCTAGTAGTGCATGAGCATCGACGGCGTGAAAGGGCCGACTCCAAAAACTCTAGTGCATCACGATGCCGCTTTTAAAAGAAAAGTCATCGCGTGTGTGGCGCGTCGGCCATTTCTGCCTATGCGTTTCCCATGTGCGGCACTTCATACGTGTGCTGAGGAGTTCGTCATCTAGTAGTGCATTAGCATCGACGGCGTGGAAGGGCCGACTCCAAAAACTCGAGTGCATCACGATGCCGCTTTTAAAAGAAAAGTCATCGCGTGTGCAGAAACGAACTGAAATCGGGCCGCATCGCAGTCATTGGCGCGTCAGCCATTTCTGCCTATGTGTTTCTCATGTGCGGCACTTCGTACGTGTGCTGAGGAGTTCGTCATCTAGTAGTGCATTAGCATCGACGGCGTGGAAGGGCCGACTCCAAAAACTCGAGTGCATCACGATGCCGCTTTTAAAAGAAAAGTCATCGCGTGTGCAGAAACGGACGGAAATCGGGCCGCATCGCAGTCATTCGGAGTTCCCGAAACGTGCGTGCGGGACCGGCGGAAACAAAAGGAGCAACATTGTCGACAGCAAAGCTTCACGGAAAGGCTTCAGTGGACCACAGTAGGGTCGGTTTCCGCAAATGAAAGAGCTGCTCGGCGAGTATGTGCTTGAGCAGCGAGCGGCACAGCGGCCCGTGACGACAAAACTGCTCCAAGTGCGGGCTAATGCAATTAGTCTTAGAAAAAGGTCTAATGCGAAGCCAGTTTAAAGCGAGCAGGTGCTGGCTAACTACCTTTATGAAGAGGAAAGGCTTTTCCCTCCGAAGGGGAACATGCATATGCGAAAAGTTCTGCGGAGGAGTTTTGCGGAAAAGTTTTGCGGAGGAGTTCTCAGAGGTTCGTCCTTAACTTGCGGCGCAACAACAGCTACCTGCTTGGGCAAATCGGGAATGCCGATCAGACGCCTCTTTACTTCGACATGCCTGGCACCACAACCGTCGAGAAGAATGGGGCGAAGCACGTTCGCGTGCCGACATCGGTCCTCGGTAAAACTACAGTGACGGCAATGCTCTATTACACGTCAGATGGGCACAAGATTTGTGGGGTTTAACGTTCCAAATCAGATGGGCACAAGCTTCGCCCGTACCTCATATTTAAATGGAAGACGCTCCCAAAAGGAGTCGTTTTTTCGAGTGGTGTGATCGTGCGGGCCAGCGAGAAAAATGGGTGCGCGTTGCAATCGATGTCTTACGTTTTTTCTTTTTTTCTCGCGGTGAAATCGGGTGCGCGCTACACTCGAGTGCGCGGTAGAATCGAGTAAATACGGTAATTCGGTCTCAGTCAGTTTCGTGACCATTTCCCCTCACCAAACCACTTCAAAAAAATGGTCATATTCGACGCCGCGGCCCCCGAGAACCACGCCAAGTAGCGCGGCCATTTTGGTCTCATTTGAAAGACATATTTTGTCTACCCAAATGCTTGTTTTCAAAAAAATCTACTTTTTCGCGATTTTTCTGGTTTCAAAAGGCGCATCCCCCCCTTAATCAACTTATGACAAAGCTTGTGACACTGAAGTTCTAAGAGTGCAGTTCATTAATCTAAAACAGCTCATTGTGTCTATTGTCCCTTAAGGGGAGACCCTGGTCTGAAAAATTTTAATACAATATGTATTTTTCACAGCTGAAAACAAATATGCAATTAGTTTTTTGCTATCAATTTTAGATTTTTAAATATTGACTGTAACATAAACTTGCATTCTGCCCAGTCTTTTGACATCTTCCTCATAAAATATTGCTACAAATTTGATATGACAGCATTCCATGAAGGCCATGGAATGCAACAAAACCATAATTTTATTTTTAGCTTCATTGGTACCAGAGTTATGGCCTTAACAAGAATACTCATTAAAAATCTGAAACTGTTGCTTAAGTTTGTTGCTAATTAAATCACTATTGTAAATAAGAATATTAATTTTTTTTGGTTTTCTTGCAGTAATCAATGTATAAGCTTTCAAATGATGCAAGAATGATCAAAATCCAACTGCTACATCAAAAGATACTGTGGGCAATGGCTTAAAGTGTGATGAAAACAGTTGAGAAAACGAGAAAAGTTTAGGAACATGCTGAGCACTTATATTTAACAAGAAAAGGTGTGAATCGGTGTATTAACCATGTTAGAAGCCACCAGGAATGTAGTCATTATCATTTTCCTTGGTGCGCTTTCTTTTCATGGCATACTTGAAGTTTTCAGCATGCTCATTCTTCTTCTCCGATGCCACTAGTCTGCGACTGTCCTTTTCTGAGCATCTTTCAGCGGCCCCAACACTCTGCTGCAGGCGCAGCTCCTTCAATATGGCGGCATCTGCTCTCCCTTTGCCGGCGTTGAACCTTGCGACAGCTTCAACGGTGAAAAAAGACGCGTGTTTGTTTTTGGACACGAGCGACCAGATGACGGAGTGCAGGCTCTCGTTTGGGTTCTGTGTTTTGCCTCGCTGACAACCCTCCAGCAATTTCCTGTCAGAGAGGCGCGGGAAAATAGGCCGCAAGGCATCAACCACATACTCCGGCAGGTTGTAGCAATGATTCGGAGGAGTCTCCTGCTTGGCAACAGCCTTGTTGTACTTGCACCAGGACTCTTCACCAGTTGGGCAGTGAGAGTGCTTAGGGCTTGCATCAGTGAATGCTACATGACAAAAGGTTGCCCAGACAGCATTATTCATGGCCTCAACGCTTCCTAAGTTGCTTTGTAAAGCCTATCCATAATATGACGCGAGTTTTGTGACCAGCTCGCCTGTCAGTTTGCCCTTGCCGCCAAGGCTTGGCTTTCCTTCGGCTCTTTGTTTTTGCAGGAGGTTTCGAAGTGCTGTGCCCATGCGCATATGCACATGGTTGACACAGTCCTCTTTTTCTATTGGCACGAAGCCATATGCCTGTGCCTCCTGCAGACTGTTGAAGGCCCGGCTGTCTCCATCACACAACATGGTTGTGTAGCACAGCCCATGTTCCTCCAAATGAGCGGCCAAATAAAATTTGTGCTGCTTCCACCTCGATTTGTCCTGGCTTACTGGAGGTATTCTTTTGGCAAGTGTGACCAGCTAGCCACTCGGCATACCTTGGGTTGTCCTCCTTCGGCCCTAGCTGGCAGCCCAAACAAAAGTTTGATAGGACGACGAAGTTGAGCACATAACCCGTGAATAGTTCAATCACGGTCCCTACACAAATATGGTATGAGTGGCCCCTGGTCAGCCAAGTCCCATCAAAGGAAACGGCGATATTTCCAGGATTTTCATAGTTGAGTTCGGAATAGAGGAGACCCACGCCGAGGGAGGCGCTGCGGACCGTGGCGCAGTTGGTCAATGTGGGGAGAAAACTGGTTACTCGAGTGTTGGCCTCTCCGCTGTCCCATTCACCTGCTTGAAAACGCATTGCTTTGCTCGCACGCTGCACGCGTTCTCCACGTGTTTTTGAGAGTCTCGCGTCGCGCGCGGTTATGAAGTACGCGCTCTGTCCGCATTTAATAGGTTGCCACAATTGATTTTTTTTCGCGACAGCAATTTGGTAAAAGGGCAGCGAATCAAGTTGTAGCAGACGACGCGGTCCTCGTCAGAGCGAAGTGCGTTTCCCAAGTGAAAGACGACGCTGTTTACGACGTTAGAGGTGAATAAAACTTTCTGTACGTTCATAATTATATACCTGTTTTATTTGGTTTACTCTGTGTACTATGCACTATGTTTGCTACTGGATGCATGGGTAAGGCCGCGTCTCGTGCTTTAGGTTAAGCGGTTCTTGCGCTGCGACTGCTATTAGTTGGCATACTTTAATTTACTAGCACCCACCCAAGTTATCGTGCGGTGTATACACAACACTTCGAAAATAAATGGTCTATTTGGGGCTTCTTTCTGACCCACAACAATAATTGACATCTATCTCGCGTGTCTTTCCTTGCATTATCGCCGTTCTCATCGCGGGTACGTTGAGTTCACGAACAGCGTGCGTACCATCATGATGAGCACCCAGCTTTCAGAGAAACTTTTTTGTGTGTGTCTAATCTGCAGGGGAAGAGCGCATTGCTATAAAGACATTTTATCTTGGTCAAGTATCAAAAATGCACCGTGTTGTTCGGGCTGCCCCTGCACACTCAGTAACAACTAGTTCACTGTATCTGCCAACGGACGTGCAACAAGGGCTAATGCATTTTTTTTCTTTTTTTCATAGTTGTCCAAGCTTTTGGCAACCACACACTTCCGTCGGCTCTGCGTAGATTTAAAAATATATAACAACACATTACCAATACCACATGTGCACACAGCTTCAACTACTACGTCCCCAACAATATCGAATAATAGTAGCAGCATAAAATATTTCTTCACTATTTTTTTAACAGTGCTCTAAAGACGGGTGTTGAAAATCTATACATTTAAGATGGGGACGTGCATCTCCCAGTAAATCGATAGATTAGAGGAACGGTGACGCAGGAATTAACACACGTAACTTTGAATGCATTGTGCACGTGCTAATGTTTATGAAAAAAATTGTTTACATACTTTTTTCGGCGCACTGCTTTAATCCATTTCTGTCGTCTGCTTGTTTCGTACCATTGGTTTGGGAATCTGTAGAATTTCACTGGTGGAGCCGACCTCTTCGTGTTTGCATGTTTATTGCGACAGTTGACGACGCAGCAATAGTTCCCCCTTTTCTGTTGGAGTGACATCGCGGAACGAGGGACGTTTCACGTGCAGCGCGTGCTTTGCAAATGCGTGGAAGCCAAAGGGCGTGGAAAAGTCAGAAGACTCTACTGTTGTGCGCTTTTTCTGGCAGGGGAAAGGCAAGCGCTGGCGTCGCCGGGCAAACTTGAGCGGGTCTCCCCTATACTCCGTTTTCACGGTGCTCGCGCACTCGTCAATAACGCGCGCGGCAGCCTTCTGCGCGGCAGGGTTCATTTTCAATTTCACATATAATCCTGATATGTCTTGGTGTGCAGGCCTCTCCGTGAAATATTTAGGGCGGAAAAAATATTGAGCGCAGTTTGCCCGTTTCCTGTGCTCATTGCCGCGTGAACCGCTAGCACGTTAATTTCGAAGGAGCCGTGCGCTGCGTCCCCCCCTGCTCTCGGTGAGTTCCATACGGTCCTCAGTTTACCGCACTCGTCACATGCTAGAACAAGTTTCGCGGCTATGCCATATTCGCGGTCTTCCTTGGAGATTCTGCCAGGCCCGCCACACACACCGCACTTCATACACTGAAGAAGTTCGTTGACCAACTCTAAGCTAACGACGGTGAATGGCGTTGCGACTCCATCCGAGTCTCGAAAAAAAAAAAAAA
Source organism: Rhipicephalus annulatus (assembly GCA_013436015.1). Lineage (NCBI taxonomy): Eukaryota > Metazoa > Arthropoda > Arachnida > Ixodida > Ixodidae > Rhipicephalus > Rhipicephalus annulatus. The sequence continues at coordinate 816,244 of WOVY01010701.1, read as the reverse complement.
AAAAGACCACTTGCGTTTTATGGCAGACTTCGATGAAAGATCTTGCAGAACATCGCTCGCACGACACTCGACCACTTTTTCAGCGGCGGAAACCAGGGGAGTGTCGACGCGCACAGCTTTCGTGTGATCTTGGGACGCGGCTATCGCGTCCGCGATCGCGGATGCCGCGGGGGTGATAGCGCTGGCACAGCCTGCTTCTTCAGAGTTCTCGGCGGCAGAAGGTCTCGCTGGTGATAAGGTGCGGGCTCTCCGACGCCGTTTTCGCCTTTTCCCGAACGCATGAGCACTCCGGAACTTCCGATGGCCGCCTGCCATTGCACCGAATGCACAGCCGTTGTTAGGCCTCTACGCAAAATGGCGGCTTGCACGCTGCTGTCTAGCAGACGAATCCCTTCGCGTCCAATAGGAAACAAGGAACTGCCCCACGTGACAAAAACGTACCAATGATCTGCGAGTATTCAGTTTGTCTTTATGCGCGATAGCTGCGTTGTTGCTAGACGAAAAACGTTCTTCTGCTAGGAACAGATAATAGAAAAATGCGTCTTTAAAATGAGACCAAAATGGCCGCGCTACTTGGTGCGGTTCGCGCGCTGCGCGTTGAATACGACCGTTTTTGAGGTGGTTTCGGAAGCGAAAATGGTTATCAAACCGACTTTGCGACCCAATAACTCGACAAATGTGCATTACAGGGCTATAATATTTTAGGAACCGCTTCCTAAGACCTTAATGATCATGAAACAAAATACTTCAAAAAATCGGTTTTTTCGGAAAATTTTCGGCCCCCCATACTCGTGTCTCCCCTTAAATCATACTGCAGTCCTAAATCATACTGCAGACCTTAATTATACTGCAGTTACTGTCTTAAGCAGCAGTGTGCAAGTTCGAATATTTAAAAAATTCCAGCATTCAAGTTCATTACAAGCCGCACTCCCACAAGTAACCAGCCCAAATGATTGGTGTAACTACAGTGCACAGCTACTATGCTGTGAAACCACCTTTCCAGCAGCAATGTGCACCGCTGTGAAGTGCTTCAATGGAATGTCAACGGAGAGTAATCTGCAAAGACATTCATAGCATCTCACATTCCAGTTAAAAATTCCCAGGAGTTCATGGTTCGAGTAATGATTACTCGGAACCTAGAATTTCTATTGCCAATTTCCTTTACGATTTCCTGAAGGTTTCACATAATTAAGACTTGACAGTGTCTGGCTACTACACAAGTCTAAACAAATGGTACGTCACACGTCACTCCTCGAGTAAAGCTCAGCCACATTTCTCGCTGAACAATGCCCTTTAAAAGGAACTATTGGCAAGGATACAGGTCGTGCTGAGCACAGGCTTCGGTCGTGCGTCCAGAAGGGCCACCAGGTGTTCGGCTGCCTGCAGCAGATGGCCGGGAAAGGTGCCCGGCTCACAATCGTCCCGGTCGGGGCACACCAGCTTGTACAGCTGGTCTAACTGGTCAAAGGTCTCCGAAGTCAGTCGCAATGCACCCTCCTCACCATCCAGAAAGCACTGCCGCACCTCGGGCGAACCCAGGGCCATCAGCACATCCTGGACCTCCAGCAGCTCGCGCACCCGCTGAACTTCCCGCGCCTGACGCTCCAGCTGCTCGCGACGCGCCTGGCGTTTCAGCTGCCGCAGGTGCTGCGCCGGCAAAACGCGAAGGACACTTATAACTGGAGGCAAGTGGAACAAACATTAAATGGCAACATCCATACAGACTGCAGAGGCCCCAGTAATGTGCAGTTGACACGGCAGCAGAAGGAGGCATTGACGACACGGTCTGTTGAACATTGGCGGGACTAAAGTGCAAAGAATCACTCAACAGCAAAAGCAAGATGCTGTGTCCAGTCTTGCTTTTGACATGCATTGCTTTACAGTGCGTTTTTGCAGACATTAACCAAATGTAGCAATCGCCACGGAAGTAAACAATTCTGAAGTGCACTGCCAGCGCTGTACTAGTTGAACTAGTTGGTGCATACTTTAGATTTAAGAAAGCCTGCCGGGATAATTGACCTAAAGCATTTAGTTTGAAAATACTGTAAAAGCCAGTGATAGTCTACGCTTTTTTTTCCCTAGTTTTTATGGTGCAAAATTTTGGCCCGCACAACACGTCGATCCCAAGAATTTCCAGCTGAATTGCACTGTCCTGCTTTTCCTTTGCCCGTTGTGTACACTTTGTAGCACCTACTAACAGCCCTGGTAAACGAGTGCCGAGATGTAGCCTTCTTCGCAAAAGGCACAAAATGCTCCCTGTGTTGTGTGCAAATGCTGACGTTTATTTCTTTTTATCTCTGCATGCAGCTTTTGCACATTTAGTGCAGCACTCGCACATGGAGTAAAGGAAAGCCACAAACCTCTTGGACGACCGCGGTGACACTTTTCTGCAGCTCCTTTGTCAACTCCAGAGTCTCCTGCACCTGTTCATATTTTCCAACCGCTGCCTGAAGAGCGAAGGAAGGCAATTTATTACGATGACAGCATGTTCGAAACAATAAAACAAAAAACTTCTAGGGAAATTAGGTACAGTATCAAGGGGCACCTCTTTCCCATTCATCTAACAATCGTAAGCGATAATTCCATACTTACACCCTAGTCACATGAGGCAACTTCGGGCACTTTGAGTAAGCACACTTCGCAGCGAGTGTCATTTGCACGCCGCCAGATGAGAAAGTTTAGTTTCGCTCGCTGCAAAGCACACTTGTCGGCAAATGTGTTCACCAACCTTTCGCTGCCACAGTGTGTGCTGCCTCGATAGCAGTGGCATGCACATAAACTCGCCATTGCGTTGCGGTGCTCGTAGTGTTCTTAAAGCATTGTTTTTATTATTAGAAACAAAAAAACCCTAGTTACTCTTGCCCTTAGTGCATGGCCACAACCACTAGGGGGATGTGGGAGCACATACCATGCAGTCGCTTTGTTTACTTCCTTGTTTATGCGCAGGTCAGTCGTTCTCTTGTCATTTGCGACGGCGTGTACCACAGGCACTACCGGCGTGCATTCCACTGGAAACTACACTGAGCGACACAAGGAGGGCACACCATAAAACCATAAGCCAAAATGGCGGCTACGGTGAACGAGCTTGCGAGTAGCAGTCCCTCGATGTCTCTTGAAATTTTCGCTTCTGTCAATTTCAAACGTATGTTGTGCTACTAATCAGCCAATTGCCCCTGCCATTATTTCCCAATTACACTTCACTTTCTCGTGTAGCAGCACAACCCCAAGCGACACTGCGACACTCGCTCAAAGTGCCCTCAGGCTGCCACTTGTGACCGCGGTATTACAGTTTCAACATAAAGGGGCGGCAGTGCAGTATTGACAATTTCAAAAGCCACAGCTTTAACAGCAACCGCCGCTAGTTGCACAATAGGTATGCCCTAGAACACAGCACTTGACCTCATTATAAGGATCCCTAAGGCCACTAAATTTCAACTAAGACAGGCAACAACATTGAAGCAAATACCCATGCACTTATTTCAAGCATTCATTGACTAAGCTCCCAGTTACAATGGTCAGCTGTATATGAGGGCAGTGACTAGGGAATGCTTCATACCAGCACCACTTGTACTTGTCAAATCAAAATTTCGCCACAACCCACATTTTTGGTTCCATTGTAGCCGGAATATGAATCAACTTTGACCTCATCTAGTTGCTCTACACTAGAAACAATGAGAAATAAACATTATTATTAATGTACCTTGCTATACAGGCCCACTCAACTTTAGACCAGTAGGTTTTTCTTTGTGTGAGTGTGCAAGCAGGCAGAATAAAATCAACTATAACTTCCCATAAAAGAAGACCAAAAGTTGGTTTGTTTTTATTTTTTGCCACTAGGAGTACATTTAAGCTCGAAAGGCAAAATGTCTTTGTAAATAAACTAATGATTACATCTATAGAAAACTTACCCCAGCCCATAAAGAAAAGCAACCATACATAGTCAAATCTAAACCAATGTTTAAAAAAAATGTGCAAAATGGGGGGGGGGGGGGGACTTATATCCATAGTTTGGCCGCCGCTGCCACCTGCCTGAAGGCCCGGCCGCGCTAGCGGCATTGCAACTCTTGATGCACCGATCTTAAGGTACCGGTTTTGCATGTCGGAGGCTCATTTTTGCGACATTTTACGGTAGCTGCATGACGACAAGGACGCTCAGGCCTGTTCAGTGGGTGAATAGTGGTCCCCATCGCTTTTGTAAGCTCAATTGTCCCCAAAATCACGCAGTCCAACCTTCACGCAGCGAGAGAGCGAGGATCGTCGAGATTTCACGTAGGAAAAACAGGAAGACGTGGATTGTGTCATATTAGCGCTGGCAGTTGCCATTGTGGCCACCTATCGGCTATCGCGTGGCGGACGGCGTGGAGTTGGTAAATGGTCATTCTTCTGAAAGCGATTGTGCAGTGTAGTTGTAGCTCTTGCTCACGAAACTCCCGTATCAATTGTGCTTCAGTTTTGTTGGCACTGACGAAGCGGTGCCACTACAGCGCGGTGTTTAAGCGGAAGGTAATGTTAAAAACATCGAATCTACGAGCGCAGCAACAGTTTGGCGTGCACGAAAAGAATGCGCTACGATGGGGAAAACAACGAGCAGAACTCTTCGGCTGTGCAGCAACCCGCATGGCGTTCACTGGACCAAAAACTGGCCGACACCATGCGATGGAAGAAGTTGTCGATTTTGTTAGAAAACAGAGGGAAGCGGGAATGCCCGTAATGACTGGAATTATTCAGGCGAAGACTAGAGAAGTTGCCACATTGAAGGTTGTCTCATGAGCAAAGAAAGTGAAGCTCAGGACGCTGGATTACGAGAAACAGTGAACTACAATTACGTTGTGCTTTTCAAACGCAAGACCGTACCAGCGGGCGAGAAGTTCCCCAGGAATGTTGTGCGTGTTCACGAGAAAGGATGAATGCCCAGCGGTTTGATGGAGGACTAGGTGAAAACTGTTTGGTAACGCCGTCCAGGGGTCGCATTGTGCAAGCCGTCACTTCTACTCTTGGACTCCTACCGCGGCCACCTGACTGACCATGCTTGCTTGTGCTGGCACGAATATCGCCATAATCCCCGGTGACATGACTAGTCAAGCCTAGCCGCTTGACGTCGCAATTAATAAGCCCTTTAAAGACGGGCTTCGCACGCACTACACCGACTGGCTTACATTAGAGGAACATCAGTTTACCTCAACCGAGCGCGTCCAGCTGGCAAATTGGATCGCCGCAGCGTGGAATGAAATACCAAATCGAATGATAATAAGAGCTTTTAAAATGTGTTGTATCTCTAATGCGATGAACGGAAGCGAGGATGATGCTCTCTGGGCGAACTTAGCAACAAAGAAGACAAAGATTTTGTGAATGATGATGACGACGAATTAACGTATGTACTACATACCTACAGCGTGTGTGCTTGGGCAAGAAAAAGGGCATGCCTACAGAGTGTGTGCTTGAGTAAGAATAAAGGCTGCATTTTCTACCAATAAAATGGCTTTTTCCCCCCCATTCGGCCTATATTCGGGGGAAGTTTTTTTCTGGCCTTGCCAAATTCGGGCGTCGACCTATATTCGAGTAAATACAGTAATACAGCCAAGAATACTCGCCCAAAGGTTTTCCAATAAGCAGCAATATTCCAGCATTCATGGCAAGCATCTCGACTGGGACTTGAGCTTTACTTGGACATGATAGTTAAATCTCGCAGGATGCATTATGTCTTACATAGTACTATGCAAATACCTTGGTAGAGCACAGTGCCAAGTCGTAGACTTGCATGCTGAATAGTTGCATACATTGCATTATAGATGTGCCATGTAAATGCAGACTTCTCAGTCATTTTGCAAATATTTAAAAAAGATTTCTCGCTACAAGTTTCAACTCGCAAGGCAGTTCCACACTTTATACCCATTCTTGGTTCATTGTGTACTGTTTTTATGGTTATACTGCCAGCCTTCAAACACCTTATACTGTTACTATGTTGCATGAACAAAGCCAAACACCTGCATCAAATTCCTTGAAGAACAGATATTTCTGACACTTTCACTTGTTCTGAAAATTAAGAAACACCTTATACTGTTACTATGTTGCATGAACAAAGCCAAACCCCTGCATCAAATTCCTTGCAGAACAGATATTTCTGACACTTTCACTTGTTCTGAAAATTAAGACAGCACCAGTAGTTAGAGAATGCTACAACCACCAGTAGTATTGAATGAGTCATTCAACTAGGCCTCTATCCAAGCATTTCAAAACTGAAAAGCAATTTTGGGAATTTAAAGCAGGATTTCTTTAGAACTACAGGCACAAGTGACTGTCCTGTCAAGGTGTGGCTCTCCTATGCAGTTGTGCCTTGGAAAAGCAGGGAACATAAACTAGTTCAAGAGTATATGTTACCGACAACCATGCAAAAACCGAAACAAAAGGACTGCTGCTAGCTATATGCCAGCACTTTTGCAGGGGGTGCTTTTGTTGACAGAACTGTCCTACCATAGGTTAAAGATTTGATACTGAACGAGCATCTCGCCAGGACGATTGCTTGTACCTGCTTCAGCTGCGTGTATGCTGTGGCAACCTGCAGCCAATTGATGTTATGAATTAAAGGCTGCTTTTTATCGGTCCTATGCAATTTTAGTGTAAAGCAAGGACTAAGAATACATAGGCTACGTGTAAAAAATGATGCTGTATGTGAGTAGCTTAAAAAAAATTCTTAAAACTGTCAAAGTTGTCCATATAGAATTCCATTACTAAGCCCTTGTCAGACACTAAGAAAAAGTCATGATATTAAGCTAGTGTCATTTTCTCTGTACACTGCTGCACGATTAAAACTTGGAAATGACTGTGACCACTGCACCCTGTACCAAGACTTTAAGGAGTTTATGCCTTTTGTTTAAAGTGCCTATGCATTTTTATGTCAAACAACCAGGCCAGTAAGAATACAAAAAACATCTTTCACATCGAAAAAAAATTGTTGCTTAGTTCTCTGGCATGACTAGATACGGTAGTTCCCTGTCACCAGTGCTACACTCCCATTCCAGTTGAATGTGGCTGGTTTTATTCTGTGACAGCGCACACAGGATTTTCCTAATCGCAGCAGTAATTACAAGAGATCTGCCATGTGACAAGGGTATTTGGCTATAATAAATGTACCATGTATGAGCGCTACTATGATACATGGGGTTTAACGTCCCAAATTTTTCCCCCATATGATGAGAGATGCCGTAGTAGAGGACTCCGGAAATTTCGACCACCTGGGATTCTTTAACGTGCATCCAAATCTGAGCATACGGGTCTACAGCATTTCCGCCTCCATTGGAAATGCAGATGCCGCAGCTGGGATTCGATCCCATGACCCGCGGGTCGGCAGCCAAGTACCTTAGCCACTAGACCACCGCGGCGGGGCATAAGCGATACCATTCAACAGTATTGTACGCATCGCTTTTCCAATGTAAGCAGACATTGTATTACACCGGAAAAAGGGTTTCTGCATCCCATAAGGCATGTTCAAATGCAAAAAACACCCTGCAGTTGAATCAAATATAGGAGGTATGCACTTGACGTCATTCCCGAGGATCGATAGCGTCAGAAGTCGCAAACTCGCCGTATGCGCAGTGTTCGATATCTGTACGGCTACTTGGATCTCTGTCATGAATTTTTCTCAGGAGTGTTTGCGAAGGATGGATTTGAGAGACGAATGTGGCAGAACAAACACAATTTATCACCCAAAACGAACAAGAATACACAGAATCTACCTTAAATAACAATAACTGAAAAGCTGTATAACCAATACTCAATAACCTTGACATCCACTCACGTATATGGGGAAACCATAGTTGACTGGCTCATTCCCAATCTATTGTTAGTCCTAAGCCGATGTGGCGTCTACAAAGAATACTTCTTACAGCATGTAGCGTTGCGACTCGTTGCCTCTGCTGTATTGACAGTTCGTCAGTTTTGTTGACGTCTCCCAAGTTCCTACCGTAGTAGTCTTTCGCCGAACGAGCCACTCAACCTCACTGCCGGTTGGTTTCGGTCTTCGTCGTATACTCCGGCTCAGTTAGGCTAAGCCTAACTTGTCAACGACGTCTTGACTGTGGTGTGGGTCGCATACATTGTTTCGTAGCGGAGGAGCTGAAGCCCACCCAGGAACTGCTGCGACGAGTTGTGGCAAGTCCGGGCAGCCTCACTCGATTCCTCTGATAACGACGGCCACTCCCCGAACCCCTTTGCTCACATGCTCCGAACCGGGCGGTTCTACTGCGACGATCGTTTTGCACGTCTCCGCAGCTTTGCGGCCTAACACGCAGTGCCAAATCATCCTCAGGGATTATTCTTCCCGGCTTGGGTCGCGTGCCACGAGCCTTTCTCCGACCATCTCTTGCGCCTACGTGCCTAATGCACGCGCCATAGAGTGACCTATTTCTTCTCACGCAGTCATTGCGCTTTCACGTTCGACACACGCCTAATGCCTCCTCCTTTACTCATCACAATGTCTAAAGACCTGCGGAACACATACTGCACTTCGAAGCACGGACAGAGGATGGCACATACCAACGGACCTTCAGAATGGCACAGTGATATTGTTGCCCCTTTGTGAATCAAGGCCCTCGAGATTGTGCCAGCGTCGAAAAGGTAGCGAATCCATCTTTGTGGTCTCCCTCCCGGCCGCTGCGATCAGGCAGTCGCAGAGCGTTCAGTATTATGTAGGTGTTCTGTGGCACACTCCGGGGTGCACGTCCGTGCGAGACTTGTGAATTGGTGACTGTGCCGCAGTTGGCTTCTACAACCACTTGAGTAAGAAGGCTGGTCATGAGAATGCGTCTGATGGTGGCTTTTTGTTTCCATACCCAAAACGATTGTAAACTGATCGAAAAGGTTTGAATGGCTTAGCCATACACTATACCACGTGTGGATTAAACATTCCATCTCATTTCCAGTAAGTGTGCAGAACCTATGCAACATCATAGAGGTTCGCTTTTGTGGTGAAAAACTTCGGTGTTCGCGACGTGCTATGAAGCTTTGTTTACGCAACAGGAGACGAGCGCACGCACTACGACCATGATTGCTGCTCATCAGCGGTATCATTCAGGCATGTGCAGCACGTTAGTGATTTCGGTGTGTTGGTAAACAGTCGGCAACGCATCGCGTTCTCGTTGAGCCATTCTTTGACGACCTGAGCATATAAACGGTGAAATAACATTAACGTCGATCAGTTACAATCGAGACCGTACGTGATCTCTGTGTGCGCAACTGCCCGACGTGCGTCATTGAACCCTGCAGCAAAGAGCATTTTTGATAGCAAGTGGTTTGGCCTCAACCACGAACAAACTATGCCAATTTTATCACCTCACATGCTCTTGTAAATGGTGAAGCCCTTCCACGCAAAGAATTCGTGAAGCGACACCAACGCGTCGAAAAAAAATTATTCGTCGGGGCACTGAGCAAGGGGAACCAGTCACGTTTCCGACTACGACGCGGCGGCTGTCTCCAAGGTCTCTAACTTGGTGTGGTTGGATCCAACAACACCAAGTTACATAGTTGTGAGTGTCCATCAATTTGGAGGCTTTAAGCTCGTCCCTTGTTGCGAAGCTTGTGCCGCCAACCAAGTGTTCCTTAATGCCCGTCAGCTCGATGCGGAAATAACACTTCACAACACACACAGCTTCATCACTGCTGAAGTTGAACGGGTCGATATCCGCCTCAATGGTGAACCTTATGTTCATAGTGAAGTTTTGTTGGACCATAGAAGTCGCGCGCAGAAGCACTAAGTCGAATTTCACCACGTTGGTACCGTACGTAACTGCACGCCCACACTGTATTGGCCACTTGCCGCTTCAAAAAGGGAGCGCCCAGACCACTAACATGGCGGTAGAGGCAAATACCGCTAGCGCCTCGGGCGGATGATGTCAAGTGAAACCCTCCTATACACCCTCTCAAACATACAGATCCGCCATTAATATATCAAGAACACTTGGTTCATAAGTCACAGAGCAACACCAGCACGAATATGCAAGCATGTTGCAAATGCTTAACTGCACAGTAATGTATAGGGCTGTTTGCACACCACTCATCTTATACACAGCATCCTTAACAAAGGTTCCTGCAAGGACACACAAGTTGTCTTTGATCTGCAAAGCTACAACTTCATTGCACTCAGTATTTCCACTTATGCGCATTTATATAAAGTCTGGCTTGAAGAAGTACATGAAAAGAAATAGACAAGCGGCAAAACTTCGTCAGTATGACTGCATGTTTACACAAGATTGGGTGTATTTCGGCTATAACCCATTCCGCGACTCGCCGTTCAAATGAGGTCAAAAGCGGAAGTGGCACAGTTAGCAAAGCTAGACAAAGGGCTTAACAACGATGCCAATGACAAAGTGGCCGACACCTCGCAAAGTTCCAATATATTACAATCCTGACAGTTGTCGGTGTTCCACGTGTTGACCAATCGGCACAACAAAGGCGCAACTACGATACGCGCGCCGATAAGATAGGGGCTTGTATGTATACAATTCGAACGGCGCAATCTACGGACTCGCATGCTCGTCTCGTATAAATGAGTCACTCATGCGTAATTACGTCATAGAACACTGCCGTGAACAAGAGCCGGCACAAAGCTAGCCGGCGGCATGTTTGTTCAGCTTGCGGGAGAAGCCAAAGCCGTCGTCGCGACGAGAAACAACTGCGCACTCAAAACAACATACAGCCCGCAGGGCAGCGCTCAACACGGCTTGGCGATATGCACTCGCAAGCTGCCGCAAACGCGAGAGCAGGTGCGACGAACAAGAAGACTGGACAAAGCGGGGCGGCGGCGAAAAGCGTGACGCACCTTTTGGTCCTCGTTGAGTTCCTTGCCTTGTTCCAGCTCCTTCCTCAGCTGTTCCAACTTTCCCTGTGCGCGAGAAAGCAGAACACGAGTCAAGAACGGGTGAACAACGGTTTCTCGCGATTCATTCGCACCCGGCGGCACTTTGCCAGCGAAAAAACGTGGGCACTCGCCGCCCGGACGTTGGAAGTCCCTTGGCATGCCTATTGATACCTGGTGCGAGTGAGATCTCCTACGACAGCGTTATCGAGTACCACGTGTGACAACTGCATGCAAACTTCCGTCAATCGGTTGGAAAAGCCAAGGCAACCTGACAAGCAAATTATCCCGGAGGCACTACATCCTTAAACGACGACACGCCAGGTTCCGTGCATGGCACCAGTTTAGGCTTAAAAACGTGCGTCTCCACGCAGCAACAGTGCGAACTGTGACGCCGGGCAATCGTCAACGCTTGCCACATTCAGCAGCGTGCGTGAAAGCATCGAGCACGCCTCGTAGAGCGAGTGTTCCGAGCTAGAAAAAGGTCTGCACAGCCAGCCTAGGCTTAGCGTGACACGTAGGGTCGCCGGGCACGGCCAACGATCAGAAGCGGTGAGCCACTGAGTGTACTACCTTGCGCTTTTCGAGGTTCCTAGTCTTCTTCTCGAAAATGGTCACGATGCTCTTGAGGGAGTCCTGGCCCTCCAGCGAGGCCGGTTTCTCGATCTTGGCAGCGGCCGACGGCATGCTTCAACCAACAACAGCGTCAAGCTCGGCGTGCGTGCCACTTGCGCTGTCCCGAAAAATGTGATACGAAAATGGGGTTCCGTCGCTTTTGTAACGTCTCTTGTACGAAACTGCGCCTTGGCCATAGCTGCAACACTAAAATGAAAACGAAACTGCAACAGTTTTTTTTTTCTACGCGTGGCACTTCAGTACAGATCCTGCATTTGTAGTTTTATGCCAGGTTTTAACAATGATTACGATAAACAAAAAAAAAATCAGTTACTCGGTAGTGTCTTGCAGAAACAAACTGCTTAGGTATGCTTGAATGTGGCGTGAAATGCATTTCGTTAAACGTATTTCGCAACGCAGAAAAGCGTCCCACGAAATACAAAATTTATGAAAAACGTCGAACCACAACGGCTACAAACAAATTTAGACTTCTTGGCCTACTATAAGTCCTAAAATAAACATTTTTTTTTCAGTAATGTAGGAATGGCGCCTGCAGTGTAACAGCCATGCAAAATTACATGGCTGTTACACTGCAGCTACACCAGACATGTTCATAACGTCTACTTCGGGACAAATAACTGCAGTAAAAGCTCGTAAATTTGGATTCAACGGGACAGCGTAATCCGAGTTAAAAGAATGCGGAATTATCGAAAATATCGAGGAAGCAATCATCGATGCCTTAAGGCATCGATGATTGGTTGGTGAATACGCAATTTATTGGTGAATAAGCAAACTTTGCACTAATTTGGACATTGGCAGTGTAAAAGCCGCAATATCCATCATTCACGACGTCGTTCGTGATGTGACCGCAGCTCAAGAACACCATGTCTTAAGGTGAAACGTGTTTTTCAGTTCGAACAATCCCTTAATCATTACATACAGCCACCAACACCAAGCACACGTGATAACACACACACACACACACACACACACACACACACACACACACACACACACACACACACACACACACACACACACACACACATATATATATATATATATATATATATATATATATATATATATATATATATATATATATATATATATATATGTGTGTGTGTGTGTGTGTGTGTGTGTGTGTGTGTGTGTGTGTGTGTGTAGGGTAACACAGGAAGCACCAAGTTGTTGAACGTGAGAGGCTTCACTAATCTCAAATTCTTATATCGCGCCTGATCCCACACTTGTCAAGAATTGGCTGACAACCACTATTTTTACAATGGTCCGCCAAGTGGCTGGGTCAACAGCGAAGGGCCTAAGAAAAAAACATGCACTAAGAAACACGCTACGTGCTATGTTGAATGTGTTTTAGCGATTGTATGCAAGATATTGTTTACTTGTGGGCTCTGCTACATTAGCCGAACAGACCGATGCATAAATAATCGACTGAGGGAGCACGCTTACTCTTTAAAAGGCTCCGTTTCCAGCCACTTGGCGGACCATTGTAAAAAGTGTGGTTGTCAGCCAATTATCGACGTGTGTGATCAGGGGCGATATAAAAATCAGAGCGAGTGCGAGATTAGCGAAGCCTTCCACATTCAACAACTTGGTGCTTCCTGTGTTAGCGTACCCTCGATATTTCTTCGCGGCTGTGAAACTAGTTATCTGGGTCCTCTGATATGACTGGATCTTGGTAAGATAGGTCGTTTGGCGCATGTATGTGCGATTTTGCTCATGTTGCGTGGTTATGCACTGATTCTGTTTTTCCTATATATTGCAGTTGGTTTGCAATAAACTATGGTTGTCAGTTCAGCGCTTTGTTCTCGTCTCTTCTATCCCCTCCGGTCGTTTGCGCTGTTAAGCACTTCCTTCTTCTACCATGCAAGGCCAACCAGCGTAATCAAGCACTTTGTTAACGCAGATGTCGTGCACGCAACACATTCTGCGTTATAAAATAATTTACAAAGCACCAAAATCTAAACCTTGCTTAATATCATTTAATTATTCATTAAAAGTATTCGTTATTTTAAATGCGAAGCATTTCTTAGTGAACTTCGGCGGCTTTGAGCGTATGCATCTATCTAGCCGCTTACGTTTGGGTGCTCTCGTGGTCACCCGCGTAACTTGGCGTGAACCAAAATTAGCATGGGAGGGTAAGATGGCTTGACGAATATAAAGCGCTGGTTAAGACATGAATAATGTCACAATCCCGTCACGTACGTCATCAAACACTTCTCGCCAGACAGTGGCATATACCCACGGGTGGGTATGTGCCGCTGGTATGCGGGTATGTGCCACAGGTGATTTACACTTGGTGTCTACCCAGGAACGAAGAGAACACACATGGGCAATTTTAAAGCGCAAGCGTTAAGAAATAGACGACATCGCCGGTAACGTCGACCCGACGAATGCAAAGAATAAATGTCAGGGTTCCAGCTGGAATCGAACCCAAGCATTCTGCGTGGCAATAAAGCATTTTACCACAGAGCAACGCTAGGTCCCGCATCTACTTTTCAAACAGACGCTAATCTTCAAGAAACGTCAATAGTAGTTGCAGTGCTGCCTACCCAATTTTATAAACATCACATATGTACTCGTTTTATACAGCCGTCACGCCAGGTTAACGTCATTTGTGGTTAGTTGCCATGCGCTGAGGTTGAGTTATGTAGCAGTCCAAGGCCAGCATCCTCGCGTGCATCAGCGCTTCATATCGTGCAGCTTCTGGCGTTGCTATTACGCATGTTCCAGTGGGCATCGTTGCGCAAGTGCAAGCAACTGGTTATATGAACATCTGCAACTTTTCCACATATGTCTGTGCGTGCGACATTTGTACATAATGCCACGCTGTGTTGGGAGCAGAAGACGAGAGCGAAGAAGTGAATGGCAGCGGTGGCTGAGTAAACAGTCCTCCACTTCGAGTTCCTGCCTATCGTTTCCTCTCGCGACAATATATTTAGCGCCATTTCGTGACGTGTCGCTCAATAAAAAAAATTGCAACATGGTCCCCTTCCTTTCCTCGGCATGCTTCGCGTAACGTTGATTCTCAGGTATGTGGGATCTGCCATTTTTACTTTTTTTTCCTTAGTTGAACTATATTTTTGTTTTATACACTGTATTTACTTGCAATATTTTTGTTTCTTGTTTTTTATCTTGATACGTGCATTACTTTATTTGAGTTTTATTGCCCGAACTGCTGGTAACCTTCACCGAGGGTTCTGTTGTGGTTTAGTACCTTAGGCCCTCATCTGTATAGATTATGCATTGCAGTTATCCAATGCTGATCGATTGCATAAAAAAAACTCAGGCTTAGTAAGTGATTGTGATAGCATGTCGGTTGTGGTTGTTGGGTTCAGGCTCGTGCGTGGCGGTTCGCTGGACACGCGGCGCCATGGATGCAGCTGTATACGGGGGCAGTGCCACTTCTAGAATGTATGGTAAATCATATTCGCACTTCTGCACCATCTAATTATTTATTAACTTGCCGACATCAATAAATCTAAGATATCTTTATTTTATTCAAAAAATGATTTGTGGGGTTTAACGTCCCAAAACCACCATATGATTATGGGAGACGCCATAGTGGAGGACTCCGGAAATTTCGACCACCTGGGGTTCTTAAACGTGCACCCAAATCTGAGCACACGGGCCTGCGACATTTCCGCCTCCATCGGAAAAGCAGCCGCCACAGCCGGGATTTGAACCCGCGACCTGCGGGTCAGCAGCCGAGTACCTTAGCCACTAGACCACCGCGGTGGGGCATTTTATTAAAAAAATGCACTGAACGCATACTTAATTGTTAAGTATTTGATCGGCCTTTTACTCTATTTGTACCAGATTTGGCTTACCCCAGGTGGTCAAAATTTCCGGAGCCCTCCACTACGGCGTCTCTCATAATCAAATGGTGGTTTTGGGACGTTAAACCCCACAAATCAATCAATCAAACCAGATTTGGCTTATTTCTTATTGTATTTATTGTGTGTTTCTCAATTGTGTGTATTTATTGTGTGTTTCTCATGCCCTCTTGTTTTTCACTATGGTTTCTGTACTGCTTGTTTTCTTTTCACAGTTCAAACATGTGCCAATCCTGAATTGTTTTATCTATTTGTAATAATCACCTAGGGTCCCGATGCAGTCTTGCCCTTAGGGATCCTCATATGTACATTTTACGCATCCTTCTTTGTCATAGATATAGATAGATAGATAGATAGATTGATATATATATAGATAGATAGATGATAGAGATAGATAGATTAATCGGGTGGAGTTTAAAGGGTGTGTAATTTATATTCCCACGTTTACCTCGGTACTCACCTTCAAGAGCATGCATGCTGTCATGTCCACTACGGAAAGAGAGGAACGCTCTGGCGTCATGGCAAGCCGAAATATGCTTACGACGGGACGTTACCCGCTTGAAAACGAGTCCGCACAATGAACAAACTGCATCTACATGCACCAAAGCCAAAAGTTGACATATAGCGCATAGGAAAAAAAAAAAGCGCAGCTTGCACAATAAGCTGCGCAACCTTTGAACAGTGAAAACGAACGATTCTTAAGTGTATTTTGATTATTTGTAGGTTGTTTCTGTTCTGTAGGCCTTAGCATAGGTGATGCATGTCGTGTCTAGTTTGGTCGTTGGTAAAGGCCAGACCTGCAAGCCAGGATTTTTTTTCTTGGTGTCAGGGGGGGGGGGGGTGGCTTTTGTTGAAAGCTTAAAGAAAACACATTTTTATTATTTGGTCCTCGTCAAAACACCCCCTCCACCTGAATTTCGGGAGTGGGAAGAGGGGGCTCCCTCCTTGGCTGCGGGCTTGCCAAAGGCTTTACCTACACGCGATGCTTGTTTTTACGTTGATTGCCAGCACAGAGATGTCCGGCTTAAGCCACATACTGTGACAGAGACACTATGTCCAAGCTCCAGGTACAGAAGCTCGTTCTGAAACCGAACGGTCGCACCTCTATATACGGTACGTCGTCGTTGGTGCAGACCTTCCATTGCCGTTCGGGTTCTTCTCGTAGTCACGTTTGCCCCTTCCTGTTCTGTATAGTGTACTCTCACGATGTAGTACGCACACTCGAAGTCTTCGTCTCACCACTGTCACTTCGCAGCCGTTTTTCAGGTCTAACAGTTGCCTTTCGTGGACCAGTGGCGCGATTGACCCATGATGATGTTAGTTTTCTGATAGGCCACCCAAGTTTCTGTGGCACAAACCTGTTTGGCGGCTTAACTGTTGCCACATTCATCGACCATTGAATAAATCCTGCCATACTCATCAGCACTGGTCCACGAAAAGATTTAGTGGACCACGCAGTGGTGAGAAGTGGAATTTCCCACTTTATGTGGCAAGTACCCGTTTATGATTCTTTTTTTTTCCTGATAGGCCTGACAGTGGCCCACACCGACAGGCCACCCAAATTACTGCTATCCTAAACAGCGACGCTGTTTGGCGAGCGACGTTGACAGCGCGAAAGGTATCAAAAGTTTCTTATGACACATACCCGCATACTGCGGCTGAGATTTAGTTGAAGGTAAATCAAGTCATAATTGTGAATAGGTAAATAAAATGTCCATAAGGATGAACTGCGAGGAACAGAAGGTGAGTTTATTCTGAATCACACGAAAATGAAATGCCAGTTTTAGGACATGCCTCGTCTGTGCTTTAGCGCTATCTAAAGGAACTTCCATCATTCTTTCTTGTAAGCGTGACGTTTTAATAAAAGGGTAATTCGCCAATCACACATCCACGTACAGAGCCTTTGGCCACATGAAGCACACACCCTTCGCATACTAATGAAGGTGTTCATATATATTTCCCTAAAAGAAGACAGCTAGATGGAAAAACACTTTTTGAATGCGAAGCATTTCTTAGCGAACTTCGGCGACTTTGAGCCTATTTATCTATCTATCCGCCTATGACTTTAAGCTCTCCTGGCCGTTTGGATAGGGGTATCGATACCAGATTTGTATGGTACATGACGACCATATTTGATTAGTCATAACATGAAAATCATGACATATATGCCACGAATGTCATGATTTTCATTTCATGGTTTTGCTGCTCTTGCGGTGGTTTCGTTCACATGACATGTTGCAAAACTGGTAGGGCATGGCATGATTGCATGGCGAACACAAGCGAGAGACCCTAACATGAAATAATGACATGCGAGTCATGTAACAACATGGCTACATGCCACGCTCATGATGCGCTCTCGGCCATTTTGCTGGCGTCACATATACCACATTTGGTATTACGTTACATGAATGAATGACGAAAGTATCTGTCTCGTGCAAACATGATAATCATGAAATGCGTGTCATGTAACATTACTACATGCCACGCTCATGATGCGCTGGTGGCCGTTTCGCTAGCTTCACTTATACGAAATTTGGTATTACGGGTCGTGAAGGGATGACGAAGCCATGAGCCTGGTGCAAACAAGATAAACATGAGCTGCGTGTCTTATAACAATATGACTACATGCCACAGTCAAGGCGCCAATACACTTCGACGTGACCAAGCGGGCGTGTGCTCCGGCGTTCGTTTCGTCGCGTCACGCCAGCGTTGCCACGCCAGGCGGTGGTCCTGCCATATACTCGCAGGCGCACGCCACGTTGCGTTGCTTTGACGCATGCGCGTTTCAGTGAGTCCGGCATACCTCTGGCACGATAAGAGGGAGACACAGTGTTGTCTGGGTACGCATTGGCGTCAAATGCAGCATGTCGCATTTCGCGGCGGTTGCCGTCGGGCCGCGACGACGGACGCTGGTCGCGCCGGTCGCGCTTATCGTCGGACTACAGAGTGCTCGCGTTTTGCTAAAGTAGCGTCGCTGTGCCTAGCGTGCGCGCGTGTTATCGTTATGTTGGAGTATATTAGGCCCTTCATGATGCACTCGCGGCCGTTTCGCTTGCTCCACATATACTAAATTTGGCATCACGTGACTTGAATATATGACGAAAGGGAACGACACATCCAAACATAATAATCATGACATGGAAGTCGTGTGTGTACGGCATGATTTACCTTTACCTCTTAACATTGTGGTGATTTGAAAGTGGCATATCAACCTTCCTAATTCGTGCTTCGCATATTATCGATTTCCACTTCACGTGGGATTTGCCAATATTTAAAATAGCTGATTCGAACGCTCTGTACGTTCGAGAGTCACGGAACACTGACCGAGGTCATACTTTCGCGCAGCTAGCCCACAGACAGGCGTCATATTTATTCGCACATCCCAAACAACGCTTAACAATAGTTGCTGTTGCGGCCAATGATTACAACGTTTTATTTCTAAACAAGATCTCCAAGAAGGACTCAACCCCTGGCGACCATACATTGTTCGCAACGTCTGGACGAGCACGATGGTGACCACGGTCGAGTGCGGCCATCTGCGTGGGCGACAGTCCCCGCATGGTCAGATGGGTCGCCGAGAAGAGGTTGCCCTTGATAAAGCGTTCCTTCACGACGGCCGCGGCCTCCGCGTCCCCGCAGGGTCCGACGCCCTCCAGGTGGGTCGCCACGAGTCCCACCTTGCGCGCCAGACGTCCCGTGACCAGGAGGCCCTCGTCCTGGTCCTCGCTCTCGTCGGCCAACGCCGGCTGCATCCGCAGGAAGTCTTCGGACTTGGCCACGTACGCGCAGCCTTCCAGATGGTCGCGGCCCGCGTAGGCGCGGCCGAACACGCGCGGCGGCCCGGCCGGCCAGCTTTCCAGGACGTCCAGCAGCGCGAGCACCTGCACGTGCGTGTCGTCGGTGACGCGAAGGGCCCACTGCGACGAGTGCATGTGCATGGGCACCCACTCGACGATCATGGCAGCCACCGAGGACGACCGAGGACGGCCGCCGGACTCCCAATCGGTGTGGGCCACGATGTCCTTGAACGCCTTGTACTCCTTCTGAGCGAAACATCGCAGTAGAGACATGCGAATGATTATTGCACTAAAATTTGCGCTCAAGTCGCACGCGCACACACAAGCGCGTTTGCATTTCGAATGCGGATATATTTGTTTTATTTTTTGATAAATATAATATACTGTTTAATACATGGTATACTGTAAATATGACATTCATGGCTTGAATTTTCGTACATGTCTGTACCATTACCTTTGATGTCGTGCTATTGTCTTATTGTAGCGTTACTGTTTGTTCTGTGTGTGCGGGTGGGCAGGTGCACGCGTTGACGCCTCAATTGGCCGCCTCCGCCACATTGGATCGACTTTGGCGACTATCACGTGTTCATCGTTGTATATCTGTTACTAATTAAGCTGCTTATAAATATGGTCTACACGTTTCTATAAGCGTCCTTTTCGTTATGCTGACTAGGTTGATACATTGCTGGTCCGGCGCTGTTGTGCACGCCAGGGCTATGCTACAGCTACCCACTATTGTATCTGTTTACAACGCTGTTTCTCACGTTATTTCCCACTGCATATAGCTTTTGAACATGCCTATTTTCGCATACATTCACTTTTACTTTTCTCAGGCATCACTTCTATCACTTATCGTTGTTAGAGAGCTCATTAAAAAGATTTACTGAATGATTCAAAATATACACGGATAATTCCCTTTGCGTAATCGCTTCTGAATGAGTAAGAACAGTCAGTTTTCGTTTGGATTAAAAAAGAAAATTAAGGCAGCTCTACTTAATAGTGGTGTTAGGCATGCAGGAAATGAAAAGCTCGGCACAGTTGTTTCTCTTCGGTTTTCCCTTTCTCTCCTCTGTTTCTTTCTTGCTCTCTTTGTCACGTTTTTTTTCTGTCTTTTTTTTCTCCCTTTCTATTTCCATTTTTCATTCTATATTCCCCTCTTTATTTGTCTCTCATTCTGTTTCCCGCTGGTTACCTCTTTTTCTCAGTTTTTATGCGTGATTTTCCCTGCATTGCGTGAAGCGATGACATCATAGGTCAGCCCAGGACCCTAATCTGCTCCTCGTTGAAAAGGTCGTCTTCTAAAAGTTTTGAGCTCCGTGCTTCCATTTGGGCCTGCTTTCTGGCTGCACTCCACTCGTGTCTTTGTATATGCTCTCTCTCTCTCTCCCTCTCTCTCTCTCTGCCTCATTGTTTATGTTACTGACGGTGCTTAAGCACCGTCAGTAATTATTATTTGCATTAGTAGGCACAAATTCTGGAGCTCACTCACACTCACGAAATATACCTTGCGTTTTGGACTCACCAAAGTGTTACCGAGCTGGACTCACTAGGACTCAAACTCATCAAAGTTTCCGTAGACTCCCGAGTTCGTGAGCCACGTACTCGGTGCAATGCTTGGCGCATTTTGATATACTACCTTCGAATACGAGTTATGAGTGGTTGCAAACTAGTATAAGGACGTTTCTATTGAAAGAAATAACGGAAGATATTACTTATTAAGAACTTTCTGAGAAGAGGCCGGGGGAAGGGGTGATGGGGGGGGGAGACCTGAGTGAGTCGATTCATGAGTGAGTTCGCCGTCCTGTGGTTACCTGTACTTAGCCTGTGCGTTGTGTTATTGCTGAATTTTAGCCATTCTTTTCGTTATATTTATTATGCCGACACAATCACATGTTTTTATTATTATGGCTGTAGGTGTTTTCATTATTTCGACGCAGGCAGGTATTCCGACCTCGGGTGATTCATCGCATTATTAATCTTGTCATTATCAGTGTTGTTCTACGGCTGCTATACACCTTTTCGCAGGAGGGAGAATACGCCGCCGTGTTGGGATGCGCGCGTGAGTACAATGGCCAACGTCACAGCCTCGGCGGTGGACTTTTGGGGGGTCACGACGATTTGTGCAGCCTAGAAAGGGCTCGTTTGCAGGAATCCGTTTTTAAAAAGGTCTATCAGCCTGCTTGGACAGAAGCTCTTTCAGACACAAATAAATTCTCTTGAATGTAATCAACTGGTTGTAACCAGTCATGGGGCCCCGCCGCGGTGGTCAAGTGGCTAAGGTACTCGGCTGCTGACCCGCAGGTCGCGGGTTCGATTCCCGGCTGCGGCGGCTGCATTTCCGATGGAGGCGGAAATGTTGTAGACCCGTGTGCTCAGATTTGGGTGCACGTTAAAGAACCCCAGGTGGTCGAAATTTCCGGAGCCTTCTACTACGGCGTCTCTCATAATCATATGGTGGTTTTGGGACGTTAAACCCCACATATCAATCAATCAATTAACCAGTCATGGGCACGTTACCAGTAAAAAGTAACACTGTTACAGTTACAGTTACTGAAGGCAAAAAGCAACTCTCTTACAGTTACAGATTTTGTAAAAGTAACTTGTTACAGTTACAGTGAAAAAGTAACGTCATTATTTTTCCGTTACTGTGTAAAATAAGTAATTGATTACAGAACAAATCATAGATTTGAATGAATAATGGCGTATAGGAAGGCGTGCAGGTAATGAAAGTTGCATGTTGTGAAACCCTAGACGAAAAAAAAAACTAAATGTCGGTCAATATAATGGCTTCCAGGAGAAGTATTGCTGTGCCTGGCTCTTCTGCCGCAACGTTTCTCTGTGGTGCATCTAGCTATTTTTATTAGGACGTACCACCGTCTCGGGGCACCAGTAGTCCCCCATCGCAGATGTGGCGCTTTCATAGACGTCCGGACGGGTCCGATATTCGAAAAGCCGGTTGAATTCACGATTGTCATGGTTTACTCCGTCTGAACTATTAATAACAAAGTTTCCTATTGTCCAGTTGTGTTCAACAAGCTCCGTCTACAAACGCATTAAATGGGTGAATAAACTAAGATTTGCTTTCGCGCCCTTCCTCGTCATTTACTGCCCATTTCGTCGAAGTCTCTTCACAATTCCCGCATTTGCCTGCAGGTGTGTAGGCGTGTGGACTGATCATCTGCAGGTGTGCGGTTCTTTAGTTTCGCGGGCCTTGACGGTTGGGGTTAAAAACTGTTGGTATGGCCAGAGTGCGCTTAACTTTCCGAACAGGATCTGATACACCTTGGACATAGCGAGTGCACACAACGAACTTCGTATGCAGGGGAACACGTGGTTGATGCACGGGAACTATGGCAGGACGTTTGTTATAAGGATACCCAGAAAAAGTGCATGGAGACGTGCATGCTGAGGGAAACGGGTGCAACGAGTGAAGACCACGTCCACTGGGTCTATTCCCCAGATTCAAGGTGTATTATACCGTGTTCCCTGAGCTTTGCATTCGCTGTGCACACAAACCGCTTCTAAGCCTCTAATGGCGAATTCCATTGGGAAAGCTGGAGCAGTCAAAAGCACCATGAAAGTGCTCTCTTCGGAGCCGGTGCGTGTCAGTGGTTGAACAGGTGGAGGAGCACTGTCATCCATTGGTAGGGCGAGAGTGCTTTTGCATCGCCGAAAGAAGCCAGGAGGAGATTGTAGCGCTCTCGCCTGAAAAGCAGAGTAGGCGCAGTACAACGAATCACGTGGCCCTTGAATGTCACAGTCTCCGAATTTTTCTTCAGCCGGCAGGTGTGGCGGATATGGTAGCAGCCACGTGCACTTTGACACCGCTGTTTTGTAGGGGTTGCCACGATAACAGCTGGGCGCCTGCCGAAATTGTCATTGCACAAACATACTAGGTATTAGGATAACAAAGAGCGTGTGGCTGGCAGGTTTTACGTGTATTTTGATGCTGCCCCACGGAGATTATGCTGGGGCTTGGAATGTTTTGACCACATGGTCTCCCCACTCATCACCCCATTCACCTGCCCTCTGGGAGTGCCCCGCATTCCATTGGCAGGGTGAGTGGTCCTGCTGTCAGTGCTCTGCCCCCCACTCCTCACTGCCCGGCCCCTCTACTCCTGTTCCCTCTATAGAATTCGTCATAAGCCTCTTTCACTCCAAGTAGAACTTTCACAATCAGCTACAAACACGTTTTAAATGATAGCTTCAGGCTTTCAGCAGTTTTACGCTGCTGTTTTCTAGCCACCTATCAAACGCGACTTGCTGGAAGCCTCAGATGGAGGAATGCTCCACCGGAATGCCAAGAAAAGGGACAGGAGCTCAAGTGACAAAAAGGTTATATAGATATTCACCTTGCCCCCCCCCCCCCCAAAAAAAAACAAGGGAGGGAGCACGTGAACTTGGCAAGGTATGCAGTGGAGACATGTCTGATTTAGGACATGTAGTTTTACGAATAAACATACCCTCCAGACACACTGGGCTTCAAACCAGCCAGACAGGTATTTGTCAAATACCTTTCCCTTTAGACATGTAGTATACAAGTAAAAGTCCGAACTCGGTCTTGAGCAGGAAGGATATTCCTTTTAGCGATCTGTTCCCTTAAACTGCGATGGGAGCCGTGAAAAGTCGAGAGGTAAAGAGGATATTGTAAAAAAAAAAGTTCGAAAAAATGAAAAGCGTTTAACGTGGACTTCTAACGAGTGTGGCTGTTGGATAACTTTTTACAAAAACAAAAGTAACTGTAACTGTATTTTTCGTTACAGTTACTCAGTAAAAAGTAAGAGTGTTACAGTTACAAGGTTCTCTAAAATAAAAGTAACTAGTTACAGTTACAAGTTAAAAATGTAACTAGTTAACGGTTACTATCTCAGATGCGCGTGATCATGGCAGTAAATTCTGCGCTTACACTTTTAAATGAATATTCGTAAGTGATTCAGTTATTTACTTAATATTTGTAAACTATTAATTTATAACTATTTTGATCGCACAGAGCTTCATATAACCAACGCCTCCTCTATTTTATCAAACCCGGCATCCTGTTCACCAGCCTCCGTACCCTTTAGATCGGGCGGTGGCTAGCGCCATAAAGCCGTAACACTTAATGAACGAAAAACTACATTTATTTTTTCCCTTTAAATAGTGAGGTTGAGGATTCGTACTTTGCAGTGAAGGGTTTAATTTTCACTCGTGCCTTGACTTTAGCCACCAATCAGATAACATCCTTCTAGTTAATTCTACCCGCTTAAAGCCTATTTTGCCCTCCCTGTCCCTAAACCCCAGTGCTTTGAAAAACTCTGCGCCATAATCCTGAACTATAGGGTGAAGCCCTTTACAGAACGTTATCAAGTGTACGGCAGTTTCTTTTTACTCTTCACACGCACTGCATACCGTGTCTACCCCTTCGTATTTGGCCCGATATGCCTTGGTTCGCAACACTCCCGTCCTGGCCTCAAACAGTAGATAACTACCCCGAGTATTATCATAGATCCTTTCCTTGGCAATTTCCTGCTTAAAAGTTCGATAGATCTCTAGTGCGGACTTCTTAATCATGCCAATTCTCCACATATAAGTCTCAGCTTCCTTCACCTTCTTGTTAACCGATAATTCTTTTTGGTTTGACCCCCTGCTGTTTTCTAAGTATTTACCAGTCAATTTTCTGGTTCACTTCCTCCATTTTGTATCGACATTCTTCATGTACAAGTAGCTGAATACCTTCATAGCCCAACGCTCCTCCCCCATTTCTCTCAATCGCTTCTCAAACTTGATCTTGCTGCTAGCTTCCCTGCCCTCAAAGCATGTCCATTCCATATCACCTTGTACTCTCTGATTTGGTGTATTCCCGTGCGCTCCTAAGGCAGGCCTACATATTCCACGTTGCTTAATTTCTAATCTTGCTTGAACTTCTGATCTCATGCACAAGACCGCATTGCCGAACGTCAGACCAGGAACCATGACCCCTTTCCACATTCCTCTCACAACATCACACCCATTGTAATTCCACAGTGCCCTGTTTTTCATTACCACTGCATTCCTGTTACCTTTAGTCGTCACGTATATTTCGCGTTCCCTTAGGTACTCGGCCCCATTGTTTATCCATACGCCCAGATATTTGTATTTATCTGTTACCTGTAGCGTGACTTCCTGTATTCTGAGCTCACTACCTTCATTGTCATTAAAAATCATCACTGCGTATTTTTCTTTACTGAATCTGAAATGTAACCTATCTCCCTCATTACCGCAGATGTCCACCAATCTCTGCAAATCTTCCTTGTTGTTCGCCATTAGCACTATATCATCTGCGTACATCAATGCTGGTAGTGCCTGTTCAATGAGGTGAGGGTACCTATCATATGCAGTGCCTCACAGCGGTAATCATATGAAGTGTTTTTTTGTTCAGTTGTGCACAGATTCATGGGGTGGGCCCCGCCACGGTGGTCTAGCGGCTAAGGTACTCGGCTGCTGACCCGCAGGACGTGGGTTCGAATTCCGGCTGCGGCGGCTGCATTTTCGATGGAGGCGGAAATGTCGTAGGCCCGTGTGCTCAGATTTGAGTGCACATTAAAGAACCCCAGGTGGTCAAAATTTCCGCAGCCCTCCACTACGGCGTCTCTCATAATCATATGGTGGTTTTAGGACGTTAAACTCCACAAATCAATCAACCAGATTCATGGAGTGGCATCTTGTATTCCTCGTGTTCACAATATTGGTGGTCACACTGGCTCTGCAAACGATACTTGAGAGATAGCGTGTAGCCGTTCGTGGCGCTATGTGGGCAACCAATCGGAAAGGGTGACTGCAACGCTACTGCATAGACAAACGCCCTGACGTGGCGGTGGCATTGCCTCCAGCCACGAATAAGAAGCCCGAAGGGACAAATCCGACAGGCGTATGATAACCAATTTGTCACTTACAGCTGGATTGTTCGCCGAAATGTGTATTGTTCGAGTTACATCACTGTGTAAATATATGACTTTTTTACATTATTTTTTTGTTCTACCAGGTGAATTTTGTTCAGAAACGTAACTGATGGAATAACTCGGCCTTGTTATGACCGTAATCCGTAAAGTCTTTTGGCCTTTGTGAACTCAACGAAAATATTTCTATGCATTCCAAGCAAGGATGTGGGTTCATTTCCTATGAGCAAGACGTGAACGAGAGATCCAAGACTGGTTCGAGCGAAGCAAAGGCATGAGCCAAGAAAGGCCATCGTGAGCTCGACTTTATGCAAGGCTTTCGAAGCAAACAAGGAAGCAGCTGGGCCATTTTCGAGGTCACCGAGGATCTGGAAAGATTTGCAGTTTGGCCTGAAAGCTAAAACCAAACTGGTTGTGGCTGCACCTTGCGAGGAGAAGCGGATCCCCGGATATTCGCAACTAAGCCCCAGCTTCTAGCAAACAACGAGGAATGGAATGTGGGGTTGAAGGAAAGGAAAAAGGCACTATCTGCTGCAGCCCTTGCGGTAGCCGGCCTCGACGACGTGGGATTAGTCGACCACTCCTCCTTCCCCCTTTCTCAATAGGATCAGCTGAATGGAGTGGCATGTTTTGAAGATATGCTGGCGGACCACTACATTGTCCTACCCGAACGCAGTCAGGCAAGTTTGACACGTGTACCGGGAGCCGGTTTTTCGAACCTCACCCGACTGCCAGAAGAGTCTTGGAAACCAAGGTCATCGAAGATCATTGCACGCGCGGGAAATTTTGGTGACGTGTGCGAAACGTTGGTGCAGTCTGTTTGTGACCATATTTGGGCATCGTGTAGACTGTGCCCTCTCCACGTGCATTGTGTGGTGTCTTTCCACGCAATCGTGAGTGGAGCACCTAAACTAGGGTCCATCGAGAGCCGTATTGGCAGAAGCCATGGACAATGCGCCCAGGGTTAGCAACGCGGCGCTATATAAACGGAAGAATTTTGTATATTTTAAGTTCTACAGTTCAACAGTTCTCCTGTACAGTTCTGATCACTTGATCACCTCCTTTCTGATTCTCGTTACTAACCATGTAAATAAATTGTCGTTATTACGAGCGCCTCATCTAACTTGTTTGACGATGGGTCCTAGGACGGGGGCCCGCTACCAAACTGAGACCCGCAGGACCCGGAGTCGCAACAGCCTGAAAGGGTTAAAACCATATGCCAGAACGACGATTGTTATAGCGCGAGCTCAGAATGGCGACAAGAGGACAAGAATATGAGCGCTCCCAACTGAGTTTACCGTGCAGAGTGCGAAAACATATAGGAGACAAAAAACCATGTCACAAGACGATCAATGCAAAAATGGAAGGAAAAAGACAAAAAAGAAACACCAAGCAATAAAGTTAAGGAAACGGCACTGAAGGCTAAAAGAAGTATCACCAGTTGCGCGCCGATACTTTCGAGGAACCTTGATCCCTTCTCGGATAGAGACGCGGAGGGCTTGTTAACGCATGAGTCCTGATCGCGCGCATTTCGTGCAGCCTCGATGATGATTCGGGGGCAATAACCTCCGTGCTTATACAGCGTCACTGTGTCATTGAAAAGAGGCACACAGGTGCACGCATGCAGTGCTGTGCAAAAACCCATCTTTCCGGTTTCTGACATTGTTTATCTTTCTTTTAGTCTTCAGTTCTTTTTAGTTCTTTCGACATTCAGTGCAACTTTTGTTTCAAGTTTTTTTTTTCGTTTTGAAAGTTTGAATTTAGCACTCGTCGTCTTGTCCTTTTCCCATCGTTCCGAGCTCTCGATATGACAATAGTCATGACCCACCGAAATAGCCCAAACCGCCACTCTTCTCAAGTACCTATGCCAAACTTTTTCATCCGTTTCTGTTAGTTATGACGGTTATACGTACAAGCGTATATCGGCGCGACGGCGAAGCAATGACAATACCTTAATGGCGATGATTTGCTCTCGTCCGCGAGGCAAGCGCAAGAAAAAGACGACCCGCAAGGTGCAGTTCGGATACTGGTCGAGCCAGCCCCAGGTGGCGCGTATGGCGTTCCGCTGTGCCCTGCGGTCGGGCGCCGTGGGCACGAGCACGTAAAGCTTCGGGCAGAGGGTCCAGGTGCCGTGCAGGTCCATCGCGATGTCCGGAAAGTCCCAGAAGACGGAATCGTCGTTGCCTCCGCCGGTGGACGACCGCTGTCCAGACGCCGTGCGCCACACCAGCCGACCGCCCAGCGGCCACCGGGCATCGCAGTCTCGGCAGCCGATGACCATCTCGGCCCTGGGATTGCCGGTTGGGCGCGTGGTGGTCTTCGAGGGCGCATCGGGCACTGCGGGGACAGCACTCACTGACTGAGTAACTGATTGACGCTCACAGACTGGCCGATGTTCGCAAAGAAACTCATTACACTGCAATTAACATTTACAGGAGAGAGAGAGAACTTTTCTCACGCTTTTCTTGGCTTCATTATCTCTTGGATTCACGTTGTTGCGTGAAATTAAAAAAAAGTCCCCCGTAAATAATATCCATTCATTTCTGCTCCCCATTTAAACCAATGAAAGCTAGCCCGAATGAGATGACCATTGAAAACAGCCGGATTAGCTAGGTTATAGAATTCCAAGAGTAGTGAAGCTATAATCAAGGAATCATAATGAATAAGTACTCAACTGCTCATACATGGTCATAGAGTAATAGAAACTGACCTTCAGAAACGCAGCTGATTGCACAACAATCATTTCTGTGGTTGTATGTGCCCAAACCACGACGTAAATAAGAGGCGCGCCGCAGTGGAAGTTTTTGAAAATTTCAACACCATTGGCATGCGTGACGAGCATCAAAATACACAGGCCACTTTGCCTTCATAGAAAGGCGACCAGGACGGCCGCATTCCAACCGGCGACCTTCAGTTCAGCAGCTACTGTGGTGACTTTGCAGACGCACCGGTCGCCCAAATGATTGCACAAAGCGTGCAACAAAAAAAAATTTCATGAGGAGCTGATGGAAACAATGTTTTTTTGCTCTAATGTGCAAGAAAATTCATTCCACATTTCGCGTTGCATCAACTTTTCGTCGTATGTGGGTTGGAATTCACGAGGGCAGCAGCGGCCGGTTTAATTCCTGTGTAGGTACATATTTAAAAAAAAAGCGCAGCTTGAAGTAAGCACGAGTATAGTCTGAATGCTTGTGTGCCCATCACATCTTGTGTGCTTTCGTTCCTGAACTGTGTTACTTCAAGCCGAAGGAATGCATAACAAAAGTAAAACCTACAATCAGAGCAGAATGCGGAACCTTCGCTTTGACAAAACTTGAACTCAGGCAGTCCTTTTTTTTAGTCGGTTACGCCACGCTTCGTAAGTGGTCGACCACTCATTTTAATCGATATACGACGCTGTAAGTCAGTTACTTTATTTGCAAGAAATAACTGTCGCAGCGCCGGAGGCGTGCGCACGCAGGTTCCCCGTTCAGGCGGAGGGGGTGAAGGTTTGTCTGTGCAGCACTCCTCCTCTCTCTATTATGTTCATCTATTAGGCTTAGTGCCCCCCCCCCCTGCTTTCTTAGATGATAGGGGGAAAGGGGTGTGGCTGCGCCCTCCCCCAGTTAGCTACATTCTCACTGACCTAAAAGAAAAAAAGTTGTGCGAAAACCTGTTTGATGCTGACACATACCATGGTGTTAAGCCAATCAATATAAATGAAAAGGGGTTTCTAATTAATACCCAAAGCACACACCTTTGTGTTACAGCAAATGCTACTCTAGAGCTTCTGCATGTGTTCGACGTGAACAAAAAAGGGTAATATGTTCGCAGCAAACAATGTTAATTAAGCTCACACCGCATTCGTCATCTCGCGATACTTTCGCTTTCTTTTTTCTCGTTTTCCTTCCGATACTACTCCCAACCTTTGCTGTTCATATTAGACGGTCGTTGTGGCATTGAACGAAGCCACGCACGTATACATGAGCCCACGACACTGCAATCAAGCGAGCTTCAGTGTACGTTTTACGGGAAGTCACCAACATGGGCCCATACGTATAACAACAACTTCATTTCCGTAGAAGATGCGTGTTTCTTCTTTGCCGATTGCTGTTGTTCTTTTCGCACAAGCACTTGAAGATCACTTTCTGCCGTTCTTTACGAGCAGCACAGGGATTTTCATATTGGGTCCTGTGGAACCTGCAGGGGTTCCGTCAGAGACATATACTATCGGGTTGCGGGAGCGGCCAAAACGAGTGCAGCCCGCCGGCGTTTCAACCCCATTAGCAACTAAGTTATCTATTTAGACAAGCAAAGTATGGGTTCTGCGGCTCTCTGAAAAAGCCGTGGGGCTACCCCAAGGCCAGAAAGTTTGTTGACCCCTGTTTCGGCATATGTTTGAAGCGCATACTTTCAGGACATGCACAGGTACCGCGATAGCAGAGTTTTTCCCATTCTGATGCTGGATATGTGGCGCTGGATACGGTACGCGTTACCACCACATTAAGGGATCCCAATAATTGCGAGAAAAAAAAGACGTGGTGTATCGTAAAATTAATTTACCTGTTTTTATGGCGTCAACTCGCTTGATAATTGATGGTAGGGTAGACGCGGACAAAAGAAGGCACATTCGAGACAACACCGCATGCGCCTTTTTTTGTCCGGGTTTTTAGCCTGCACTACCACCAATTATCATGCTATCATACCAACAAGCCCACATCGCCACCCTCGATAATTTTTTTTTTGCAATGCCTACAACTCGAGCTACGTCGTATATGTGAGCGATCTGCGTATTCTATCAAGTATACTATTTCGAAAGCGAGAACGGTGTGCGCGCTCACCCGGGTAATCTGCGAGAGTCTCCTCCGTGGGGACCTCGGTGACGTCGAGAAGCGTGACGTGGACGAGCGGGGCCTCTTGGG
Organism: Rhipicephalus annulatus; assembly: GCA_013436015.1. Classification (NCBI taxonomy): domain Eukaryota; kingdom Metazoa; phylum Arthropoda; class Arachnida; order Ixodida; family Ixodidae; genus Rhipicephalus; species Rhipicephalus annulatus. Next base: position 785,314 of record WOVY01010701.1, on the reverse strand, counting down.
CGAAGAGCAGGGTCACAGCAAAGCCGATGGCCGCCAGCAGAGGAAGCAGCACGAAGAGCGAACACTGGACGCACAGCAGACAGCCCTGCGACAGAGAGCAGGCCGCTCTGTCTTTACGTCATCGCCATGTATGAACTGTTCCTAAACTATCAGAACGAAAGGTGCTGTAGTGAAGAAGACGACACTGAAGCAAAAACAACCAGGCTGGCTCTTTGGGCGCCGCCATAGTCCTCTCTGGTGTTGTTAACGTGCGTGAACCCCAAAAATGCACCGCCGAGGCTGTGACGTCAACTTTTCTGTGCCCATGCAACAGCACAGAAAAAAGGGGATGCTCGTCGCTGTTAAAATAGTCTATACGATTACTATGGCATTCTACTCGTACAAGATATACGGGGCACAATCTTGGATGTCGACAATCAAATTCAAAAATCGGTTAAGGACTGGATGATGAGCGATAAAACAAAGAGCCAATTAAAACTAAGTTGTAGACCACCTGTGAAATGTAGTTTTAAGCAGCTATATTCTCCACATGAAGTTTCACGCTTGATGAGAGAGCAGATCCAAAGCGTCCCCAAAGGCTTGCAAAAGCAGCTCTGAAGACTATTCAGAAGAAAACACGGTAGCATTTATTTTACATTTAGGCACTACGCAGTATAACTGGAGTTGAGCAGAACAGCAATAGACCACCGATTAACAGTTGGTCTATTACAGCTGGAGGGTATATATGTATACCAAAAGAAGGAAAGGGATGTACAGGATTAGGTGGCGTGATGAAATTACAAAAATGTGTAAGCAGAAATGGTGCGATGACTTAGTACAACTTTAGATCGACGGAGAAGCATTCGTTATGCATTGAATTTATGTCTTCTGATGACCACAAAGATACCGCGTCAGTATATATGCGCCTGACAAAGTTGTGTAGTCCTGTTGAACTATTGACACAAAAAAGAAGATAACGTGAAACGTACAGCAGAAGGAAAATAGACGGGTCCACTTTTTGTCCCCGAGAGATAATATATTTGGCATCGATGTGCAGTGTTTACGAGAGCGATAAGTTAGATATGCGCGGGCACAAAGGGTAAGTTGGAAATGGTGATAGATGCTGGAGGGCACGCTATGTATGTAGACTGTGCTTAGCAGATGTAGCTAAACCGTATAGTCACTTTTATGGAAGTAATAGAGACCATTGGAAATGTTAAAGATTAGCAAAAAACAAATATTTGCAGCTCTTATGCCTGGTACACGTTTTCGTAACACATTCATTGAAAGATAAGTTACATTCAGATAACGAACCTAGAAGAGCCTCCTATAATGATCCAGATGTGACATTTATTGCAGCAATAACGTTATAGTATAAGGTGGCTCTAGAGTGTTTTGGTCTCAGCTAATCCCCGCACATGAGCCAATGTCTTTCTTAGACGTATACAGGACAGGATGATTGAGATAACACGATACAGCGAAAGGATGGGATACGTACATTATGCAACAAAGCCACAATTTCAGAAATAACCAAGCGTTCTTCGGAATAATGTTCCTGCTCAAATAAACGTGCCAAGACCATTGTTTCACAGCTCTTCAACTTGCATAATCGACAGCAGCCTGCAGTTATAGATGGCGCGCGCATACCCACCAGATCGACGCAGCCGATACGGAGACGTTTCCTTGCAACGGTCCACCACAGCCAACTGCGACGCAGCATGTTGAGCACATGCACGACGGGCACACTGCCGAGTAGAGGCCTCGGTTTCTTGGAGTGCAGCTTTGGTTTCTGGTGGCGGTGCGATTGTAATAGGCACTAAATTTATGGCTCGGTAGAGAACACGACCTTCAGGCAACACGCAACTACTTCTTCTTCGTCTTTACCTTCATGCCTCCTGTTTGTGAGGGATGCCGGGGTGGACATTCTTGCAAATTTTTAGTAATGTAAGCCTTGTCTTTAATGTGACGAAAGTGTTTCAGTTTTTGCACGCACACACACACACACAAATCAGTGGATTCCACACCATGGAAATCGATGCTATGCAAGCATGCGTAGGGAAGGCGACTGTGATGAAAATTTTATTCACCGGAACGAATATACGCTAAATATGTATGTACTAATGTTGTACGCGCACACATATCTCGAACGGTCGCATATGCTTTATATAATCATTTGTTCACACTTGCTTAACGATGCCGACAGCAACAGGGGTATTACCAACATCAGTAGCGGTAAGCTGATATGTAGTACTAGCGCTTGCGAGGGCGGTAGCACCGGATAATGCTTCATAAGACCAACTTCAGTGGACGGTGCTTAATTACAATTAAGGTTAACCCGACGTTAAAGTTAAAAAGAGCCAAATGTGCTTCAACTGACACTGCAGAAAAACGCGCTTTTTTTTGCTACTGACAATATGGTGAAGACCTTGTAGACTGCGCCAACAAAGTTTTGAGAATGTTTTCCTGTCTTATAAATACATTAAATATATACTGCGGATAAAATATATATCGCCCACTATCATCGGTATGCAGCAGTGAAACTTGTATTTGGCTTTTATCGACTGGAAAAAGTCATTTGGGCTTGACTTAGCTCGTAAAAGAAGTATAAAATGAGTCGAATGTACGGTAGCATTATTTTATAATAAATTAGCTTAAAACAGCGTGGCTAGACGATTCTGAAGACTGACCTGGTTGTTTCTAACCCTTAGAGATAATGCAGGTTGCTTCTATAGGTCGTTACTATAGGCTTTAGCTGGAAGGCGATTCTATAGGTTGTTTCTACCTCAGCGCTGCAGAGGGGCTAGAATTAAAGGGAGAGAGAAATAACATTTATTTATACATCCGGCGTGTAGGAAGTCCCCGGTCTCGCAGGGCGCGGATGTTCCCTATCTCAAGATTACGGTTATTAGAGTCCAATAATCTCAGAGCCTAGACCTCGAGGATGTTGTGCTTCGACTAGGCGACAGTTATTCGGGTGCCCCCGTGCCCGTTAGACGGGTCGTCAGCTCCTTTTCTCCGTTGTTTCGCCAAAGCCTCCTTAAGCACAGTCAGTCACAGATATGAAACGAGAACATTGGCGTACAGGCAGGGGCAGAACCAACGCGATGTAAGGGGGGGGGGGTGCTGGATCCTTACAAACTTTACGCCTCCCCCCCCCCACCCCCCGCTTTACTCCCCCAAGAGCAAGCATATAGTCAAAACACAACGCACATGTTAACGGCCTCCCTGCCCCCCTGAAGGAACTCGCTTGCCGTCAGTTCTGACCCCGCCCCTGGGCTTAGGCATTCCGTATAGATCCGAGGTATTCTTGCTGTTGTCTTACAGTTCTCTGGACGTATTCGAAGTTTTCGGCTCCATTGTTGGGTTAACTGCCATTTGTTGGTTAACTCTATTGTTGGTTAACCTGCAATTTGCTTGGATAACTGTTATCGTCTTCGTTTTTAGTGAACAAGTGGCGATTAGTGCTACCCGATTCTTGGCCGATCCCCCAGGGTGGGTCTGAGCGACAAGTTTAGGATCTACGTCTACATGAAATTCACCCATGCAGTCCTGTGGCAGACCCGTATATGATAATGACTGTTTTCAGAATATACACAAAGGAAGAAAAGGAAAAAAAAAACGCCATGCCTGCGCGGAAGGCGCAGCACAGTCACAGCAAAAGCTATAAGAGCGGCCTTTCAGAGCTTTTCCTAAACACTCATTGAGTAACCGCTGGAAGCACATTTTCTTGATGCCCACTATGGTTATTAACAAAAACTTTAAGGTAGTACACCGGCACTCACTATGCTATTTTTCACCATTCTTCTGAGCAGCGTGGTATCCGCTAAACTACTGCGAGGAATTTCGTGCCAATTGCGCATGCAGTGGCTGACGACGATGAGGAATCATGCCTGAAGTGGGTATGCGCCACAGTTATTAGCTGAACCAAAACAAGCTTTTGTAATGGGTCGAAGCACTGAATGACCCACTCATTACGCTAATCGCATTGTGTGACGACTGCTTGTTCTTTCGCCGTTTCAAAACGCTTTACAAGTCTATTAACGCGATTGCTTTCGCGACATCTAGCCTGCTTAAGGCAAGTTTGCCAACATGTTCCAAGCAGCGGCGTGGTTGAGTGGGAGAATACTGGGCTGGCCCTCAGCGGACCCGGGATTGAGCCCCACTGTGTTGTTGTACTGTTTTTTAGGGGCGAAGCTCCTTAGAGCGTGGGTTGTGCGTCCCCTGTATGTAGCCACCTCTAGTTTAGTTCTTGCAGTGTTCACTAGATGGCGGTACCGTCTCCTGTATGTAGCCACCTCTCGTTTAGTTCTTGTAGTGTTTACTAGATGGTGGTACTTGTAGCTGATGATGAAAAGATGCAAGATGTTATAAACTAGAAAGCGGTACTTGTAGTTGACGAAAGACGCGAGATCTTATAAAATAGGAATGATGTCACATATGGCGCGTGTCATTGGTTGAAGGCTATCGTTCGATTTAGTGCGGCGACGTACGCTAGGGGGAGCGATGTAATAAAATCGAGTGGGCAAAATGTACAGAGGATTCATGGTTTACCAGGTTACCTCCGGAGCTTCGCCCACTCATCATCATTCACTTCGTGGATATGGCGGAATTTTTTTTCTCCTAATTTTGCGTGATGTGGTTTCGGACACCGGCGGCAGCGGACAACTACGGTGCTGCGCGAGACCCGAGTTGTGATCTTAGAACAGCTTTCGCTGTAGAAAAAAAAAACAGCGGATAATGTTAACGGACGTTTATTTTGCCTTCTCGACTCCGAAGTCAGTTATAAAGCAGACATTGGGGCAGACCCGTAGGGGGGGGGGGGGTATTTGTGATGGTTATAAACAACACATATTCCTATAAGACCTCGGTAAAACACGCCCTTCCATCTCAATCAATCAATCAATCAATCAATCAATCAATCAATCAATCAATCAATCAATGAAACTTTATTTTCATGAATAGATATATGCAATTACAGGGATTATTTGGACCGATAGCCTAAAGTGGCTAGTGGACGGTCCAATACAATGTGCAACATAAAAAAGTGTACAGGTCAGCTCTGAGGTAACAACATTAAAAAAACAAAAAAACAATCATATGATACAGATAACACAGTAATACATTTTGTCCTGCAGATATGCATACTATTAGCTTGCAGCTAGTTTCTATACATAGGCAGTATGTATAGCTAGTTTCTATACATACTGAATTTCGGAAAGGGGGAACAGCGTCAAGGGCAGCCGCCGCTCCTCCCACCTGCGCTAACACAGCGCCACTTATCACTCGGCGGTTGTTAAACATAACCGCAGCTAATCCGCGGGACGCGCACGCGCCACGAGGCGCAAACGAGTCTACAAAGGGCGAAGGCATCCCCACACTTTAAAAAAATCCCTGTCGCCACTTCATCACCATTATTACTAGATTACATCCAAAAGGAGTATTAGGAAGCCACAGAGAACATTCCTCTAACAAATCTAAGAGCCCTTGATCCCAAGAAAAACATTTTCTCTTAAGTCGAAGGCATGTTGCCGGTTGATTTGTTGGGTGCTTCATTGCAGGCTGTTTTTTACCGTAATGACAACAGGGCGATTCCAGGAAGAAAAATGAGCGAAGTGTGAGCAATTTTATACCTGAAAATTTTTAACATCATTTGTTTATCTTCGAAGAAAACTAGACGAGCCTTCATTATGGCTAGAGAATGGATAAAAAATCTGAAAGGTAACTAAATGAAGAGTAATTAATGGCAAACACGGAATGCTCCAACAATGGCATGAGTGATAGGGTTTAGAAGTGAATAATAAATGTAAACAAGTAAATATTATCATTATCTCGAATTTACTGAAACATCCATACGAAGTTGTCATCGTGCACGGAAAATGGTATATTCATCGCATCTGCGAAGAGAGAGAGACAGAGAGAGAGAGATGCCTTCGAGTAATAAGACGTGGATATGTTTGCTATGCTTATACAGCTATACGATAGAAGGCCGTAGTCAAGTTCTTGATTTCGGTGGCTTCAATACACCCGCCCTCTTCCCTTTGAAAGAAGGTAGGCACCCACAACGATTATTCGGCATTCGATTCACTTGCCACTGCAAAATGCACTCCAACAAAGCGTAACACGTCTTTTAATTACAACATATAGGCACCGTCGTATGCACGCGTCGGATTCAAGCGTTTTGCGATGCCATAGTCTTTCTGGCATCTTAGGCGGCGGATCTCCCCCATTCGCGGTCGTCCCACGATCCGTCGCCTTCATCAACACGTGCTGTTGTATGCGTTGCCTCGGCAACACGCACAGCAGGCCGCTCATCGGCGGTCGCTCCGGCGCCTCCCTCCAGCATTTCGCCGGGCTCGTCCAGGACGCGCACTGCGGCCGCCAACAGCTGCGCCACCTGCGCGGAGTCCTCGTAGTACGCGGCTCCGGTCGTGGCATTCGAAGCCTGCGAACCGGAGTCGTTGGATTTCAGGCGAAAATCAGAAGGGGATAGAAGTACAGTTTGCCTATAGAGGGTACAGGCAAAAGGACACGCAAGCCTCACGATAAAGTGCCTGCTCCCTGTTTTCCCATAATTCCATGCCACAAAATTGCACAAAGCTAAGTGTAAGGTTAACAGTGAATAAGGTAACAAGCATAAATGAGAGTTACCACGCGCAAATCGTGTGTGCAAAGGAAACCAAACAGTTATGACCATATTGGGAAATCACACATGAACGTGGGTATTTCAGATCTCAGACAAAATGGTTTATGCTATAAACTCTTAGAAAAAAGTTAGTAATCACTTAGTAAACGCGTGTGTTTACTAGTTTCCGGAGTATTTTACTACCTTCACGACATACTTTTACTAGCCCCCAGCTAATACAGCTAGTAACTTTCGGCGTTACTAACCACCCAACCTTTCTTAGTGTTTTTACCTAGGCAACTACTAAGCCATCTACGTTGCCTGATCTGTCATATATAGGATGCCACAGTACATTTTGCCGTAATGCTGAGATCGTAAGCAAAATTTAGGCAAGCTCTAGTTTTTGTTGACTACCTTGGAATAGAAGTTTCATGCTACGTAATGACACACACATCAGTTAAAGAAGGGGACATCATGATGCACAGAAAACAACAATTATCTTATAAATTCTGGGACTGCTAACCAGTACGTGGTGTGTGGTCCCAAACACAGGTATATATAGTCTTCAAGCTGCTGCTTCGGTAGAATTCTGGTATGTTCAACTTGTGCATGCATGCAGGTTCTCGTGATCCGTTCATATGGGTTTTCATATGAGCATATAATCACGTGAGTATTAGAATCACGTGCTTATGGTAACTCATTTGAGCATATCGTACGCTCATACGAGTTCATATGAGATTCACATTTGATCATATATATGTGAATATAATTTGATCATATGATCATATGGTCAATTCTATAAGTATGTTGCTGTGATGCACACTTACCCCAGTATAGTTGCATGACGTAATTGAAAGCCAATAGTAATTTACAAGGGCCATGGGAATTCGTTATTTATCCTATACTTTTGTAATAAAATCATATTAATATGGCCACGCACACGAACATTTAACAAAATCGGCGTAAGCCTCTGTTTGAGGGGGTTAATAACAATTTAGTAATGAACTAACCATTCGACTCAGCACTGTTCACTTACCAACTGGGTAGTAACTTTAGCTACCCAGTGACGTAGTGCTTTTACCGACCCTGTTAGTATTTAGGATAGTGTTTGTTACGAGCCCAACGAGGTAGTGCCCTTCACTAAGATTTCTTTTACTAGCTGCATTTACTCGCTGGTTAGTGGATTCTGTGACAAGTAACGGGCTAGTACTTAGTTAATATACCAACCTTTTTTCTAAGAGTGTAGTTCTGTCTCAAGTTGTGCTCTGTTCTTGCTCAACAGTCGCAGAATGCTCGCATTACTTACGTTATACCGCCATACTGAGTGAAACTGCCAGCACTGCAGTTTTTCGCCTATATAGTTTTTAATACAAAGTGCACACTATAGAAAAAAGGACGATAAACGCCTGCATTCTGCAATGACGACATTTACGCGAGGGCCTTCTAAAAATATTTATATATGCTTCGGTATCTTCACAAGCTATGTGGCAGGCGAGCATATCGGCACGTCCCGGTGATGGCGAAGCGGCGCGCGCATGCGGTGTCGCCTGCACCGTTAACACGGAACCGTACGCGCCGTGAATATATTTTCTTCAATTCAAGTCGTACTGAAGTCGAATCCATTAAATTTTAGGGACTTTAAAATACCTGTATCATTGAGCAGCTACAGTGTTTTTTATTTGTTTTTTTTCTTTGGGAAGTGAAGCACCCCGACCGGGAACTCGGCAGGTGTGAGTAGTAATACCGTATTTACGTAAAGCGACCACGATTGTGATCGTGACTGACGATCGACTTAAAGCAACAATTCTAAAAAAACAAAAAAAACCAAAAACCCGCTTTGCTGTTGAGTAAATACGGCATCTCGAGTGGATGACCTCTCGTTTGCGACAGCGCAAAATCCCGTGTCGCCAAAATTCTGGAGTCGGTATCGGTGGCTTTGTTAGAGCACGGAAAATCACGGTTGATTCCGTGATTCCGTGGCGGTGATGATGACGACGACGACGACGACAAATCTATACAGCCGTCAGTGTGGCAGTGTGGCAGCCTGGGCTAGTTGGTATGGCATGACGATAGTTATAGCACAAGAACAAAACGATGACACAGAGACAAGAACAAAATGACGACACAGAGACAAGACAGAGAGCTCTTGCCATGTCTTTCGTGTCTTTCTTGTCTTCGTGTCGTCGTTTTGTTCTCGCGCGTTAACTATCGTCAGTGTGGAGTCAAGTTAACACATGCAATGTTATGTGACGGTAGAATATAACCGTACCATGTGTCCCGCCATGTGAATTATGCTCAAGTACTGGACAGTTCAAATGGCCACGCACAACCAAGAAAGTGTGCAGCCGCACGCGTGAAGGTGCGTCTTGCGGAAGCGTTGTGTGCACTGTTGAGTTTGGCGAGCCACCCTCCTGCCACGGCCGCCGGAACGGAAGAAACGCTGCCGCCTCACTTTGAGGACAAAGGAGCAGCACGCCCCGCCGCGGTGGTCTAGTGGCTAAGGTACTCGGCTGCTGACCCGCAGGGCGCGGGTTCGAATCCCGGCTGCGGCGGCTGCATTTCCGATGGAGGCGGAAATGTTGTAGGCCCGTGTGCTCAGATTTGGGTGCACGTTAAAGAACCCCAGGTGGTCTAAATTTCCGGAGCCCTCCACTACGGCGTCTCTCATAATCATATAGTGGTTTTGGGACGTTAAACCCCACATATCAATCAAGGAGCAGCACGAAGATGCCCTGCTGGATTTCATGTACTGGGAGGTACGGAGCATTGCTGTCATTGGGCCGGCGCGGATATGCGACACGTGGGTTCTTCGTGCTCCAGCAAAAGGCACAATGCCGAGTTTCCGCCGAAGACGGACGTCGGACCACCACACTGTGCGTCTCTGTCTAATGGGCCGCCGACGCTCAAATCGGCGCCAGATGTCCAGGCACATGCCATTAGAGGCGACCGCCGTTCGACAAGCATGGGTGGTGTTATGCCCCAGACATTTTCCTCGTTCGGGAGCACGTCTCACGAGATCGAGCGCTGTTCCGACGAACTGTCTCCCCCCTCCCAGCGCCGCCTTCCGTGCAGGAGAACCGTGCAGTTCCGGGGATAACGTCGCTTCCTCCGCCGAACCACCTTGCAGTTCCGGGTATGGCTGCGTCTCCTCAGCCGAGCCACTGTGCCGTTCCAGGGAACTGGTCTCGCAGAAAAGACCAAAACGTTATTTAAGGCCGTGCTGGCCCATGTTTAGAGGATCTGCCCGAGCCGACGTTGTCGTGCTGGCCGGCTCTGTAAAAGAAGGACAACCTGCTACAGTAAACGCTCCTTCTTGCTGCTGTTTTCAAATCGATTGCCTCCCTGCTTCGCTTTCCGGCAAAGGCTTCAGCGAAGTCCACTCGCCGCTCTTCACCAGCGTTACCCTCGCGACTCAGCAAATTCCTAACAGTGGTCGACCCGAGCGGCGAGATCACAGAGTCATTACACCCCGCTTGCTGGAAACAAGATTCGGTGGACGAGACAGCATCAGCGGGACCGTACACGTATTTGGGTTGTGTATGTTGGGGGCCCCCGTGATAATGACCTCCGTGGAGGCTGTGGGACCTGTTATTGTACCCAATCTCTGATCTAGGGATCTGGGGAAATAAGAAACAATCAGCCCTCACGGGCTGCTCAGGGTGCTTTTTCAATGGAGAGCCTTTCAATGTAGAGCTTCGGGCCAGAGAGCTCTTGCCATGTAAATAATGTATATAAACCCTCTCTGTGAAGTTCAACTTTCTCATGCCTCGACATCGTCATAACAGATCTCCGGTGAGTGCAAACCCTGGTTGCAACAGTACTCCGATAAATCAGGAAATGACTGTGTTGTGAGAACTTCGCAACTGTGTACTATTGGCTGTTTCAAACTATGCCGTACGATAGCTTGAAACAGTTAATAATACAAGCACTGGCGCTGCTTTCTTCACCATGCGGTTGACGAGTTCACCGAGAAAAGTGAAGCTTAAGAAGCGAATGAGAAGTTGCGATTGGGGTGCGAATACACTAAATTCAAGCGTCATCCAAATTTTTATTGCTACTTAAAAGTGTGGTAGCTTGGGCTAGTTGGTATGGCATGGCGATAGTTATAGCGCGAGAACAAAACGACGACACAGGCGCAGAGCACGAAAATATATAGAGGAGACAGTAACCATGTGATAAAAACCATATGGCACAAAGAGCAGAACATAAGTAAAAAAACAAAAACAAACAGCACAAAAACAAAAGCGCTGAAAAACAGCAAAGAAAAATCTAGAAGAAAACGAAACAGAAATGTAAAGATAATATAACTACCTGCCCGCACCGAAACCTTCGAGGAACCTGCGTTCCTTCTCGGACAAAGCCACGGAGGGCTTGCTAATACAAGGCACCTGTTCGCGTGCCGTCTGCGCGGCCTCGACAATGACTCGGGTGCTTTCACTCGGATGCTTTCAATGACTCAGGTGCAGTCATTGTCGAGGCCGCGCAGATGTCACGCGAACAGGTGCCTTGAATTAGCAAGCCCTCCATGGCTTTGTCCGAGAAGGAACGCAGGTTCCTCGAAGGTTTCGGTGCGGGCAGGTAGCTTCCCGCAAAATTTCAGCAGCACATGTGTAATAAGTGGCCGTGTGTGAAGGGCCAAGTGAACAGTGAAGCGCGGGAAATGCGGTTGAACTGCGAGCCTCTGAGACCATCGAGGAAGACGACGTGGGGAATCAAGGCACGCGGTGGTGCGAGACGTGGTGGGAGGAGACCGAACATGAAAGGGAAGAAGATAGGCAGACGTGGCTAATGATCAAAGAACCAGGGCGCGGGAGCAGAGACCTGTCGGGTTCCGGACTCGAGGTAGCAGCAGGCTCCCACCTGGGGCCCAAGTAGCCGTTCACATACCTGGTAACAAACTAGCCGTCCATGCACCTGGTGTCGAACCAGCCATTCGACCACCTCGGGCCTGGCATGGTTGAAACATCACCAGGACGTTCCCGCCAGGTGAGCCCGGCGTCTACCGCAATGACCCTCAGCCAGCATTCATGAGCAGCGAGGCAGGAGCCATGTGCGTTCAAAGTCAGCGACCCCGGTGATGAGCAGCGTTGCTGACCGCGGCTGAGAGCACAACCCCGGTGCTACCCAAGCACCGAGTGCCTCACTCAGCGTCGTTTAGCCGTCAGCTTTTTTCCGGGACTTGACCTCCGCGCTGCCCCCGATGAACTCACTCTTTGCTTCGTTCGGTTCTTGACACTTCTTGATCAGTCTCAGCACACGTTCTTTTTTAACCAGCCTAGAGTTGCATCATCCTTTGTAAATACATCGGTTTTCCTCATGCATCAACGGCTTCGTTATTGTCCCGACGACGGTTAAGTCATCGTGGTTCTGTTACCACAAACACGAGCGTTTCGTTTAGAGCTCTGTCTCACCATACACCATATAGAGCTCGTTACAACATTAATGTAGGCGCAGAGTGTTTTCTTTCTTTTAAATGCGAAGCGTTACTTAAATCTATCTATCTATCTATCTATCTATCTATCTATCTATCTATCTATCTATCTATCTATCTATCTATCTATCTATCTATCTATCTATCTATCTATCTATCTATCTATCTATCTATCTATCTATCTATCTATCTATCTATCTATCTATCTATCTATCTATCTATCTATCTATCTATCTATCTATCTATCTATCTATCTATCTATCTATCTATCTATCTATCTATCTATCTATCTATCTATCTATCTATCTTTTAGCTCTCCTGGCTTCGCAAGGCGATGTTCTGGTATCCTGTTTCCATCGAGAATATAAGAATTTCGCATACGAGGCATCATCGATTCCTGGGCATCAATAGTGACAGAGATCTTTCGTGGAGTGCTCACATCACGCACTTGATGAAGAGGCTAAGCTCTATCGCCCATCTAATGAAATTTCTCGCCAGTAAAACTTGGGGAACATCCGTCTCAGCCATGCTTGAACTGTACAAAGTGCTCTTCTTGGGGTATTTTCGGCACACCTGTGCTTTAAAATGCCAGAAAAAACCAACAACCGGCTCCTGCAAAGCATTCAAGGCCAAGCTCTTCGCACACGCTTGGGATTGCCTAGCTGTGCTAGCACAGTTGCAACTATTGCCATTGCCAAAGACCTATATAACTGTCGACACACTCCAGGCGCACATTCGCCATACATCCAGACTGCCTAACTACCACATTCCTAGCCTACCATTGAAAACACCAAAGGCAGAGTTCTCCAGAGTGCTGGCGGCTAACCAACATTCAATCTCCTGGAAATTCTCACCAGCAACCACACCGCTTTGGCCGGAGCAGAGACCCCCTGTACACCTTGAAGTTCCGGGGATAATCAAAAAGGCTAGCCTGTCATCTGCAGCCCTCAAGCAGATATCATTGGACCATTTACATACATCATATAAAACCGAGCTCATATCAATACGGACGGTTCAGTCTCGGGAAGTTCGACAGGTGCTTTTGTTATTCCATCTCGGTCAATCACCGTCAAGTTTAAGACTTCACACGTCACAACATCTATGGGCTCCGAGCTCGTCACCCTTCTAGCCGCAATTAGATTTGTTATGGGAGAATCCCCAGCTAAATGGGCTATCTTTTGAGACTCCAAGGCGGCCCTTCAATGTATGCTAAGACTACGACGCGGGACTACCATAACATGGTATCTAAAATCAATGAAATCCGTCATCGCGCCACCAACAGAGGACATGACATAATCTTTTAATGGCTGCCTGGTCACTGTAGGATTGATGGTAACCACCTCGCCGACAGCGCTGCCCGTTGTGCCCACGACGGAGCACCCACGCTGCTCATACCCCTGTTAAGGGTTGATGCCGCAAAAGAACTTCGCCGCATCGCGCATAATACCACACTTCTGCATTGTAATTTTCCACTAAACTCCACACGACGCCCACAGAACCTTGCTTCATTACTTCAATTACAGCTGCCATCAAAAGCTTCGCGATCGGGACGCTACATTTCTGTATCGGTTGTGGGTCGGCGTTGCCTTCACCAATTCATTAAGTCATAGCATTGATATGGCTGACTACCCCAACTGTAATAACTGCCATTGTGAAGAAACTCTCGACCATGTCCTGTGCCATTGTCCAGACTTTCAATAAGATCGCCAGACTCTCCATCGTGCCTTAAGGAGGCTGGATGATCGGCCCTTTACTCTGGAGATCTTGGGAGCGTGGCCTTCACGTACCTCAGCCCAGAAATCCACATGAGCCCTTCTACAATTCTTGAGGGCAACGTCACCGTGCGACCACCTGTGAAACCTGATCTGTGTGTGCGGTGTGCGTGTTGTGTGCAATGTCTATCTCCTCCCCCTCCTCTCTCTCTTTTTATTCATCATTTCCCTCTCCACCGTGTAGGGTAGCAAACTGGACTTATTCTAGTTAACCTACTTACCTATCTGATATTTTTCTTCTCTCTCTCTGTCAATTTGAATAATAGTATCAATACCAAACTTGGTATGACATAACCTGACTGTATTACGAGCGTAAGTGACCAGTCATAACATAAAAATCATCACACGAATGTCATGAAAGTCATGATTTACATATCAAGGTCTTGCTGCTCTCGCGGTGGTTTCATTGACCTGACACGTTGCAAAACTGGTATGGTATGACATGACTGCATAACGAACGCATGCGAAAGACCATAACGTAGAAATCAGGACATGCATTTCATGTAAGTCATGAGTCATGACAACACAGCACGCTCATGGTGCGCTCGCGGTCGTTTCGCTAGCTTTACATATACCAAATTTGGTATTAGAGACGTGAATGCAAGACGAAGGTATATGCTTGGTGCAAACATGATAATCATCAGGTGCGTGTCATGTTAGAATATGACTACATGACACACTCATGATATGCTCGCGGCCGTTTCGCTAGCTTTACGTATACTAAATTTGGTGTTACGGGACGTGTATGCATGATAAAGGTATGTGATTGGTGCAAACATAATAGTCATGAGAGGTGTGTCACGTTAGATCATGACTGCATGACATGCTCATGACGTGCTCGTGGTAGTTTCGCTAGCTTCACATATTCCAAATTTGGTATTACGGGACGCGAATTGGTGATGAAGGTATGTGATTGGTGCAAACATCATAATCATGTGATGCGTATCATGTAAAAACATGACTACATGCAACGCTCATGATGCGCTCGCGGCCATTTCGCTAGCGTGGAGATATACCAAATTTGGTATACGGGACGTGAATGGATGACGAAGGTATGTGAGTGGTGCAAACATGATAATCATGAGATGCGTGTCATGTAAGAGTAGGATTACGTGTCACACTCAAGGCACCAATACACTTCGCCGGGACCCGGCGTGCGTGCGCGCCGGCATTCGTTTCGTCGTGTCACGACGGCGTTGCCACGACATGTAGGCGCCGATCTGCCTGCCTTATACTAGCAGGCGTGTGTCGCGCTGCGTTGACGCATGCGCGTTTGAGCGCGGCCGGCATCCCTCCGTCAAGAAGAGAGGCAGACGCTGTGCTGTCTGGGTAACGTCATCGGCCCGAAATGCACCATGTCGCATTTTGCGCCTGTTGCCGCCGGGCCGCGCCGACGGACGCTGGTCGCGCTGGTCGCACCTAGCGTCAGACTATGAGTGCTCGCGTTTTGCAAGCGCAGCGTCGCTATGCTCCGCGTGCACGCGCGTCAACGTTACGTCGGAGTGTATTGGACCATTCGTGATGCACTCGTGGCCGTTTCGCTAGCTTCACATATACCAAATTCTGTATCAGGTGACATGAATAGATGACGAAGGTAACTTACACGTTCAAACATGATGATCATGACAAAGAAGTCATGTACGGCATAATTTACCTCCGCCTCGTAACGTTGTGCTCTTTTTAAAGGACACTTAACCTTCCTCATTCGTGCTTCGTATATCATAGATCCACTGAACGTGGGAT
Organism: Rhipicephalus annulatus; assembly: GCA_013436015.1. NCBI lineage: Eukaryota > Metazoa > Arthropoda > Arachnida > Ixodida > Ixodidae > Rhipicephalus > Rhipicephalus annulatus. The sequence continues at coordinate 769,767 of WOVY01010701.1, read as the reverse complement.
CTGCCAATTGTTTTTGTATTTTTGTATTTGATGCTAGAAGTTTCGGGGGGGGAGGAGGAGGGGGTTATCATGCGAAAGCTATACCACCTTACGCCACTGCTACATTTTTAACTAGGGGTAGGAAAGACGGCAACATGCGCTCCACACCTGGCCCCTAGCATAACATCAGAACCCACCCCCCGCCCTCCTCATTCACCTTGTTCATTTCTCTATCTTGACTGCAGCACGCTGTGTCGACATTGTAAGCATGTTCATTTAGTGTTGAACACACATGGTTTAATTCCATTCTGTATGTCTGCAAAAACCACCAATAGCCCCCCCCCCCCCTCACCCCTCGCAGACGCACACTATACCATTGATTCACCGTCTAGCCTCCCGCCATGTCGACTTCGTGCATCTCAGCCCTTCTCAAAAGGTTGCCGACCCTTGTTGTAAACGAAACATGCGTGTCCATTTCACTCTACCTCAGTGTTGTCGCGGTCAAGGGCGTCGTAATCAAGCCAGCCACCGGCAGGAGGCGCGGGCTTCGGAAGGGGTGGCGTCTCGCCATCCCCGACGCCGATAGGCAACGTCGTTGAACCCGGAGTCCAAGAGGAAAGGGTGAAGAATGACGGCGTCCTCTTCGTGGTTTCGGTCGGCGTGGTCGGAGTAGTCGGCCGGAACAAGATGTTCACCTGTTATAAAGAAGATATTCTTTCTTGAGATACTTTGACGCAGAAATATTGGTTTGTCTGCCAGTCCCCCCAGACAAATCATCAGCCAGACGGTCAAAGTTTGAAACTTCCACAAAGCCCAGCCATCTTGATCTGGTGGCTGCGTTCATACTTGTGAACACTGTCGATCGATAAGCAAATATTACGCCTACCTGAGGTGCAACATCAGCATGTAAGTATTAGGTGGTGTGTTTCCTTGTAAAATGTGCATAGACACATCATTCTAAAGACGTTAGTGTTGCTTAAGCTGCGATGACAATACCACGCTATGCACGAGAAAGTACGTGTTTCCTACGCTTCGCTAAGGCGATGTGGTGCTGCCACATTAAATCTCCTGGAGATTCTCACCAACAACCACACCGCTTTGGCCGGAGCAGTGCCAGGGGCTCTGCATTCTACACAAGCTTCTTTTTACTTCACATTACTGACATATTTGACGCCGCGTCTCCCGACAGAAGGCTACCGTATTTCGACGACGTTTGCAGTGAACTAAGCACGCATATACGCGGTCATTTTTTTTTCGAGGGAGATGCGCAGATGTACCAAGCACGAAAAATGAGGCAGATTATAATTACAAGTCTAGTGCGTTGTTTAGGCTGCTCGCTACACCTCGTTAACCATATGAATGTTCAGACCAACGGGAACATGAGCTGGCTGGATAGTGACAACATACGAGGTGAGGTCGTGTAAACGCGGACACAAGAGAAGTGAACGAGACAGCAAAAAAGCCGGCGTTAGCGCCGGCTCTATTATTTTCGCTTGTGTCAGTGTTTGCGACCTTTCCATTGTATACGATTATGCAGAATTAGGAACAGCGTTAGCACAGGAAGTATGAAAGATGCAAAGGGCAGGGGTTTTTTAAAAATTTCGCATGTGCTCTGCGAGACAGTCGGTCCAGAGTCTCGCCTCCCCAACTGCATGTAGTTGAGTGGATGCTATGTAAGTGTTTAAGTGATTCTTAAAAAAAGAATAAAGATAAAAGTGAGCCCCGTGCCTGTCTGCATCATAGTGCGTCACCTGCACAGTGGCTCACGAGGGAAGGGGATAAGGAGGAATTAAAAGGGATAGGGAGGATTAAAAGGGATAGAGATAGAAAAGAGATAGGGATAGAGATGAGGACACCCACATACAGAAGTAAAGAGAAGATAGAGAAAGATGGACACGGTCGAAAGAGTCCACGGGGCACCACTCAGCGAGAGCTTCATGGCGTCAAGAGATGGCGGAGGGCGAGCCGGTCGGCCCAAGCAGCGCTGTCGTCGGAGATCGCGGGGGCACAACCGGTCGGCACGGAATCCAGCGAGCGAGTTCGAGTGGATGCTATGCGGGGTTGTTTCTATATAAAAGCTATAGCTTTGTGCCCACAATATATGCCAACGTATAAGTACTTTTCGAGTGAGCACTGAGTGAGCAAGGCTTTTGTACATTGTACAACGTCGCGGATACATCAGTGGCGTACAACAGGCGACATGTGTTCACTTCTCTGAGTACAACACCGCCAAGATCAGCGCAAGGAATGACAAATAAAAGAAACAAAACTAAAATAACGTACACATACTACTCATGGGACTCTTAACGAATGATTAATGTCAGCGTTAGTAGTAGCAGAGTCCTTCAATTTTACTGGTCACGAAACTGCTCCGTAAATCAATGGGAGAGCTTCATATGATGCGTTGGGTGGCCGCGCGGTGGCGCCACCATCTCACTGAGGGGATTCGTCGGGCTGGTCGGGCGGCGTTGCGCTGGCTCGAACGACGCTGCGAGTTGTTCGCTTTGTGTGGGAAACGTGCATATCGTGCTGTTGTGATGCGGCGTTAGGGCAGCGACGATGCCGAACACGTGTTGTGTCCCAGGATGTCGTTCCAGGTACAAGGGCAGAACAGAAAAAGTTTCCTTGTTCTGTTTACCCAGCGATGGCGTGCTGCGCGAGAAATGGAAGCGCTTAATTCCAAGTCAAGAAACGGGTGACTTTTGCTTCGACTCTAAGTATGTGAGAGTGTGCGAGAAGCATTTCGATGACAGTGACATCGTCCGCGCAGATGAATTTGTGGTGAATGGCGAAAAAGTGTCACTTCCGCGCGACAAGCCCATTCTGAAGCATTGTGCAATTCCAAGGAAGTTTGACGGCTTGCCAGCGTATTTTACGAAGCCGAAGCAGTGGTCACGGACCCTGACAAGAAGGTCCCCAGCGAAGCGACGTCGTGAGTCGTCCTCATGTGCCCGTAAAACAGAAGTTCACGCCAAACCAGGCACATCGGGTGCCGCGTCATGTGATGAAGGTGAGTTCACGTCCAATGTTGTTTTAACTTTCTTGCTCGTGCAGTGATTATATCGGTGAAATTTCGAAGGAGTGTGTGAGCTGAAAATGCGCTGAAACGATTTTTGAAATTGTTTTGCAGATCTTGCACTGCCCACAGATCTTGTTGGCGAGGGGCCAACGCGCACTTCGGACTCGGCGTGCCAGACAGATGAATTTACCAGCCCTCTCGCCGAGGTTAAACTGCTAAAGTGCCAACTTCGGGCAACGAAACAACAGCTGATTTTGTGTCAGACGAAATTGGCCAAGATGAGAGTGCAAGCGAGCAAGCACAAACAACTTGAAGAAAGCCTTCAAAAAATGTCAACCCGCACGAAGTTGATTTTTGATCAGTGCGTGATGAAGGCGAATGAAGGCGAAAGACACCAGAAAAACCTTTCTGGTGTCTTTGTGCTTTCACTTTTAATATTTCCACGAACTATCGCTCAGGATTCGTTTTTTGTTTTGTAACCATGCGTGGCCGCTTCCGGTTTTTTATCTGGTGTTTCAACTGAAGCGCCCGTTTGCTCTTTTTTTTTGTACATCGCGTCGGGCAATATTGTTGATATAGAAAGGTGGTCACCTTGCCACTAACTTGATTTCTCGTTTGCTCGAAAATATTCTCGACCCTATTTTCATGGATCGAAAATTAATGAAATTGCTCCCGAGAGCAATTCATGCATAGCAAATGCCGCGTGACTCACTTTATCGATGTCTTCTGTGCAGGCCACGCAGCGGACTGCTTCTTTGACGTTTGCGTTTCCTTCTAGTCCTTTGCAGAGCATGAGTTCGCTTTAATAAACTTCATTCAGTAGCACTTTACGTTTGTCTTTGTTGCGTGGCAATATTCTGTTTCGTCCGTGTGTTACACATCAAAGCGCAAACAATAAATTTTTGTACGCTGCACCACGCTCTTTTGTCTCCCTTCATAATATTGAAATTTATTTTTGTAGCATGTGATAAAAGTTTGCGCTTCCTTTTTTGCAAGGATTGAAAAGCAGATTCGCGGAAAGACACACAGTGCTACATACATCATTTCGTGTTTTGATCCTTTCCCTTTATGCAGCGCTTTTAAATGTTACTGTACCACCTCATCGAAAAGAGAATATTACTGGGGTATCTGGGTGCTCAGCGCATTCCAGAGCACTCAACAGATTCATTAAAAGCCTTCTCTGAAGGACGCGTACCTGCTTCTTTTTAGTTTTTTTTTCGTTGCATTATTGATAGGCCCGCAGCAGTCCACAGCTACGGAGCTACCGTATGTATTGTGGTTACAAAGTTTTTTTGAAGGAAACAAACAAAAGATATTTTAAAATCGGTAAACACGGCGCAGCGCTTGCGCCCAAAGACGCGAAAGCAGTTGCCGTTTGTGGCCGAGGTCTGCGGCGATTTATTTGAAAAAATAAAACCCCATTGGAGGCAGGTGGTATGCACAATAATTGGGCGATTCATCGCTAACAACTACGAAAAGAAAAAAAGAAACCCAGCGCGCAGAGACCAGAAGCAGCGAGCGTTTTCATGCCAAAAGCTGGCAAATATGCCGCACGCGCGGCGGCTGGATCCCCTCAGTGCGACGGTGGCGCCAGTAGTGGCGCCCGCGGACCCTATATGAAACTAGCGCCGAAGTTTCGTGATCAGTAAAGCATTGAAGGACTCTGGTAGTAGCTAGCGTACAAGTATGCACGAAGTATGGGCAGACCGTGTCATGTCTTACCTGTTCATATTATTCATATTTATATTGTTTTCAGCATTAATAAATAATCCAGATCACATTCGCACTGGTCGCCTTCGATGAAGTCGAAACGATAATGCTTCCGTATTTTGCGGTGTCGGTGCAAGATAAGATTAAGGGTCACTAAAGGCAACTATTAAGTCGACGTTAATTGTTGAAATAGCGGTCCAGAAATCTCGTTGTGCTACTTTTGTGCCAAGGGAGGGCTTATTTTGAAATAAAATCACGCTTTAATTGCCCGCATCAGGTTAGCGCACTTTAAATTACCCGCCTTAAGGCGTGGACCAACTCACGTCACTGTTGCCGTGCACAAAGTTGCCCGGCTTTACTGCGTGGTCGCCAACACTATAGTTGACATGAACGAAAGCAGCGGGTGCCATAGCAGGAAACAACAATCGCAATCAATTTCCTGCCATTGGCTCCGAGATGGCAGACGTGTTTTGGTTCACCTGCACCCCGCTATATGGCATGACCTGCCCAGTGTAACCACGCGAAAACTGAATTTTCGAGCCACTCACGCCATTCCCCATAATTTTGCCCGACGGTTGTTTTTTTTCTTAATCAAACAGAAACGAACAAGTAGCATTTTATTGCGTTTCTTAATGAACGGAAGGTTCTTTATTGTTGCTAGATTGATTACTATTGATTAATTGTAGGTGGTTTGTCTAACGTCATCGGTATCATTTTGAGAATTTCCTACTGGGGCGCATGTATTCTTGGGCACTGCTGTTGGTAATATTGTCGTTTTAGATGTCATACATTGAGCTTTCCCTCTGATGTAAATTGTTCTTTGAATTTAGCGTCCCTTCAAATAACACGAGATGGTAGAAATTTCCGGAGCACTCCACTATGGCGTGCTTGATAATCACATCGAGGTTATGGCACTCAGAACCCTAGTTATTAATATTATTGAATAATAAATCGCTGACTATTAAGTGCTTCTGTGAATTCTAGCTTATGTAGACTCATAGCACTCCGGTGCACCTATTCGTATTAGTTAAAAAACAAAATGAGGAAGGCATGGATTCAACTTTACCCGTGCTTTTTTTCACTAAAATTCCAGGTGTGCAATGGCATCATACCAGATGTGACTTAGAGCTTCTCTTTTGCACCACCAATCAATTTGGGTACCTGGGCCATTGGACTCAAACCGCCAAAAAAGAGAAAAACAAACAAACAACAACAAAGAAATATCGGATCACCCCCTTTCAAGAAATTAGTTCGAGCGCAAACACACGACACAATCACTCACACTCACAGTACGAGGATGTCTGTGCCGGGGTGTCTGGAAGAGACGTATCCATCTTGGAATCCACTAAGCACTAACCGCACTTACGCGTTACGGAGTCAGTGCGTGATGCGTAGACTCGGCGCTGTAACCTCTCCTTATGGAAGATGATGGTGCGCAGTCTCCTGCATTTTCGTGTGTGGGCGCAACCTCTCCCACCATACTGAGAGGGCTCACAGCTACGCGAAGCTGCGCTCCCCTCCACCTGCCGCGTAAAAAAGCCAAGCGCTGACGGGCTGCAACGCGCGCGTGTAGTGAGAGCGCGCTTTTTAGAGAATACTTTGACTAAAGAGAACGTCCAGAAGTCTTCCATACAGGGTTCAGTTCCAATATTATGACCGATATCTGCGACTTCATGAGCAGTTGTGTGCGATTTGTCGTTTTAGAGAATACTTCGACTAAAGACAACGTCCAGAAGTCTTCCATACAGGGTTCAGTTCCAATATTATGACCAATATCGGTGACTTCATGAACAGGTGGGTGTGGTTTGTCGCTTTAGAGAATACTTTGAGTAAAGACGACGCCCAGAAATCTTCCATTTAAAGTTCAGTTGCAATATTATGACTGATATCTGTCACATAATGTGTCCGGCACAGTTAGTTGCATTAGAGCACATTTAGACTATGGAGAATACCCAAAGGCATTCTACGCAGTATTTGCTTCCTATGTTATGACCAATATCAGTTGTATCGATAAGAACCAAGGGGTTCTTTGTTTCATTAGGGGATATTTCTAACACCCACATCAGCCGAAAGCCTGCTACTCTGGCCTCAGTTGTAGTCTTGTGACCTAAATGTGTCAGATCATAAAGTTTCAGGCGAGATTATTCAGTTGAGTGCTATAAAATGTGAAGTGTAAATGTACTGAAGGTACCAGCATATTCACGACATTTTTAATAAATTTGGTAGTGCAGGTATAAAAACCCGGTGGTTTGTAAACCTGATTAGGAGGGCAGCCAGCACCTCATTCAACGAAGAAAAAAAAAGGGGGGGGGGGCTCAATGTCAACTCCATATATTAACATAATAAGGAGAAAGTGCTAAGTCAGCCCCTACGCGGACATAATAGGAAAAGGCACTGCGACGAACTTTCGCCCCCTCCCCCCCCCCCTTAAAGAAAACCCTGCACACGCCTATGATAGACGTACAATATGCTTGACGCGAATGCTCATTCGCGGGAGCGGCGCACGCACCGATGCTGATTTCTGGTGCATACTGCTGTAGTTACTTAGGGCACTGGAATGTCAATTACTTCTAAAATAGTCTAAGCTGTGGTGGGTGAAGCACTATCAATTTTCTGACGTGTTCTCATATCCTCTAAAACATACAAAGCCGTTCTGTGCTGAACTTGGACAGTTCTAAGCCAAAAAATCAAGCAACATTGTGCATCGGCCTTGGACGCGTGGGCGTCAATGCGGTTGACGTGTGCCAGTGGTTGCGCGCCCTTTTCCTCCACAGGCGCGACTAGACGCTTTTGACACGTGCTTTCGCGTGCCAGTGGTGGCCTTGCAGCGCGTGCCTTGCGGCGCCATGTCTTCTCCCAAGTGAAAGGAAGGGCACGCATCTTCGCCTAGACGAAATATGAATGGGGAGTGAAGAGAAAGAGAGGGAACGGCTGACGTGGACGAGACAGCTGCATTTCTTTCCCTTCACGGCAGGTTCATTGCCTTGGGCCTTAGAGTTTGAGAAGGACCACATCACCTTGGACCGTATAGAGTCCAAGGTAATGTGGCTGAGTTTTTCGAGGCATTGTGGTTCAGGGAAACTGAAGGCGATACAGATTTCCAGCAGGTGGAAATAATTAGGAGAAGGTGATCTGACTGGTGGCTAAAATGAAAGCAGTAGTGAAATTCAGCCCGATCACTACGACTCAGTGTATTACTGCTAGGTGGCATGAGACGGCACACAATCAAGAAGGTACACCCTGTTGTTATGCCTCGGAGTCCAAACCGAACGTCATTGCTTCTGCAAAGTATCATCGAATGCAACCAGCGTCAAAACCAGCGAGCGAGATATGCTTATGCGATCCCCAGCATCTCTGATGGCGTCTTACACAACGCGTAGCAAGCTCTTCCACCCATGGGTACGATTACAGCCCGATGATCCAATCGACGGCTCTTGTCCGGCGCGTCTTACGAAACATGTTGGTTGGTTGGTTGGTTGGTTTGCTTTTATTCAAGGCAAAATTGAACAAGATTACCTTGGGGACACGAGTAAAGGCTAAGTAAGAGCCTGACTTGGTCGTGCCACCCTGGCAGCAAAGCAAAAACATACCGCGAGTACAGTACTCAGAAACTTACAACATCAGGTGTTATCTTACACAGGTACCATAGTCAAACAGGAACTGTCAGAAGTGTGAATAAAAGAATAGAAATATAAACAGTCCTTATTCGAATCCTTATTCGAGTATACGTGTCAAGCCCCGCGGTTTCAATTCAGCCCACGACCAGCGGCGGTTCCTGATTGGAGGCTCCTGACGTGAGGGCTCCCCAAAGCCTACAAAAGAACCAAGCGGCGCGACAAGAAGCAGCATCCGAGAGCGTCAGAGGCTCACTGGAATCCGTGCCGATCGGTTGTGCCCTCGTGATCTCCGACGTCAGCGTAGCTCTGGTCGACTGGGCTCGCCCTACGTCATCTCCTGACACCGATCTCCGACGACAGTGTAGCTCTGACCTACTGGACTTGCTCTACGCCATCTCCTGGCACCGACTAAAGGTCTCGCAAGTGGTGCCCCGTCCTCTGACTCCTGTGACCATACTTCTATCTTTTCGATCTCTCCTGTCCCCTCGATATGTCCTGGCTCACTGGCTTAGCGCATCTCTCTTTCTCTCACTCTACACCTTTATCCCTATCCTTTTATTCCCTCCTCACCCCCATCCCTCGTGAGCTACTGTTGAGGTGTCGCACCCTGATGCAGACAGTTACGGGGCTCACTTTTCTCTTCTTTTCTATCTCTTAGAACCACTTCAGAGGGTCAGAGCGTCCGAAGAAAGCCCAGCTCCACTTCGCGCCTCAGTGCCGAATATGTAACGCCTCTGTTTATGCTGCACATAAATGTTGCCTCAACTAACCGTGGACTTGTTCGCTCCGTCTATCATGTCTGTGCAGAAGCAGCCACGAGCTGAAACACGCGATTCCCAATAGTTGTGGAAGCGGCGCGTTACCTAACACCATTCATCTATGCATCTGCGGAGGTGATTGCTACCAAGAAACCAATCCTCACTCAGACCACAGCTCCCACCCCCCTCTTCGCGCTTGTCTGCGTCATGCCTTTTCTCGTGGATAGCCCACTGTAACGCTGTTTGTTTTTTGTATTTTTATATTTTGGTCAGTGAACCCGATGCAATGAAAGAGTGCATTGCCTTGAATTTGGGGTCTCCGGGCAGTGGCTCGTCGGTCTGCAGCACACGTGGGTGCACCGACGTGGGGCTGGTGGTCGCGTTGGCCAGCGCTCCTAGGTAGCCCCGGTTCATGAGTGTCATCATGAGAGCGCTGGCGGACGCGAGGCACACGATGGTGAGACCCAGGACCCAGTAAGAAGCCGCGTTGCGCTCCATCTTCGAGGAACGAGGAGCGGCGGCAGAGCGGGACCTCCTTCCGCGCGTGGAACTCCTGCTTCGGCTTGAACTCCGGGAACCACTCCTGCGCGCGTAGGGCCAGACGCTGCCCGTTTCCGCGTGGAAAGCAACGAAAAAAATAGCAGCTATAAGGAAAACTCAAGTGAAACACTAAAAAAAAACATTGTTTTAGTTTAGTCCCCACAGCTACATCATCTGCAGAGAAAATTATTTAGGCCCTTGTGTAACAGTGAAAGAAAAGGAATAGCACAACAAGAAAATGACATGGGCGTTTATATATATATATATATATATATATATATATATATATATATATATATATATATATATATATATATATATATATATATATATATATATATATATATATATATATATAAGGGAAAGAAGTGTATAGCTAAGGGCTCGTTTTTCAGTGTTTTAACACAATATTAAATGAGATATAACAGACAGTGATGCAAAGGAATGTACAGGGGAAGTTATTAAAACCAATGGAATGTAAATAAGAAGAAAGAAAAGTGGATGGAAAAATTACCAACTGTGAGCAGGAATCGAACCTACGACCTTCGAATATATATATATAAATATACTATACATATATATATTATATATTATATATATATATATAAATATATATATATAAATAAACGCAAGAAAGGTTTAACAATAAGGGTGGCGAAGTTTTGTATTTGAACACCACCCCCCTACCCCCGCCATTCGTAGAGACCAAGAGACAGCATGCATACTTTACAAAAAAACACGCAAATTAAGCAATGACCTCCTTCTCACATTGGCCTATACATTGAGTCTCCGACTGTCAGGGTCAATATTAAAAAAGACTGCCACTATTAGCAAATTGAAAAAAAAATCATGCGTGGCCACAACCCTACTCTATGACCCCTCCCTCGCCCCCTGCGCACGCCAGAGGTGGGATATGCTACGGGGCATCTAATACAGACATATTCGTACCTTGTTGGCAGATCACTGCGCAACTCGATGCCCGGGACCAGCGGCGCCGACTCGTCTCCATGTGGCGGGGACTCGGTTTCGATCTCCACGCAGATGGACCCCGACTGCGCGACTCCCCGAGCCGAGGGCGACGCGACCAGCTGCGTGGTGGCAGCAGTAGTACGGGAAGGCGACGCGGGGTCATCGCTGCGGGACGGTGGACGTGGAGGCCAGAGGGCGCCGTCACCCGCTATCCGGAGCAAACCTCCCTGGGCCGAGTCGGAGCCCGAGACTCGCGTTTCGGAAGGACGTAGCGGCGACGCCGGCGCCTCGCTGCGAGAGCCCGGGGAGTACACTGGCTGCATCATGGTCAGGCCGCCGATCGACGTTTGCTTGCGCGAGGCGTTGGCTCGCTCACTCGCTCACCCGCAGCTCGAACCGTGGTGCTTACCCACTACGCGATAATTGCGAGAAAGCTGGCGGTTTAAAGGACGAACTAAATTTACGGAAGTGAAGGATGTTTTGAGAGAGAGAGAAATAACATTTATTTATACATCCGGCGTGTAGGCAGTCCCCGGCCTCGCAGGGTGCGGATGTTCCTTATCTTAAGATTACGGTTATTAGAGTCCGATAATCTCAGAGCCTAGACCTCGAGGATGTTGAGCTCCGACTAGGCGACAGTTACTCGGGTGACTTCGCGTCCGTTAGACGGGCCGTCGGCTCCTTTTCTCCGTTGCTTCGCCAAAGGATGTTTTGAGAGCACTGCCGTTATGACCGAGGTTTGGCGGCTGTTGTAGATAGGCGATTATCGCCATCATGAACCAGCACGTGTTCTCTTCATCCTCCTGATCACCCTATGCATGCTGAACGTGGAGAGCTCACCGAGTGCAACCAGCGAGCTTGATCGAGCCTGAGCGAAGAAGGCGATCGTTCCTGCAGTAGTTGGCGCTTTCTATTGCACGGCCTGTGGGAGGGGATTGGCCACACTCATCGCCTTTGGTTCTTTATTAGCGGTAGAATTTCTTTTTGCTGATTTTTCAGGCGCCATCAATGCCGGTCTCCGGCCCCGGCCAGGGCTCGCCCTAGTCGGCCAGTCGCCCTGCTGAATCGGTACCACTGGAGTGTTTCTTCAAGAACGGCGTAAGCAGTTTGCCTGTCGCGCTTGTGCCCACTGATGGCGGAACCATTCGGTTGAGTGAAACGGAGGTGTTCCAAGAAGAACTTCGCAACATAAGCGGTCATTTTCTGGACATCTCGGAGGTGAGGCGTTTCGGCAAGACTGGCATGCTATGCAGATCTTCAAATATTCAATGCTTAACAGACTTACTGGCCGCCACGAGATTTGCGTTCATTGCTGTTCGCGCTTTTATCCCCCCTCATCTTGCTTGCGTGAAGGGCATTGTTCGTGGTGTTCCAACTAACATTAGTCCTGAAGCATTCTTAAAGATGGTCTCTCCGGCTGGCGTGACATCTGTCTACAGATGCACCAGACCTGTAGGTGATACGCGAGTCCCTACTGAAAGCGTCATCGTTACCTTTGCTGGTCTCACACGCCCCTCTGAGCTGAAGGCCTGGCCTTATCTATTCCGTGTAGAGGCATTGACACCTCGCCCACTGCAATGCCGTAACTGCTGGCGATTTGGACATAGCGCTAATGCTTGCAGGTCCTCATTGAGATGTGCGAATTGCGGTGGGGCACATGCCGCATCAAATTGTCAGGAAGACAACTGCAGGTGTTGCCTATGTGATGGAGCACACACAGCCACGGACAATAGCTGCCCTGCTCGAGAACGTGAAACACAAATTCTAGACATAATGGAGAAATGCCGTTGTTCTCGGTCTGAGGCAACTTCTTTAATTAAAGAGCGCGAAGTGGGGTACGCTGCTGCTACGTCACGCCAGTGTGGGTCAATTGAAGCGACGGTCGCTTCCGCAGTGTCGGCAGCGATAGATAAGGCCATGCCGATGATTATGGAACGGCTTTTCAACACCTTTGCTGAAGGTCTGACCGAGATGCTCGCCGCCAGGTTAAACAGACTTATTCCCTCCTTCGCTGCACACACTGTCACGGTCCAGGGTGAAGCTGAGCACCTCGACAATGAACAAAATAATCGCCGTCAAGAAGATGTTAACCCTGCAACGCTCGTGAGCACTCAGTCGCCTACCCCTGTGGGGCCCAGTGGGTCGTTTGGTGACATGAGGCTTGGTAATATCACTCATAAACGACGCAATGCTCCATTGTCTCCAACCAATTTGCCAATGTCGAAACCAAAAAAAGTTATTACTGATACCAACAATGAGCAGGACGTTTTGCGTTCTGCAGTAGAGTCAACTATATTAAGTTCATCATAGCGCCTGTAAAAGTTCTTCAGTGGAATTGTCGCTCCGTATCTTCCGCTTACATAGATCTTATTTATCTCATACAGCAAACAAATCCTAGTATAATTTTACTTCAAGAGTCTTGGCTTTCAGTAAACCAAACATTTACTCTGAAATATTTTCGTACATTTAGACTGGATCGGCCAGGTAGAGGAGGTGGATTATTGATTCTAATATCTTCAAAAATGTGTCATCACGTTTCTGTAACTTTTGAACATATTTGTCCGGATTGTGAATTGTTAGGATTAGATTGTTTGTTACCTAACTCCAACAGGATTACAGTGATTAATGCGTACTTTCCTAATGGAGTAAAACGCACAGATCACCTAGACTGTGTTATCAAGAATTCTTCGTCAAATTCAATTTTATTGGCTGGGGATTTTAACTCGCATCACACCTCTTGGGGGCTTAAAACAGATAGCTGTGGCAAAAGATTGTGGAATTGGTTGCAGGATAATAATTTTCGCTGCCATAACTCTGGACAAGTTACCTTTCTACGCGGGATAAGCTCATCAACATTAGACCTAACATTTTCTTGTGGCCAGTTTATGATTTCATCGTGGGAAACGTTTGATAATGGGACGAGTAGTGATCATGTACCAATTACCTATGAAATAATGCTACCACAACTTACCTCTGCTATCCGGCAACAACGGTTCACCAACTATAAAATTTATAAAACTGTTTTAAACTCCGCGCTCTCGTCATTGAGAGGACGCGTCGGACAGCAACGAGCTGCTTCAGTCGTAGCGTGTCTAAGTGACTCTATCCAGCCGGCAGAGTTTTCTGTTAAGTACGGCAGCACACCGTCAAATTCAGCTTGGTGGAATGAAGATTGTACGCTTGCGTATAGGCGACGTAAAGCTGCTTGGCAACGTTTACGCCACAACCATACTCCAAAAAATTGGGTTGACTATAAGTTCCACGCAGCGCTGTTTAAACGTACAGTTGCAATAGCTAAAGATAAACACAATTCTGACTTACATTCGCGTTTATCAAAACCCGATAAAAGATCTGCCCTGTACAGATTTCTACGGAACAAAAAATCGACGAAGGTACCAGCATATTCGCATTCAGTAGTGCTGTCTCCTAAAGAGACAACAGATTTGTTAGAGGGCATCGCGAAAGGATTTGAAGCGCGTTTCGCTTCGTCATGCTTGAGACCTGTGACATTCAAAAGCGCAACCTCGGACTTTCGGGAAGTCACTATGGCTGAACTGGCAGATGTGATACTAACTGTAAAGCAAGCAGCTCCCGGTCCAGACCAGATTACAAACTCTATGATTAAATTGATATTTAATTCCCATCCCGAGGAGCTTTTGAATATTGTTAACTGCTCCTTACAGCACACATGGATTCCAAGCGCATGGAAAGTTGCTAAAGTTGTGTTGCTGCGAAAAAATCCAAGCCTCGGATATGTCCTGGATAACATTCGGCCAATTTCGCTTACTTCAAACCTAATTAAAATAATTGAAAGAATTCTTCATAGAAGGCTCAGTGAATTCATCGCTCGTCAGGACATTCTTTCACCAAGGCAAGTAGGATTTAGACCGGGGTGCTCTATATGGTCGGCTCATGTTGATTTGGAAAGCCGAATCCGCCTTGCAAAAGTATCTGGTGAGCTTTCTGCATTAGTCACGTTAGATATCGCAAAAGCCTACGATAGTGTGGAATACAGTACATTAATTTCAAGATTAGTGGACTGTGAGGTTCCCAAGTACATTATATCTTGGGTTCAGGAGTTTCTCATTGAGAGACAATTCTTTTGTTGCCACGAGGGAATTACTTCTGCCTCATATAAGCAAACAAGAGGTGTTCCGCAAGGATCAGTCCTGTCAACTCTTTTATTTTATATATTATTATCATCTATTCCCGTTCATAAAAATGTTCCTCTTTATGTCTACGCCGATGATATTGCTTTTTTCTCGTCATCCCGAGATATCAATAGTTTATATCAAATCTTGCAGTCATATTTGAGTGAGCTTGAGGTATGGCTTGGCGGGCTGTCTTTTTCACTTAATGTTAGTAAATGTGCTCTGCTTGTATTCCCTCTATCCGTTCCCGTATTTCTTTCACTGCATTATCGAAATGATCCGATTCCACAAGTAACAGCGCTAAAATATCTTGGTATTGTTTACGTGGACAATTTAAATTGGCAGCAACAAATAGAATCAAACACCCGTAAAGCAGAAAGCGCCGTAGGATTGCTCCGCCGGTTTTGCAATAAGAATTCAGGGATGCGCAGGGATACGTTACTTATGATATACAAACTTTACGTACGCCAAATTCTGGAGTTTGGCTGCGTTCTGTTTTCTGGAAGTGCTGAGTACAAATTAAGATCACTTATATTGCTAGAAAGGCAAGCTCTGCGGCTGTGTCTCGGACTACCTAGGTGTGTAGCGAATAGCGTGCTTTATTTGGAAGCTAGAATTATTCCACTTGATGCTAGATTTCGACAGCTTACTGTGCAAACATTTTTAAAACTTTACGATGCACCCCTCTTCTGTTCTCAGACAGTGTTCATCAAACATCCAGTTTCTTTCTTTCAGCGCCCGTGGTCTCGTTATCAAAGACCCCAAGTCATTTTCGTCGAGTCTCTGTTATCAAATCTTCACGTTTCCCTCCGGCATTTAACTCCCCAAACCCAATGCTCGGTGCCAGTTGACTTAATTTTCGATGATATTTTTCCAAAAAATGCCAAGTTACTTCCAAAGCATGTTCTGGAGGGCCTCCTTCAAGACCATCTAAGTCATTTTCCTAAATACGTAGTAATTTCGACGGACGCAACGCAAAATCTTCAGAAGGCTGGAGTAGGTATTTTTTCTCATCAGCTTAATTGGTCTTTTGCGCTCCGATTGCCTGACTTCACACCAATTTATCTCGCGGAATTCCTGGCTATTACATTGGCTCTTCGAAAACTAAATTATCAGCAATCAAAAGCTATTATTATTTCGGATGCTTTGTCTGTAAGTACACATCTAACGTCCGCAAAGAAGTCTCCTCTTCTCAGGATATTTTGGTCTCTCGTACCGCATAGCCTATCAGAAGTTCGGTTTTTTTGGGTCCCCGGGCATGCTGGAATTGAACTAAATGAAATTGCTGATTCGCTCGCTTCGGCATCTTTAAATTTCCCTGTGGTGCCAGTAGCTCCACAGTTTTCTTTTATTACTGCCGAACGATTCAAACGCCTGTTAATCTTAAAAATGAACGAAACGTCGCTTCTACAATCTGAAGAATTTCGGCACTTGCAATTCACATGGAACACCGCAAAATGCCTTTCCCGTCAATGTGAGGTGACCCTCACAAGCTTTCGCTGTAGAGTTCCTCTGTTAAATTTTTATCTCAACAAATCAGGATTTTCATTAACTAACCTATGTGTAGTTTGCAATGAACCGGAAACAATAGATCACTTTCTTCTTACATGCCGCCGCTTTGCCTCACTGCGCCGAATAATTCTTGAAAGACCGATTGGTATGCTCGGATTGCCAGTCAATACATCCACCGTATTATCGTTTGGAGCCAGTCAGTTGGGTGTGGGCCACAGTGCTATTCTGTCAGCGCTACATAAATTCATTCAGGCAACCGGAAGGATACGCTGCTAGTGGTACTGCCAGATATATCCAATTCTTTCTTCCCCTTCCTCATTCTTGTTAATTCGTTTTATATATTCTGTTTTATCGTATTCTTCTACAATTTTATCACGTTTTTTTTCAAAGGAACATTATTATTGTTTCTATCTAATTTCTCTTTATTTTTTTTAGCAAGCGTTATAAAAATTATCTATCATGAGGTACAGTGTGGCCAATCCCCCCATGTGGGTATGAGCCAAATCTTCTAGGAGACAAGACAAGACAAGACATGTGCGCTGGTTTGTCCGCTGTAGGATGCAATAACTCTGGTTGACAAGAAAACGAGTGCAGAACGATACGGTTGGAAAGAAAGAAAGATAGAAAGAAGTTTTTAGCGAGACAAGATTCGGACCCACGTTCTCACGATCTCAAGGAGGGAGTCCGAACTACTCGGATATCCAGGCACGCTAGCTGTGCGGTGGTTGCTTAGCATCGTAGTATAGTACGTGTAGAAATGGTGAGGAAAAGGGAAGTGAGGGTGGCAAGGGTACATTTGAGAGCGAGAAGGAGAGGATGAGAGGAGAACGAGTCAGTGAGAAAAAAGGGAGAAATATATGGATAGATGAGAAGACAGAAAGAAGATAGAATGCAACAACTATCATCATCGTCATTAACATCATAATCATCATCACAACTGTTCACGGGTCACCCTGCATCTTAACCTCCAAGGTAGTGCCGATGAAAGATTTCTCCTGTGCATGGATGAACACTGAAAATTAGCAGCGAGCGCGTTAACCTAAAGCGGACTGTGGGTCTTTGTGTTCAGTCGGAGTCTTTTGTTTCTCACTGTCCATTAGCAGTGACTGACATGTTCCAGTAGGAAACATCGGTGCATCACTGCGTGCTTTGAGTCTCCCCAGATTTCCTCCCGCGAAACGCCGCGATAAGCTCCAGCGTCAACGCTGCCGCCAGTGTAAGCGTTAGTGCCTGCTGCTTTGGATCTAGTATACACATGATTCCTTTTGGCGGGAGATAGTGTAAGTTTTTTTTGTTTCTTAGCCAAGCGAAAACAGGCTAGGTGTCCACAATGCTCGGTCATGACCCAGCCTCGAACTTAGTGCAGTTTTTTTTTCTTACAAATACCGGTACGAGTACGCTTGCGCTGGTTCTTCAGAACCTCAGTGATGCAATCGACCGTGGCGCCTCACGTAAGTTCATGGATGCGCTGCTATTGCTCCCACTCGAATTAGCGCGCGCTGAAGGACTGGCAGTCACTGTCAAACCGGAGAGAAGATGGTGAACAAGCTCTGTAAAGTAATTGTGCAGGAACTTCAAGATGGTGTCACCGAAACATTCAGTTTCGCCTGTTTTCTCAGTTACCAGGCTTGACTTTTCATGGTGAAATTCGTGTGTTATTTTTTTTAATTTACTTAGAAGGATAACCTCGCTAAGCTCCACAAAGGCCCTGCATCATGCTTTTTGCACGAACGCAGCGCCACAGGCGTACCAGAATGTAAGTGCCTTATTCTTACCGTGACCGTGGTAAGGGCACACGCAACCGTCGTATCTATAGTGTGTCAGCGCGTGGAATTTCGACGTGGCGCGGCGCCCTTTCCCTACGGAGAGAAGCGGCGGACCTTCACCGTCCTTCTATAAAGTGTATAATTACGGCCATACAGGTTTTCGACGCTGACGTTAGCCAAGGGCTGCTCATGCTGGACTACAAAAACTGTTCACCTCACACCTTCACCCACCCGAAAAGCCAGGGATCAGAAGCAGCTATAGGCCCTATGGCGATGCACGCTATCGCATCTTAATATTAAGAAATATGTTTTCTGTCTCGCTCAATGTGATGGGCGAGAGTGAATAAATGGTCCCCTATAGCAGAAGTGTTTTCTGGATAGCACAAGAAAGCATGGGCTCGAGAAGAAACGAAGAGGGTGAGACAAGCATTAACTTCTCCCAGGGGGTTCACAAGCACCCATTTCAGAACCGCTGACCTAACGATAACTCTGCGCACACCCATATGTTCGGAGGTCTGAGAATGGGTCAAAGTTTACGGAAATAGTCTATGCATGTCCATGGCGACTTGTTGTGCTCGTTATGCTGCGGCTTTATAGCTGATTTTTTTTTTTGCGAGACGTGAAAAACAAATGTTGATGGCACCAGTTGTCTACTTTAAGCTCGAGTGATTCAACAAAATTTCGTTGCAAACATCTTGCACAGTATTTATCGAAGAAATTTAGGCTGGTCCTTAAATTGCTGAAAATTCAATCTGGGTTTTTACGTGCCAAAGCCGAGAGAATTCTGATTGTGAGGGCTCCGGAACTTTCGACCACGTGGTGGTCTTCATAGCACGCAACAACCGTACAGTACATGGCGCTCTAGCATGTAGCCTCCATCGGAATGAAACCGCCGCAGCCGGGGTCGAACCTGCGACCTCCGGGTCAACCACAGCACCGCAACCGCTATATACACTACCGCGGTGAATTACTGGCTGAAAATTCAGTATGAATTATAACTAAAAGAAAAGGAAAGTTCACAAGGCACGCGCTACGCGGAGAAATAAATGAAGAAGCGCTGCCCTGCTCGAAGCCGGTCTGCCGAATCGAAACTGCCTCGTCTGGCCATCCATATATATTTAACGCTTCCTTGAACTCCGACGTCACATACATAATTGTGAGAAAGGAGGAAAACATTAAGGGTTTGCTTTTTTTGTTAAACACACAACATAAATGCGAAATCACAGAAGACAATGCCGAGGAAAGTATGGGGGAAGTTATTTCTAGTAATCATGACGTAAACTTAAAGAAAGTATATTGTGGACAAAAACATAACTTGCCGCTGGCAGGGGCGGAGCCTGGGACTTTCAAATTAGGCATCTGATGCTCTACCATTTGGGCTATAGACGAGAGCGCACCTATATCTCGCACCCAGGTGCCTTTGGCGGTATACCCTCGCTTCCAGAGACGCCATATATTGTTTAAAACTGCCAAGGCGCGCCTCGCTAGCATGGGATGCAGTGACTCTGGGAGTTTAAAATGCGAAAAAGCGCCTGTTCACGCTGCGCCCGCTTATAAAATGTCATCTGGGTACCACTGCGCTGTCATCTGATGCGACAGAAACTAGCGCAAGAGGAAGAGATTGCTGAGCACTGCCTGTGAAGTTCACAGCGCATCGCGGGAATCGTGCCGATGCGGTGTTTCGTGATTGCACAAGTTTCCATCCACAACAACAACAACAAAAAAAAAAACGCTGCAGAGCTCGGCTGCCCTATAGGATATAACTGCAATCAGCAGGAAAAACTACGAGCCCAGTGAAGTGTACGACTAAGCATACTTATTGCGTTTATTCAAGCACGACTACAGCTGTCCCGCTTTACAGCAGCGATTTGCATGCAGTATGCCTGTAGTATGATGCACAAAACTGTTATGTTCTGTTCTAACTGTTTTGCTGTGGAGAGGTTGAGGTGCATATTGCCTCGGCTGCTCCATATGACAAAGTTCCGCAGCAAAAAAAAAAAGAAAAAAGAATAATACAGAACGGTACCCAAAAGTTAACAATCCCCACCCCCCCTAAAAAAACATAATAGCACACTGAAACCAGTTGAAATATCATGCCAATACACAGTTTTCTTAGAGCAGTTCACACAGTCATAAACTGTTTACACGCACACCTTTCTTTTCTACTATCAGTATATGCATAAACACATTTTATATATATCTATCTTTGGCTGTCTATCACAGGCGCTTGTCTAGTCCGGTCTCCACTAAAAAGTTTGTCAGGATGATTATTGCCTTTTTCTGGAGATGCATCTCAGGCCATGGTCCAACTAGTTTCTTTAATATGAGGTGCCGTCTGTCCAAACTTGCTCGTTTGTTCCTTAATTTTTCTCTTTCATTCACGAATTTAACGCACTCCAAAAGAATGTGGCAAACATTTTCTTTTGTATTACCTGAATGGCATTCCGTTGAGTTGGATCGATGTATCTTGTGCAGGAAGCTGTTTGTGTATGCTACGCTCGTGTTGTCCTCTTTGCCTTCCGTACCTCGACTTTCGTCTATTTCTTCTAGCACATTCGTGCTCGCGCTGCAACCCATATTATCATGAATTGTGTATGCTACTTGCAATCGAAGTCTGTGGAATAATGTCTCTACGTGTCGTGGGAGGTCTGTCGCTATGAAATTTTTTTTTGTGTGGATCCACTTCATAAAGTACTGTTTCCTTCGATTTAGGGCTATCAAACTACTTCTCCATCGAACAATGGTTAGATCCTTGCGCTATAAGATGTCGAATATCCGCCCCAGACATAGGAATTGCGCAATACCGTCCTTCCTTCAATGCCTTCTTCTCGAGGCTGTCAGCTTCTTCATTTCTCTTTATCCCAATGTGACTGGATATCCGTTGGAATACGATGTTGTGACCCTGCGATGAGGCATATTCCACAGTTTATGCAACACATTGTGCTATTTCACCATTTTTGTAAAGTGACCTCGCATTTCTGATTAGCTGAAGAGCAGGTTTGCTATCCGTGCATATCACCCACTTTTGTGGCTCAAGATTCTCGCAGATAAGCTTAACTGCTTCAAAGATAGCCCCCAATTCTGCTGCCGTCAATGAAAATTTGTGCGATAATTTGTACATTCTTTTTTTTCTGAATTTCGGGTATAAAGACCGCACAGGCTGACGTTTCTTCATTGCATGAAGGCACAGAACTATATACTATTATTGATGTGTGGCTTGCGAAAGAGCGAGGCACAAAACTATTGCCGTGCTCTTTCGCAGGCCACACGTGAACACTAGGATATACGACTCACGCATGGATGCACGCGCCGCGCATGTTTAGTACAACTGTAACGGGCTACTATCACGACGAAAAGAGATGTGAACGGAGCGAAAAGCATGGCTTTCGACTCGGTCTAACCACGACATATTTTGACTGTCAATAGGCGAATCTACATGTTATTTCGGCCGGCGTCACCGTAGCATTTTGAGCCCCGCCGTGGTGGTCTAGCGGCTATGGTACTCGGCTGCTGACCCGCAGGTCGCGGGTTCGTATCCTGGCTGCGGCAGCTGAATTTCCGATGCAGGCGGAAATGTCGTAGACCCGTGTAATCAGATTTGGGTGCACGTTAAAGAACCCCAGGTGGTCCAAATTTCCGGAGCCCTCCACTATGGCGTCTCTCATAATCATATGGTCTTTTTGGATGTTAAACCCCACATATCAATCAATCAATCAATCAATCAATCAATCAATCAATCAATCAATCAATCAATCAATCAATCAACCGTAGCATTTTGAAATCTTGTTCTGGCTGGCACTTTTGCACCTCGTGTGCGTTCCGAGTGCCCGGCATGACTGGCAATTGATGCACATGCGTTGCATGAGCGTATGTTGGAGCCAGATTCTAGCGCTACGTTGACGCTGCCTTACAGCACAAATTCTGCCTTGTCACAGTCAACGCACGCTGCAGTTGACGCTGTTCGCGCTTCTTTCAGCCGGATAATACGTAACTGACGAAGTTGCTTCCGCAGTCTGCAATGCACGTGCAGCAGACATTTCGGACCGTCGAGAAAGGTATCCTCGGTGTTTCACACGAAATCAGCATGGAATTACTGCACAGGAAAAGCGCGAAACAATACTACAACCACACTCAGGTCGTGAAGTATCACGTTTGATTTGCAGAGCGTCTGCTCACGTGGAGGTTGAGAGCGCTGCTTCGCCGCGCTTGCAACAGATGGCGGCACGCGCTTTTCAATATGGCAGCAAGCACTCAGTTCGCTGTTTTCTGGTGTATACAGCGGCGGGGAACCACCCGTCCGCTACATTTCAATCTGTGCCTTTTAACATGGGAGAGTTCGTCAGCGCCGATCACAGCTATAACGATGAGCGTGGATCGCACTTTAGTTGCCGGCTGGCGTCATGTAGCAAGGAATTTGTGCTCGAGTTTTACTTCCCAATGCCGTGGTTTTGTCCCATGGTACTCTTATACTACCCGCCATACCAGTGTACTTAAGCGTACGGAAGATGCTGTTAATGGCTTGGTAAGGTAATTACTGAACCTATTAGATGTAAATCTGCCTGAGTTTCGAATTCTCTTGTATGTATGTATGTATGTATGTATGTATGTATGTATGTATGTATGTATGTATGTATGTATGTATGTATGTATGTATGTATGTATGTATGTATGTATGTATGTATGTATGTATGTATGTATGTATGTATGTATGTATGTATGTATGTATGTATGTATGTATGTATGTATGTATGTATGTATGTATGTATGTATGTATGTATGTATGTATGTGATCGCCTATAGTTCCACCTTTGCGAGATGCTCACTATACTCCGTCCTTGGAAACAGGCCACTACGCCCCATCCCCGATCAGCCACTTTACCGACCATGAAGCAAATACTGTTGAGAAGTAGGCAATATGAAATGCAAGATGGTTGTGTACTTGTGTCCAGGTGCGCGTTAAAGGACCATAGATTGTCTCACAATGTCCATTCCTTATTTGTACGTGACCACCTATAATTTCACCTTTAAAACTGCCCACTACTTCGTCTTCGCAAACACACTCCTATGCCCCATCACCGATCTACTACTTCACCGACCATAAGACCGTTTCATAATGAAGGAGGAACGGAAGTGACGTGTAGCTAATACTTATGAATTGTAGAATTTCTAGCATAAATAATATACAGTATTTGTATATACAACCATCCAGCGCTTCCCCACACTCATCATAATTCACTCCGTGGATATGCTGTGGAAAAGGCAAGGATGACAATGGATAAAATATTATCTAACCTTTCCGCAAGTTTCGTGCAAATTCTGTCGAATCAAAATGTGCAAGGAGTACAGACTATAGCACAGAACCTGCAGTATCGGACATTACCAGCGATGTCACTCAGCTACGCAATGTAGTGTTGGACGAACTTTCTGCATCTGCAGACAAGGCTAAGCATGTCAGGAACACAGGTGCACTTGGACCAACATACGCCTCAGTCGAGCACGAGGGCTACAATAGATATAGAACTCGATATGCGAACGAATAAACATATCAGATCCCCTATCTCCACCTATCTCTAGTGCAAAACTAAACGGAATGAATCAGCTATTTCGGGTAAGGATGCTAACAAGGGCGCGGCAGGAGCCTTTGCGGTGCGCTCAACACCATAGGTCAGTTGAGGGTACTACAGCGGAACTGCCGTTCTATATTATCAGCCTCAACCAACTGACATTACTTTTGCAATCACTTTCATCTAGATATCATAAATCTCCAAGAAATTTGGCTTACACCTGATAAAAATGTCCATCTTGCAGGTTTTAGTTCTTTTCGATTAGATCGCCCATCACGTGGTGGTGGTTTAATGATCCTCGTATCAAGTAAATTATGCAATAGGGCGAAAATTTTTCTCAGAATGTTAGACTGGGATTGTGAAATATCAGCATTAGACTTGTGTTTTCTCGGATACCACCCTTTTTCAATTATAAATTGTTACTTACCTTCCGGTGTGCAAATTACGCGTTATCTTGACAGTGTTTTGCAGAAAAGAAATTGTACTCACAAGAGACTTTAATTGACACCATTTTCTTGGAGCCTAAGGACAGATTCTTGTGGTAGGCGACTGTGGGAATGTAGTATTGATCACAACCTCTCGTGTCTCAATAAAGGCTATGTAACATTTGTCTGAGGTCAGACTTGCTCAGTATTAGGCTTAACGTTTTGCTCCAATGCAATCAAGGTTTTGTCATGGGCTGTTCTGGATTGAGCAACTAACAGTGACCATCCTCCTTTTAGTTTGTGATATTACTAGCCCAACAATAACTTTAGATCAACCAAAACACACATACATCAACTACAGCAAATTTGAAGCGTGCCTCCGTTATGCCATTTGTAAACCTAGAAGTGCCAGTTCTAAGGAGATTGAATCGACCATTGGTTCAATGCTGGAGGTATGTATAAAAAATTCGAATTTTCTATTCCATCGAATAAACGATCCTCCTCTTGTTGGTAGAACCTTGAGTGTACGCATCGTTAATGTAAGCGAAAAGCCGCTTGGAAAAAGACTTTTTCATAATCAATGCCCAACAAAATGGAAGTACTATCAATTCTTTGCTGGCATATTTAGGTGTACAGTGAACCGCGCAAAAGAAAAAATAATATGGCAGTAGACATTGCGATTACTTTTCTAAATAAAAAAAATAAGCTTGCCTTGTTTGCTTATCTTCGGACAAGAAAAGTATTGCCTACGCGTTTAACGTTGCAATCATGCGTCTTGACGCTGCAAGAAATGAACACCTCTCTAGAAGGCCTAGCGCAAGGTTTAGAACGCCGCTTTACTGCTAATCTTTCGGCTATTCGGCCCACGCTTGTAAACTTGCATGGATTTCCAGAAGTTTCTTTAGCTGAATTGAGTCAGACAGTATTATGCTTACCGAGGGCAGCTCCCAGACCAGATGGAATTACGAACTCAATGTTAAAACGTTTAATCCAGGAATCGAATAATCTTCTGCTAGAACTAATGAATGATTCGTTAGGGAATGCATGGATACATCCACAATGAAAACTTGCCAAAATTATATTGTTACTCAAAAACGAAAATGGAGCATACATGTTGGATAACATAAGTCCAATCGCACTGACATCAAATTCAGTGAAATTTGTTCAGAGAATCAATAATATACGAATTAACGAACTTATTACCATGAGGTCAATTCTAAGCCCCTGTCAAATCGGATTCAGGGCTAGTTGTTAAATTTAGGATGGCCACGTTGATTTAGAAAGTCGGCTTAAAGCTCGGCTACATAACAAATATGCAGCTCTTGCCCCCTTAGACATCGCTAAAGCATATGATACCGTGGAGCACTGTATTCTGATAGATCGATTAACTTAGTACCTTGATTTTCCATCATACATAGTAGCGTGGGTTAACAATTTTCTTGCGAACAGGAAGTTTTATTCATTTAAAGATGGGTTTTCATCATATACTCGTACATAAACGAGGGGAGTACCTCAAGGCTCAGTGCTTTCCCCGGTGCTATTTAATTTACTAATGAGCACCATTCCACGTAAACAGGACATAGCAACTTATGTTTATTGCGTTTTTTTTTTTGCATTGGCAGATAACACTCAGACCTTATATGAACGGCTGTGGACTTACCTAAATATATTAGAGAGCTGGCTCGATGGCAACTGCTTTCTACTTAATCCGAGTAAATGTGCCCTCCTTGTTTCCCCGCTGCAATACCCTGTGCACATCTCTCTCTCTCTTACCATCATGAGGATATACCACAGGTGGAATCTGGTAAATACCTTGGAGTAATTTATCACACCGCTTAACTGGTGACCTCATATTGAATACATCGCCAGAAAAGGTGTGCGGGCCATTGATATGTTACGTATACGCTAAGCAACTACCGCATAGGTATGAGAAGAGACACACTGGTAATGATATATCGCATGTACGTTCGTTTTGGTTGTGTACTTTTCTGTGGAGTGCCCGCTTACAAG
Organism: Rhipicephalus annulatus; assembly: GCA_013436015.1. Classification (NCBI taxonomy): domain Eukaryota; kingdom Metazoa; phylum Arthropoda; class Arachnida; order Ixodida; family Ixodidae; genus Rhipicephalus; species Rhipicephalus annulatus. The sequence goes on along the minus strand of WOVY01010701.1, from coordinate 743,747 downwards.
CTGCGGCCTCTAATTCTTCTGGAAAAAGAAGCTTTGCGCTTATGCCTTGGCCTTCCCAAAACAGTTGCTAACAATGTGTTGTATCTTGAATCGAAGGTCCCTCCTCTTTCCTGCAGAAATCACCTTCTGACTGTTCGGACATTTTTAAGAATTTATGAATCACCATTACTACATTCAAAAACAGCCTTTATTTCTACCCTGGAATCATTTTTAGGTGCTAGATGGCCGTGATTTCACACCCCACAAATTATACTTGTACAAAATTTACTGGAGCCTCTAAACGTACGTGTATGCGACATAATGCCGAGTCGTAATAATTCATACCCTGTGGAAATTCAAGTCAACGATATTTTTCCCAATGACGCCAAATTACTTCCCCATAATATCTTGGATGGTTTACTACAAGATCACTTGTGCAGTATTACAACAGACGTTACTGTTGCTACAGACGCATCGCTATGTGACGAAAAGTCAGGGGTTGGTATTTTCAGCCTGATTTTAGATTGGGTTTATTTCTTTCGACTACCCGATTTTATACCCGCTTTTGTGGCTGAATTTCTGGCAGTAGTGCTTGCCTTACACAAGTTACAGACAGAAATTACATTAGCTGTCATAAGAACAGATTCCGTATCTCTCTGTGTGACACTTTCTGTTGATGCTGATAATCAAGTGACAAAGGCGTTCCGTGCACTAGTACCTGCGCATTTGAGAAAAGTACGATTAGTTTGGGTGCCTGGACATAAAGGCTTATTTCTAAATGAAATAGCCGATTCTTTATCAAATTCTTCAATCAGCGAACCGATTCTACAGCACTGTTTATCATCCGCTTATGTGACTGCTACTCGATTCCGCAGACATACGCTTATGAAACTCTTTAGAGGGACAGCACTAACAAGCTCTACAGAATATCGCCATTTATTATATCCCTGGCGAAGAGAGCGTTTTGCCGCACTCGTAAACAAGAAGTAGCTATCACAAAGCTGCGTTGCCGGGTACCAAATCTAAATTTCTATGAACACAGGTCTGCTCAGGCACCCTATTGTGCGCGTTCTGTGTTGATTGTAAACAATAGATAATTTATTTTTGACCTGCAGGCGGTTTAACACATTACGAAAAACCCTCTTAGAAATACCTTTACGTGGTATTGGTATGGACTTATCTGTGCCTGTCATTTCAATTTGTCTTTTGGAGCTTCCATTTCTGGGTTCTGTAATGCGACAGTACGCGCGGCCGTCCGGGACTATATCGATGAAACAATAGGTTGAATAATTAACCTGTTTCATTATCCTAGCATGTCTACAATAATATATACGCATAAAAATCAGATTATTGCTCTATTTTAAGCATAAATTCTTTTCTTTATTTAAATAACTATATGCATTAAATCAAGCACCACACTTTCCTCGGTCATCGGTAATCTTTCTATTATATCTCCATTACTATAAATCCGAACAATAATTTTTAAAATCAATCGATTCTTGGCCAATCCCTCATTGTAGGTATGTGCCACGGACAATGGGTGAACAAGAACAAGATTTTTGCCCTGATGTTTGTCATCTTCATTGTGTTAGGGCAGAAAACTCTTACTGCAACAATAAATTGAAATGATGATGGCAAAAAATAATTCAAGACTTGGTTTCTCTGACAGGAAGCTTAGGAAATTGATGACGTTAGTATAAGAAGCATGGAGATTCTCAACACTTAGCACCGAAAACAAGTGTCGCCGTCACAAAGTACATCCGTTGGAGTTTTATAGGTGGAAAATCACAATCTCGAGAGTTACACCTGACGTGAAATGATCGGAATGTTTCGAAGATGTTTGAAAATATGTCATAGCAACGTCAATATTATGAGAAAATTGTTAAGACATAGTTTTCATATGTCTCACGCGCAGCTTCGATAATAGTGATTTTATTTTGCATTGCTCAGTTACAACATTATCAGCGCTACTTCCACGTCAACAACTCACCCCCCCCCCCGCCCCTACACCATCAGTAGGACCCACCAACAGTCATTAAATTTTTCTTTTTTTGTTTAAATACAGGTCTAATGAAATTTTTATTCCGAATTCTTGTGGCTATGCAAAGTACCCTTCACGCAAAATAATACATTGGAAATGAGGGGCGACGTGGCGACACAGTTTGCCGATCGCAATACTAAATGCGCAAAATAGCCTTCTTTAAAATACTTGAGTGTAATAAGAATGTATTAGTTAAAAGATAAACGTGTAAATTTCAATACTAAAAGAAAAGGAAAACATCAGCTCCAACGCACGTAAGCTGCGAGCGTAGAAGACGTAGGGCGTCGTTGAAGTAGTGGTGGTCGTAAACATTTATTAAAAACAGAGAGGTTGCTAGAGAAACCAGCCCGTAGTGGGTCAGCTTCTCTACAGTACTAAGCGGATTCCCTAGTCAGGGGCTTCTGTCCTGGCACGCTGGACCATGGCTTGTTGGGGGCCACCTCCCAGTCCACTCTGGTTGGATTTGGGTTCGGAGGTAAAGAAGGACTGAGCTGACGTTTGATTCAGTAGAAATATCAGCCGTCATGCAGACACTGCGGAATCAGGGCGTCGATGAAGTATACATAAACATCATGGAAGAAATCTACAGGGGATCAACTGCTACCATAGTGCTTCATAAAGAAAGCAACAGAATACCAATCAAGAAGGGTGTAAGGCAGGGGGACAAAATCTCCCCAATGCTATTTACCGCGTGCTTACAGGAGGTTTTCAGAAGCCTAGGATAGGAACAGTTAAGAATAAGACTTAATGGAGAGTACCTTAGTATCCTGTGCTTTGCCGATGACATTGCATTGCTGAGTGACTCAGGGGACGAATTGCAACTCATGATTACGGAGTTAAACAAGGAGAGCAGAAAGGTGGGTCTTAATATGAATCTGCAGAAAACGAAAGTAATGTACAACAGAGCGCTGCTCGGAAAAGAGCAGCGCTTCAAGATAGGTAATATTGCACTTTAAGTTGTAAAGGGCTATGTCTACTTAGGGCAGGTAATAACCGCGGAGCCGAACCACGAGATTGAAGTAACTAGAAGAATAAGGATGGTGTGGAGCACTTTGGCAAGCACTCTCAAATTATGACAGGTAGATTGCCACTATCCCTCAAGAGAAATGTATATAACAGCTGTATCTTGCCGGTACTTAGCTACGGAGCAGAAACCTCGAGACTTACAAAGAGGGTTGAGCTTAAATTGGGGAAGACGCAGCGAGCAATGGAAAGAAAAATGGTAGGTGTAACATTAAGAGACAAGAAGAGAGCAGAGTGGATTAGGGAACAAACGGGGGCTAAGGATATCCTAGCTGAAATCAAGAAGAAGAAATGGACATGGGCCGGGCATGTAGCGCGTTGACAGGATAACCGCTGGTCGTTAAGGGTAACTAACTGGATTCCCAGAGAAGGCAAGCGGGTTAGGGGGAGACAGAAGGTTAGGTTGGCAGATGAGATTAAGAAGTTTGCGGGTATAAATTGGCAGCAGCAAGCACCGGACCGGGTTAACTGGCGGAACATGGGAGAGGCCTTTGTCCTGCAGTGGACGTAGTCATGCTGCTGCTGATGATGATGATGAGCTAACATGTCCATACCAAAATGGTAGTATATAGGTGTTCTGTGCCATACCATGTGGTAGGTGTCAGCCACATCCGCACAGTACTGACAGATGCCGGAAAAGGAAGAGTCAAAGTGTTTAAACAGTAGCGTATTGTTATAAATAGATGGAGAAGAATTCTACCGTCAGCCTTCCTGAGTCCTTCGCAGGGCGGAGGAAAATGGCAGCGGGAGTCCCGGTAATGGGTAATTATCTCTCTATATAAGTTAGGAGAGGAACGTTCTCTTCTGGAACGCAGGGGTCATCGATGGGCGAGGCAGCGGCCCGAGGATTGAGTGTGATGGCGGCAGCGTGCAGAGCCTCATTGTCTGTGAGGCCTGATGAACAGGAATAGGCAGCCGGAGGCGCACAGCTCTACGATTGGTTGCGCACAGCGGCCAGCTGTGCTTCGTAAATTTCTCTTCACAGCAATGCTTGACGTCGTCGGAAGAGCGAAGACTCTAGAGTCGCAGTGAAAGAGAAGAGCCAGCTAGAGAGATGACAAAAATAAAAGCAGGGACAATTGGTCGAGTTGGTGCAAATCCATGTTTGTAAAAACCGCGAGAAAACATCGGTTAGAGGCACGAAGGAAGTAGGACGACGCACTCGTCCAGTGTAGACTTCAGTGGTGGTGGTGGTAGTGGCTCACTGGATTCCGTGCCGACCGGTTGTGCCCTCGCGATCTCTGACGTCAGCGTAGCTCTGGCCGACTGGGCTGGCCCTACGTCATCCCCTGACGCCCACTTCGACGACAGCGCAGCTCTGACCTACCGGACTTGCCCTACGCCATCTCCTGACGCCGACAAGAGCTCTCGCAAGTGGTGCCCCGTCCTCGGACTCCTGTGACCATGTTTTTATCTTTCCTATCTCTCTTATCCCCTCGATTTGTCCTCGCTCGCTGGCTTAGCGCATCTTTCTCTCTCTCTATCTCTAATCCTATTCTTTTAATCCCTATTCACCCCCATTCCTTGTGAGCTACTGTTGAGGTGTCACACCGTGATGCAGACAGTTACGGGGCGCACTTTTCTCTTCCTTTTTCTCTTAGAACCACTTTGTTGTTGTTGTTGTTGTTTCCCTGTGCAAATGGCTCGTACCCAAAGAAGGGGATTGGCCGATTATAAGGTGAATTTGCCCTAAACTTTCAGCATTGCGTCATTCCTACAAAGCTTTTGTAACTTAATTTTGATTTGAAATGCCAATATCAAGTTTGCAGAAAAAAATAAAGAAAACTAGTGAGACCGTAATTTAGCAAGAAAATTGTTTAGTCGCAGTGATGTATTCCTGAACGGCGAATAAAACATCCCTGTGGCTGAAACCCAGTGTAGAGGCTCCAAATGAAAGATCAGGTTGTGATAATTGCAAGCCCAGTCTTTGAAGAGGTGGTGCTAGTATGCTTTGCCTGAATAAATCAAAATGGCGACAATGTAATAAAAAATGACTGATCGTTTCCTCTTGATTACAGTAAATGCACATAGGGGAATTCAATATACCTGATCTATGCAAGTAAAAATTGAGGGAGGTAACGCGGCAACAAAATTCTTCCATCATCCTTGAATTAGACAGTTCATTGCGCCAGGGAAATAACAAGTGATTGTACTCTGGAGAAGCCGTCAGTGCAGGGTCTGATAAATTTTGCCTGATTTTAAGTGTGTGAAATCGCGCCACCGTAATGTATACTGTATGAGGGAAAATAGGAATGATTGGTGTCGAAAGCGAGGCCTTCGTAAGAGAATCAGCTATTTCGTCTGACAACAAACCTTTGTGCCCTGGTGTCCAGACTATATGAATACTTCGGAGAAGACAGGGAACCAATGATTTAAAAAGTTTCAGTATGGGTGAGCGACCAGATGCGGACAGAGAAGAGCACACTGATAATGAACCAGTTATGACTGCTAGGACTGGAATGGAAATATTCACCTTTCGCAAAGCTAACATTATTGCCATGAATTCAGCCAGAAAGACAGGAAGAAAATCTGGTAAGCGAAGTGAAAATGACCAATCAAGTACGGGGCAATATATTCCAACGCCTGATGTTTCTTGTGATTGAGATGCGTCCGTTGCTATAATGACATTTGGTGGCAGAGTACATGAATGGTCCTGCAATAAACCATTTAAAATGCCTGTAGGTAATAGTTTAGCGTAAGTTGGGAAGATATCATGGTAAACAATTTCTGGAGAAATTCGTTGCTCAGTTAAAGGAATCAGATCACGAACTTGTACATTTAGAGGCTCAAGTAACGATTGAACAGATACTATTTGTGGTTTGTGAAATCTGGGCCAATGCACGGAGAAGAATAGGTCAGGATTGGAAATAAAAATAATTTGTTCTGCGCTAAACGGTGCTTCATATAGTCGTAAAAAGGTATGCACAGTAAGAATGTTAAAGCGACATAAGGTTGGTATTCGTGCTTCAAGGTATAACACTACATTTGCAGTATACTTTGGAAGTCCTAAGCAGAGCCGTAAAACCTCTCTTTTCAATGGAACGAGCGGCCGAAGTTTATAGGTTGGCGCACCAGAAAAAAGAACGCAGCCAAACTCTAACACAAGTCGGACATGCATTTTATATATAATCAAAGGTGCCTTCCTTCTCATACCTGATCTACAATTGCTCAACCTCCGCAATACGCCCATCGCGCGTACTGCTTTTGTCGCGATGTATTCAATGTGAGGGCGCCAATTTAGATGTTCATATGTTATAAGGTGGAAGTCCATGACACCATAACTGATTAATCAAGATAGAATACTCTACACTATCGTATGCTTTACATATGTGTAACTTTAGCCACAAACTGCTTTTTGTGACGGGCAATATGAATACGACTTTACAGATCTACGTGTGCATGCCATATGGAATATCCAGATGTAAAGCCCATTTGGGAAGAACTCAACAGCTTGTTTCTCGTTAATAAACCTAATTATACGACCATGAAGTACCCTTTCAATACGTTTCACTACATTAGATGTTAAGGCTATTGGTCGTATGTTGTCTAAATTATAGCCTGCCCCCTGTTTCTTAAGCAATGGTATAATTTTCGCAATCTTCCATTCAGAAGGGATCCATGCTCTTCAAAGAGAATAATTGACGAGACCTAACGAATAATTCGGATATTCCCTGTGTAGTATTTTTAGCATTGTATTTGTTATTCCATCGGGGTCTGGTGCTGCATTTGGCAATCTTTCAATAGCCTGATTTAATACGGAAGCCGATATTTCTGTGTAGTCATAGATGGTTGTTGTGTAAGCCGAATTAGGAAGATGCGTTGAGAACCTGTTTCTAATGATTCCTGTAGTTCCTGTGAGGTGTGAACTACTGAGTCAACGTTTCCTGGTATAGGGGTCTTCTTCCTACCACGAAGGAAATTGAATAAAGTACGTCTGTTGTTTGATTTAGACAGGTACTCGAAATGTTCTTGGTCATATTGCTCTTTCGCTCGCGATACAGTGCGTTTAAATGTTGCCGCTTCGAACTGATGATCCTTCCATTTTTTCGGACTCTGATTACATATAAGCCTTTTCCATGCAGCTTTTCTTCTTCTATAGCCTCATGTGCACTCATTATTCCACCATCTACTAGGCTGGGCACTTTTGGATGACGACGAAGCAATTACCAATTCTGAAGTGTTCTTGGAGATTTTTAAAGCGGAACAGACATTTCTGCCGAGGTCTTCATTTTGACCACTGGACACGTACTGCCCTAATGTTGGAACGCAAGCAGTTTTTATTTTTTTTGTAATTGATCAATGTTTTCTCTGTCCTTTCAATAGATGTCACAGCACATGAGATTTCAAAGTATACAGGAAGATGATCACTGCCTGAAGAGAAATCAATTGTTTTGCAAGACTTTATTGAAAAACTTGGGCTGCAAAACGTGAGATCTAATACCGATCGTGTCCGTCTGCGAATAAATGTAGGCTGTCTATCATTTAGGCAGGTAAGGTTTTTAATAATCGTCCAATCCCACACAAGAGTACCAGAAGGATCTGTTCGAAATCCCCATGAAACATGATGTGAGTTGAAATCACCAGTCAGAAGAAAATCATTCTTGCAATTAGCTAAGACAGTATCTAATTGTTGAGTATTATGCAAACCCGTTGGAAAATATGCGTTTATAAGTGAAAAATTTCACAGTCTGTGGACACAAGCGTAAAAGCTATGCTCGCTGTGCGGCAAAATTTATTCGAGACTATAGATAGTATAATTAGACCACCTCCTAGTGATGGACGGTCTAACCGAAATGCTCTAAAATTGTTTAAATGGTAATTCTTAACAGTGTTAAGCCAAGTTTTTGTAATAAGATTATATCCGGATATAACTGATTAATTAAGCAAAGTAGGTCAGTAGAAGCAGAAATCAAGGACCTACAATTCCACTGTACTAATTTCAAGGTATCTATGTTGATGAGCGAAACACTTCAGCAACGGCAGCTTCTAAAATACTCTCCTTATTAAGTGCACTGGCATTTTCGCTGCCCTTTTTAGGTTTTGTGTTTGAGCAAGGAGACTTTACAGGAAATCGAGTGCGTTTCTGACGCCTGAAATCTTGGCATACGTCCATTTCATTCTGATCCTCCGCGTGGGTCGACGTAGAAGGTACGGACAAAATTGGGGTTTTCTCCTCTCGGGATTGCCGCTATGGGGCTAAATTCGGTATCTCTTCCACTGCACAAGGTGCCGACTTGGCTATCGGTACTGCTACTGCAGAAGCCAGCTGTGTCATCTGTAAGAAAAACACTTGAGAGATGCACTCACGCTCGTAACTATGTGTTCCAGCGCTTTCGACATCGCCTTTTCTACTGCAGCCTCAACAAGATTCAGAATCTTCGTCTCACTTAGTTGTTCGTACCTCGACGCGACTCCGGCATATCCAAAGGCCCTATCATTCACAACTGTTATTGCTTCTCGCCGCGAGCAACGACGTCTGTCCATGATTTCCAGGAGTTGCGTTTCGTTGGACCTTGCGGTGCAGTTCAGGAGTCGGCCGCGTGATTTCCTGCACAGAGGCAGCACTTGTCGGTTTCGGCGTTGCACTCATTCGATGGATGGGTATCGCCACAGATGCGGCAACGTGAATTTGATTTACAGCCCCCTGCGCTGTGACCAAAACGCCAACAGTTTTGACATTGAAGAGGACGAGAAGCGAGACTTTCGACTCTGAAAATGAGCGGCCATATTTTCAACTCGGATGGACAGGACGTGCCAGCAAAGGTAGCAATAACCGACTCAGTGAGGAGTTTCTCACCGTTAACTAATCGGTTGAATCGGTACACAGCTATGATTCCAGCATCAGACAGCTTTTCCAGAGTCTCAGCGGGCGTTAATCTAGAGTCGAATCCTCGTGCAATTCCCTTAGTGCACGCTAAATGAGGCGGGATAAATGCACTCACCGGGATCAAAGCAAATGTCTTGCATTTTAGGATGTCAGAAACGCACGAAGGATCTGACGATCTGCATACCAAACCACCTCTTCCGAACTGACGAACATCACTTATCAGCTGAAAGTGCGGTGTCATGGCTTGCAACTCCACCTGGATCGCCTTCGGGTTGTTGAGCCTAATAAATCCACCACTCGAGGGCACCAGCGCAACAGGGATGCTGCCAACACCACCGCGGGAAAAATATTCCAATGGCAATTCATCATTAGGCAAGGACGCTGACCAAGGGCTGTGCCCTTGGCCAGGAGACAAATTAGACATTAGCACTAATTCGATTGCTTAAAGAAGTAATATGCAACGTCAGCTAGTTTCAACAGGTCAAATTCACCCAAAGCTTAGCCAGACCACCGTCCGAAAGAGTCCGAAGGGACCATGCAGCTACTACAGGAACAAACTCGGACAGGACCACAGCTCGCTTTGTGTGGTGGTAGTGGTTAGAAGAGGAAGAAGGCGCCTAATTTCCGCTGCCTGGTAGCCGTAGGAAGGACGGCATTTTTCCTCACTCGCTGGGTTCCGTGCTGACTGGTTGTGCCCTCGCGATCTCCGACGACAGTGCAGCTCTGGCCGACTGGGTTGGCCCTACGCCACCTCCTGACGCCGGCCCCCGACGATAACGAGAGCGTAGCTCTGGCCAACTGGAATAGCGCTGCGCCATCTCCTATTTCCGACAAGAGCTCTCACTAGTGGTGCTCCGTCCTCGGACTCCTGCGACCGTGTCCCTGTGCCTTTCTCTCTCTCTCTCTCTCTCTCTCTCTCTCTCTCTCTCTCTATATATATATATATATATATATATATATATATATATATATATATATATATATATATATATATATATATATATATATATATATATATGTATATGTATATATATATACCTTTTAACCCTATCTTTTTAATACCTCCTTACCCCCATTCTTTGTGAGCTACTGTTGAGGTGCCGCACCAGATGCAGACAGTTACGGGTCTCACTTTTCTCTTCGTTACCTTTTATAACCACACAAGAAAAAAAATGGGGCTAGTGGTTAGAAGAGAAAGAAGGCGCCTAGTTTCAATTCTCATCATACATGCTGGGGTTTTAGAACAGATCACTGTGGACAATGGTTGTGGGACTGGTCGGTAGACAACAATTTATTGTGCCTTAACGCTAGAACTCCCACATTTATTCGAGGTCATTCATGTTCCGCCTTAGATTTAAGCTTTGTAAGCTCGGCTATTGCTACAGTACATCGTGGACAGCCCTTGATTGCGCCTCCAACAGTGACCACTTTCCTGATGTTCGAGATCGCTTGCCCCGTCAAACCATAATGCTTCCATGCCCGGACCTATATAATTTATCAAAAATTTCAACACGACCTAAAAGCTGCTTTAGACTGTCTGTCTCGTATTGATGACACTAAAGATTTGAAATTAAGCGCAGTAATTAAAAGAGCATACAAAAACGCTGAATTTGCTGTTCAATCGGCGACGAGAGTATATAGCCCCTGGTGAAATTCCGACTGTTCACGAGATCACAGACGACGACAGGCAGCTTGGAAGAAGTTAATACATAATCAGTCCCCTAAGAACTGGTCAGATTATAAATTTCTTGCCGCTGTATTTAAACACACGGTAGCCCAAGCTATAGAAGAACATGATAAAAGACATTTGAATTTTCTCCCAAAACCTAAAAATAAGAAAGCCTTATTTCCATATATGCGATCTCGCAAAATCCTCCCATCTACAGTAAATACTGATTATAGAAACTATCATTGGAAAAAAAACGAAGAACTCTTTAGAGTCAATTGGCAGAGGTATAAAAATTTGTTTTTCTTCGACTATGGCTTTCAACTGGCAAAAGTCAAGCATAAGCACTGACTTCGAAAACGTAACACTGTCTGAAGCATCAAAAGTAATTCGAGATCTACCATCGTCAGCTCCTGGTCCAGATGGAATCACAGTTCCTATGATTAAAATTTTATTTAAGCTATCCCCCGGTGACGTCCTCAATCTTATAAACTACTCTTTAAAGAAAGCCTGGATACCGTATGACTGGAAAATAGCTAAGGTAATCCCATTAATAAAAAGCAAGGATTAGGTTTTAACATAGAAAATATCAGACCCATCTCGCTAACGTCTAACATGATGAAAGTCATAGAGAGGGCCCTAAATGGCTGAATAAACTTATGGTTGACGAATAAGTTCATAATAAAGCCAAACCGAATTGGTTTTCGCAGTGACTGCTCAATCTGGTGCGCCCATGCGGATTTAGAGAGGATTTGGATAAATACAGCTTGCTCGTAAAAGGAAACAATACGCCGCATTAGTAACTCTCGACATAGCTAAAGTGTATGACAGTGCCGAGCACTCTATGCTACTGAACACTTTGCAGAGCCTGAAGTTTCCTCATTATATTATTGAGTGGGTAGCAGAATTCCTAAAATCAAGAGAATTTTACGGCGCGAAGGATGGACGTTGTTCGTATAAATTCCAACAGAAACGTGGTGTTCCCCAAGGGTCCGTCCTATCTCCAGCATTATTCAATATATACTGATGAGCTCTATTTCAATTAATCAGGATGTTAGTGTCTACATTTACGCAGATGATATCGCGTTCTTCGCTGCAGAGAGCGACATTTACTCACTACACCGAAAATTACAGATATATTATTACTCTAAAAATTTGGTTGCAATCCATTTCATTATCATTGCACATCAGTAAAAGTGCACTCTAGGTGTTTCCTATAACAGATTCAGTTTCGATTTCTGTATTACATTATCGGGAACCTATTCCACAAGTAGATCAAGTCAAGTACTTAGGAATGATGCATAATAAAAAGCTGAATTGGAGCCCACACATAGCAACGGCACAACGGGCGTTAGGTTTATTACGCAGGCTAAGTAACAGAAAATACAGGCTGCACAAGCACACGATGGTAATTATATATAAAATGTGCATGCGACCAATATTGGAATTTGGGTGTGTATTATTCTCGGGTGCCGCTGGTTATAAAATTAAACCACTAGTAATGTTAGAGCGAGAAGCCCTGCGAATATGTGGCGAATAATCTATCAAGGCGAATAATGTATCAAGAAGCGCGATTGCCAACACTCCTCTGTCGATTCCGCATTTTAACGGTTCAAACCTTCTTAAAGTTCTACAGTTTACCGGCGCGAAGATCAGAGTACGCATTTATCAGCGACCCTGCCTCTTTTTTTTTTGCACATTGGCCTCGATTTCATACCCCTTAGATAATTTTCGTTAAAAAAACCTGGATTGCATAAATGTAGACATCAGCACAGTAATTGAAACTAATTCCTCAGCCATCAACATTAGAATAGAGTACGATGAAATCTTGCTCCCCAACAAGCCAAGTTGCAATCTCTTAGATTTTTGACCACTACAATAAATGATTACTTGGTACATGCAGAAACAAAAAATGTAATAGCTACAGATGCTTCTGTCAACAAGAAAAAGGCAGGCGCGGGAATTGCGTCTGATTTCCTCAGCTGGTCTTTTTCAGTAAGGCTTCCAGATTTCACTCCTGTATTTGAAGCCGAGCTAGTAGCTATTATTTTAGCTCTTCATAAAATTCCTACGACCGAGACCAGTGCAATCATCCTAACAGGCTCACTTTCGGTGTGTGCAGCTCTGACAACCTCTGAACAATCTCGTGCCCTAGCAGCGTTCCACACATTAGCACCGCGGCATTTAAAACTTCTGAAATTAGTGTGGGTCCCAGGTCACTGCAGAATACAAATAGATGAATTGGCATGAACCAGTAATTTCAGTACTTCCAGAGTCAGAATACTTATCAGGGGTTAGATATAGGAAATTCACTATTTGTTACTGGTACTTTGGAAAATATCACAAAATGAACAGATTATCATCACCTCGAATTTCCATGAAAAGCCCAGTAGAGTCCAAAAAAAAAAAAAACTTGAAATTATCATTTCCAGATTCCGATGACCTGTTCCCCCATTGAATATTTATTTACACAGAGCTGGTTTGCTACTTTCCCCCTTTGTCCGTTCTGCGAAGAATCAGAAAGTACTGAACATTATTTTGGATCATGTAGGAACTATGCAGTAATCAGGAAAATACTTCTAGCTATTCCATTTGTGAAGCTAGGTTTAAATTGAACCACAGAAAATGTTCTGAATTTTGGTGCCTCTGTTTCGGGAAATTGCCACAGAGATGCATTCGATGCAGTGTGTAATTTTATTCAAGACACTAAACGTTTTTCAACATAAATCCCACGTTAAAGATACTAAAAAAAGTGGGCCGAGAAGTAATTTTCGAATTTGGATAAAGACGCGACACACCAAAATGATCGGTTTTGGCAAAACTAGCTCTCTGGTCAGCTCCCAAAATCAAAATATAGTTTTTAGTGTCTATTTTGTTGTTGATTTTTTTCTCTCACTCCTTGAATAGTTCTTTTCTTTTTTTTAATATACTGTCTTCATTCTACAACCCTTTCCCGCCTTTTTTTTTGTAAGCAATAGTGCAGTTGTCGTCCATATAAGACTATATGTTTTCTTGACCAATCCCCCAGAGTGGGTATGAGCCATGTATTCTAGGCTACAAACAAACAAGCAAGCAAGCAAACAAACAAACAAACAAGCAAACAAACAAACAAACAAACAAACAAACAAACAAACAAACAAACAATCCGCTGCCCGATAGCCGGAGGAAGGACGGCATTTTCCCTTCCACCATGGAAAACGGCGCCGCTTCTTTTCAAACAAATAAACAAAAAACTCAATAAATAGCGTGACAAGCACGATGATGATGATGATAGATGATGATAGGTGGCTGTTCTCTTTGAATCGGGTGGTCACAGAAAGTATTACCTAGCCAGTAAAAAAAAGAAAAAACGAAAAAAAAGAAGGTGAGAGATAGAAAGCCTGGGAAAAACCGCGGGGCACACACTTGTCACATACCGCAGGTCGCGGGTTCGAATCCCGGCTGCGGCGGCTGCATTTCCGATGGAGGCGGAAATGTTGTAGGCCCGTGTGCTCAGATTTGGGTGCACGTTAAAGAACCCCAGGTGGTCAAAATTTCCGGAGCCCTCTACTACGGCGTCTCTCATAATCATATGGTGGTTTTGGGACGTTAAACCCCACAAAATCAATCAATCAAATCACTTGTCACATAAGTCTTTTCTAACTATAGAAGTACCGTGTCTGTCCTGTCAGTTCCTATCGCACCGTAGCCTTCCACCACATTTGTAGACGAGCTTTTGTTATCGCCACGGCAGTGGCGTCGTTCTTCTGCTGCAAATCCGAGCGCTTGTAGTAGAGTGGTGCCCCCTGCTGGCCGTGGAGAAAGACGAGCACAATCCAGAATCAGGTGTTCAGCCGTCTCGTTCGTTTTGGCCCAGCAGCAAAAGATAGCAGCTTGAACCTGTAGGTACTGATCGAAGCGACGACGGTATGTGCGCGTACGCAGCGCTCCTGCACGTGCCTCAAACAGCAGAGCACTGTCTACGCTGTTGTCATAGAGTTTTTCCCTGCCTTGTTCAGCCTTGTGTTTGCCATACATACTCAGGATAGACTTACGCAGCACTACTGATCGCCATTGGGCGCTTTTCACCTCTCGGACTTGAGTGCGCACCGAACGTGGTGTCAGGAAGAGCGAAGAACGTGGTGTGTGAAACACGCCTACTGACGTGAGCGACGCCTGAACGAGAAAGTGAGAACGAGACTCAAGCGAGGCCGTAAAGGCGAGGAGAATGATGAAAGGAGAAACTAGCAAGAGAAGCACCCTCTTCTCCGCTGTCTGGCTTTGCTGTTGACATAACGTTGAAAATTTGAACGCTTTTTAAAACAACATTTCTTTTAGGAAAAACAAAACTTTGATTATATTTAAAGAACAGTAATTTCGGTATTCACACATTGGCCATTCGTCTAGAAACAAGTAATTTACGGAGCTGTTGACGGCATAAAACGTAAGTAATCACTATTTTAACTTGTACCATCAAGGCATCTCCTAGAGATAGGGTGCGATTGCGTCGGTGAAAATGGCTGATCCTTTTTGGTTCTACTGGGGAGTGATGAGTTGTGGGTTCGCACGCCTCATGCGTGATACGTGCCGCGCCCTTTTACCTTGTTACGACGATTGGCACGTAGCCCTTCTGACCCCTGTAGGATCGATCTATATTCGCACAATGTATTAGAAGTTTAGTTGTGTGCATCTGTAAACGTAATGCAGTGTTCGGTTAGTTGTGTGCAGTGGAGCCTCGTACGGATTCGTGTCACGCAGCAAGTTTTGAGCCATCTTTGGGAGAGGAAATAATAGCTGGTTGTCTGCATTTCCCAAACTGGTGGCCTGTGTCACACATCTGACGTGTTGCGTGAGCGGGGTATCACACAGGTCTGGAGACGCATCTCCTTCGTTACCAAAAATTGAACTGCGCAATCCGTGAGAAGTCTAGTTCTTGGAAAAGCTGCGTAGTAGGCTCGTGCCCTACGAACCCGACGTGGCTACTGTCCAGTGAAAGAAAATAATTTTTCTTTTCTTGCATGTGCTGATTCACCATTCAAGGACTTAAGGCCAGTGCCGATGGATGTGTGCTTGTTTATCACGGTTTTGACTGTCGATGTGGTGGTCCATTCTAGTGGAACTACTACGAAGAAAACAGTACGTTTGTGGGCTCTGATTTAATAGCACGCAATCGAGACAACCCAAGGCAGTTGAAATAAAAACCGCGAAAGTTCTGTATAGCGCTGCATCTTGAAATTGTTTCTGCTTGCATGACTACTTTTGACATTCAGCCAGCGCATCGAATGGCGCGCTTGTCTTCTTTATTTGGCCGTTTTACTGCTCCATCAGAAACTGCGTGAACATTCATCCCCAAAATTTCCAGTAAAGCCTTACCGCGCCTCGCGGAAGAGCCGTCCTGCCTCACGGAGATCTTATTTGTAGCAGTAGGGGTATACAAGTTATCGACGTTACTGGCTGAATGAAAAATAACCTACACCGACAAAACCACGCATTTCTGTTTGCTTTCAACAAATGAACGTTTAGGCAGTCAGCCAAGTTATGAATGGAAAGCGTCTCCTCCTTTGCCAACGGCGTCGGTGGTTCAGTGGTAGAATACTCGCCTGCCACGCGGGTGGCCCGGGTTCGATTCCCGGCCGACACAATTTTTTTCTTATGCTTGTTTTTTGTTTCTTTTTTTTTGCGCCGTCCGAAATTTCTCATAAAGCTTATACTCTCTATCAGAATTTAAGTTGCGAGATAGCGCCAAACTATTAAGTGCTAACGACTCCGCCGCAGAGGTTCTGGTTATCGCAAATGTCGTGTGCTGGTCATGCCAGGTCCCACTCTTTCTTTTTCTGAAATTGCTTACATAAATCGTGCCCCCTTTCCTACCCCCCCCCCCCACTTATATTTAGGAGAAAACAACATAAAAAAAGCCTGTGCCGAAACCTTTTTAAAGAAAGACATTTTGTGAAGACGTGAGAGCACTGAGAAATATAGATATATATTTCACCCACTTTCCACTTTCCTTTCTTCTTACTTACATTACACTGCTTCTAATAACTTCTCCTATACATTCCTTGGCATTATTGTCTGTGAGAACACACACACACACACACACACACACACACACACACACACACACACACACACACACACACACACACACACATATATATATATATATATATATATATATATATATATATATATATATATATATATATATATATATATCAAACCAAGTTGTTTTTCACGAAAAAATGGATCCAGTTCAAGCACGATTACTGCATGTTTCAAAATTAGCAATCACGATGGTTCCATATTAAAGCAGACCCACGATGAACGAAACTGAGGGAAAATCAAAATATTGACTGTATTTGACCGAAACGAATGAACTATAGGCCACCTAAATGACCGAGGAACTAGAGTTACCGTACATGCTAGTTTAGCGTCAGCACACTGTAACTCTAAAGAGAGAGAGAGAGAGAGAGAGAGAGAGAGAGAGTGAGAGAGAGAATAAAACATTTATTTGCGACCGAGGAAGGAGTGTCGGTGAGTGGGCTCATTAGTTCAGGATCCCATTGGCACGGGCCGCTGTCCTCGCTCGTCTCACCAGGCGCTCTTGGGTCTTCGGGTTCGAGCTGTACAGAGTTGCCTCTCACCCTACAGTGTTGTGCTGTGCTCTGGGTTGTAGAGGTGGATTGTGTGGGCATTCCCATACCATGTGGTACAGTGTGTCTGTTTTAGTGACGCAGAACCTGCACTGTGGTGCGTATGTGTCGGGATATATCTGGAGGAAGAGGAATAAACTTTATTATTCAGAAAGGGGAGGGGAAATGGGGGAAACAAAGTTTGACGAAGGCTAGGTTGGGGCCCAAGGGGCCGCAACACTAGCAGACCAGTCCGCCCGCTTGGCCTGTATATGTAAATTCGGGCTTCTTAGGGACCTCTCCCAGGCTTCCGGTGATGGAGATGGCAGCAGGAGCTTCTCGGGTGGAGGTGTTGTTGGGGAAATTCTGTAATACGTGGTCTTGTCCTGCTTGTGCTAGGCCACAATATAAAAGTCTATCTTAGGTGAATAAACGTTTATGTGGCGCCATCTGCCCACTAAAATAAAAAGGTCAAATGTGAAGTTTTTCTTTCTTTACGAAGGTGGCAGGCCAAAACGTCTCTCTCTTTTTTTTGTTTGTGCGTGAAGGGTATTCCTCCCCTTTACATTGATATCCCCACTATTACCACCATATCACTCGTAAACATAGCGTGTTGATGTTACCTAGTTGTTACCGGACTCGGTTAGTCTGATACAGCCGATGGTATGACGACGAACGGTACAGGTAAGGGCAAGTGCAGGCGTCGGACAGGCAAGGAAGCCGGCTTCGCGCAAAGAACAGCAGAAGACAGACCTATTTATTGCACGTTAAAGTGACACTTTAGTTGAGAAATGATTATTTTAGTATGATAAGCTTTACTTTAACAGTTAAATTTCATTAAATAGGTTCATTAACAAAAAAAAGCCATACTTTTATTTTTGAATTTCGCGCCTAATGAGGCACTCGTGGCATTATGGATTTCAAAGCGCATTTTCGCATTATAGCGTCACTGGCTTCATGAAAATTCCTGAAACTTCCCATGTCAAGTCTATGGCCCACTCAGACGTCAATGTATTTATTTTTATCAATTCGAAACTACGCATGACTATGCCGCAGGTTTATTTTTGTGTGTGTGTGTGTGCTGTTTCTTAATTTTCAACCAAGATTTGACATTAGAGAAAGAAAAGGCAAACCTTCTTTCTTTGATACATGTTTTAGGCGCTACTTGTCTTCATTGAAATGTAGCACTCACTTGCAAGTTCTTGTGGGAGAAGCGAAAATCAAATTTGGCCACTTGAACGCAGTTGCAAGCATGCCATGTTTCGACGTCCAGCAATCCTAACTTGTTTTATTAAGCCCCATTTAAACGTTGGAACGAATATGAAGAGATAGAGATACTAAGCATGACCGATAATGGCAAGGGGTGAAGTAGTGCTATGAAATAAAAAGGAGAGAGAAAGAGAGAGAGAATAAGGAGAAAGGCGAGAAGGTTAACCAAGTATGAGCCCCGGTAGGCTACCATAGGCTCTGGGGAATGGAAGTTATAGAGAAGGAGAACAAATCCACTGACTTGGCCGACGCGTAACAGCTTCGCGTTAATAAGAAAGGAAAATTCCCAATGCACACCGAAGGATAGCGCGTGAGTATAAGTGGATGTAAGACAGGCTTTTGCTGCTGGTGATGATGATGAGAATAATGACTGATAGTGATGGTGAAGAACCATTTCAATTAATTTAATAAAAATGGAACAATGCAAATGGGACGATGGTTATAAATACTGCTCCATGATTCGGTACGCTGGATGACTCAGAGAAGAAATAAATTTCAGATGAGAAATATTATGCATTGCCTTCATGCTTTTCATTTGCCAGCCGGTCGCATTGAAAGTATTTGTGTGTTATGTACCATGCGGTTGCATTAATCTGTCTCGGGCTTCAGACTAAAAAAAAATGAAACAGTAACAGTATAGTAAGGAGCAGACTACGAGGGAAAGTGGTGTGCGCTCTCCCTCCACTGCAGCATATAAATTTATTTTTGGTTACATCTAAATTTATAGTGTATATTATTGTGCTCCTCAAGTAATGCGCATCGAGCAATGCGTGACACTTATACCACGTACGTACACGACATGTCGGGGGTGTTTGTTTCCGAGGTAAAGACGCACAGTGTCCTACTACCTACACACCTCAGTGCAAGCTGGGTCGGGCCCTCCGGGCAGACTTTTTTTCATACCCCATGGGACAGGGGCAGAGCCTGAAATTTTTTTTCGCGATGGGGCGGGGGGAGTGGGAACGGGCGGCAGGTCACACCAACCCGTCTGGGGGCGGGGGGGGGGGGAGGACACTGGCATCAACTTTCCTCTGAGACGTGACTGCCCCGCCGCGGTGGTCTAGTGGCTAAGGTACTCGGCTGCTGACCCGCAGGTCGCGGGATCGAATCCCGGCTGCGGCGGCTGCATTTCCGATGGAGGCGGAAATGTTGTAGGCCCGTGTGCTCAGATTTGGGTGCACGTTAAAGAACCCCAGGTGGTCGAAATTTTCGGAGCCCTCCACTACGGCGTCTCTCATAATCATATAGTGGTTTTGGGACGTTCAACCCCACATATCAATCAATCAAACTGTGACGTGACTATCGGCGGTAGCTTGAGCAGATTGTGTATATATATATATATCGAAGTCATGCGGCTAACCCCACCCTCCCCTTGTGTATGCTTGTGAAGAGAGTAAGCAAAAGTAAAGTAATTGAAGTAAATGACAAGTACAGTGACCGTTTGGAGCAAGGGCCTCTTGTCTCACCGTTGAATGTACTAGTTTTCGAAAACGCATCACTGCGATGACCCGCCCGATTGGAGAAGACATCGTTAAACATTAATCTCTGTTAAGTGTAGATGGCGTAGTCTTCGTCTGGGCGCACAGCGTTTCACAAGTCAAGGACGGCTCCACTTACAACGATAATAAAATTTCTGCTTCGCTTACTTTGCTGAGCGAATAATTTCTCAGTGTATACATGTTTGTGACTGCATGCCTATGGGAATGATTTTTATGCTAAGCTCTATTGTCAAGCAGCCTTGACGCTGTGATGGGATGGCTGTTAGTCAACATTTTTTTTTTACTTACTGCACGCATTCAAGAATGCTTGCGATACGCAATAAATATTTTTTTTGAAAGTTGTGCTGCACGTTGGCAACACGATTTTGCATGCCTTATTTTTCGAGCAGACTTTCTCGCAACCTTGGTTGACATTAGAGTTGCATTGTGACTTTTGACAGAAATAAAGTACTCCAACCGTAGAGGTTTGATCGTGCAATCTGCGAGGGCAAGGTGATCATTTTTGAGCCCCACTGCGGTGGTCTAGTGGTAAAGGTACTCGAATGCTGACCCGCAGGTCGCGGGATTGAATCCCGGCTGCGACGGCTGCATTTTCTATGAAGGCGAAAATGCTGAGGCCCGTGTGCTCAGATTTGGGTGCACGTTAAAGAACCCCAGGTGGTTGAAATTTCCGGAGCTGTCCACTACGGCGTCTTTCATAATCATATATTTTGGGACGTTAAACCACACATATATATCTGTGATCATTTTTGAGAAATTGTCACTTGGTCTCAGACAAAAATTCGCCTGGGACTAACATATAAACAACTTGTTTGCTGCGTATATGCGCTTGAAAACTTAAACACGCACAAAAGAGTGCAGTGCGCTCGTTTTTTTTTTTTTTGTAGATTTCGCTGCTCTGCTCCATGGAACGATATCATTGCGGCAAGGTGCCTTCCGTTGTTTGCAAACGCACAGCCGTCATTTCTCTTTACATCAAAAGATTCAGAACTGCACAAAATCTTTCGTTGCGCAGCATAGATATGCCATGTACGGTGTCAATTTTTGTGAAAGGGAACATGGCAACGCGTGGCCTGCGCGCTCCGGCGGCTGCTGGCAGCGCGTTCAAGCGGGAGCGAGAGCAACCACAGTCTCTTTTCGCGTCAGCTCTCGGCGAAGAAAACAACCGGAAAACAACACACTTATTTACGATCAAAGGCCGAGTGGCCACTAAACCGACCGCACAGTAAGCACTGGGCTGTAATAGCGTTGACGTTACTTGCCGAGCCCTTGGTATACTGCACACACCGACACCAACTTATCGGTGTGGTATCAAACCCTGGATGAAAGTCGGCGCCAAGCACGACCACTGTATACGCTTCTCGACCTCGAGCACTATGCCCCCCTCCATTTCTCTCCATTAAATACCCCCTGTCTCATCTGAGACTGCCTCGTGAAACGAAGTATTTCTTTATGCTCCACTAAGGCAGCAAACAACTCTCCTTTCCTCAGAGACGTGTTTCCGCCTCTGGGCCGCCGATGCTGCGACCTGTGAGAATAGCCGGTATGCTATTCTCACCTGGTCAAAATAACGAAAAAGCTATTTTCACCCAACTTGGCTTGGATCTAGGCGGATTTGTGGAACATTGCGGCTTTTCGTCAAAGTTTAAACGCCGGTTCAGGCAACATATGGAAGCTTTTCTTTTGACGAAGGCACATCGGGCGTATTTTTTTGGTGTTTATGGTCGGCTCGGTGTTCACGTCGTTGGCGAACACTGTGATTGTGTTTGTCGTTGCAATGTGCTCTGTGAACGTGGATAGTTAGATTGTGTTCGCGTTTGGAACCGCTGAATTTTGTGGTTCACCTGAGCTTGCGTGAAGGCCACGATGTCTAGGACTCGTCAACCTGTTTCAGTGCTCTTTGACATCCGTGATATTTACTTCTGTTGTGTGTGAGGTGATAACGATGTGGTAGTCCGTACGTGTTGCCAGTTTTGCTGGGTGCGCTTGTAGTTTTGTGGTTTGCGCGGTCGTTCGGCAACCTGCTTAGATTCTTGCGCTTGTTCATCGAATACTTCGTTTTACATGCGTAGTAGCATTGAACTGGCATTAGCTGAGCTGTTAAATATGCGGTACTTTAACCACTAAACCATTCAGAAAAGCTAACGATCATTTCTGATTTCAAAGTACAGGCATCAAACGATATAATTTCAATGGCTATCCAGTCCAAGTTTCTTGATTGCGTTTGATACGGAGATTAGTCAATAAGAATTCATAAATTCACTTTCGATAGAAAGTACCCTTGTGACATTCACATGCTCAATCAAGCCTTGTTATCCGCTTACATGACTGCACGAGCGCTGAACAAAACATTCGACTTTGAGCGAGCGGCTAGCACCCCAGTGTTTCTGCGAATGGAACAACATATGCGGCTGCGGGCTAGTTGGTATTCCATACTTCAAACTGCTTAGCGGTAAACACAACAGCTCAAGTGAGACGAGAATTAGGGCCGATATCCAAATGAAATTTATTTCAACTCCCAAATGTGTTGCCTACATCCGAGATAAAAACAACATGCTTATGCTGCAAAAAAATTGAAGAGAAGTATAAAATCACTAAGACCACAAAAAAAAAAAAACTAAAAGCGGTGGCATAGAACATGCCAATGAATCCAGGTAAGCCAGTTCTTTGCACTCAAAATTATTGAAGGTTCTGGGTGCCATCATGAGGATGAGTTATAACAACTTGTGTTTTCTCAAACAAGCATTGGCAATCGTATTTCTAATTATGAGAACCCAAAGAAACGTCTCTATCCATGTATTTTACTTTTTGCAAATTTTTCTGTAACCATGTGTTTAGATACTTTCTCGTTTTACCAATGCACAGAATAAGCAATCTCATTCATGTAATTGAACTTGTGATGTTAAAAGAGCTTTGAACCATAGCCAATATGTGCACGGCAAAACTTTGTTGACTGTACAGGAGGCATCGATTACAGCATATCTTGGTTGTAAGGACACAGTTATGTGGGCCAAAGAGACAAGTGCCTAAGTATACGGTTGAAGAAACATTGTCAAAAGTTGGAAACCATAGACAGAGATGGTTCTTTGGCTTTTGATTGTTGAGAATGTGGTTGCCAGCCTCTGTTCGAGAAAACAGAAGCTATTGCAGCTCACCTTAATGATAGCACCAGGATTATCATTAAGGTTGCATGAACAGCTAAAGGAAGCTGGTGACATTAAACCTTCGATGTTCCTATCTGTTAAAGAACTGGCTTACCTGTATCCGTCGTCATGTGCTACTTTGCCTTAGTTTTTTTACAGTTTGTTTCAGTGCACTTTCACTTAAGTTATTTTATCTTACCATGAGCATATTTATATTTTGGATGTGGGCTATATATTGTATGTTGTATCAAATTTCAGTTGGAAGCCTGTGCTTGTCCTTGTGTCACTGGGGTCGCTTTATCTGCTGTTGTGCTGGCTATTTTCAAATCTCTGCACAGATGCATTGCATGCATGTTGAAATCGACACAGCGAAAAACGATGACGCAGGAAGAACAAATACACACCACTGTGACTACTCGCAACTAACCTAATGATAACGCACAGCATTAGAAGGAAACTGAAAGTATGAAGCTCCCCTGATCTGGTGCATCACCATCACAAAGTTTAGTCCTGAAAAGGCTAGCATGGTGCAGAAATTTGATCTGAAGGAGGGGGTGACAAACGTCAAGTAATGTAATTTAAAAGGCCTTTTTACCGCATTTTATACATTGGACATTTCTGAGAGAGATTTGTCATCAAAATTCAAAAGAGATGATGATACCGACATTCAGAACGGCTAAAATATTGATGCTCATTACAAAATAAAGAACATTTCCTTCGTTGGTATGTTCTAGCTGCATGGGGTGCTTGTGGAACAAAAGCTTGAGACCAATTACATCTGTGTGATTTGCCTGAACACGTTATCAAGGGCAAGAGGCAAGAAATAAGTGCAAGTGCTATTTAGCAAAATGACACAACTTTCTTCCTTGTAAAGTACAAAACAGCTGCTGAAGTTCTGTACATGCTCGCTTGATGCATTGCGAAATTTAGCAGCGACAAAAGAACAAATGTTTGTATTCTTCTGCAGAGACGATCCTCATGGTCGATTGAAGGGCCTCGTCAGAAGGGTAAGAATATCGGCTTCAGATTGTTTTGTGCAGGCTTGGCCACTGAAAAAAGGTCGGCGGGACACGTTTTCAGGCTTTTGACTTATTGTGCAACCAGTGCCGGGTGTTGTTCTCACGTGATAAAATAGGACAAAAAAATTGAGGCAGATTAACAATAGTGGTGCCAAGCCTCAAAGAAATGGCACTGAACAGACTTCCTTACTTTTGTATTATTAGTCTTTTTTTCTTGCTGTTTTTCTTTTATGTGTTATTTCTGTCTTTTTTTCTACAATTTACTTTTGTCTCTATGTTAAATTTCAATCTATCCTCTTTTTTCACCTTTCTCCCTCACTTTTTGATGCTGTTCCTTCCTCATTCTTTCTATGGGACACCTTTTCCCTCCTCACCTTTTTCCGTGTTTTTCAATCTCGCTTATCTTTTCAACACCCTTGCACTCTATACTGTAAAAAAGCTATGATAAATTTTGATAGCGTACATGGATAGCGAAGTAGTTTTTTTCAGATTGTCAGGGAATGAATTTGAATGCCGTCTCGTAGAGATTGTTTTTTGCCAATATTTCATTCTCTTTGCACTAATTCTCTTTGCACTACATCAGTGTTAATGCATCCCATGCCGGACGTATTGGCGCATGTGTTCTGGGAGCGAAGCACAGCAGAACAAAGATGAACAAGAGGCCAAAGAGAGCATGTGCCCGTTCATGGTGATATTTATTTCTGTTCTCCCATCGCAAACCACTGCTCTGCTTAAACAGCTCCACTCCTAATATATGAAAAAGTTGTCACATGCCCGATCTATGACTGTGTTCTAAATAATCTTCCAATTTGTTCTTAAGTGTGTGTGCACCATCTGAGAATCACAGCATTTTTTAGCGAAATAAAGGTATTTTGACTGTTTCGATCTATCCGTCTATCTAGCTGCTTGCGTCTGGATGCTCGGGTGATCGCCTCCTTTACTAGTACGTACGAAAACTGGCATATAAGAGTATGAGTGTAAGAAAAACATGACTGACGTGGCTGGAATGACATGAAATACCTGTCGCGTAAATCATGAAACATTTTCCCATACACATCTGGTGCATACCCATGACCCATGAAATTTGGGCGTGTCCCAGAGGTCGTAAGCCTACAGTAAGGTTTTATTCTCAAATATCGCTAAAACAGACATTGGAAATCTTACCATGATTACTTTAAAAAGCTTACCTAAAAATACTTCTGCTGCCTGTTTCAGTGACAATGCTGGTGAGTAAAATATTTGTAGACCATACAGAATAAAAATTACAGTTAAAGCCAAAAGTGAACCCAGGCATTCTATGAAGTAGCCAATTTTTCTACCCCAGAGCCACATGACTGCTTAAAGTTGCATCCACCACGGTGGATCAGAGGCTAAGGTGCTCGTCTGCCGACCCGAAGTTCGGGAGTTTGATCTCGGCCATGGCAGTCACATCTCTACAACTTGTTACAATGCAACAAGCGAGTACACCTACAAAGAGTTATTATTATTGACAAAGTGTTAGCCACAACGAGCTGGTTCAGGTAGAAACCCGGCAAGTACGAACCACATGAACGTAGTCTTCTTTCACACTAGCACATAGCTGGCACCGCCGCTTTGCTCCGGGACATACTATTTGCTGTGCAAAAGGGTGCTTAATATATGAAATCAGTGCCTTACAACGTCTCAATTCTAAAAGCTTAATTACCACGTGCATTCAACTTTAAAGGAAAGATGTGCCTTATTTTTATCGTGCTTCCCATTGCCGCAGTGAGCAGGAGAAGGTGCATTGTCAATTATACTATGGTATACACCGTATTCTATGACAGATAGATTTATTGTCTTTTTGTCTATGAAGTAGTTTCCAATGCACCCAAAAAACACTCATACATTTGAAGCCTCACATGTTGGGTGCCTTGTCTAGAACGGCATTCTTGCTATGGCAAAAGGGCTAACAAAGCATGTGTTCCTGGAAAACATCCCCGAAGTGGCTTGTAACCAGCCTGAAATCAGTGTGTCTTATTTCATATGATTACCATGTTGCACAAATCACTGGCTCTTGCCTTCTTGCTGAATGAGTTTGCAGCAACAAAGAATTTTGTAATTTGTTCAGAGTATGTGCGAAAAAAGTTGGATTCGTCAATCTCTTGCGTGTAAGTATCAAAGTAAAATGTGACATTTTTGTGTGCCTTAAAATAAACTGATGTTCTTAATTCTGTCTCCCGTGTGGTTTTGTCGATGCCACGCATGCATGCACAGTCCATGCACATTCTAGCTATTTTTTATGCAATGCAGCGAATAAAAACACACTTTCTGCTGTATGGTAAATGTTCGATGAATCAATCTCTGTGCGAATTACAACACAGGTGACAAATTGCTAGCGGTGTTTTTTTTTCACGTTATACACAATTATGTTGTTGCGTCAGCAAAGAAACAGATAAAAATCAGTTCCAAGGTAACACACAATACTGCATTATTGCCCTGCTGAGTATAAATATTTTCTATTGGTATAACTAATTTCTTCAGTCATTTTTTATTATGTGTCTAGGCTGAGCATTTTCTGATACACACTGGGGCAAAAACATCCTGCGTCTTCAGTTTCAATCAAGCTCTTTATTTACAGCATTGCCTGCTCTACAAAAATCATGTACAGTAGCCTGTATCAACATGGGACTGTGCTGCATTTGCCAAGACTGAATTATGCCATGCAGTTCCTTTATGAGAAAGAAATTAAACAGTACCATTATTAAAAGATAAGATGAAAATGGCAGACTTATGTTGTGTCTGTTGCCTTCTTTCTAATTTATCCACAGTGCTGCACGGTTATCCCCTAAAACTGATGTAGGCAGTAGCACACCCTCAGTGTGTGCTACTAAGCACGTAGTGAAAAAGTGCTCCACAGAATAAATGAGGGAGTCATTCATTTCAGAGTCTAGTGTAGGAGCTCCACTTTGGTATATAGGTTCTATAAAAAAACAGAAAATGAGTATACTACTCTTGCAGGAAGTTAAAAACATGCCAGGAATTCTAAAGCTGAAGAAGAAAGCACAAATGAATCCAAAGACCTCGCACTCATATGCAATAGGATATCACAATCTTGTGCATTTAAAATGAAGCAATATTCATACCCTGGTTTCCTCTATGGCTTTGTTGATGTCAGGGGTGTATGCATTGTGTATGCATATGAATTTAGTGACTAATTTCTAATTGGATTATTTGGACAAAGAACAGAGTATACATATGTCTTTGTTTCAACAGTGAAAGAGATAAAACCAGAGACGAAGGTTACAAGCAATGTTTCACACACACACACACACACACACACACACACACACACACACACACACACACACACACACACACACACACACACACACACACACACACACACACACACACACACACACACACACACACACACACACACACACACACACACACACACACACACACACACACACACACACACACACACACACACACACACACACACACACACGCACGCACGCACGCACGCACGCACACACACACACACATACACATACACACACATACACACACACACTCACGCACGCACGCACGCACACACACACACACACACACGCACGCACGCACACACACACACACGCACACACACACGCACACACACATACAAAGCTGGACAGAAAGGAAATGTCTTTTAAATGCTAGATATTTAATTGGTAAAAAACTTTCATTATACTTTTCAGAAAGAATCAGATTTGCAGAGAACTGAAGTAGTACTGTTTAGTTAATACTGCAGATGACTTCAAGTATGGTCACATATATCCTAATGTTACTGTGCACAAACATGTGCCACGTCACTGCACAACAAAAGTTATTGCAGTTGATGAATCTAGGGAACCAAGTTTTTGGTATTAATTGCAGCTACATAAACTGCATGCTTACTGGATATTTTATTCTCTCGAGGGAATCCAAGGGCCACTTCGCATCCGGAAATATTGTTGCGAAACGAACTTGTGCTGCAAAAGAAACAAGTTGTGCGAGGAATCCGTACAGGCGACGATTAACAGCATGATGTGAAACCAATATGACAATCCCAACTATTAGTTATAACAGCCAAGTGTATTTTATGACTGAATTTTTATGGTTAATTTCCCCGGTGAGTAAGTGTAGAAAAGTTGCGAGTGAGTCGTTGAAAGAGATTTGATTGTATACAGTCGCGGCGATATTCCACGCTCGCTCATTTCTTTTTTATATAATCAATATACCCATGAAAAATTGATCGGTGCAGGCAGCGAATGTTTAAGAAACCTCTAGATTGTTTTAGACTATTTGCGTGTATGACACCTACTAGGAGTCAGGTTACTAAGAGTTTTTATAACTCTGTTCCCAACGTGAGTACCCGCGATAACGCTCGGTTCTTCTTTAAACAGCTGATATGGCCACCTTTCTCATAAAATGGCATACCGTCATAAACACACATGACAATAGAGATTGCACAAATTAGATCGTCAGATGAGAAGCGGTTCTGAATGTCTGACGAATGATGTACATGTACATCGAATTATATATAAAGTATGCGAGCTAGCTGAAGTGCGTTGGCGTGCTAGTTTGTTTATCATACTTGTACGCGCGATATCTTGAGATATAATCACGTCATGTCATCACGAATCTGGTCTCTAGAGATAATGTTGATTTTGGTCTACTCGTTCGAGTCAAAATTGCATCGTTGTGACCAGAGTTGAAAACGGTGGAAACGAAAACATGTGCGTTACTTAGCCCTGAATTGTCAGGTTACAATCCGTGCATTTGTGTGTGCACTCACACCTGTAAAAACGCATTGAAATATCAATTTGATGCACAAGAGATGTTAACTCTTATTAGTCTGCTTGCCATAAGCAACCCAAGAGGTCCAATACCTTTCGCTACATATATAGCTAGATTTTTGACAGGCACACCTTTGATCAATGTTCCTGCAGCAAGGATGTTTATTCTAGTGTGGGTGTATGTGCTTGTTCTCTTCTGTCTGCATTCACTCGCGCTGTTCAAACTTAGTGGGAGCTTGCGCAAGAAGCTCCTACAAGTTGTATACAGCAGGGAGCACCACTTTCGGTATAATGCCAAAGCCAAAGAAATGCTACGTTGTTTTTGAACGCATGTACGATCAGCCCTTCCCCATGTGTGGATATGTATGTGTGTAATGACCATGGTGGTATTGTATGATTGTGACGATATCTGTAGCTCCAGCTCCGTTTTCTATCTCGATAAGGGAAGTTTATTTTAAATTTGAATTAGGAGACATTTTGCGTTGCATTCACCTTTCAGCGCCTAAATAATGATTGCCGTTTTAATAATTTATATGTACACCTATAACCGAATAGACAACGTCATAAAAATTCAATTGACTGAGAAGGAAAAATTGACTTCGATGGTCTGGCTAGCTATCTATCTAGCCGCCTATGTCTGGTAGCTCTCGTGATCACTCCCTGTCACGAGGCCGTTTAATGGGCAATCTCTCGTGTAGGTTCATGTAAAGCAAAAACCACCGATGACATAATCATCATAGGGACAAGAGCTGACGAGACCATTTGCTTCCACCCAAATCCCCAACGCTCAATATATTTAGAAACCCCTAAAAGACAAATAGCAGACAAAGAACACAGCATACATAACTAGAAAGAGGTTAGCAAGAAGAACAAACGGCTAAAGACGTGAACAGTGTATGGACATAAATGTTCTGTGTAAAATAAGCCTTGTCACAACATAGCCGGGCGCGGTGCTTGCAGTGAAGGCTGCGCTACCAAGGCATGGAGGCACTCACGTAAACAATGACAGCAGTGATGCGGGGCTTGCAACCGATGCGATCGAGTAACGGCGAAGACGCACTCGTGCAGCAGGGAAGTCTGGCGAATAGGTTGAGAGACGCCCACATCGTTGCCTTGAAGGGAGAAAAGAGTCGGGCCAGTTGAGGTCAGTGACCTTTTGGCGTTTGGCAGCCGCAGCTCGCACACGAAGCCGGAGACATTTCTTGGCCAACGCCAGAAGGCCAGAACAGGCCTGGCCCACGTCAGGTGGCGAGAAGCAGCTCTGTGTCCAGGTGGGAGCCCTCTGTGACCTTGATTAAGGAGCTCTGCTAGCCGCCACTCCCGCGCCCTGGCCACCTTCTTCACATGGTCGCGACTCGGCCACGTCTGCCTATAGCTTCGCTGTTCTTCTCCAGTGGCTCTCCTAAATCTCCGTGGAGGGACCTCATTGAACCAAAATGTTTACGCCCACACGTGCCGCAACCGAGCGCTATCTTCATCTTCATCTGGCTGATGGAGTGGCGCACTTTTTAAACGCGCACAATCACATCACACTCCCTTAGCTTTGGGTAAACCAAATTAGTATGGGAGGGTAAGATGGTTTGACGAGTATGATTGCCCGCCAGGTCATGAATAATGCCGCAGTCCCATCGCATATGTCGTGAAAGCCTTTCTTCCCGATGTGGGGCACACATATTGCAGGTATGCGGTTATGTGCCACAGGTGGTTGACAGTTCGTATATCTAAGAATGGCAAGAAATCATATTAGTAATTTTAACGTGACAACGCCGAGACAAATGCCAGTGTTTATCCTTAGACCATCAACTAGAACAGAAAAGGTAACATGTGCAGGAGGATAAAAAGGCGTGCGAATATACGCAAAAAATTTCCATGTGGCAAAAAAAAGAGTACTCTGATAAATCGAACTGATACACACATATATGTTAACATGATATATAGACCATACATACCCAATAATTAAAATATAGAGTGCACAACACCGCTGTGCTAGTGAACAAAAATTATATATATATGCACAATTACGAATAATCATGTATCTGTGCCATCACATGTACATTTAAAATTCATTGTGAAACATTGCGACATGAGAACGTTTTAATAAATTTGAGCAAAATGATTAACTTTCGCGTGAATGCTGCATGCAAATGACGCTTTGCTTCAGGTGACATATAGCTGAGGAAAGTGAATTCAAATAAATGAATGAGTGCATGGTAACACTCGATCAGTTTAAGACAACTAAGGCGAATATCTTGAATTTCGATCTTGAAAATCAAGCATGCTGTAAGAGAACCTAAATAATTGCGGCTGCGGCTGATGGGAAATTCTAAACAAACGTATGCATGAGCATTGATCGAAGGTGTGCTTATCAAAAGTTAAATATATATGACAAACTCAGTGTCGGACCTCTTGGATGTGGCTCCTGAAAAGCATGCCAATAAGAATTAACACCACGTGTACACCACAGTAATATATTAAAGTGCTTTAATGCGAATCCACATAAAGATAGTTGCATGTAGGGCGCTCTGTCGGATTGAAACACGACAATTTAGGGCTAAGTAACGCAAATACTTTCGTTTCAACCACTTTCACCTCGGGTAAAATCAGTGTAATTTCGACTCCAGGCTCTAGATCAGAGTCAGCGTTATCTTTAGAAACCAAATTTGTGGTGATGTGCCATGGTTACCTCGAACTATTGTGCACGTAAGTATGATAAAGAAACAAGCCCGCCAACGTGTCCACTCACTGTACGATATTTAATACAATCCCTAGTCCACAAAGTTGACTGATTGGGACCCCATGGAAGCTCGCGTTTAGACTACTCGTGCTGTGGGCGCAAATAGTCAAAAACAATTTAGTAAAAGTTTTTCGAAGATTCTGGTATGGCCATGGCGGTCGAAGGCCTGAAAATGAGTGTGCCCGGCTCTTGCAGCAAACGCGATAATAAAAGTTATACAATGAACTAGGTTGTTATAAACTACAGTCGTGGCTCTCACGTGGGCCGGCTCTGGGATTCATAATATATTATGCAGTGAATTATCGCTTGTATGCCTTGGAAAATATGGTTGTTCAAACTTCGTTGACGCGTTCACGTGAATGCCATTAATGACTTTGCACTACTTGTTTCACTTGCAGTGGGAATCTACATATTACGTACCATATTTCTAGGCTCAAAGAGAAAACCTACGGTAAGCCGCGTTTCTGTAGCTGCAAAAAATATTTGAAGGAAATTTTATTGGCTCAATTCGTTGCAATAACTTGTGCTGTGAAGTGCAGCTGTGCATGCACAATATGTAGACTGGCCGAGATATATGTGACATACCAGACTTTCAGATCACCCGTAGTACAAATTAAATAGTGTCTATATTCCTGCCATTCCCGAGAATCCGTTTCTCCCAGAAAGGTGTGTTTAATCTTCCTCACCAATGCATATATAGCACCAGAAACCTTTGTCCTTTCTCTCCAACTGTAGAATTGCTGACATTATTTTAACTTTCTCGCAAGTGTAGTATACTCATTTTCTTTTTCAATTATGTAACCCATAGATGACAGATGTGATGCCTCAACTCCCGTAATTCCCCGCCGCGGTGATCTAGTGGCTAAGGTACTCGGCTGCTGACCCGCAGGTCGCGGGATCAAATCCTGGCTGCGGCGGCTGCATTTCCGATTGAGGCGTAGATGTTGTAGGCTCATGTGCTCAGATTTGAGTGCACGTTAAAGAACCCGAGGTGGTCGGAATTTCCGGAGCCCTCCACTACTGCGTCTCTCATAATCATATGGTGGTTTTCAGACGTTAAACCCCACATATAAATCAATCTACTCTTGTACTCTGAAATGAATGTCTCTCCCGAATTTTGTGGAGCACTTGCTTAGACTGTGCATGGCAGCCCACACTACAGGTGTACTACTGAATATGCATTATTTAGGAAGGTATCAAACAGCACAGTAGATTAAATAAAAGGCAAAAGACACATATGTTGTGTCTGTCGTTTTCACCCACCTTTCCTTTATGGCGTTATTACATTTCTTCCCGATCAAGTAAAACACAGCTTAATCTAGTCCAATGCTAATGCAGCCTACACACTAGCTAAACGTGCCCCGGAAAACACAGCCCTAACTTTACACAGAATATTTTGACACTGTTTTGCATCATAAGATTGCTTCGCATAGCCATATGCTGAAGAGTGACTGAAGAAATCAGTAAAAAAATAATTATTTCGAGAATGGTAAAGATGCAATATTGCTTCTCACCTTGGTCTCTGCTGTTTTTTATGCTTCCATGCTAACACAAACGCATAACTCTGCTCATTCTCGAGTTAGTAAAAACTTAATTGTCGTTCAAAAGTGGCAGAGGCTGGATGGGAACAGAGGTCCCGCTAGCTCAGCGAGGTAGCCCTACCCTAAGAACCCCTCAGCAATTTGTAGCTTAATCTCTACTGCCTCCTACACGTACCTCTACCTTGAATAAGAGAGTTTTGTGTGTGTGTGTCTTTCGTACTACATGGCTAGAGCTGCACAAGGACTATGCATGCATCCCTGGCATCAACAGAGCCAAGAGGAAACCAGGGTATGAATATCACTTTATTTTAGGGCACACAATACTGTCACATCCTATTATGAAGCCGACAGGTATGAAATAGAGCTCATTTAGCAAGAAGGCAAGAGTGAAGTTGCACTTGTAATTTGGAAGCATAGTAGACAAATAGTGGACGAAGACAGGTCGAAGGTAGGCCAGGCCTATTAGAACCTACTTTGTAGGTGGCTTCCAGGCACACATGTGCAATTCCAGATAAGGCACCTAGGGTCTAAGGCGTTAAAATGTGAATGCAGAAAATGAGAAATCGGCTAATGAGTCCATTTATTAAAAAAAAAATGGCAGATCCCACGTACAGTGGGAATCGATGACATGTGAAGCACGAATGAGGAAGGTTGACATGTTGCTTAAAATCAGAATGTTATGAAACGGACGTAAATCATACTGAGCATGACTTCCATGTCATGGTTATTATGTTTGGACATGTCATTTACCTTCATCGTCATTCACGCCACGTGATACCAAATTTGGTATATATGAAGCTAGCAAAACGGCCTTGAGCCAGCTATGAGCATGGCATGTAGTGATGTTTTACATGCCATGAATATCATGATTATTATGTTTGGACGCGTCATTTACCTTCATCGACCATTTACGCTACACAATTACCAAGTTCGTTATATGAGAAGCTAGTGAAATGGCTGAGATTACATCATGAGCGTGGTATGACGTCATGTTGTCACATGACACGAATGTCATGTTTATAATGTTTGCACCAGTCATATACCTTTATCATATATTATTGCCACGTAATACCAAATTTGGTGTATGTGAAGCCAGGGGCGGATACAGCCACTCATTTAAGGGGGGGGGGGGGCATGGTCATGACTTTTTCGTTTTTACGCGCAGAAAAACCACTTCATACCGCAAATACTGTTAATGTGTGCTCACAGTGATTTAATTCACTCATGAAATTAAAATTCAACATTCTGCGTGGAAACCAAGTGTTCTACCACAGAGCTGCACCAGGTCTCGACACTGCTGTGGAAATAGACACCACTCAGACACATTGTAGCTTGAAAGGTCAATTTCAGTTGAAATGCTAAATATAGAGTTTTCTAAACATTACACATGCACTCCTATGATGCAGCCGTCATGACCAGTTCACGTCGATTGTAGTTCAGTGCCATACACTCTGGTAGATTTATGTAGCAGTGTTCGGGACTATCACTCTTGAGAGCGCAAGCGCTACATATCAGCTTACCGCAACTGATGCTGATAACACTCGTGTTGCTTCTGGCATCATTATGCAAATGTAGACAGCTGGTTATATAAAACATATGCAACTGTTGAACAAACATTTGTGTGTACAACATTTGTTCATGAGTTTAATGTCATTTAGTACGTTTTGCTATATACACAACAGTCACCTTCCTTCAATGATATACGTAAATCTCAAATTGTAAATTATGTCATTGTACAACATTTTTATACATTAAAAGAAGTCACCATTTTTTCAGTGTTTTTTTTGCTGTCATCCTACATGAACGAAGTTTTTTCTCCTTAGAAATTTGCTTACTTTCCAATTACGGAAAAAACAAAACAGGTGCCTATCTGTTTTTTTTTATCTCGGAAAGGAATTGATACTAGTTTGTTTATTGCTTACAAGGGCGCCATTTCGCGCCGGAAATTGAGGCCCGCGTAGGCAGGAAAACCTGCGGGGCGCAAACCGCACCTACTACACACCTAGGCGTCGAACCCTTGTTTATGTACAACTATCGATAGTATGATGATATGCAGCTGTATGAGGAATGAGTAAAGCCATACAGGCTCTTTCAATTTAATTCGCGTTTCTCAAGTAGGAACGACTCACTTCTGCATTTTGCAATCACGATCAGGATCTCAGTCGAAATTACATCGTGTAACACTTGCATGGCTTAATCGAGACAGAAAATCGGCCTCGTTGACCAATTAAATGGCTGCAATGCCACTCATTGATGAATTGATACATTCGATGAGCATGCGGCAAAACAGTCGAAAGCAAGTTGCCGAAGCATATAATCAACCACAGTGAAAAACACACTTTCATGCACAGTAAACTTTGTACAACGAACGCTGCCCCCTCACACACAAAAAATAAAATATTAGCAATCACAAAAATAACGCTGAAGCACGTAGTGACAGTGCAAATATGGTCTCTAGTGCAAGTGACACTAGTGCAAGCTCAAGCGCTGCAAACACCGTCCGCGTGCGTCAAGCAAATGGGCAACGATCAGCTCAACCGCAGTGCCCACGCCCACTACAAGGACACCGCAATAAGCGCACGTCCAGCACAACACAGATGTGTACAGCTCGCAATCGTGTACAGCTCATCGCACACACGCGGGCATGCACACACGCCACACACCGAGCGAACCTGAGGTTGCCAGACGCAGTGTAATCTAAAGCCACAGCACGCCACATGCGAAAAAAATATGCCCAGAGAACCAGATTTAACTCTGCAGAGAACCTCAGGTTGACTGACCCATCATTCTCCAAAAGCCATAGCTTTGTACTTATCCAAGCCAAGTTGTGTGAAAATAGCGTTCGCGCTATTTTCACCGGGTCGTAGCAGTCACTGCCCCACCTCTGCGTTCCCACACTGCTATCCTCATCCTCGAACAAATCGGCTAAAGAAGAACTCCGTCATTTCGTCAACGTACAGCTTAAAGCTATTTCGCGCAACAACAAACCTGGCTAGACAGCTGGTCGGCTGTCTGGAGTTAGTACACAAGATGCTGCCATCTGTTCACACATACTGTGACAGCACCCCGCCACATTATGCTGTCGGGAGCGGTATCGCGACAGGGACCACTTGTTTCTCAGTCTGCCCCACCGTCAGAATGCTTCCACCGTGCGGGTGAGTTCCACCGCACAAGTTCGGCGAAGAAAAGCTCACGAGGTTTGGCAATAAAGGCGCTTGCAGATGTGAACGTCTTAGTACTTCATCTGCGCAGCCACTTTTCATTATCTTCGCCTTTCGTCAGGCGCCATCTACCTTTACATCTACCGACTGGCCATCATTCGCTTGCCCCAAACCAAACATAACTGCATCCCAACGCAACAGAAAGTACCAGCCTTCCGCAGGGATGCGATCACAAACGCGAGATGTTTCGCGCACAGAGTAAGATACTGGGTGAGCGCGACCTTACCGGCCCGTGAAGTTAAGCGGAGGAAATGTACACCCGCGAATCTTTCCGTCAGGTGAGAAACGAGCGCTAGTGCGTTTAAGGCGGAACTTTACCAGCCGACATGTATCGTCGCTAAAGTTCTCGTTCCTCGCACTCAGAGTGACTGCCCGAACTTTGCTGAGTGCGTTGCTTTCTAGCAATGCGATGTCACCACTTTGAAATACACTGCCTACACGTATTGGTGGTATAGTTCGTGTTCAGTGTCAATCAGCGCCCATCTGTGAGACGCTATGGTTGCGCCGAAACGCCGTATAGGTAACGCTTGATGTTTACTTCTCGAAAATCGATGCTGCTCCAGTGCGCACTCGACAACTGGCAGAAAGACTATAGCAGCCGAAGAAACGGTTTCCAGCTGCAGTCATGCACTGCCTGAATACGAATCGTGTGCTGAAAGAACTCCTGAAAACTGATCGGAGCATGATGCATGCACGGAAACCGCGATTTTTGACAACGACATTAGTATTTACATGTTTAATAGGCCAAGACGCCAGGAGTTGAAGGACGACGAGAATAGACGACGTTTGCTAACGCCATCATGGAAATCAGTCGCTAACTACGGTTTTCCCTCAATTAGTAAGTCCAAACATATGTTCCGACCTCTGCGGCAAGAAATGTTTTGCTGGCTGGTGCACTCCAAGTATCAGCAGGGAGCTCTCTCCAAGACATGTGTGATTTTTGGAAAAGAAAGTTCAGTCTAGGTGACTAACCAAGTTCTTGGTGCCTTGGTCGTCTCTACGTTCACGCGTTGGAAGAACAAGCTCGAAAATTTTACAAAATACAGCGAATACGACTACCACAAGACCACTGCTCTATACGCGTGTCAATCTTTGCGTCAATCGAAAAAGATCATCAACACAATCCCGCTATTTCATGTGTGTGTTTGCTGCATGGAACATTGCTTGCACAGATTTTATTTCATTTCTTGCGAAAAATAATAGTTACTACGTATATTCTTCCTAATTTTACATGATAAAATATCCACCCGTGTCTCTTCATTCTGTGCATTTCCTGTGCGTCCTGTCTACAATTGCAGAAATAGCTCGGTGTGCCCTTCCAAAGTCATGTGAATATCATGTGAATGATATATTGATGACAGTGCCCCTGACTACAGGCTGATATATATATATATATATATATATATATATATATATATATATATATATTGTAACGGAGAGAAAAGAGACAACACCCGATTCTGGGCCAGCTGCTCTTATTCTGTACTTCGTCTTCCTCCTCCTTGCTCTAGCTATCCGCGCGCCGAAGCGCCAGCGTCTTTCTTGGTCATGACACTCGGCCATGACTGCGCGCGCAAAGAGCTGGCGGCAAAGTTTATGGTGGACAGCACTGGCTGCCTCGAGCTGGTCGCTCGTTTGCACGCCACGATGTCTTTTGAAAACGTGCTGTGGACTCAGGCGGCCGGCACTGGCTGCCCCGTTGCGGCCGACGCTCTCGGCCGCGATTTGGTCCCGGTATCTGCCAAAGGTAGATCTGGCGGTCGATATAGTGGCTGCATCTCGGAGGTCGGCCTTGGCCACGCTGAAACTGGGTGCCAGAGTCTTCCACAAGTCTATCGGGAGGTCGAGACTGGTTGCTGTCTGCATCTTGAGCGCCAACTTTCTCCTCATGATCT
This sequence comes from Rhipicephalus annulatus, assembly GCA_013436015.1. Taxonomy (NCBI): domain Eukaryota; kingdom Metazoa; phylum Arthropoda; class Arachnida; order Ixodida; family Ixodidae; genus Rhipicephalus; species Rhipicephalus annulatus. The sequence goes on along the minus strand of WOVY01010701.1, from coordinate 705,495 downwards.
TTGTCAGTGACACCAGCAGTGGTTACCTTGGGCTCTACCGGCGCAATCACCGTATGCGGTTCAAGCATAGGCGGTGCTGGTGTCTCCACTTACCTCAGTAAAGGTGATATTGGGGCTGGCTTCTCTAACTGAGCTGTATGAGGACTGGTATCAGCCTCTTCCACTGGCATGATGGCATCGTGTACCGGCGCGGGTACTGAGAGCAGCAGTGGCGTGTCGCACCTGCGTCTGACGTCATTCGTAGGACAGGCGGAGAAGCTTTCTGCCGCGCGGCTGGAGGGCTCCGAGGAACCTTCGAGGTGTTGCTCCACTTCAGCTCGGTGTGCGAATGGGGTTGCGTCGGTGAAGGGCAATGCAGCACAGTTGAGACGATTATCTGCGGCTGTTTCGTTGGAGCAACGCCATTGAAAAGCTCCGACTTCGGTAGCGGCCTCTGGCCGCAGTGAACTTGCTTCGGGAACTTCTCGTGTGGCAAGCTGCAGCGCACAGCTGCAGCCTCGAGGTGGAAAGCCTCTGGAGCTTGCTCCTCGATACCGGCCAGGTTGGACGGGGTGGTGGTGAACAGGTGTAAAGGATTACGACCGAAATCCGCTATGAGCTTGCAGCTCCACTCCGCCCATGACTGCTGCTTCCAGCCTTCATACCGGTGCCACGCCACTGCACCTTCCCGATGATGGTCTACAGCCACGGTCCATTTCTGAGATTCCGTCCAGGCCTCGCGCATTGCTAGCGCATTGATGGTTGCCACCCAGCTGTCGGCGTCGTTCCGGACCCCGTCGAATTCCGGCAGTTCGTAGGTGGACGGCGATGGTGGGGCGGCACGTGAGAATGCGGATATCACTGAGGTAACGCCGTCGAGCTGGTGTGAGAGCTGCAGGAGGGTGCCCCAAAGCTGCCTGCTTTGCTCCAATGGGCTTGCCTCAAGGTCGTGCGAGGCAGCTACGTCCAAGACGGCGTTAGTGGCACGCAATTATGGCAACATTGTAGGAGCCCGCTCGGAGATTGACGATGTCAGTTCGTCAGTCTTGACGTGGAGTAGCGCGATGGTACGCCGCCGGTTCGCGGCGCTGTCGTGTGTGAAGTCCGAAGCGTTGGTGATCGCGGTCTTCGAATCAGTAGCGGTTGCAGCACTCACGTCGTTGAGGTTGACGAGCAGAGAAGACTGGACGGCGTTCCCTGGAAGTTCGTATGTTGAAAGAGTGCGACAACGGGAATGTAGGCCCTGGGAAGCGTGAGCGACATTCCCAAAGACAGGAGCCGGTGCAGATCCCTGCCGCGAAATGGTGGCAGGGTGTCAATAAGGTCATGTCCTACAACCGCAGGGGAGGCCTGGACGCCGTCCACTGGTGGTTTGAAGGGTAGCTGAAGCGGCGGGTGGGACCCCATTGCCAAGAAAGCATGAACAGCGTTCCTCGATGGAGAAGCCCGCACTGCCGACGAACCACGAAGACACGTACCGGTGGCTTCCCGCAGAGGGTTCACTTGTCGGCTTGCGCTGACGGCACAATCCATAGCCAAGGACACGTGGACGGCGTCCCTTGTGAAATAGTACCGGTAACAGGCACTGCAGCCGCCAAGGAGGCCTTGACGCCGTCCCCGAACGGTGGTGGCAGTGGCGGCAGGTGAACAGCTGCCAAGGAGGCCTTGACGCCGTCCTCAAGCGGCGCTTATCGCAGCTGTCATGGATTACAGCTGCGATAACCGCGCCAGCCGCCGCCTGTTAGGCCTGAGCCCAGAGTTCGGTCCTTGGACGGAAAACATGACCGCGCCGGGAAGCAGTTGCCCCACCATGACCAGCCCAAGCACGACACAGGTGACTGTTTTCACTCCTAAAACTCCTGTGGACTTCCATGGCAACACAATATGAGGACGCAGATGACTGGCTTGAGGAGTTCGAGCGCACAGCCAACGTTAACGGGTGGAACGGCGCACAGAAGTTGGGTACGTGTATTTCCCTCTTCTAGACGGGGCTCGCACATGGTTCACGAATCGCGTGTGGTCATTGTGGGACGAGTTCCGGCGGAAGTTCCTGGACATCTTCGCAAACACCGAAAGGCGGGAGCATGCACAACGACTCCTCGAATCACGGATTCAAAAGCCCGGCGAGTCTGTTGCTATGCTTCTTGAGGACATGGCTCGTCTCTTTCATCGAGACGATCCCGGTATGTTCTAGAACAGAAAGATCAGCCACCTCATGTGTGGTGTTAAAGAGCAGCTGTTTGCTGGTCTCGTACGGAACCCACCTTCAAGCGTCGACGAATTTTCGAAGGAGGCGACCACCATCGAACGCGCACTACAGCTACGGTACCGCCAGTACGACTGCCCAAACAACAGCAGACAAATAAGCGCAACCGCCGTGACCACTGTGACACCTGACGAGCATTCTTTGCGTGACCTGATACGCGAAATTGTGCAAGAAGAGGTGAAGAAGCTCGCCGCCACACCGAATGACTGCGCGATTGCGTCGGTCACAGAAGTTGTTCGCCAAGAAATAAGGCAAGCGCTTTCACTTCCCGAGCCGAACACTGAAATATTTAGGCCAACATATGCAGAAATTCTCCGTCGACAGCCTAGATCTAACGTGCCGCCACCTCGGCAGTGCCACCAGCAACATCCGCCGACAGTGCCTTGGTACTACAGGGAAACGTCGACGCCGATGCGACGCCCACTCCGCAAAACCGACATATGGCGTACCCCTGACTACAGGCCCCTGTGCTTCCATTGTGGGGAAGCAGGCCACATCGTGCGGTATTGTCCTCATCGCGTTGCCGGGTATCAAGGACTTCCGTCAACTACCCCTCGGCGCTATTTCGACGGAAGACGCAACGTTGATACGAGCACGACGATCCAGCGGGACGTTTCTTCTGGGTTCCGGTCACGCGCGCCCTCCCCAGGTCATTTTCTCCAATCTAATAGAGGTAGCACCACGGACATGGCGAGAGGAATATCTCTCAGTTCACGCCGGGGAAACTAAAAGCAGTGACCTTAGGGGGGAAGGTTGCGAATATCCGAAGATTCGAAAATCCCCCATTACCGCCGCACGAAGCGCCGCACATTTCCGATGAACCAACAAAAAACGAGATTGTCACCGCCGACATTACACTTTCAATTGACGGTCACGACGTGACCGCACTGGTCGACACTGGTGCGGACTTTTCAATAATGAGTGCGAATCTGGCCGAGAAACTCAAGAAGGTAAAAATGGAATGGATGGGGCCGCAAATTAGAGGAGCCGGAGGCCAGCTGCTGACGCCTACCAGAAAGTGCACCGCACGAATCAAGATCGGGGATTCATCATTCGTGGCAACCTTCGTTATTCTTTCTGAGTGTTGTAAACAGGCCATCTTGGGTATAGATTGCTTGCGGGAGTACGGTGCCATCATAAATATACCGGACGGTGTACTGACCTTCTCAGCGGACCATAGCGTAGCGCTGCAGCGCAAGCCCATGCGCGTGATTGACGACGTGACCATGCCACCGTTGTCATGTCGCCTCGTCTCTGTCACGTGTAACACGCAGCATACTGGAGAACGTGTCGCGGAACAAATATCGACGCTTTTACTCTCTCGAGGAATCGCTACTGCCAAAAGTCTCGTCAGTGTAATGTCTGGGCAAGCAGAGGTCCTGTTGGCAAACTTCAGCAACAAGCGTCGACACATTACAGAGGGTACCACAGTTGCATACTTCGAAGAAATTGTAGAATTCCGCGAGTGCTTCGCAGTACAACAGGCAGAGACGCCGGCCGCTTCAACACCACTGCCTGTCGACGTGAGCACAGATTTATCGCCAGCGCAGAGGCAGAGTCTTCTAGATATTCTCGGCCAGTTTGAAGCTTGTTTTTCGTTGACATCGAGGGTAAATCAAACGCCACTGACAAAGCACCGAATTATAACGGAAGAGACGGCAAGACCAATTCGACAAAACCCATACCGCGTGGCGCCGAAAGAACGCAAAGCAATCCAAGAACAAGTCCAGAAAATGCTCAATGATGACATCATTCAGCCGTCAAAAAGCCCTTGGGCATCACCGGTAGTGCTAGTTAAGAAGAAAGACGGCAGCTTACGCTTCTGTGCGGACTACCGCAGGCTGAACCGCGTGACAAAGAAAAACGTATACCCACTACGGGGTATACGTTTATATGTAGGCATTCGTCAATTAACTCACGGCCCTCAGTCCCCACCAGCTGCGGAGCAACTGACCACGGCGGCGGTCAGATCTGCAAAGCAGCAGAGGGGGCTAGGAATCTCTGGATAAGGACAGGCCACCATTTGAACTTGAACTTAGCAACGTTTAACGTTAGAACGTTATCTAGTGAGGGAAGTCTGGCTGTATTATTCGGGGAGCTAGAAGGCATTAAATGGGATATAATAGGGCTGAGTGAGGTTAGGAGGACAGATGAGGCCTATACTGTGCTACAGAATGGGCACGTCATTTGCTATCGGGGCTTGGCAGACAGAAGAGAACTGGGAGTAGGGTTCCTAATTCACAGGAACATAGCTGGCAACATAGAGGATTACTATAGCATTAATGAAAGGGTGGTAGGCATTGTAATTAAACTGAATAAAAGATACAAAATGAAGGTAGTACAGGCTTACGCGCCTACATCCAGCCATGATGACGCTTCAGTTGAAAGCTTCTATGAAGACGTGGAATCGGCAATGAGTAAGGTGAAAACACAGTATACTATAGTAATGGGCGACTTTAATGCAAAGGTAGGGAAGAAGCAGGCTGGAGACCAGGCAGTAGGAGATTATGGCATCGGCACTAGAAACGCCAGAGGAGAGCTACTAGTAGAATTCGCAGAACGCAATAATCTGCGTATTTTGAATACCTTCTACCGAAAACGAGAAAACCGCAAGTGGACATGGAGGAGCCCTAATGGCGTAAATAAGAACGAAATAGACTTTATAATGACTGCACACCCAGGAGTCGTGCAGGATGTGGAAGTGGTTGGCAAGGTAAGATGCAGCGACCATAGAATGGTACGGGCTCGAATCCTCCTAGACTTGAAAAAGGAACGACAGAAACTGATACGCAAGAAGCCAATCAATCAGCTAGCACTGAGAGGGAAAGTACAGGAATTCAGAGTGTCACTGCAGAACAGGTACTCTGCTCTTAGCGAGGAAACCAACCTTAGCGTAGATGCAATGAATGATAATCTGACGAGTATCATCACGGAGTGTGCAGTGGAAGTTGGAAGCAGGGTAGCTAGACAGGACACCGGCAAGCTTTCCCAGGAAACGAAGAACCTAATTAAGAAGCGTCAAATCATGAAAGTGTCAAGTACAACAGACAAAATAGAACTGGCAGAGCTTTCGAAGTTGATTAATAGACGTAAAGTATGCGATGTAAGAAGGTATAACATGGAGAGAATTGAGCACGCTCTGAAAAACGGAGGAAGCGTCAAAGCAGTGAAGAGGAAACTTGGGATAGGCAAAAGGCGGATGTATGCACTAAGGGACAAAGAAGGCAAAATAACTACCAATATGGATAGGATAGTTAAAATAGCGGAGGAGTTTTACAGAGATCTGTACAGTAGCCGAGACAACCACGACCTTAATACTATAAGAACTAGCAGTAACCCAGACGACACCCCACCGGTAATGATAGAAGAAGTCAGAAAAGCTTTGGAGAGCATGCACAGAGGCAAAGCTGCTGGTGAGGATCGGGTAACATCAGATCTGCTGAAAGATGGAGGACAGATTGTGTTAGAAAAACTAGCCACTCTATTTACGAGGTGTCTCCTGACGGGAAAAGTACCAGAGTTTTGGAAGAACGCTAACATCATCTTAATACATAAGAAAGGAGATGACAAGGACTTGAAGAATTACAGGCCGATCAGCTTGCTCTCTGTAGTATACAAGCTATTTACAAAGGTAATTGCTAGCAGAGTAAAGAAAACATTAGAATTCAATCAACCAAAGGAACAAGCAGGATTTAGAAGAGGCTACTCAACAATTGACCACATTCATACTATCAATCAGGTAATAGAGAAATGCTCAGAGTATAACCAACCACTATACATAGCCTTCATAGATTACGAGAAGGCGTTTGATTCAGTAGAAATATCAGCCGTCATGCAGACACTGCGGAATCAGGGCGTAGATGAAATATATATAAACTTTCTGGAAGAAATCTACAGGGGATCAACTGCTACCATAGTGCTTCATAAAGAAAGCAACAGAATACCAATAAAGAAGGGTGTAAGGCAGGGGGACACAATCTCCCCAATGCTATTAACTGCGTGCTTACAGGACGTTTTCAGAAGCCTCGAATGGGAACAGTTAGGGATAAGAGTTAATGGAGAGTACATCAGTAACCTGCGCTTTGCCGATGACATTGCATTGCTGAGTAACTCAGGGGATGAATTGCAACTCATGATTACGGAGTTAGACAAGGAGAGCAGAAAGGTGGGTCTTAAAATTAATCTGCAGAAAACGAAAGTAATGTACAACAACCTCGGAAAGGAGCAGCGCTTTGCGATAGGTAATAGTGCACTTGAAGTTGTAAAAGACTATGTCTACTTAGGGCAGGTAATAACCGCAGAGCCTAACCACGAGATTGAAGTAACTAGAAGAATAAGAATGGGGTGGAGCATATTCGGCAGGCACTCTCAAATTATGACAAGTAGATTGCCACTGTCCCTCAAGTGGAAGGTATATAACAGCTGTATCTTGCCGGTACTTAGCTACGGAGCAGAAACCTGGAGACTCACAAAGAGGGTTCAACTTAAATTGAGGACGACGCAGCGAGCAATGGAAAGAAAAATGGTAGGTGTAACCTTAAGAGACAAGAAGAGAGCAGAGTGGATTAGGGGACAAACGGGAGTTAAGGATATCATAGCTGCAATAAAGAAGAGGAAATGGAAATGGGCCGGGCATGTAGCACGTAGACAGGATAACCGCTGGTCATTAAGGGTCACCAACTGGATTCCCAGAGAAGGGAAGCGGGGTAGGGGGAGACAGAAGGTTAGGTGGGCAGATGAGATTAAGAAGTTTGCGGGTATAAATTGGCAACAGCAAGCACAGGACCGGGTTAACTGGCGGAACATGAGAGAGGCCTTTGTCCTGCAGTGGACGTCGACAGGCTGATGATGATGATGATGATGATGATGATACCCACTACCACGTATTGACGATTCACTTGACAGGCTGAGGCATGCACGCTTCTTCTCGTCGATGGACCTGAAAAGCGGTTATTGGCAAATCGAGGTCGATGAGCGGGACAGAGAAAAGACTGCTTTTGTTACGCCTGACGGGCTTTACGAGTTTAAAGTCTTGCCCTTCGGATTGTGCTCAGCCCCAGTAACATTTCAGAGACTGATGGATACCGTTCTATCAGGCCTTAAGTGGCAGACGTGTCTGGTATACCTAGACGACGTCATTGTTTTCTCACCAACATTCTAGGAACATCTAAGACGGCTGCTATTAGTATTTCGAGCAATTCGGTCCGCTGGCTTAACGCTGAAACCTGAGAAATGTCATTTCGGTTTCAAGGAACTCTGGTTCTTAGGACATGTGGTGAGCCATGAAGGTGTTCGTCCGGACCCCGACAAGATCGAGGCCGTCCGAAAATTTCCGGTGCCAACAGAAAAGAAGGCCGTAAGACGTTTTCTTGGCCTTTGCGCCTACTACCGCAGGTTTATCGCCAATTTCTCGCACACAGCGTCGCCCTTAACACGCATAACGAGAGACGATGTTCCATTTTTATGGGGCGAAGAGGAACAAGCAGCATTTGATGGTCTACGACAGCGCCTGCAGACACCACCTGTGCTTGCTCACTTTGACGAGGACGCTCCAACCATGATCCACACTGATGCCAGCAACGTAGGTTTAGGCGCTGTACTCGTCCAGTGGCAAGACTCAGCCGAGAGAGTGATTGCATATGCAAGTAGGACGCTTTCCCGTGCCGAGTCCCATTATTCCACAACGGAAAAGGAATGTCTTGCTGTAGTATGGGCAGTTCTGAAGTTTTGCCCATACCTCTACGGCCGTCCCTTCCACGTAGTCAGCGACCACCACTCCCTTTGCTGGCTGACCAACTTGAAGGACCCATCCGGTCGGCTAGCGTGCTGGAGCTTACACCTACAAGAATTCGATATGACGGTCGCCTATAAGTCGGGACGGCAGCACTCTGATGCTGATTGCTTATCCAGGTCTCCTATAAAGCAAGACGATGTCTCAGAGATGATGACATGGCATTTTAGGAGTGGTCGCACAGTCACCATTTGGTCTAAGCAGAAAGAAGACAGTGAGTTGCTCCCTCTTAAGAATTTTCTTAATGGCCTGTCTACAAGCGTTCCCAAGATATTTGCAAGAAGCCTGCCATCATTCTGCTTGCGCAGTGGTGTCCTATACAAGAAGAACTTTGCCCCCAGCGGAAATGCCCACTTACTTGTCGTCCCGATATCCATTCGCGATGAGATCCTGAGCGCTTGCCACGATGAGCCAACCTCCGGCCACCTCGGAGACACGCGCACATTGGCCAGAATCCAACAGAAGTACTACTGGCCGAAGCTTCTAGGCACTGTAAAGCATTACGTCCGCACGTGCCTCGATTGTCAACGACGAAAATCCCCACCTTTAAAACCAGCTGGATTGTTGCAACCAGTTCAAGTGCCCACCATGCTCTTTGCACAAATCGGAATGGATCTCCTTGGACCATTTCCGACTTCGCATACTGGAAAAAAGTGGGTAATTGTCGCTACGGACTATCTTACTCGCTACGCAGAAATAAAGGCTTTATCAATTGGAACCGAAGTAGAAGCGGAACGATTTTTCATTGAAAATATCGTTCTGAGGCATGGTGCTCCTAGAATTATAATAACAGACAGAGGTACCGCTTTCACAACCATGCTCCTCAAGTCAGTGCTTGAGTTGAGTAAAACAGCGCATCGAAAAACCACCTCCTACCACCCACAAACCAACGGCTTAACAGAACGCCCCAACAAGACAATTGCTGATATGTTCAGTATGTACATCGACGTGGATCATAAAAATCGGGACGACATTATACCATACGTGACGTTTGTCTATAATACGGCGCAGCAGGAAACTATATGGAGCACGCCATTTAGTCTTCTTTATGGCCGTGAAGTGACGACAATGCTTGGTGCCATGCTGCTGCACGACTGCGACGATACAGACACGAATGTTCAAGCCTTTACCCAACGAGCTGAAGAGGCACGGCAGCTAGCACGCGTGCGAATCGCCCAACAACAGAGTTACGACGCACAACGTTATAACCTGCGGCACCGATACGTCACTTATCAACCAGGCGAGAAAGTGTGGGTCTGGAGCCCTATTCGCCGACGCGGCCTTTCTGAAAAGTTACTGAAGAAGTACTTTGGTCCCTACAATGTTGTACGGCGCCTAAGTGACGTGAATTATGAGGTCATCCCTGACAGTTCCTCGCGAGCTCAAAAATCGGAAATCGTACACGTTGTGCAGGTGAAGCCATATTGCAGTGAGCCAGTTGCGTAATACGTCAACTCCATACACCACGTATTCTGTATCCGAGCATCGGGTCGATGCTCTTCCTGGAGGGAGGCAAATGCCGCATTCAACTCCTCTTTACGAGCGCCTTTCATTTTAATTAAAGTGAGCTCTTCTATATCGGACTCCTGCTGTGTCTGCGTCGTGACAATATATATATATATATATATATATATATATATATATATATATATATATATATATATATATATATATATATATATATATATATATATATATATATATATATATATATATATATATATTGTAATGAGGGCAGTGGGCATGGAGCTAGAGTAGAAAAAGAAGAAGACTTGCTGTGAACGCAGCCTTGCGTTAAGTTAGCCCTTGCGCTAAATAAAGCTCTCGTTCCCTAAGTCAACTCCTGCTTGTTCAACAAACCGTTTCAAGTGGTGGAAGTGCTGGGATACATCTGGTACTCACGCTGGAACTTCGCAGCCGCACACTTCAACAACCTTCTACAACGACTGATCCGGGGCCGTCTCAGGCCGCTACTCCAGATCTCGCACCTGTGCCTGTCTTCTGCGCTAGCGCTTTCCGGCAGCGCGACCCCCCCCCCCCCCCATATTTGGTGGCACAGAGGAGCAAGGTGTGGACAACTGGATTGCCGAGTATGAACTGGTGAGCGCATGCAATAAGTGAATAAGTGGATCGCAGCCGATAAGCTCACAGATGTGAGTTTTTACCTGACCGACGTGGCAAAACTATGGTACAGGAATTATCAAAGTGATTTCAGTACCTGGTCGGAATTGGCGAAAACCCTCTCAGAAGTCTTTGGCCGTCCTGCTGTCTACCGCCTTCGTGCTGAACAGCGCTTGCGGTGCAGAGTACAGAGAGCAGATGAAACTTTCACGAGCTATATCGAAGATGTGCTCTTTCTCTGCAAGCTCGTTGATTCGACTCTGGACGAGGCAGGCAAGATCAAGAACATCATGAAAGGAATCGACGACGGTTAATTCCAAATGCTTGCTGCGAAGAGTCCCCAGACGGTCGCCGAGGTGATTCAGCTCTGCCAAAGCTATGATGAGCTGCGTATGTAGCGCGCTTCTACACGTTGCGCTGCTCAAGACACCGCGGACATCTCATCCCTCGACTATCATCATCATCATCTGCGTTGATGCCACTCATAAAGAAATCCATACGCGAAGAGGTCGCCCGGCAGCTATCTATAATCACAAGAACTACCGAGCCGATGGCACCCTTGTCGCCTCTGCTTCGCCAGGTCATTTAATTGCAAGCTGCCGAAGCATTGCCGTCAGCTCAGGCTCCACCAACTGTTACCCCACCACTAACGTATGCAGCCGCAGTTGCTGGGCCACATGCGCCAGCGTCTCCGGCTATCTACGAAGCTACTTGCCACGTTTATTCGTCGACGCCACCTGCCCACTCACTGACCGCCCAGTCTCCGGCTGTATACGAAACAGCTCAGAATATTTATATGACGCCGTCGCCTGCGCGACCATTTACGCTACCTTATTCAGTGAACAGTGCCCCCTACCGTCAGCCAATGGCGCACTCCGGATGATGGGCCGATATGTTTTTCATGTGGCATCCCAGGCCGCGTAGCTCGTCACTGCCGTCGTCACAGCTTCCCTTCTCATGACACTGCAGGGGCCTCATATTACATTCCCACCATGCCCACTCAGCCACGATATCCCGTTCCTGCCGATCCACCTCTAGAAGTACGTCCCGGTCGCCGACCATCCGGCTCAAGCCATTCACCTTTTCCTCGTCGTCGATCGATTTCTCCAATGTTACGTCGCAACAGCCCACCATGAGGGGAAAACTGACGGGCGCAGTTCGGGAGGCAAGAACTGCGTTGGTAGCGAAAATTTCAAGACCTAACTGTTGTCCCCCGAACGAAATCGAACTCTATATTGATGGTATTAAGGTGCACGGACTTGTTGACACTGGAGCTGCCGTATCTGTAATTAGCTAGAAACTGTGCCGAAACTTGAAAGTGACCGCTGAACTTACCGACCTATCTTTGCAGAAAGCTACGTCCCATATCATATTCAGCCTTCAGCTTTGTGAACTGCGCCAGTCGTCATTCAAGGTGCGATGTACGTCGTCACATTTGTAGTTTTATTCTGTTCTTCGCATGATGTTATCCTTGGGTGGGACTTTCGTAAAATTCTGCTTTGATCGACTGTACTCGTTCCGAACTCGTGTTATCTGTGCCGTGCTACGACCCCGACGATGGCGCTTCGTGTAGAGTGTTTGCTGTTCTTGACGTTGACATTGCGCCTTTCTCAGCTGTTCTTGTCTCGGTGTCGTGTGTCTGCCCTCTAAAATCGTCTGTGTTGTTTATGCCATCGGTCACACCTGCGTGCCGTCGAAATATCATGCTTCCGTTTGCCGTCGTTATTTTTCGCAACGGTCACGCTGCCATTTATGTGTGTAATCCCTTAGACAGCCCGTAATCCCTACTATACGTGGAGAATGCCTGGGAAGCTACGAACCTTACGAGTGCATTATTTCGGCTACTATACCCGATTCTACGGTTTTGCTCCCAATTTGTGCTGTAACTCCTACCAACGCGCCTAATGATGTTCTGGACGTATTCTCGGATACCATCAACTCTGAGCTCGCACCAACTCAGCGCCAAGAGATTATAAATCTTTTACTCCGCTTTCGCTCTTCATTCGATCTTGACCAGTCAGGCTTAGGCCGAACCTCTGCAGTCGTTCACCATATTGACACCAGTAAACAAGCCCCGCTAAGACAGCGTCCGTACCGTGTGTAATCTGCTGAACGCTGTGTCATCGACGAACAAGTGGACGACATGTTGAAACGTGGCATCATCGAGCCCTCGTACAGTTCCTGGGCTTCACGGTTGTTCTCGTCAATAAAAAAGACGGATCCATCCGGTTCTGCGTTTACTACCACCGACTCCACAAGATAACGCACAAAGACGTACACCCTCTGCCGCGCATCAATGATGCTTTGGACTGCCTACAAGGAGCAGATTTCTTTTCTTCGTTAGATGTACGCTCCAGCTACTGGCAGGTGCCCATGACAGAGGGCATGGGAAATGGTATGAGTTCTGTCTGATGATTGAGAACCTTGTAGTCGGTGCATAATCTGAAGGTTCCGTCTTCTTTCGGTGCGATCGTCTTGGGAGAAGCGAAGGGTGATAATGATGGTCATATGATATCAGCATCTAGCATCTCCTGCAACTCTTTCTTGAGCCAAATCTTTCGCTTTCTTGACATATTGTAAGGTCATTTTCGGATGACGGTCTTGTCAGCGAGCTCAAAAGGAACCTTGTATGACTTCATCGCCTGAGGATAGCTTTCTCTGCGTACAAGCTCAGGGTAGGTCGTTGCGATATCCTCCGCGCACTTTACAGCTCGTAGGTTATCTTGTCTACCTTGATTTGTCTCGTTCCTTGCTACGGCCTCGACTAGAACCACATCGTCCCAGTATATGTTGATCTTTAATTTATTTTTATCTGGTCTTGATAGCGAAAAGTCGTACGTCATCGCCTCTACCACCAACACTTCGCTCTCAATTTTCTGACCCTGGAACTCAATGTTTACAAAGGTCCACTTATCATGCAACGCTACTTTTCCATCATAGACTTGTACCCGTAGGACTCTTCCAGTATGCACGCGACGTGCATCCACCATCTTGGCATTTATAATAGACACAGATGCACCGCTGTCTACGAGAGCCATCATTTGCATGTTTCCTACTTCGACGGGAATGTGAAGTAGGCTAGAGGAACCTAAATAAACAGTGTCATTTGGAGTCATCGGGTGAAACTGATCACCCTCATTTCTTAGTTTTTTTTCTGTCGAATCCTCCTGACCTTCAATGTCGATATTATTCACTCGACCTCTTGGAGCGCACCAAGTCAAGTTATCTGTACTACTTGCGAGGTGGCTAGGTTCTCGCTGATCGCGGCTTGACCAGTCTGCTTTACTCCGACTGAAACAGCTGCTTGAATTAGCGGTTATGCTTGTTTCCGAAGTCGATGGTATGTTCTGAAGACACTCCAGAAGTTCATCTAGAGTTTTTCGCGACTGTATTTGCCCCTTATTCAAAACTTCAGTGTGTAATCCATGCATTATTAAGGCTACTACGGCCGTAGATGGAAGCAAAGGCTCAGCTAGCTTTAAAAGACGGCGTTTATCGAAGAAGTACTCGAAAAGGGAGCTTTGCTTGGACTTGAAATTAAGTGCTGCACTCTATCCATGTACTGGTTTGCTTCCGAATGTGGTCAAAAGTTTCTTCTTCCACTGACTACAAGAGTCGCCACTGTCTTCCTGAATGCATATTTCATACCACTTGAGCGCAACACCTCTCAAATATACATGCATGTTAGTGATTTTATCCTCATCAGAGAGCCGCCTGTTTTTTTTTCAGTATCATATTCGTAGAACTCAAGCCAACTTTCTGGACTTTAAGACATACCGTCGAAGGCATAAGACTATACAGATTTCGGCACCGGTTTCTCAGCATTGAGAGAGCTTACAAGGAATGTCATTATTTGGTTCTGCTGCACAATCTGTTCATGTTGCAGCTGAATAGCTTTCAAAACGAGACTCACCTCTTCTGTCGAAGACCTTGATCGTGAGTCTCTTCGATGCGCTGGTTCAAGAACTACGCTGTAGAAGGTCACCACACGCAAGTTCACTTTACAGCACCTTTCTGTCGTATTTCAGTAGTGTCCCCGGCTGCTTTTCCCTCAACCAAGTTCACAAGTTCTCCCGAGCAGAGCTCACGAGGTAAGTCCACCGCTGCTTCATCTTGAACTTGGTACTTCGAAAAGATGATCTTGTCCGCGGAGGTCTCGTCAACGAAGAACGTCACCCACATTTTGGCTTTGATGGTTGGCTGCGCCAAAATAATGTAGTGTTTCTACTTAAAAGAATGGAACAGCATTAGAGCCTCAGTATGGAACTGGCGTTCATCTTAATCTGCTTTATTTCCAACTTCATCCTTCTCTTCTTTCCTGCCCCAGCTCTCGTGCTTCTTCTCTTCCTGTCACAAGGCTCATACCGCTTTACCTTTGTACGTGTCGTGGTCTCAACGCTCAATGTGCGGTGAAACGACTGAGCATGAAGGTTGCCTCACTCGCAGTATAGCGACCACGTTTCCTCACACTAGTATTTTGTTGAGTTGAGGGTGGATGCTAAAGAAGTTAGCTGGAGTTTCTTCGCATAACATTGCAATTTGTTGTCGCAATCGTTGGTCCCTTGTCCTCATGGTGAAACAGCCTCTAGAAATCACATAAAAAAGATTTCGTTCTTTGTGTTTTTACATATAATTTTTTACAGTACATATAAGGGTTTTTAACACATAATTTATAGTGTTGCGCCTTCAAAGTAAGGTGTTCAAGATACGCAGCCAATTTCTTTTCTTGAATTCTACAGGCCTTTGTTAGTTTATCGCTGCGGATCAGCCACGTATTTCCCGTTTGCTTATTCTCCTTCCTGCTCCCTTTCTGCAGCCGCTTATGACAACTGTTTGCTCTGTTAATAAGCTTATTTTGATTAATATGCGTCCTCATGCTGGCTTACTTTTACTGTATACTGTCACGTAGTTGTGACGTTGACAAAGGCGGCATTCGATGAAACGGTTTATTTGGGCCTAACTTGTGGCTGGTAAACGGAAAGTCAGATTACAGCAATGCACTCTGGCACTGGTAGCAGTGAGCGTCAACCGTCGATCAACAGCGTCGGCATTTATACATGTGCCGTCGAATATTCCAGCGTCAGCATATAGTCGCGCAGGCTATGGAATAATACTGAGTGTTCGCGTCCTGCGTGAAATCTGGACAAAACGAGTGATCCACTACAAACGTGAAGCTTCCCGAACGCAGAGGTGCGATGTGCGCCGAGTCTCACACTCTTTGTGGGTTTGAACTGACCGCAACAAAATCAAAATAACACCCCTCCACCCCTCTGGCAATCTCTGCTTTTCGCTTTTCCCATAAAGTGTACATTATTTGCAAATTTAAGACAATATTGTTGCTTTTCCGATCAGTGAGTTGAAAAAGTTGGAAAAAAGTGGATATTTCACAAAATAACAAAAAGGGGAAATTCACAAGGCCTGAAAAAACAGAAAAGATGAACCTGCTTTCAGCATTATACAAAATATTTGGGAATTTACTTTCTAACGGCATGAGAGACACAGTGGAGTTAAAAAAAAACAACAGACGAGATGGATTCTTTTATGGGATAATGTTCTCCTTGTTGAAGAAAATGAAGCATATTTCATGGGTACATTTTTTCGTGATAAAAGTAATTGATTATTCGGCCAAATTAAAAAAACTATTGACATGACATTCATGAGTTTCGAAAAGGCGTTCGGCAGCTTTAGAGTATTCTTGCAGTAAGTAGCACGTGAGAAAAACACAAATATCGTGGCCATTATCTACAGGCATCTGAAAGCTTCTCTGCACGTTTCCAGCAAAGGTAGGTTAACACGATAAAAAAAAGGTCGTCAGACAACGATGTGGACTTACTCTATTATTGAGTACATGCGTATATATATATATATATATATATATATATATATATATATATATATATATATATATATATATATATATATATATATATATATATATATATATACTGAATAATTAGACTGGGAGGAAATAGGGATAAAACATCGGCCCGGTATCTGCGTGTTAATCTGCAAATACCGTCAAAAGACGATGGTCTTGCGTCTTAAAAAGAGTGAACAAAACGTTTTATTGATGTTCTGCACAGGAAAATCGGTGACTGGTATTCTGGGGGCACTGCGTCAGAGGGCGCCGAGCGTGCATCGGAGGCGAACGAGCGCATCAAGTCACATCACACGTGAGACATGAGCGCTATCAGGCCGTTGCCTTGAAAAACGAAGCATGAGGCTCTCAGAGGTGATAAGAGTAGAACGCAAGGTGACGGGTAGGTGCCACCACCGTGTCGTCTTAGCGAAACGTTCTTTTTCGTGCAAGCGTTGCATGGTAAGCGCAGCGTGATAAACAATACGGTCCTTAGAATTACTTATGTGTGCCTTTTCTAGTAAAAGACGCACGTACAGAATATATACGTGCTGTTGTGGTGCCTTAGATATGCGCAATAATTGCTTGTTAATTGACGATCGCACAAGTATGAACGCTTAATCTTGAGCAACATTGATGGGTGCTGCGGATGGGGTCAGCGGTTTGGGGCATTGGCTGGTGGCGTTTAAAGTACCCAGTATGGTTAAGGGTGGACAAACAGAAGAATGGACAGACAGACAAAGATTTTTGCGTCGAAGGTCCCCAAGAAAGACAATCCTCTCTAAAACAAATTATGTCTGGGCGACAGACAAATTGCAGGTGGCATCGCAATCTTTAGCTATGACGAGGACAAACAAAGTGGTTGCAGACGTGGGAGAGGGTACACGGTCTCTTTATTTTGTTCAGGCGGCGGTAATCGACGCAGATATGTAGGGCTCCATCCTTCTTTATCATCAACACCATGGGTGACGCCCACAGACTCTTAGACGCCTGAATGATGCTGTCGCGTAGCATTTCGTCGACTTGTGTGTTTACGGTGTCACGTTCGCGCGTTGAAACTCGGCCGGGCTCTTTCGAAATGGTCAGTCACTTTCTTCTGTTATTATGCAAGTTTTTGCGGCGGGGTATGTCGAATTGTCCATAATGACGAGACGCAGTCCTTGATTTGAAAAAGCAGGGTCTTGAGTTAGTAACTCGCACTTCGGAAGGCTCGGGTTGATGTCGAAATTTGGTTGAGGACCTTGATTCGTCGGAGCAGCTTCAGCTGTATAGAAGAGGGTGAAATCGTTGCTGGCGTCTACGAATTTGTTGATGTAAGCGACCGTCGTACCAATGTTAAGATGCCTATATTCGGGGCCGAAGTTTGTCTGCGCCACCTTTCTTTTGCCCTCACGCAGCTCGGCTGTGCCTCTTGCGACGCAAATCTGACGGTTTAGAAGTAGGTGATGATCGCCCTCGATGACGCCTTCATGGTTTCCGACCTTTTCACTCCCGACGAAAATGATGACGCGGGAAAAAGGTGGCACCGTCACCTGCTCTCCTATTACTTTCAACGCATGGTTCTCCGGTGCCGTGTAGGCCAGCGCTTTATCTGTGGTTAGTGTTATGAATTCAGACCTCAGGTCGATGATGGCGCCATGGTGACTTGGGAAGTCCATCTCAAGTATCACGTCCCTAGAGCACTGTTGTGCTCTAGGGACATGATACTTGAACATGCACCAACTAGCCCAACAGTGAGTTCTATCACAAGTGACGGTTCTTGTTTTCGCCCCAAATAAACTGTCGAAGCTATAGCAACCATGTCCTGTCAATGGGGATGTTATGGACAGGAACACGATGACAGAGTGTGCTAAACACGTGGTATATGACATACGCCTTTCCCGTGGAGCAGCACACGTGGGACAAACAGGAAGATGTCTCAACGTGTGCCTGCTAGATCATCGTCAAAAAACAAAAAATGTAGAAAAACCCAACAATGTTCTGAGTGTCCCTGTGCTCCTAACTTTGGCGATTGTGTAGGCCCGTGTACTCAGATTTGGGTGCACGTTAAAGAACCCCAGGTGATCGAAATTTCCGGAGCCCTCCACTACGGCGTCTCTCATAATCATATGGTGGTTTTGGGACGTTAAACCCCACAAATCAATCAATCAATCAATCCCAAGTTTGGCGACACTACTTGTAATCACGGAAACGTCACGTGAAAAGAAAAGGTTCATTATTGAATCTGTGGCAGCTGAAGGAAAAAAAAAGCGATCAGCAAGCCTTCTACAACGGTTTCCACGAAAGAGTTATCATTCTTGCGGGGAGCAAACTGCCTTATTTGTACGCTTTCCCTAACTGTGATTCATCATGATGAATCATCATGATGAAAGGACGCTTTCGGCAGCATGTACAATTTGATCATGAACAATTCTGCATATTTATATCCGCATGTTCTCTCTAAATAAAAATGAGTTGCTACTCAGCCCTTGTCTTCATGCGTCACTTCGGCCGTGTCTATGAGCGCGCTGTGAGCTATTACGAAGCTTTCAAGCCAGCTCTCCGGGTCTTTGAGTGATTAGCCGTGAGAGGTAGGTGGGCCCCTGGGTTGACGTTGCAGCACAGGTGCTGTCACCAAGGGTACTGTCGTAGTCGTTGATTTCGTGGTCGTTGTCCGGGTGTTGCGAGTCCTGTCGGGCAGCGGTTCGTACTCTGGTGGCAGTCTTTGTGGTTGGAGGCTAGCTCGATTATTCGCGATGTCCTTGGTGTCTTGTTGGCGTGAGCTCAGATAACAGTTTTGTGACGGTGTCTGGAACATCAGGGAACCAGCCCCTCCACCGGTTGTCATGTGGACGTGACGTTGATGTGGTCTCTATGACCAACGTGAGGCTGTTTATTTGGCCAGACTTGTCACCGGTGAACGAAAAGTAAGATTATTGCAGTACACACTAGCACTGAAAGCAGCGTACAGGGCGTCGGTCGCCGATTACCTGAGAAGTGGTGAAGTGCATAGGCAATCATACACGTTTCGTCAAATATTTCTGCGTTATCGCTAGCGGCCACGTAAGTTCGATAGAACAGTAATGTTTGCGTTGTGAACGTTATCACATCGGAAACGTTTAAGATTATCGCGATGGTTATTGGTCCTTCGGCAAGATTTGGCACATTCACACTTGATAAGTGAAGTGAAAATGAAAACTCCCGAGTGGGTGACAACCACGGCCGCGTGCGTCGAAAATGTTCACATTCGTTCTGCCCCTACCGCCACCGCTGCCGGTGCTACCTTCAGAATGAATTAGATGTTGCCTACTTTCTGAACACTAAATTTCACCCCAAGTATTAGTTATTCACGCAAAGTACTGAAAAGAAACAGCTCGAACCTTGTCCAACATTGTTTCGGAAGATACGCCAGCAGAAACGATACAAGCGAATGCTCTGGCAGCGGCAGCGGCGGATTTAGCTGGCGGTACACAAAAGCGAGACACGTGGAACATGCCGACGCGCTGCTGCTGCACCGTGTACTTCCAGCGCTCTCGGCGATCGTAATCCAAACCAGGCTCCTGATGAACGCGTCCTCTTTTAGGCCGTCAAGCTACGTCGTGCTGCACAGGTAGTTTGCAATTTGAGCCTATGCGAGCCACCGCCGACGACTTTGCCACTATGTTGAATCTGCGACCGCCTGGTTAGATCACCTGGTTTGAGCTAATGCAGCCAAAGCCCTGAAGCTGAAAGTGGTTCACGTGGCTGAAAAACTGGTCTGAGATCAATTTTTTTAGCGGCACAGTGTGGGTTTCCGGTCGTTTAGGTGGAGAAGCGAAAGAATTTCCAGTGAGTTTTGCCGCTTTCGCTTCCTTAGGGAACACGTGTGAACACGATTTTACAGTGTTACGGATTGATAACAAAACTTGAGGAAAGCATTGGCAGCACGTACTGCAACACTCAAAACATGGCTGAAGCTGTGTCCTTGTATAGTTTGCTGTGCTGAGCAACTCTGTCTAGGCGAAAATTCGTAACGTTTGTTAGACCAGCAAAGCGAATGACCCCTTTTCTTTGAAAGGCTTTTGTAATAAAAAGGCACAAAGTAAACATATGCCACACGTGTAAGGACAAATGCAGCACTATTGGCGCCGCTGCAGCAGCTTAGTCTCTCAAGAAACTGAGATGAAGATCTGAGTTTCAATATTGCTTGCTCATAACTTTACCAACACATGAACATAAAGATAACGCAACCAAGAAAAAAACAGTGTGGTAAGGCATGCGCTCATGGGTCACATCATCTTTACGTAATATTTGGAGGCTTCTCGAGGTTGATCTGGCTGCATGACGATGACACAGAACTTTGTTCGTGTGTCCGACAACACAACGGTACTGCGAACTTACCCTCATATGGTAGTACCAGAAGCCATCTGTCTGGAAGTAGCTTTGTATAGTTATAAAAGAAGGTGTGTGACTTCCGCAAGCAGAGCCGTTCGCATCAACAGATCCGTGCATCAAAAGTTCAGCGAGAAAGTGAAACTATATTTGTACTTGTTATTTCAATAGACGCATGCTTAGTGTTTGAATTGTCAGTTCATGAGGAAGAGTGGGACTTATCATAGATCTGCGAGTACAGTTCGCTTTGAGGGCACTCGTGTGTTTTTGCACCCTATAGTTATCCCACCAACGCTGAATAATAAACCTAAGAGCACGTTATATAACACTAATTTAGTATAAACTCTCAGAGGAAATGAACATTGCAGTGAAAAATGTACAGACAATAACGGAGAAGCACGCCATGATCGTTACGTAGCATTTAAGCATGCTGTCTCATTGTCGGGGGACGTGTACTCGAAGGCGAAAAAGCGTGCTAGAGCCTTCAGCGCATGCAACCGCGGGAACTCTCCGTAGCCGCAGTAGTCCTTGGAATCCTCGAACTGGATGTTGACGGCAGCGAACGTGTAGTGGAGCTGCGTCATGTTCCTCTTGGTCTCGCACAACTGTGAAGGAGGACACAGTTTGCAATGGTCTCACTGTTACTTAAGTGTAAGGTAAGAAAACGCTGTTCCAACGCTATTTTCAGCTCGTCAGAAGTTTAAGGAGCTGTTTACACTTTAGTAGCATAATTACATACAAATGACACAATCACCTGACTAAAGAAAATTTAATATATGAAAAATCAAATCGTTGTTGCTTCTGCTCGCTTTATTTTGCAGCGGCATTTCTGAGTCTGACACGAAGACACTCACATATGGCATACGACATTCATAAGATAACAGTGCAGTTTCAGAGCAAGAATCTCGACACAGCGTCAACATCTCATTGAGTCAGTGTTTACAATCTGTAGTATGCCGTTTTTAAGAAAGATGCTGGGAAAGAACAGAACTGTTACTTTTAGCTGGTGCAAATGATGAATGACGGCAGTTTACAACCTTTGTCTATTGCGTTTTGCTGATAATTACCGTCGCCAGCATTGACGACACATAGTTACTGCCACAGCTGGAAGACCAGGAAAACGTCCACATTGCGGCATCTACACAGGTTTGAACCAGGGCTTACGTTAGTGGAACGTAGAACGTAATAACTACGCACCGAGCTCTCGCGCAACACTACTACACGAAATCCCGAGAAAGCATTTGCCCTCCCCCCACACATTGAGCACGAACAGGGGCGTCGTGTTATGCATATAAATGCAATGAAAAGTGATAGCATAATTGTAATGGACGAGGATAACACTTCCAGCGTCGCATGAAATTTAAGAGCAGATGTCGATGCGTTTTCGATTATTTTCTGATCGAGCTGGATCCACAAACAAAATGCGAAAGAAGCATTGGCGGCCCTAAGGAGACGTACACGATAGCAATGGTGAGGACGGCAGCGCCTCCACACATGGTCCCTCATTTATTATACATTTATTCGTAGCCATGCCCGCACTTCGATTATCATTGCGCATGAGAAACAATTTATCTGATATCTGTTAGCCCGTACTGCTGCCAGCTTCTTGGATATGAGGCAGCTGGTACTTGAAAACTAGCGCTTTATACACAGAAACCACTGGAAGAGCATCTTTATAATGTCCCCATTGAGATGCGCGTATCCTCATTCAGAATTATAAGAACATGCACCCTTTAAGCGAGCACGTCTACAAGTTTTGGTCATGAGTGTACTTCCTGTTACTTCAAATGGAAATTCATTATTGTTTGAATTGCGCAAGATAACGTACTTTATACTCAATTTAAATACAATCTGAAACCTGTTGCTATTTTTTGTTTTCTGCTCCATACGTTTCATTCCCACGGCCAATTACCGATGTTTCATTCGGGTTTGTTATTAGGATAACATAATTAGGCTAGACATAACTCATTGATATGGCGTAATGGTTTCTATCACTACACTTCTTTCATCATATAATCATTGCTTTGAACGTACTAGCCTTAACGATTCGGGTAACGTTGGGGACGGAGCTGGTTACGCTGAGATAGGCGTGTACCAACCATGGTCAGATTCGCTAGCGTAACTCTACAAAATAAATCAAGATCAAGCACAGGAACACGCAATAGACATGTTGTGCTTTAAGCGTTGTTAAAGATGCAGTTTTCCAAATATCTTCGTTGCTTTCTTTTGACGACACATGGACACAGATATCATTCAAAACGTGCGCTGTAGCGCGAGACAGGAAAAATGTGCACTGATTTTCAAACCGAATCGAAAAGTATTTCAAAATGAAGCCAGACTAGTTGAGGCGCTGCTAAAGGCATTTCTTATTTTACACAACACTTCTTCTGGCAAATGTCATTGCGCCCACGCGTAAAATGAGTATTGTGCACAGTCACGCATCAGTTTTCCACAAAACGCTGCATGTATCTTGTTATTTTGTTTTGCTCTTTTTTAAGGGGGAGTGGGGCTTTGAAGCTAAGCAATGAGATTTGCGCTTTGTAAGCTCCAGAAAAACTTAATGTCAGTTATTTCATGAAAAGCGCGCATTTATCGGATGCTATCAAAGACAACACGCCCGTTAAATTTGCTTTCGATGTTCAGCAGTGTAGTAATCATTGCAGGCTTCTTATGTATCCCTGCAAAGCAGTGACACAATATTTTTAGTGGGTCTTGTATATAGTGAAGGAGCAGCAGTGACAACAGCAACGGAGGTTGAGGAAGATGAAGAACGACGTGCAGTACTGGCTGACACTTGCCGTACAGCTCATGGTAAATAGACCTATCTTACAAATTCCGTAACAGAGTGGCAGAGGTGCTGGGTACGTGAGTACCAGACAACGAAATCACTACACTTTGAACCCGGTAGGAGTCGTCGCATTGTGGGACTTCCACCAGCTTCAACAGGAGAAATGCTGCTGGGAACTGTGAGGTAAGCAGCGCCACCGAAGCTCTACAAGAAGCCACCCTGCTTTGCCGAGACTGCCGCTGAGGACGTCGACGAGTGGTTAAAGCATTACAAAAGGGTGAGCAAACCTAACGGCTGGGACTCAGCAGCTCAGCTGTCACACGTGGTACTCCTGCTCACACATATTGCTCGCCTGTCGTACGCTAAGGATGAAGACGCAATCCTGACATAGTCCACTTGAATAGAAATTGTCAAAGTGTTTTGGGGATTCAATTAAGAAGACCAAGTGAGCCAAACCGACCCTGTACCAAAAAGCCCAGCTTTTAGGTGAGGCATGTACCAAGTACATCGAAGAAATTCTGAAGCTGTGTAGGCTTGTGAACCCAAGTGGGCCCGAAAAAAAGTTGGGACATCTTAAAGACTTAGTGGAAGATGTATATGTGTGTCTAATTACTAAAGAAAACTTGGCATCTGTGTCCGCGATAGAGCAACAATGCCACTCGTTTGAAATACTCAAGATGTGTCGCATACCACCGAAATTTGGTCGCCTCTCCAGTGTACCGACAGTGGCCAGCGTCGACGCTAGTCCACCATTTGACCATTGGTCAACGATACGGCAGATTGCATGGGAGGAACTGCTCCACTGCCACGAAATCAGCTGTTCTGGTGGGAATGACTCTCGAGGCAATGAGCCTGGTATACCACTTGCTTTATAGCAACCATCCATTTACGCGGCAAACGTGGACAATTACCAAGTCGTGTTCAGTCAGAACCCGCACGCCGACTTCACTTGAACAACAAGTGACAATGCCGCCACATTCATCTGACGCCACGTTTCTACAGCACGTATTCAATGTCTTGGGAACAGAGACCACGCTGACCAGGAGGGATATCTAGTGCACGCTGACGGATGTGAGGGGTTTCAGCCACGTTACGCCTTTCGGCTTCCACAGCCTGTGTGCTATAGATGTGGTCTGCAGGTCACATCTGCAGGTTTTGCGACCATCGACGGCTATTCCGGCTAGAACCCTCACCAGCATCCTACCAAATGAATTTTGGGCACTTCACTGCTTCATGGCCAACACGTACACCTGCTAGTAGTCGAATCCATG
Organism: Rhipicephalus annulatus; assembly: GCA_013436015.1. Lineage (NCBI taxonomy): Eukaryota > Metazoa > Arthropoda > Arachnida > Ixodida > Ixodidae > Rhipicephalus > Rhipicephalus annulatus. The sequence goes on along the minus strand of WOVY01010701.1, from coordinate 681,072 downwards.
AAGGCAACTTCCGGAACCCGTCGCCAGCCTCTGACCGCAGCTTAAGGGCGGTTCCACGCGCTTCCCGCACAGCCGCCACGCACGTGCCGGGACCACCAAACGCAAGCCGGGGGACAAATAAGCCAATTGGCGACGCTCTTTTACCCTCCGCAGCGTCGCCAATAGGCTTATTTGTCTCCCACTTGCGTGCGGTAGGGGTCCCGGCACGTGCGTTGCAGCTGTGTGGGAAGCGCGTGGAACGGCCTTAATGCCCCCGCCTGCCCGACGTGCTCTGCATTCTCCGTCGCCACGGCACCGTATCCCATCCCCATCTGCGGAAAAACTAGGTGGAGCGGCCGATGGGAGTAAGGTCGCTGGATACTGTGCGCTGCCAAAAGATAAACCTCCAACAGCCTTCATGCTGAAGAACAAAGTTAATGTGTGTGTGCGTGTGAATGGCGTGCCTATATACTATGACCCTCGTATAGATACTACGTCAATTATTTAGTTTATGAGCCTTGGTTTCAAGGGTCTACTAGGACAAAAAGCTGTGTTTCATTACAACAATACGTCGACGTTTCGTAGCGTTAGTGGGGACCCGTTGTGCCCTGCTGGTGTTCACACTGCTGAAGTTTGTTTTTGTGGTAAAGTATTCTGTAGTGAATTCACCGTTATTCTTTGGTCGAAGCATGGTGTTATTTTGGGTATAGGTTTCTTGGGAGAGTGTGGGGGACATGTAGATTGTCCCTGTGGGGATCTGTTAGTACACGACGAAGTTATGCCGGGACTCGTGGAGCGCTCGCCACGCCGCCAAGAAAGTGCCGTTTGTGCCGCGGTGGATGTCGTCGTGCCCCCCCCCCCCCCCCCGTAGTCGCATCTGCGTAACTGTCGTTTTCTTTTTAGCGACTACTGCTACAACATTTGTTGCCGCAACGGAACGTCTTCATTCGGTCTGTGTGAACAAGAGTGTTTTGGTGCCGCATTGCTTTATATCGATCATGGAAGGATGTTCCGGGTTACGGACGATTTACTGACGGCTAATTGTAAATGAACCTTTCTTACGAACCCTGTAACAATATATTTATTGAACGTGTGACATTCTTCCAAGATAATTTTCATTTCGATGATGTGTCTGGCTTGTGATTGCATACTGCGCTTATCTTGATTATTATGTTTTTGAGGTCCGTTTTAATAGATAAAAATACCTTTTTAGTCAGCAATGTCTATCGTCTTCAGTTCGCTGTGTTTGAAAGGCCGTCAGGATACGTTCCAATAATGTACCATGTAGATAAGCGTAGCACATTGCCGCCTATGTCAACTTCTACACTTACCTTTAAACGAAGAGCACGAGCCGTGTCGTAGGTAAACAGCCACTTCTCGTTCTTGTTGTAAGTGAATTCAGATTGATAGGCTACGTCATATCGGAAGTTACCACTGTATTTTTGATCGATGCAAGCCTGTTCGAAAAAAAAATGGATATCGTTATTACAAATGCCAAACTTCAGAACTGTCAAGCTGCAACAAATGACTAATTGTACAGTAAGACTTACATGAAGCTGATAGTGAGCGAAAAATTGAGAAATCGATCGAGCCACGTATTTTTGATAGGCGTGATTGCATGGAAAATTTTCCGCAGCGACGCACGGGCGCTGCCATGTTTGATCATGAGACCATAACTGGCCTTACTCAAGCCTCAGCCCAACACACTGAGCCATCGAAGCGGCCATGGCCGTAAGCACCGGTAGCTGGGCTTAGAAGTCATCATGACAGCACCCACGCAGTCGCAACTGCCAGCTTCAATCTAAGCTCACGTTTGCGACTCGCCCACGGTCGTCACAGCAATAAATAATTGGTGAAATCAGCTACCACTTCTTGTCAACTCACGCTGGGATAAAAGACACAGGAATGTTTTGTGTTTATCAAGGATATTAGTTGTGTCAATTTAGCCATTTGTGCTGCCTTGTCTCCGAGAATTTGAAGATGAATAATGAAAGCACTGTGAAATACCGTAGAATACATTCCTCTCGAAGCTTGAGCACGTTAATAAGAAGCAAATACATGTGTGCCTGGTGAGGTTATGGGCCACAAAGTGCAGGCCGATGACGTGATAATATTGAGGCGGAAGGAAACTACACCAGACGTGCCACCATGTTGACTTTTTCAGGAACGTCTGCCTGCTTAGCTTTCCCTACCATAGCCGCCTTTCTTTTTGCCCTTCTGCAGAAGTGCTATGTCTGCGTCGCATCGTCTACTCGGCGTCACCGCCCCGCCGCGGTGGTCTAATGGCTACATAAAGTACCCGGCTGCTGACTCGCAGGTTATGGGATTGAATCCCGGCTACGGCGGCTGCATTTTCAATGAAGGCGAAAATGCTGTAGGTCCGTGTGCTCAGATTTAAGTGCACGCTAAAGAAACCCAAGTGGTCGAAATTACCGGAGCCCTCCACTACGGCGTCTCTCATAATCATATGGTGGTTTTGGGACGTTGAACCCCACATGTCTATATCTATCTCGGTGTCTCCATACGTCTGCTTTGCTTTTATTCCCGTCCGCACAGGTGGTACGGGAACGCGGAGCAGAGCAGCGACGCGGATGTTGAGTAGTGTGGCAGAAAGCCATGAAAGCAAAAAGATATTAGCAACATTCAACCATGCGTTGTGGGAATGTTAAGCCATCGTCACAACCTTCAGCGAGGATGGGTGGGCGGTGCTCTTACGCAGCCCCGAACTTAACGATGAAACTCTGGCCGTCCAGCGTGCCTGTGAACGGGCCGCCAAGCATGGATTGATAGTCCCTACGTGAAAATTGCCGGGTGGCGCGGTGCCTCCCTTGCATCTTCTCTGGACCAAAATAAAGTTTGATCATCATCATGGACCATTTTCCCGAAGGGAGCCATGATCGGATGTGAAGCAGAAGTGGTGCGCATGGCGTCGACCCTGTTGAACCGGGCGTCAACGCGAGTGCTGGGAGAATGGTTTGAAGCGAACCTTGGTGTAGGGTTTACTAGAGTAAACATTTGTTCGAAACACAATGATACGGGAGGTGAAATGGGTTTCGCGTAAGTTTCATGGCAGATAAACGAGCCGAAAGAGTGTTTGCACTCGACGTGTGGTGAAGCGCTGTGGGCGGCGGAGAGGGTGAAGTGAGAGAGAAGTGTGTTGCAGAGCGGGCGGAGGAGCCGGCAGCTGCGGGTGCTGCGGTGAGCATGATGCGGGTGAGAGAAAAAGGGACCTCAGTGCGCACTTGTCAGGAAAGCTTGCGAGGGAAGCGTGACGTCAACGCGCAGCTGAAACGCGACCTACCTGGCACCACTCCAGCATCTGTGGCGAGGGGAACGCGTTGCGGTGCATCCGTACGGACGCACGTACGTACGGCGTTAGGGACGTTCCGTGCGCTAGTCGCACAGCCACAGTGCACGTGCTGGCACACCTGCCGCACCCAAGCGAAGGGTGAAAGAGCGTTGCCAAGTGGCTTATTAGAGACTATAGTCTTTCTTGGGGACCTTTGACGGAAAAATTTTGGTCTGTCTGTCTGTACACTTGTCTGTTTGTCTGTTAATGGCACCGGGTGCTTGAAACGGCGGACCCCATCCGTAGCGCCCACCAATGTTTCAGCTCAAGACTTGGTGTTCATACTTGTGCAATTGTCAATTGAAAAGCAAATGTTGTGACATGTCTGGGGCACAATAACAACACTTATATATTCTGCATGTTCGTCTTTTACTAGAAAAGGCATACATATTGATTCAAAGGACCGTAGCGCTTATCACGCTACGCTGACCATGCAAAGCTTGCACGAAGAAGCGAGTGTTTCTAACGATTTGCTAAGACGACACGGTGGTGGCATCTACCCGTCGCCTTGCGTTGTATACCTTATCACCTCTGAGACGGGCGCGCACGCCAGTCTCAGAGCCACGCGCTTCGTTTTCCAAGAAAACTGCCAGATGGCGCTCATGTCTCACGTGTGACGTGCCTTGATGCACTCGTTCGCCTCCGCTGCACGCTGGAGGCACTCTAACGCAGCGCCTCCAAAATACCGTTCACCGATTTTCTTGCGTGGATCAAATAAATGTTTTGTTCACTCTCTCCACACACATTTGCAGACTAACATGCAGATACGGGGCAATTTTTTGTCCCCTGCTTGCGTGCGGCAGGTGTCCCGGCACGTGCGCTGTGGCTGTGTTGGTAGTGCGTAGAATGGCCCTTACAAATGTGAGTCAAAGAGCTGCTTCTCATCTAAAATTGGCGCTCGTATCTTCCCGAGGGAAACTCGAGTAAGTGCGTCGCAGAGTGGTGGGCGTATCGCGGGAATGTTGCGGCTACTCGAGACAAGCAAAGCGTAACGTGAAAGCCAAAACGCCCTTTACTGATTTTCGAACGCGCGCTCCACCGCCTATATACACATGCCTGCGGTCAAAGGAGACGAAGCGAGGCGCGAGGCATGGGACGAGCCGAGCATGCTCAGTGGGGGCGTGAACAGCGCTGACGCCGAAGCGCCACATCATGCGAGTACAAAATGCTCCGCATTTAAAAGGCGGCCATGGTGCTGTGGCTCCTTACTGTTTTGAATAAACAAACCAGCCTCGCGAAATCGCCTGTGAGGCCACCAAGTGTGCTGTGGCCAGGAGCATTGGGAATCTATGTGATGCCTACATAATATTCCTGGCAGCCCGTAGCACCAGATTAGGCTTGTGGGCTTCGATATCATAAATAAACGTCAATGCGTGCACAAATAATCGGAGGAGTCGCTGCCTAAGCGCTGCGGACTACTGACTGAGCATACACGTAATGTAAAAGCTTTATGTTCGGATCGCTATAGCGACAGTGTTTTTGACGTGTTTTATCTACTTTCACTTTTTAATTAAACCAACTAAATAAAAATGACAATGAACCGAAGTGTTTGCTTTATCTTGTAAGAATAAGAGTTTTCGAAATACTCAGACACAACTAGCTGCACATCAGTTGACCCTGTATTGTCAATAATTCGGTGAGTATGAACAGCCTAGAACGTTCATATTACTTTTTTTCTTTTTCATTGAGACGTGAGCTATTGTGAGGCAATCATTCCCTGTAGCCGACTGGGAAATACGCGATGAGAGATCAGTAGAATTGGCCGCCATAGTCAGCATAATTTCGCAGTGGTTGCAAAGTTCTAGTTTGGCTTTAGTATCACAAATAAAATCCGCATGTGCGTTTGCCTAATTACAACTTCTTAGTTCCGAATACGTTTTATACCTTAGAAGAGATGCACATATATGTTGTATTCAACTTACAATATTGCCACGTGCTTGCTCAAGAAAGACGATGGCGGTTGTGCATGTGCCACGAAGGTTTACGAAATCGACGATAGAGAAGAACTCGCTTGGGCGTTCTATTTAAAAGATCGACCTGCTTCTGGCGTCTCAATCTTTGCGGCAAGACCTCTGTTTTGACGTACTCACACTGGTGGAGGTGCTGGAGCCTACAACCTGATGCAGGACAGCCTTGCTCGGACCCGTTCACCTAGTCCAGAGACTCAGCCCCTCGTCACGACTCCGGTGCACCAATTCAGTCGGCGCCTACTAGGTCTAAGTCCGGAGTCCACACCTGTTCCGCCTCTTACCAGCATGGCAGCTCCTACCACATCCACGGTTACCGTTCCATCTCAGACCACTCTTCCCTCGCAGGTGACTCGAACATCCTCGCGTTCCTGAAGTTTTCCATGGAGAAGAGTACGAGGATATCGATGACTGGCTCGAACAGTTCGAACGGGCCGCTGTATCTCACCACTGGAGCGAACAGTAGAAACTTGGACGTGCATATTTCGCACTGGAAGATAGCGCTCACACGTGGTACGAGAACCGCGAGGCTACTTTCCGATCTTGGGAAGATTTCCGTCGAAAGTGTCTCGCCACATTTTTGATCTCGGACGACGGGATCGCCCACCGCAACTGATCGAGGCTCGCTTGTAAAAACCCAACGAAACAGCCGCCATGTACGCAGAGGGTATGATCCGTCTGTTTCGACGAGCTGACCCTGACATGCCCGAGGCGAAGAAGGTGCGTCACCTAATGCAGGGTGTCAAAGAACCAGTGTTTGCGGGCCTCGTACGAAATCTACCTACAAGAGTAGATGAATTCATAAGAGAGGCTACTGTCATCGAGCGTGCACTGCGACAACGATGCCGACACTTTGACAACCTGCCAAACCACACGGCAGTAAGTGTTGCAGCTCTGAACACTGCCATCTGCGCAAGTTTCCTGCGAAAAATAATTAGGGAAATACTGCGTGAGGAACTTCGGGCCCTCTGCGTTCCTCCAACCCAACCGCCTGTCGCATCTGTTGCCGAAATCGTCCGTCAGGAGTTGAGACAAGCCGTTACACCACCCGCGCCAAGTCCTGAGCCACATCCAGCGAGATACGCCGATGCGGTCCGTCGTCCTCCACCGTCATTTGTGGCGACGCCCTTACAGCCACGACCCGCTGCCGTACCTTGGTGTCAACGGGATTCCATGAGACGACCAGCAGTTCGTCGAACTGACTTATGGCGCATGGCCGACCGTCGACCTATTTGCTTCCGCTGCGGAGAACCAGGTCACATTGCCCTCTATTGCCGTCGTGGCAATTCCAGGTTCGGGAACTTTTCTCCTCCTGATTCTTTCCACTCGGAAGCCCATTGCACCCACGATGCCGATCAACTGTCGACTGGCCAAGCAACTACACCGCGCCGCTGGCGATCTCCATCTTCTGCGCGTCACCGTGACTTCCCCCAGAGCTACGCGGACGTCACAAGAGGCCGTTCGCCTAGCCCGCGCCAGGGAAACTAACTGGTGCGACCTCCGGGGGCACGGTTGCCAATCGTCGAGACACCGAAAAGTTCCCCCTATCATTGCAAGAAGATATGACGACAACGAAGACGAATACGACGACGAATACTAATGCTGATGTAGTTATACGTGATCTTGGCGTTTTCATTGACGGACACAACGTTACAGCACTCGTCGACACTGGCGCCGACTTCTCAATCAAGCGACAAGAGCTCGCCGACTGCCTTAAAAAGGTCAAGACACCCTGGACAGGGCCGCACATTAGGAGCGCTGATGGTCAGCTGATGACTCCCGCGGGTAAATGCACCACTTGACTTCAAATTGGGGATTCTAGCTTCGTGGCCACTTCCGTCCTATTGCCAGACTGGTGTAAATAGCTAATTTTGGGCATGGATTTTCTTCAAGATCTTGACGCTGTTATCAACGTCGCTCAACGTAAGGTTACGTTTTGCGCACATCCGTATGTCGACAACAGCAGCGATGAACTACGCGGCCGTTTGCGAATAGCCGACAATGTGACGCTCCCTTAGAGATCCTGCTACCTTGTGTCGGTTTCCAGTGGGTGGCCTTGCCATAAAGATGTGATAGCGGAGCACATAGTCGCTCTTTTGCTCACGCGAGGCATTTTCATCGCAAGAGGCGTCCTGGCGCTTACTGGTGGACAGGCAGAAGTGCTCCTCACGAACTTCAGCAACGAGCGCCGTCAAATCTAGAAGGGTACCGCAATTGCCTACTACGACGATATAGACCAAGCCGGAGATTGCTTTGCTTGGCAACCAGACAACGCGACTGTTCCTGCCTCGACAAATTTGCCGGTGGACATCTGCTCCACGTTACCGCCCTCTGACAGGTAGCACCTGCTTGAACTTGTACACCGATTCAAAGACTGCTTTTCGCGAACGTCAAAGGTCCAGCAAACACCATTGACCAAGCACCGCATCATTACTGAAGACAACACGCGACCAATTCGGCAGAACCCCTACCGCATGGCTCCGAAAGAACGCGAGGAGATTCAGAAGCGAGTATAGAAGATGCTCGCGGATGACGTCATACAACCTTCGAAAAGTTCTTGGGCGTCCCCCATGGTTTTAGTAAAAAAAAAAGACGGCAGCTTGCGCTTCTGTATTTATTATCGCAAGTTGAACCAAGTCACGAAGAAAGACGTCTATCCACTGCTTCGCATAGACGATTCACTTGATCGTCTGCGTCATGCGCGCTATTTCTCTTCAATGGACCTCCGAAGTGGCTACTGGCAGATAGAAGTCAACGAAAGAGATTGTGAGAAAATGGCCTTTGTGACACCCGATGGCCTTTACGAATTTGAGGGGCTTCCTTTAGGGTTGTGCTCAGCGCCAGCAGCTTTTAAGCGTCTTATGGACACCGTACTATTAGGCCTGAAGTGGCAAATATGCTTGGTCTATCTGGACGATGTTATTGTATTCTCAGCATCATTCGAGGAACATCTCAGCCGCCTATTCACCGTACTCCAAGCCATACGCTCGGCCGGCCTTACTTTAAAACCAGAAAAATGTCATTTTGGTTTCAATGAACTCAGCTTCCTAGGCCACGTCGTCCGTCACGAGGGCGCTTGACATGACCCGGCTAAAATAGACGCCGTAGTGCTATTCCCTGCACCACGTGACAAAAAGGCTGTGAGACGCTTCTTAGGGTTGTGCGCTTATTACCGGAGATTTATCGAGGAATTTTCGTATATTGCGGCGCCATTGACACGACTCACGCGTGAGGACGTCCCCTTCTTTTGGGGTGAACAGGAGCAAGTGGCATTTAATCAACTACGACAGCGCCTGAAAACCCGTCCAGTCCTTGCGCACTTTGACCAGGACGCCCCTACAGTACTTCACACTGACCCCAGCAATGTAGGTGTGGGTGCCGTTCTGGCGCTGTGGCAAGACGGCCGTGAAAGAGTGATAACTTACGCCAGCAGAACTCTCTTTTGCACGGAGCAGAACAACTCGACTACCGAGAAGGAATGTCTCGCTGTGGTGTGGGCAGTCATCAAATTTCGTCCACATTTCTTCGGCTGCTCATTCAAGGTTTTTATCGACCATCACTCTTTGTGCTGGCTCACCAACATTAAAGACCACCAGGCCGTTTGGCGTGCTGGAGCCTTAAGATTTAAGAGTTAGACATGACCATCGTCTATAAATCTGGGAAGAGGCACACCGACGCCGATTCTCTCTCACGGTCGCCGGTGGAAACTGTCGCGGCATTCTTGGGAGTTGTCAGCACGGTCACTATTGCACGAGAGCAGCGCGGTGACCCTGAGCTCTTACTACTCATTGAATATTTAGAAGGACGACGTAAAGACGTTCCGTGGTTATTTGCTAGAAGACTGCCATCTTTTTGCTTGCGAAACAATGTTCCCTATAAGAAGAACTTTTCACCAACCAGTAACCCGCACTTGCTCGTCATGCCTGCTTCTCTTCGAAGAGAAATTATGGAAGCGTGCAATGATGAAGAAACTTCTGGTTGTCTAGGCTACACCCGAACACTGTGCCGACTACAATGCAAGTACTATTGGCCAAAGTTACGTGCTGCTGTTAACCATCACGTGCGAACTTTCACCGACCGCCAAAGACGCAAAGTGCCTCCCAGCAAGCCAGCCGGTCTTTTACATCGAGTAGAAGCACCAGAAAAGCCGTTCACCCAGATTAGAATGGATTTCCTGGGTCCCTTTTCAACTTACACAACAGGGAACAGATAGATTATTGTGGCCACTGATTACCTCTCCCGTTATGCAGAAACTAAAGCTATGCAGCGCGGCACAGCAGCAAAAGAGGCTCAGTTCTTCATCAAAAACATCGTCCTTCGGCATGGCGCTCCGACAGCAGTGATCACAGACAGAGGACCTGCCTTGACCGCAGAGCTTTTGGAGTCGGTTCTCACACTCAGTGTTACAGCTCAGCGGAGAAAAACTGCATACCATTCGCAGACAAACGGACTGACGGAGTGCCTCACAAACATAATCAGCATGTACGTTGACACAGAACACAAAAACTGGGATGAGATATTGCCATACGTGACATTTGCCTTTAACACCGCTCCACAAAAAAAACCACTGGAATGACACCGTTCAGTCTGATCTATGGTCGCGATGTCACGACAACGTTGGACACCATGTTGCCGCATGAGTGTGACGACATCCATGTAGACGCCAAAGAATTCACTCAGCGCACCGAAGAAGCCAGACAGCTCGCAAGCGTGCGCATCTGTCATCATCAGCAGCAAAATGCACAACGTTACGACACCCGGCACAAGTTTATTAGCTTCATCCCAGGCGAGAAAGTCTGGGTCTGGGTTCCGATACGTCGACGTGGACTGTCTAAACAACTGCTAAGACGGTGATTTACCTCATACAGAGTCACGCGATGCTTGAACAACGTGAACTACGAAGTTGTTCCTGACACTGATTGTAGTTCTAAGCGCCAAAGGCATTTGCCCGAAGTCGTGCACGTCGTGCGTATGAAACCGTATTTATCGATTTGATTAACTCCCGGTTACCGTTTTCGTACGACCACTTCATACGCCTGGTAGAGCACCTAAGTTGCGCATCGGGACGATGCTTCTTTCGGAGGGAGGCAAATGTCACGTGCTTGCTCAAGAAAGACGATGGCAGTTGTGCATGTGACATGGACTATGAAGTGGACGAAAAAGAAAAACTCGCTTGCGCGTTCTAATCAAAAGATTGACCTGCTTCTGGTGTCTCAATCTCTGCGGCAAGACCTCTGTTTCGACGTCATGACGATATGTTTATTGCTAGCATTCTCAAATATTCTTGGTGCAAGTTACATTCAATGCTACTGAATGCGTATATCCAAGGTATGTATAAAAGCAACATGCTGTCACAAACGAGCGCTTAATAAGGCGAATGGCAACTCAATCAAATGGCAGTGTAAAATCATGGCGCCAATGGTTAGCCTAGACAAAGCAGGTGCATAAAAAATTGCGAGCATAAAAAGTAGCCGAAGGCGCGCCCCTCCACCTCCTCGAAGAGTGGGGCCCGCGCCCGATCGAAGGAACTCGAGAAGTTGACGCGGTTACCACTGACGCAACCACCACCACTGGCGAAGGTGCGAAATGTTTGTCACCACGCCCAGACCTTTGCTATACTGAGAGCGGATTGATCTTTTTGCTATACTAAGAGCGGATCATTCAACTCGAAGATTCACCAACCAGAGTGCAACGCCATATAAGCGTACCATGACGATGAGAGCACGTCTCAGTCATCCAGGGATTTAGCGTTAGTAGTGCCGTCAGTCCGTCTTTCAGAGACGGCGATGTTGGATCAGTGAAAAGTTTCAAAGACAGCCTTGCCAAGGAGACGTGTGATCACCAACTTCAAAGGGGAATGATATTTCAGCAAGTGGTGGTCCAGAGGGGGGGGAGGGGCGTTGGCAGGGGAGATCTTTTTCCCCGGCTCCCAAAGCCTGTATCAGCGCACCACTCCTTCAGTGCTTGTCGTCTACTTCCTATCCCCAACTAGTACCAATGAGTATGACCACTGCGAGCATATATTAACAGTATGCAGTGACGGTGTTTACGTGATACTAAAAACAGAGTCAGGCCCCCGCCCTCCTCTTCCGGTGTTAGTTCAAGTGATCGCCCCGTAAAATGAGTCCCTCATGTCAGCGCTTCAGACTACGTGGATACACCCGTGAAGCCGCTGATTATGAAAGGACCTCGACAGTTCTCGAATACTCTCGAGTGTTTGGCTTTGAGCGCATGTGATTGATTTTTCCTCATTCGTTGTTAAACTCATGTGAGTGGTAATATGATTAAACCAGTCAAGATTATGTGATGGTTGTGCCACTTTGGTTCAGAATATACGGTTTTTGTGTTGTTATCTCTTGATTCTGACTCTGTATTTTGACTGTGAAAGAGCGTTCACTGGTGCACTAATAGTACACATTCTCGCGGTGCGCTTCGGGAGGCAGAAAAGTCGGCCCTTTGGAATCTGCCCAGCTATTGTCTGAAAACCGCTAAAACTGATACCCGTTAAGTGCACATCACATAGTGCCACTTTTGTCGGAATAATTAACTGCTGTCGCAGACGTCATGGCTAAACTTAACAGTTTTTATGAGAATAACACATTTGGTAAGACCAAATGAACGAAATGACCTGTTTCTAAATTAGCATAATGTTAATGCATGAAACAAAAGCCGTACTGAAGAAAGCGATCCTACTTTCATATTTCCACAACAAATGAACGTCCAGACGTATCTGAGAGCCAGACACAATTATCTCGTATCACTTGTAAAATTGGTAGTTATTTTGACTGACTGTGCCAAAACATTATTCTTAAATGATAACAGCTGTTGATAACACTTACCGTAGACTTTTTTGCCAGGACCTTTCAGGCACGCATAGTTTTCTTTTTACGGCGTTATAGCCTCTTCCTTACTTCAACGATACCAAATTGAGCTCACGATCATGCTTACACTTACTGCACAATATCACAAGTTATAGGAAAAATCCCATAATCGTTAAGTGATGTCCTCACCTCAGTGACATTGACCATCTGACCCCTTGGCGAGTGCTCTTCTGTCGCGCAAGAGAAGCCCAACGTGTAATTTCCTGGTGTGCCCGGCTTGTTGTCAGGGTATTTCGGCCGGTACCATCTGCCGGCCATCCCTAAGGACACGGCAAACGTAATATTTGGTGGCCATTGTTCTGTATTGTATGCTAGGCTCCAGATGGTGTTGCCCTGTTAGGTAGATGATTTGAGAACTCAGTCAAGTAACACATCAAACGCTTGGAGTCTTCGGTGCATCTGTCTTTATAAGGAATGCATTTCGCAGTAGGATTTTGCACTGCGGTCACACACGCACCCGATACTTGCAATGATAACTTTACAATTGTCAATGCGAGAAGTCAGCCAGCGGAATAACATAAAGGGAAAATTCTAGGCGAGATCATCATGAAGAAATGTATGAAACAAACCAAAAACACAAAATCTATACTTTCCACCTGTTTATTGATTGTTTGTGAGCTGCGTTATTCATTTGCAAACAAAAATGCGATATCACATGATTCAACAAGTCGGTGAAATCTGCAAGAAAATTGTAGTTACATGTAAAAAGGGACATGCAAAGAAATATACGAGAACCGAAGTACGACTGCGTGCGATGCTCAGGTTTAGCACTCTGCTGGCAGAAAAAGTGACAACGAAATGAGTAACGATGTAATGTGTACTAAAGTTTGATCCGAGTTTTGGTCGTTGTCTTCTGTATGATATCCTGAGCGCCAGCTGTTGAGTGAATGGATAAAGCGCTGTCCTTGATCGGGGACTCCGCCATCACCTCCACCAAATCTGTGCGGTGTCGAAGTTGACCACGGGAGCTGCACCCTGATGAATACGGCATTGGAAATTCGGGTCGACGCTTTTTATCTTCTTAGCGAATACACGTCAGCCCTGATGTTATGTTTACAGAATGAGATGCCCCCATACCTTTTTTTATCAGTGCCTCTAATGCATGTACAAATGCGCTGGTTCCTTAGCATCTACCCTTCAATCTACACAGCGGAAGAAGCTGCACCGCAGATACCAAGAAAAGCATACGTAATCAAAACCACAATTGAGTTTGAAAAAATAAAAAAAAATATTCATACCTCTTTTTCGTTGTTCCTGGTTTGGCGCGCCTACTGGAATGGCCTCATTAGCCTATCATGCGCGAAACTGCTATCACAAAGTTACGCAGCTCGAGATAGGGAACAAATACGAAATGATTCAAGAGGAGCTGTAAATAATACGATATCACTTTAAATTTATATTTCATAATTTTTAGTAAGACTTTTCCCTTTGATTAATAGTGAATGTTTCGGGCCTATCTTAAGTGAATGGGCATTTCCAAAAGCAAGTAAAAAAGATAGTTAAAAAAGGTTTTTTCGCCATGGTTATTCAACCTATATATGTGAAACACGCACTCATACAACCTCTAAAACAGGCACATGGAAGTGGCCATTGGTGGCGCGAAGATAAGCACGTTAGAATGGGAACGCGGTACGTTAGCTTCAGTTAATAAAAAAACAGTACATAACGAACCCAAGGAAAGCATTGAAGGTGGTAATCGTACTGTTAAAAGTTTATTGCAGTGAATATGAATGAGATGTGAAGAAAGTAAAGTGGTTCAAAAGACAAGTTCCCGTTGGGAGGAGCCGAACCTGCAACCTTCTGATTACACAGTCGAAGCTTCAACGAATTCGCAACTCCATAAAACACTCCAGGAGCTGGAAACACTGGTAAAAAAAACAGAAAACAAAGATGGATGCGCCATACAACAGGGTAAACGCGGCGCTTGGCATTGTGCTCAAATTTCGTGATTGTGGCGTCCAATCGCGTTGCATCGTCGAAGGTGAAAAACTGCTGGTCGCGGACCACCTCATTCTCATCGGAATAAAGAATTTCACTGGCGAAACAGCGGAAATAGTTGTGGTCGACGCACGAACATCGAGCCTTTTCGGTGAATGGCATCATATTTACGTCAAGTTGAAGAGCCTGTCTAGTGAGCCCGAGGTAGAAGATGGCAACTGCTCATGTGTACGGACCTCCTCTAAAGGTGCTAGCACCTTTGCGCTGCGTTGCTACACTGCTATACAGGCAAGGCTTTATCAGTTTTTGAGGTAACTATAGGCTGCCAATTGCGCGTATCCCATTGATTTATGTTGTACCGTCAAAAGAAGAGTACAAATGCCGTTCACATAACGGAGGTATGCCAAGACCAGTGTATCTTGAAATAAGACAAATCGTAGTTTCGATTGTAATAGGAGTGCTCTTTTCTTTCCATTCGCCGATCAGTGTTACTCGGTTTCTAATGAATAAGGTCGTGTGCTTCCGAACACTCACTCGCCAGTAGATGATATTCAAAGCACCCACACTGCGCACGCTATGAAAGCATGGACAGGCTGTATCACGCACGAACATATACGCACGCGCAACCTTCACGCACGTGTGTGAATGCGTGTGTAGCACGAATACGAAAAATAAAAAAAAATGCGGGAGGAAGGATTATAAGTTGCACTGAAAACAAGCACACGCGAAAAATACAGTCACACACGTTAACACAACAAATTTTCTAAAGCGCTTGTACGGTTATGGAAACAATACTATACTCAGCGCGTAGACATAAAAACTAAATAATGACGTACTCCCCGAGGACAGTTAAGTCTTCGCGAGAGAATCGATTACAACTACCGTAGTGTCAGTTACCTTCTTTCCTATGCGTAATTTTCTTACTTTACGCCGTTCTCCGTAGCGCATTGCCTGCATTCGTCGGGAAGTCATAGAACGATACTTTGCCATCTTTCCACCGCGATGCTAGGCATTGCGGCACACTGCAAGGGTCTCTGGAAACCGCTTCCTTCTTTTCCAAGCTCGTGCGTGTGGCATGGCGAAAAGAAAGAAACTACGAGGGCGCATCTCAACACGCGTAACGCGGTCACGTGTCTCCTTTCAATGTTGGCCCTGCTAACGCCGTTTCCAGACACAGTCGCTAGGTGGGGAGCGCTCAGCTGGAGTCATGAAATGCGAATCACTGATTACAAGTTACCACCGCCGCTCTTGATGCGGTCGTACGTCGTGCACTTTTTGGGTACACTCATGTACATGCAGATCATGAGAGCATTATCCTTTCAGCATTTGTAACAGGCAGCATAGAATAATGATTGCGCTTTATTCGGAATGTAAAAGAAGAGTACGAGGAGGCTAATGTTTAGGTAGACGCAAGGAAAAGACAATCTGTGAGAACAGGTAAGCTCGTAGCATTTACGAAAAGGATGAATACATGTTGCAGATTACGTTTCCCTGCAATGCACATTAGATGCTGAAGGCAGAACAAAGAGTAGCATTGGGAAAGAGGGCGATGAGCGGTCTTTGAAACATAATGAAAACGAACAATGTTTTTACAAATAATGAAAAACCACTGGGAAAGTGCTTGCATACTAATTAACAGATTCGATTTATCGAACGAGGAACATGTGGAAGATGGGAGCTAGATATGTTATAGCTACGGTGCTTGTAACAAAACAACTGGCCAGCAGATGTTGGGCGGAGGCGACCCGTTTATTCGTCATCACTCTAAAAAAAAAAAGGGAGCGAGAATGGAGAAACGGGCTCCGTTGCTCCTTCGGCGCAGCGACTTCCTCCCTTTCAGGCGCTTTACCCGTCGCGCCCTCTCGCGGCAAGGACCAAAGGAGCAACGTTCCTCCTTCAGCGTTCAAGTTTCTCCTCATCACGGGGGTCTTGCTCGCGCGAATGCGCACGCCAAGCCTATAGCCGGCCGCGGCCAGTCGCGAGCGATTGCTTTTACCTAAGATTGTTGTAAGCAATGCAGGAGTGACGTTTTCTTTTGTTTTATTAGTGTAGAGTAAAAGCCTCTCTTTTTTTATCGTCAGGAACTCGCACGATGCTCCGCACACTTCCATGTGTGTCTCGTGTTGTTTCATACTACCAATTTGTCACGAATACAAGGAGCTCTGCTTGCCAAGCAGTCTTACTTTATCGATTACCTTAAAGTGTAAAAAAATAATGATTTTTTTCGGTGTCGACATACTTGGTAAGCCCATGCATGTTTAGTTTCGCACGGCACCAACAGCACTCGTGAATTCAACGAGGCGCGTAAAAAAGCATCACACTTTTCATCATTCTAGGAAACCTGATACCACTGTACACTCCATGCGTGAAAGTACGATCGTATACAATTGATAGAGTTATACGTGCCACTACCGCCATATGGATGTTCTTTGCAGTTTACCCCGATTCGAATACGGCCGCCGTGGCCGGAAGTCGAACCTGCGTGCTCCAGCATAGTCACACGACACCCATTAAGGCTACGCAACCACGGCAGGTGAAAGCACAAAGAAAAACAGGCTGCGAAGTTTCACCGAGTGTTTATTCGCCAGACTGGGTTACAACCATCAGAAACGTTTTAAACATCATCATAACTAAACTTTTGTGAAAAGTGAACCAATGACCTCTGTAGGTTAAACCAAATTCTGAATCGCATTCGTTTTGAATTGCCCATGCCAGCACTGAGAAGTAGGAAGGAATTATGCACGCGTGCAGTATGCCTTTCTCGTCCATGATTCTCCTTTGTCGTGAGAAACTCAACACAAAATGCACTTCTAGTAACAGCTGTGCACAGCAAGTGAGTACTAACGCTCACTCACCTTTGTGAAAAGAGTATTCCGAATCCAGAGTAATAACCACCACAGCCGCAGCGCTAACAACAAAATTGTGGCACGCACTATGATTGCCAGTTGACTCGCGAGGCGAATCGCGAGAGGCATCTGAAGCAGAAATGTATGCAGACACAACATTATATAAAGTTATAGTAAGCTGGCGCACTGCAGCGATAGTTCCTCCACTCAAGTATTAGAGCTGTCGCGACGCCAACAGCCACTGTCATAGCTCACGAAAAAATACCGTCGGATGCGAGGTCATCGCTTATTTCTCTCGCAAGACCCGCGTTGTAACGTACGTATACACTGCTAGGACGGTCGTTACCGCATCAAAAACCTTGTCATTGAAGGGCTAGTGGTGTACTGTATCCATGACTAACGGACACACTTGTGGTACGCACGTAAAAAGAATATAAGCAAACGTTAAGACGAAGCAACTAAACGAGGTCGACGTGACCACAGAACACCTACCACGACGGAGACTAAGTTTGGTCCGCATGCTGCGCCCTCTCCACGTAACAAGAAGAAAAAGAAACGTGACCTCTGAAATGGCTAACGCGCGGCAAGTGTTTGCACTCTCGAAGGCTTCAAGAAAGAAAAAAGTAACTGTGGCAATGGTCAACAGATGGCGCAGCGTTCGGAATGCTGTGGGCAACTATGCAAGGCTTGGGGATATCCGCCTTCGTGAAAACCTGATAAGCTCTAGTAATTATTCCTTTCATTATTGTGCAACCATTGATAAACTCGCGTTTGTCTTAGCATCAGATACAATATATTTACGTGTGCGCATGTTGTGGTATTGATACGAAACGTAAAAAAAGTGTAAGAAAACCTACTTGTAACCTGTGCCACTATGGTCAGTCGAAATTCATCGCTATATAAGCTGGCGCGCTTTCATAGTATGTTGTGAGTAAACACGTCGTAGTGTGATTCGTTGCTGTGAGTGGTTGATTGTGCTCTTGTTGCCTACTTGTTAACGTATAGATAGCGTATATTTGTTGCGTACTATATGTGTAGTATGTGTCCATGTGTGCATGTGTAGTCATATGCATTGCACCAGCGCATATTTAGGCTTCCGGTGTCACTGACAGTAATCCTCAATGGGCTGTGACATAAGAAATCCTGAATGGGCTGAGGCGTAAACAATCCGCAAGGGAGCCGTGAAAGTAAGTATGACAATGTACGTCGCGGCAGGCAACTTTTTTTTTACTTTTGTTCAGTCCCTCTAGATGGCGCCTACTTCACGGTTATGACGCTCTCACACCTCCAGCTACTTATATAACGTTGAACATCTATCAAAGAGAGAGAGAGAGAGAATAAACTTTATTGAAGAATTAAAATTACGTGACTAATCCCGGGTGGAGCCCTCTTGTAGAGCCCCACTGGCCACAGCGGCTCGCCGGGCCTGGTCTAGGGTCACCAGTTGGCTCCCCAGTGCCAGCTCGGAAAGCCGTGCCTCCCAAGACCACGTTGTGAGTGTTTGTAGTGAGCGCACCAACCTAGATACTGCATTGGCTGGCCGCTCGGTACATTGGTAGGTTATGTGTGTAAGTGTGGCTGTGTGGTTACTACACCATGGGCATGCCCCTGTTGTGTATATATGTGGAAAAATTGCGTGTAGTTTTGATATGTGGGGGTATGTGTTCGTTTGGAGGCGGCGCCAATCCCGGGCTTGTTGGCTGCTTAAGTTCGGATGTGGAGGGGCGTACGTGCGTCTTGTAAGGCGTTGGTTTTCCAATATCTGCCTGCTTGTTACACTTTGCTCTTCATGATGCCCTGTGAGGTGTCCTGAGGAGAGTCCTGCGTCTCGGCCAGTAAGTCCGCGAGCTACGCAGTTTGCCTCCTCGTTTCCCCCCAGGCCATCATGCCCTGGGCACCAAGTGACGCCATGTGCCTCCATCACATGGACCCCAAAATATCAGTGACGCACCTTGGAAGTGTGCCTCTAAGGTATAAGCGACATGCAGCTTGTGAGTCTGTCAAAATATACGCTGAGCGCCCCCTTCTTTCGGCTTCTCTGATTGCCAAGGCTATGGCTGCTGCCTCTGCGGTGGCACTTGATCTGGTGCGTAGGGACGCGCAGGCCACGACTTTGCTTTGGTTAGTCACTGCCAATGCATATGCTTGTTTTCTGGAGCCTTGTGGTGGCGCGGGATAAAGACTGACGTCGGTAAAGTAAGCGTCTGGATCGCTACTTCTCTGCAGGAGTTTTCGTGCTCGCGCTTGACGGCGCTTTTTGTTGTAGAGCGGGTGCATGTTTTTTGGAACTGGTTCCACGATTATTTGATCACGTATTTGCTTGGGTGCAATGACTGTCTCGTCGCCACAATATTGAGGGGTGAGAGGGTATCCCAGCCTCTGTAGCAGTGTTCTTCCCTGGAGCGTAGTGGTGAGTCGTTCTCGCTGTGCGATTAGCGTGGCGGCGGCCAATTCTTCATACGTATTATGCAAGCCGAGTCCCATGAGTTTTTCTGTGCTTGTGCTGTTCGGAAGTCGCAATGCTGCTTTGTACGCAATTCTGATGAGTCTGTCAATCTGCTCTATTTCGGGCTTGCGTGTTGATTGAAAGGGAAGAGCGAACGTGACTCGGCTGAGAACGAAGGCCTGTACAAGGCGTACCGTGTCGGCCTCTGTCATCCCATCATTACTTCGCGCAATTCTAGCTATAAGGGATGCAATACTCTTTACGGTGTGTTTGAGTTTGCCTATTGCAGTCTTTACGCTGTTGTTTTCTTGCACGTGCATGCCTAATATTCGAGCTACTGGGGTCCTGTTGATGATCTGTCCGGCAATTTCTAGCTGCAGCGCTGGTGCACGGTTGGACCGAGTGCGTGGGGGTCTTATTTGCAAATATTCCGATTTTCTAGGTGCGCACGACATGCCTGCAGCAGTGAGGTAGCCTTGAATCATGTCTATAGCGGTTTGCAGTACATCTTGTCGTTCTCCATAGGAGCCCTTTGTTGCCCATAGCGTAATATCGTCCGCGTAAAAGGCACAGCCCAGGTTTGGTACAGTCTCCAGCTGGAGGACTAGTTTCCGGAGGCCGATATTGAATAAAAATGGAGACAAGATGGAGCCCTGAGGTGTGCCTTTCAGTGGGAGGTCGTATGGTGATGATTTGGTACCAGCTATGCCAATCTGCGCCTTGCGATTTCCAAGAAAATCAGAGGCATAGTTGAACATGCGTTGTCCGCATCCAATGGCTGCAAGACCGTCTAGTATGGTAGAGTGCGCAATATTATCAAATGCTTTTTCGATGTCGAGTGCAACGAGTAGATTGTTGAGACTACCTGGCGCTGGGTTAAGCACTTCCTCTTTGAGCAGTAAGAAGATATCCTGGGTAGACACTCCTCGCCTAAATCCGTACATAGATGTTGGCAGAAGCCCCCGTTCTTCTGTGTATTGCTCAAGGCGAGTGAGTATAACTTTTTCGAAGAGCTTGCCAATGCATGACGTTAAAGAAATTGGTCGTAGCTGATCAAGGCTTCGCCGTTTGCCTGGTTTAGGTATGAGTACAACCTGTGCCAGTGTCCATTCTGCAGGTATCTTTCCACTCGGTGTCCAGACTTCCTGATTAAAGTGGTCTGTGATGGCTTGTAATGCTTCATCGCTGAGGTTCCGTACCATGGCATTTGTAATGCCATCCAATCCGGGCGCTGTATTTCTTTTGAAGCTTTGAGCCGCTGCATAAACCTCAGCAAAGGTTATGGGGGCGTCGAGCTCAGTGTTGGGTTCTCCATTGTATTCTTGACTGGGTGTTGGGCTAACGTTTCGCTTGCGTTCTCCTGTGTAGCGTTGTTTCAGCTCTTCTATTAACTCATCCGGATCACCTTGAAATTCCCCAGCTAGCCGTTGAAGGGTAGCGTTTGTTTCGGTTCTTGTTGCAGAGGGATCCAAAAGACTCCGTAGGATGTTCCACGTCTTTTTCGTGCTTAATGTGCCTTTTAAGGAATCGCAGAAGGTGCGCCAGTTGTTGTTGTAAAGTTCCTTTGAGTATGCGTTTACTTCCTCCGTGATTTTCGCTATACGGAGTCTGAGTTTCTTATTTAGCTTTTGTCGGCGCCACCGTTTCGTGAGGCCTCGACGAGCTTCCCAAAGATGTGTCAAGTGGGTGTCAATGGCAGGTGCGTCGGTAGTTGTTTGATATATCTTGGTGTTCTTGTCATAGAGACCCCTAATGTACGGTGTCCATTGGGCTATAGTTGTTGGCTTGGGCCCGTCTACTTCCTGTTGCTCTCTATATTTAGTCCAGTTAGTCAGTCTGGCTTTTCCGAGCGGGCGTCGCAGTCGAGCTGTTTCATATGTTATTTGCACAATATTGTGATCGCTGCCCAGATTGTCGTCCAGCACACTCCAGCGCATGGTCGCGGCATTGTTGGTTACGGTAAGGTCGGGAGTGGTGTCCCTGTTGACACTGTTTCCTATACGAGTCGGTATGCCCGGTGTCGTGAGGAGTGTGTAGTCGTAGCGCTGTATCGCTTCTAAAAGTCGCGTACCTTTGGGTTTGTCTGTGCTATAACCCCATATGGTGTGCCAAGCGTTGAAGTCCCCAGTGATGATCAAGCGGTCGCGTGGTTGAAGCTTGTTGTTCAAATAGTGGAAGATATTGCTGAATTCTGCTTTTCTGTCTTGTGGGGGACTGTATATGTTACATATAACCTGCCTCGGGCGTCCTTTTTTCGCTGGCCAGAGCGTTACGTTAAGGTGTTGCGTCTCTTCGTTCGGTGCCGTTATGCATGTAGCTGCCAATTCTTTCCGGACGAGTGTCGCAATCTTAGGTGTATTTGGATCCATGTACAGTTTGTAGCCAGAAACTGTTTTAGGCCTAGTGCCCACCTCTTGCAAGCAGATTACGTCAGGAGGAACCAGCGCCGCCTTTATGTATAGAGTGAATGTAGCGTGCTTGTTGTGCAGGGAACGACAGTTCCAGGACCATATAGTGAGATTCTCGTTTGCTATGCGTCGGTTAATTGCCATGATGCGAGGAGGTGGGTGTGCTTTCAGCGTCCGAGGTAAGCATGCTTTTGGCGTCGGACTCCTGGGACCGCGTTTGGCTCTGCTTACGTCGACGCTTCGTTTCTTTGTCGAGGTTTTCATGAACGTATCGCTTCAGGTCTTGAAATTCGACAAAGAACTGTTTCATTTGGGCTTCTGTTTGCTGCAGTATGTGCTGTTGCATTAGCTGCAGTTGTTGTTGTAAAGTGGGGTTTGTCGCTGTTTGTTCTGTTCCTATATTGGCTACAGGATCTCGTGGTGGTGTCGATTGTGGTTGGATGTGCCCATTGTCCCGTAGCTTTTCGCTTGGGTGGCTAGTTAGATTTTGAGAGGCCTGGACTGTAGTTTTCGGGGTGGCTCCCATTAATTGGGCCAGCTGTTTTTCGAGCCACATTATTTTGTTCTCGTATTTGTCAAGGCGTTGCTTAAGCTGTTTGTTTTCAGCGATTACTGCTTGATAGTGTACGTTTTGTGTGATGGGGGGAGTACATGCAGACTTGGGAGCCACGGCTTCCGCCCAGCTTACCGGAAGTGATGATGCCTGTTGGGTGCATCCTTGATCCCCGCCGTTGCCTTTGGCTCCCCCTTCTGGAGGACCGCGGTGGAGGTTCTGCTGAGTCGGTGCTGGCGCGCTCTTCTTGGATGGCGGGTGCGGCTTTCTGCCCGGGGACCGTGAACGCGACCGGGAACTGTGCTTGTCATCTGCTGACTTGTAGGCGTTTTCTTCCTCTTCAGAGGAGAACCAGCGGAGATTCTTGGTCCTCGGTGGGTCGTTGCTAGTGCCCTGTTGAAGCTTATCACTGTGGCCTGCTTGTACTTGCGGCTGTTTAGGCTTCGGCGGCTTAAGTCTTTTTTTGCAAGTTGGATCTCCTGTGGGGTGAGCCTCCCCGCACGAGGCGCAACTAATAGAACACGGATGTCCATCCGTTGGATTAGTCAGTCCGCACAGCCGGCAAATGGGGCGATCCGGATGTGGGCAAACGTCCGCGCGGTGTCCTTTTTCTCGGCAGACCTTGCAGACTTGAATCGTAGGTCGGAAGGGGTAGCAGCGGAGTTCACCCCCGTAATAGTAGACGGTACGAGGTAGCGTTGGACCGAAAAATGTAATGGCTGCGCTTTTCGTTGTGCCTATCATTCTGGCAGTGATGATCTCCACACCATGCGTTCTGACACGTAGGTGCGCCATGAGAGTTTCGGTTGAGGTGTTCATCGGTACGCCGTGAATCACCCCTCTCAGAGTATCGTCTCCATTTGCGGCGTATGCACGGACAGCGTGAGCCCTGCCGTTAAGCACAAGGGCGCGTATCAGACGCACTTTGTCCGCCACTTCCTCATATTTGGTCGACAGAATCGCTATGTTTGACCCTGGGTTGATTCTAAGGATGAAATGGTCATCTCTGATGCCAGCTTGGCATGCCTCGATGATTGCTTGCGCAAGCGTAGGAGTCAGAATGTTTCTCAGCGGGAGGCCCTGGTTTGGACGAATGACGATCTTGTAATCGTCCTTCGGCAACGGCGGTAGCTTTGGCAATTTCTTGAATGTTGGCGTGCCTGTCTTAACTTGGTCCTGGAGCCCTGCGCTGCCGCGTCTCCGCTCCAGTGCCTCTTGCTTGCGTTTTTTGGTGGATTTCGCTGCCTGCCAGCTAGCGTCCTCGTCTGCATGCGATTGAGCGCCGATAGCGTCTCGGCTCACCGTATCGTGGTCGCCCTGGAGTTGATCCATTTGGTCGTCTGCTGTACCATCCTGGTCTAGGAGGTGGTATTGTTGGTCGGTTGCCGCGTTGAGAGCCATAGCTGGATGAAGCTCCGACGCGGGCGTCCCCAGCGTCGGTGCAGCTGCCGGCGGCTCCCCAGGTCAGCGTTTGGTGAGCGTCCTAGGGGTGACGAGCTTTCTGAAGTCCTTTGGCACCTCCAAGTGGCAAGAAATCCTCTTGAGTGGTGCCCAGGCGTTCCTCGGAACTTCTTGAAGCTGATAGTAACGTTTTCGAGTGGTTACAGACGGAAAAACACCACTAAAAATCATGAGAATCCAGAGCGCGAAGCGAGCGCGTCTGCACTACTTCGAGCCCCCTGGCGGTCTCCCCCGCGCACGCAGAAAGGCGTTCGAATGGCACTGGTCATTTCAGGCGTCTCTATCAAAGCTGCAATACTGCGTCGGAATGGTTTCGCTGCGACCGAGTCTACGGTTTGGAGGCACATCCCGTGACCTGTGGACCCGTAAACGCATGGATAACCTCGCTACACTATGTGAATCTGCGAGAAATAAATACAGCATGCCTAGCATGCACTCTTCAGGTGAGGGCTCTGCAGTATATATCCGTGTCTTTCGGAGTGAACGTGGCTTCGCTGACCGAACGAAACGTACTTGCTCCGTCGTTCTCTTTCGCAATGTGTTCACCGCCACAGGTTCGTCTGCTTGTTTTTATAATCATTTCGTGCAATATCAAGCTCAGCGGGACCGTTTTTTGTAACTTTCAGTGCCGTGTACTCCTTATCAGTCGAGAATCGTTGCATTTGCTAAGCCTACTCGCTTCGCCGGGGGGCAGCCATGTTGATTTTCATAAGGAGGAACGTGTTTCTCCGTGGATGAGGGAGCAACGTTTCTCTATTTAAAGACGAACATTGGGGACATCGCCGTTTCTCCCTAAATGGAGAGAACGTCACTCCATTTTTTTTAAGAGTGATGGAGACCGAACTGTATTTTTCCACCCGCGCGCGCACCTTTGATGCACGAAACCCGGGATTCACCCCTTCGGAGACTTCCTTTAACGTCACGAGCATGCCGACCTCTGACCATTTTTGGAAGAAGCGTGGCTCGATCATGGGTGGTGTCACCCGAGCCCTAGACCTGTTATTGGACTTGCTGCAGCAACCGGTTTCTGATGCCTCCCAGAATAACGGCCACATGAATATCCTGAAGGATAAAAAGCACCACTTTCGAGGCTCGACGACATCACTCTCGGGGCAACGGACAAAGGTCCCTGGTTTGTTTCCAGGTTTCGGCACCAGATGTAACAAAATAACCGGTCTGCAGACGTTGGGTGGAGACTACCCATTGATTCGTCATGGAGCCCAAGCTGTCCTTTCGCACCATGCAGCGCGTGCCTGTCTCCACTTCGTCCACTTCCACAGTCTGGCCCGCTCCAAGAGAATATTCTGAAACAGCGCTGACACCTACTTTTGAATATTCTATGGGCAAAAGCATTGTTACTATTGTCAGGGGCTGCAGGTCACCAATTCACTACTGCTGGAATTTGTGTTGCCTAAAGTGAATGGAAGAGGATCTGAGGAGGGCCATGAGCAAGGTGGGTAGATGACATTCTTGAGCCTGTAGTAAGCCCCGCCGTGGTGGTCTAGTGGCTAAGGTACTCGGCTACTGACCCGCAGGTCGCGGGTTCAAAACCCGGCTGCGGCGGCTGCATTTCCGATGGAGGCGGAAATGTTGTAGGCCGATGTGCTCAGATTTGGGTGCACGTTAAAGAACCCCAGGTGGTCAAAATTTCCGGAGCCCACCACTACGGCGTCTCTCATAATCATATGGTGGTTTTGGGACGTTAAACCCCACATATAAATCAGTCAATCAAGCCTGTAGTAAACATCTATAAAAGTTAGAAAGCTTGAATTGGACAGGTGTAAGTGGCCGTCATATGCTCAACGTGCCATATCAGTGTAATCATCGATTCGAAGGTAATGAACAACAACCAAAACACCATTCTCAACTAAAGGGAACTATATATGGATGCGAAACAGCGGGGAGATGGTAAAATTCATCCACAGAAGCTTGTATACCTCGCCTTAAGCAGGTGCATCAACAGTGAGTACTTCTACTTGAATAGCGCTGCCGGTGACCATCGCTTGATGCCGGTGACCACTGCCGTGAACGTTGCCAGTGACCATGACTATAGTTCTTCTAAACAGCCGTTCCCTCAACGCATACTCCAGAGCCATCACACTTAATCCCGTGCTAACCAAAGCAGATGTGCCGTCTTACGGA
This sequence comes from Rhipicephalus annulatus, assembly GCA_013436015.1. Lineage (NCBI taxonomy): Eukaryota > Metazoa > Arthropoda > Arachnida > Ixodida > Ixodidae > Rhipicephalus > Rhipicephalus annulatus. Next base: position 655,102 of record WOVY01010701.1, on the reverse strand, counting down.
AACGAGGAACGCCACAAGACTGACAGTCAACGGCTACCAAGTGATCGTGTGTACAGAGGAAGCGTCTCGTTGCCTTCGCCGCTGGCCCGGAAGAGAGACAGAGAGTAGGAGAAAAGAGAGAGAACGAGAATGATGCGAATGCGCACTGTCGCTGTGGACGCCGCACTACTGAGGAAGGCTTTCGCTGACATCGCCGCCAACTCGAGAGATAGAGAGGGGTGGATGCGTATGTGCAGTAGGGCAGCGGGCGCACGAGGGAATGATGGGAATAACCCTTGGAAAAAGCTGCTTCGCATCTAAAACATCTAAAACAACAGTGACAATGAAGTTAACAAGAGCAGGAGATAAAGTGCATTTAGGTACTTACGAGACGTACAGGATAAGCGTTAGCGGGAGCGTGTGGTAGGAGCCTTCTGGAAGTTATTGTCGGTGGCACCATGTAGCAGTCAGCGTACATGTAGTCAGGTTCCGGGTGGTGTGCGATGGCGACAAAGATATCAACCGGGTAAATCCTGCAAAGAAGTGTTCAGGTTAGAGGGATAGACATGCACTTTGGCAACTGGGGATACGAGAAATGACGACTACCTATGTCTCACTATAGGGGGGCGGGGGCGCTGCGAGCGCGCGGAGCGAGTGGTCACGCTTCACATCGGCTCCGTAGGAAATGCTAATTTTCGGCGGACCATCGACCCCTACAGGACTAGTTATGGTACTTGAGTGATCAACTCGGTAAGTGGACCACGTCAATACCAAATTTGGGCCATTTCACCCAATTTTGGGAGTTTTAGAGCAATTTCATGTGCGAAGCGGGCGAGGCCCCGCTATGCCTAACGACGGCTACCTTCGCTCCGACCATGTGCTCGGTCGGCGCGGCACTCGGGGCGGCCTTGGAGGCCTCCCCAGAGCTCGACAGGCTTCGGAACGACGAGAACGACCAACACTGCGAAGGATTCCCAGCCATGGACACCTCGGCCGCGGATATAAGTGCGGATTCTGCTCGCAAGAGGCGGCACAGTCAGCTAGGCCTAACCACCGCGAAGAAAAAAGCCGCCGAACAACCGACCGGATCGCGACTCGACGCCAGCAGGGACTGCTCGACGGCGATCGGCGACGGTTTCCCGACCGCCACCGGCATCGGACAGTGTGTTACCGCGGTGAACAGTGAATGTGACCCGCCGAACTCGTGTGCGGGTTGGACTGTAGTGGCTTCTCGACGCGAGAAGAAACGGCAAAAAAAAAAACGGACAGCCCATCGCAGCGGGATACCCTAACCGCAGGTGAGCCGAGCAAGTCTCTTTCAGCTTCGAACGCTAAGTTGAAGGAGGAGCGTAGGCGCGAACAGAAAGCGCAGTACGTTGCCAAAGTTAACGCTAATATGGCAAAGTCAGCCCGCATGCCGACTTTCGCAAAGAAAGACGAGCACCGCGTGGTTGTTAGGCCTCGCGGGGGACTCGTAGTGAGTGCCACCAAAATGACCACGCTGCGCACAGCCATCATAACAGCGGCTAACATTAAGATTGAAGAAGCGGAGGATGATTCGTTTGCGCCGAACTCCACCCAGAACATTATAGTGCTGAGCAGTCCTAGCGAAGCGAGATCTTTTCGCTACGGATCAATCCGTAATATCACGGTGGAGGAACGCACATATGACACGTTTGCGTATAAGACCACCCCAGACAACACCTCACGGGGTGTAATAAGTGGAGTGGGCAGAGAGAAACCCGAGGAACAGATCACTCGGTTCGTAGTGAACAAGCATAACCCCCACGTTATGGCCGCACACTGGCTCCGAAATTCTGAGTCGGTGGTAATTCTATTTGAAGGAAACAAAGTACCGCACTACGTAAAGTATGGCGGCTTTGTCACGAAGTGTACGCTGTGCAGGCAGCACCTTGAGGTCTGCACTACATGCGGCCAGATAGGGCACAGGAAAGATGTGTGTCCAACTCCGAACGCTACGGTGTGCTTAGTTTGCGGTAGAAACAACCCAGGAGAAGACCATGCAGAATACTGCAAACCAAGATGCAAGTTCTGCAGCGGCTCCCACGTCACGGGCGCGGGCAAATGCAAAAACAAATTGAAAACGCCGCTGCAAATCAAGCAGCGGCAGAGAATAAAACAGAACACCGAAACTATAACCAAGATGGCGCCCGCGAAAGCGCCCGGGGAGGCTGCGCTTTCTAGAAGATTCGACTTCCCGGAGCCGGGAGCCAGCGGCACACGTCACGAACAGAACGGCGTGGCGAGCCGCGATAGGAGCAGAGCGGAACCGGAGGACGTGAAGTGGGCTGACGTCACCTCCGGAAGACCGAAAGCGCGTCCGCCAAGACCGGTGCCGCAGGTGCAAGCGCACCTGAGCCTGACAAACAAGTCTGAAGTCAATCGCGCGGCAATGACGCAAACGAGCGGGGCCCCGAACAGAGCAGCATTTGCAACGCTGAAGGAGCCTGGCAAGATGCCAAGCGGCGGCGGCTGCAGCGAACAAAGCAAGAAAGATACGCGGGAGTTGAAAGCTACCGTTAAGAAAATGGAGAAGGCGATGGAGGAACTCCAGACGGCGATGGCGGCAACGCAGCTCACCATCAAACTACAACGAGGCGTCATCGACCAACAACGAGACGCCATTAGAAGGCTTCAAGAGGAACGAAGCCAACACAAGGAACGAAGCCAACAACAAGATGGCGACAGACGCCGATGAGGATGACAACGGAACACCAACGAACATCGCGGGCAACCACTTTGTCAACACTACAACCCCTAAGACCTACCAATTCACCGCCAAAGCGAAGACTCCGACAAGGGCATCCATGGCTGCGGTGGCAAGAGGATCGGAAGCACAACCCGAAGAGGAACTAGAAAGCGAAAGCAACAGGGAAGAAGATGATAGCGCCTCGGTCATCTCGGTGGCAACTACAAACAATGGAGACAGGACCAAACCTCTCGGCTACGGGAGCTTCAGTGAGATCGGTCGGAACGCGAGAGCTATAAAGAAATGGGGCAATAGCTTTGAGGGCCTCGAGCAGAGAATCCTCATGAAATGCACCCAAGTCATCCAACAACAACTTGCGCAAACGATTCAGCTCCAAATCGAGCAAGCGCTAGAGAGGGCCCTGAGCCCCGAGAAGCTGCATCCGCTAATTGGTGAAGCGGTGCATCAATATTGCCAAACACAAAAGGCTCTCTCTCATAATGAACAGCAACAATAAGATCAAGATCTGGCACTGGAATGCTAACGGGTTCCGGTACCGAAAAGCAATCCTACAACAGTACTTGAGATCGCTGGCACCGAGGGCTCGCCCGGACGTGATAGCGGTCCAAGAAACCCACACGGAAGACACGCCGACGCTGCCAGGGTATCAGACACACGCCTGCCCCCCGTCCGCTCGCACATGCGGGAAGGGTGCGGCGCAGTGCGTGTGCACGTTCATCCGGAAAGGCATCGCCCACGTGAAACACCAACAGTTCCTGGGCAGCAGGGACACCGCCATCGAGCTGTGCGTCACCAAGCTAGCGATTAGCGGCAAAGGACGAGGAGCCCGGGGTGGAAGAAAGAAGAAGACATCAACCACCGTCTTCATCGCTAACATCTATAGCAATCCAAGACATGGAAAGCAGAAATTCGAAACTCTCTTCCATAAGATCAAGAGCGCTACATCACAAGCACAGAAAGACCTGGCCAAAAGAGAAGACGCTGCCGCGGTAATATGCGACGATTTCAACGCTTAACATCGAGAGCTCGGCTACACGACCACCACGTCCAAGGGAAGGACCCTACTCGAAGATGCCGGCGAAGCCGAGTTCACGTTACTGATCAATCCAGCCCATCCATACAGGATCGGAACATCGGTTGCCCGGGATACAAATCCGGACCTCACCTTTGCGATGCTGCCCGAAGGTGGCACCGCGAAGTGGAGGAATACGGGAATCAACCTGGGCAGCGATCGCTTTATAATCGAAATTGAATTACCGCTGGCTCATCTCAATGGAAACCCGAACCGCGGCAAAATATCAAAGCACAAACTCGTCGACTGGAGCAAGTTCTGTAACACAGAACTCGGCGAAGTCGACAATATCGACGAGTGGTCAGCGAAGCTGCTGGCGGCAACAGAAGGAGCCACCGAAGAGATCGATGCACCCGAAGAAATCGAAACCATGGACCCGAGACTAGCCCACCTCCTCGAAGCCAGGCGCTCACTCCAAAAGCGTTGGCGGCGGCAACGTCACAACAGAAAGCTACGAAAGAAGATCGCAGAACTCGGCCGAGAGATCGAGCGACATAGCAGGCAGCTCTGCTCACAGCAGTGGTTTGCACTCTGCAGCCAGGCTGATGGGCAGCTTCACCGCGGCGGCACTTGGAAACTACTCAGGCAACTGATGGATGAGACCAAGAGCTGCGAATACCAACGTACACGCATGGCCCAAATCCTACGCACTACCGCTCATCAACTGGGCGAAGAGATGTTCAAGCGACTCAACGAGCGCTACCTCCCCATCACCAGTCGCGAAGACTACCCAGACTACGCCGGCCAGCCGAACCACCACCACGACCGAGATCTAGAGGAATGGGAAGTGAGGCAGGTGGCGCAGGACCTGAACTGTCGTTCGGCCGCCGGACCCGACAGAGTTACTAACAAAGCTCTACGCAACCTGAGCGACTCAGCCATCACATCACTGACACGCTACTACAACGAATGCTGGCATAATGGCAAGCTGCCCAAGGCCTGGAAGACAGTAAAGACGATCCTGCTGCCAAAACCAAACAAGCCACCGGGTATAGAGGGCCTGCGTCCCATCCCGCTCAAGTCCTGCGTGGGCAAAGTCCTGGAGCACGTTCTTAACACCCGCTGGAACCGTTACATGGAAGCGCACCATGTCTACCCGGACTCAATGCTTGGCTTCCGGGCCAAGTTGGGAACGCAAGACGCCATGCTCCTGATCCAACGAGAAGTCCTTGACCCACAGGGCGGGACTCCAAAGAATGACAACCGAGCGATCTTGGGCCTGGACCTGCAGAGCACCTTCGACAACGTTAGACAATCGTCGGTCCTGGCTCAGGTGTCCCGCCTGGGGCTGGGCGCAAGATCGTACAACTACATCAGAGCCTTCCTCTCTCGCCGCACGGCCAGGCTGGAGGTGGGAGGAACGAAGCTCGAAGAACGAGAGCTGGGCAGTGTCGGGACCCCACAGGGCTCGGTCATCTCCTCGTTCCTGTTTAACATTGTCATAATCGAGTTGACCAGGCGTCTGGAGGCGCTGGGCCCGGGGATACGACACTGCCTCTACGCCGACGACGTAACCGTCTGGGCCACGGGTGGAAGCGACGGAGACATCGAGGCGGGTCTGCAGGCGGCGGTGGACGCCGTGGAGTGCGCACTATCGGGCACGGGCTTGCGGTGTTTGCAGCAAAAATCACAGCTACTCATCCTGCCACCCCCTGAGAGGCACAGAAAGAAGGCAAGCCGAGAGGCGGCCGAGAACATCATCGTGCGCACCAGTGACGGTATGCAGATCCCGCACGTCCCGGGGCTTCAAGTCCTGGGGATGTTCGCGGACGGCACCCAAAACAACGCCACGGCGGTCAAGAACATCACAACCAAGATGGGCATTGCAGCGCGCCTGGTCAAGCGAATGTCATCCCGCTACCGAGGCATGAAAGAGAGGGGGCTCCTGCATCTGCTGCAGGCTTTCGTTATAAGCCACGTGGCATATGCGGGGGCCTTTCACTGCTGGACCGGCGCGGAACGAGCCATGATCGACGCTGCCATCCGGAAGGCTTACGCAGGGGCTCTTGGGCTCCTACCAGGCACAAAGACAACGGCCTTGCTGTCTCTGGGAACACACAACACGCTCTCAGAGATCAGCGAAGCCCAGGGAGCTTCGCAGCTGAGCCGCCTCAGCGACACAGCCGCGGGCAGAGGATTACTCGATCGGGTGGAATTATTACTTCCCGGAGAACGCCCGGGAGCAGGACCGGACGGGGAGCTAGAAGAACAAGTTCCCCTGAGCGATGAGGCAGCGAGGAAGATCATTGTCTACCCGCTGCCAAAGAACATGGACCCAAAGGGATGCGGGCAGGTGAGCGGCGAGAGCAGCGGCGCTGGCCCGTGAACATCAGAGAGACGAGGGCGCAGTCTACGTGGACGCTGCAGGATATCCGGGAAGACGCAACGCCTTCGCAGCAGTGGTGGTCAGCGCTATTACCGGTAAACTACTAACAGCAAGCATCGTGCGCGCCCGAACAGCCGGCCAGGCAGAGGAGGCGGCGATAGCCCTGGCCCCAGGTAGGCTGGGCACGCGCACGGTGCTAAGCGACTCAAAGTAGGCAATCAGGAATTTTGCCCGAGGCGTGGTCTGGCGGGGCACGGAGCGGCTAGTGACGTCCATCGCGGCTTCACGGGCTGCTCACGGCGCCGCTACAGGGCCAACCATCGCCCTCAAATGGTTCGCAGCCCACATGGGACAACTGACTCCCGACATTGAGAACCGCAACGAGGAGGCGGACGCTGTGGCCCGTGATCTCATCACGTGCCGGACCGCGGCAGCCCGTCTCCCTGAAACCAGCGGTGAAGAACGAGAAGACCTCGATCCCCTCACCGACTACGGAGGGATCCTGGCGGCCTACAGAGAGGCCAGGAGAGCCTTTCCGCCCCCGCATTGTGAACTGTCACGTGCGAAAGCGGTGAAGCTCCGACAACTGCAAACGGAATGCGTGCTAACGCCAGCATTGGCCCGGCACGTATGCCCCGACATGTTTGTGGACGCTAAGTGTCGCGTGTGCAAACGTGAAATAGCCACCCTCCGCCACATCATGTGGGGCGGGTGTAACAGTGGTGTGAACAATGGCAATGGATAGTGCCAGTACGCCATGTATCCCGAAGAGGTGGGAGCATGGATACGCTCCCAAGACTCAACCACACAACGAAGGGCCATCCAGCGGCTTGAGGAGGCCCTGGCAAAGCAGACGAGAAAGGGAACCGACGCCCCGGACAACGGGAGCGGAGGAGCCCGAGTATCCAACGCCTAGCCAGAGCACAACGTCCTCAAGATCTAGGGCCTGGGACTATAGGACTATTAGCCATAGTCTTTAGATAGGGAATACCCGCGCCCTGCGCGGCCGGTGACTTCCCGCACGCCGGATGCGCGAAAAATGTTGTTTCTCTATCTCTATGTCTCACCAGAATGGATAGGCTGAATGTCTTTAAGCAACGTCGCGTGGGACATTCTCTCATATTAACCCAGCTTCCTCATATTTCATGGAGATTGTTGATCAGAGAAGTTGTGTAACACAAGGCAGAGAGGTGACAATAAATTGTAATGAAAGATACAGAAAAGAACTTACGTTTCTTAAGAAGAAAGTACAGAATGTTCACTTTGAATGTAGTATCTGATATGCTCCTCGAATTTCGTTTAACCATGCCTTTCAAGTTTGTCATAGGAGGAGCAGGCTTTTGTTATGATGGCAACCATGTCGACACTCTCGTCTGATTTTCATGGTCATGTCTGATATGTACATGCGTATGCGTATGCATATGTGCGTAAAAGGCACGAAGAAAAAAAGACAGGAAAAACCAAGGAGGTTACGCCCAGCGAGTATAACGTAGCAACCTTTTCCTGTAAGATAGTGGTCAATGTACATGCCAATGGCTGCTAATGGGAAATGAGAGACTGGAGAATTCGGCTTTTACTTTCTTACGGCTTGCGCTTCGTATCTACTTCTCACCTTTAACCACCTCGAGTTCATTCATGGTGTATACTAGTTCATTTTATTCAAGGCACTACGGCTCAACGCTCGCTAAACCTTTCTAAAACTAAGGAGGTTACACCCAGCGAGTATAACGTAGCAAACCTTTCTTGTGAGATAGTGCTCAATGTACATGATAATGGCTGCTAATGGGGATCGCAGCGTGCGCGTTAACTAAAAGCCGAATACTCCTGTCTCTATTCCCCATTAGCAGCCATTGGCATGTACATTGAGCCCTATTTTTTATTGTTCAACAACGCACAGAAGAAATCTCTCACCGGCACCACCTTGGAGGTCAAAATGTTATACTTGTTACACACTACAACGGCTGCGAGGGACGAACGGGTGTCGAAATAAAAAGCTTCGTACTAAGTTCACGTGCTACGTGACGCCACACATGCGCATAAAAGAGTGTTTCACACTGGTCGCTTGGCTTATAGATGACGCTGACTGATACTCCTACTTCTAAATTCACATATAAACAAAAAAAAGTGGATGGAGGGAAGGCCGCTGTGATAGCTCAGTGGTTAGAGCATCGAACGCGTTTTTCGAAGGTCGTAGGTTCGATTCCTGCTCACGGCTGGTTACTTCTGCACCCACTTTTCTTTCTTCTTATTTACATTCCATTGGTCATATATATATATATATATATATATATATATATATATATATATATATATATATATATATATATATATATATATATAGTCCAGTAGATTCTCCGTGAGCGGTCACAACGTGGTTTATTTCGACGTTTCGGCCTAGAGTCTGGCCTTCATTCCTGATGAAGGCCAGACTCTAGGCCGAAACGTCGAAATAAACCACGTTGTTACCACTCATGGAGGATCTACTGGACTATATGCAACGCTACGGCCACTCAACCACCATGCCTGCCTATATATATATATATATATATATATATATATATATATATATATATATATATATATGTATAAACATGAACAAACGAGCCCTTGAGTATACACTTGTTTCCTTTATTCAGTAACGAGGATCTTGTACTGCCCGACCTGGTGCCTTCAGGTTGTATACGAGGGACTATTGGTCAGCTGCCAGCTCGTAATACGTTCACGTGCTACGTGACACCAAACAGGTTCGTAAAGATTGTGCCACACTCGCCGCCTAGGCTACTAGTGGCACTGACTGACACTCCCACGTTTAAACTGACATAGATATCCAATAAAAGCGGCTGGGAGGATAGCAGTCGTAGTAGTTCAGTGGTAGAGCATCGAACACGTTATTCAAAGGTCGAAGGTTCGGATCCTGCCCACGGCAAGTTATCTGTTCTTCGCATTTACATTACGATTCGGTCTAATAACTTCCCCTATAATTTCCTTGGCATCATTGTTTTATGATGATTTGTGGGGTTTAACGTCCCAAAACCACCATATGATTATGAGAGACGCCGTATTGGAGGGCTCCGGAAATTTTGACAACCTGGGGTTCTTTAACGTGCACCCAAATCTGAGCACACGATCATCATTGTTTGTTAGATCTCATCAATATTGTGTATAAACACGAAAAAACGAGCCCTTAAGTATACACTTTTTTCCCTTATATATATATATATATATATATATATATATATATAGAAGGGATTATAGGAAGTATCACGCAGGCTCTGATAGTAAATTTTCTCGATGTCACAGTCACCATTTCCGAAGGACAACTTGCTACGAAGCTGTTCCGCAAGCCCACTGACCGACATCAACTCCTGCATTTTCAGAGCGGCCACCCCCGGCATTGCAAAACAGGAATTCCCTATAGCCAGGCTCACCGCTTTAAACGGTTGTGCTCTGACCGTACAGATTTCATTGAAAATTGTAATAGGCTCAAAAGTTCTCTAGTAAAAAGAAAATACCCGGAAAAACTAATAGACGATGCCATAACTCGAGCTGACCAACTCAACCGCACCGAGATTCTGAAAGGAAAGGACGGGGAACGATAGCTCTGCTCAAACTAACCTTGTTCTGACATTTTCATCATCAGCTCCTAAGGTATCTGCTATATTGAAACGGCACCACAACATCTTAACCGAAAGTGATAATCTCAAAAAAATTTTTTCTGTTCCGCCTCGTGTTGTTTACCGACGGTCAAAAAACCTTCACGACATGTTAACGTCATCTAAAATTGGTACCCGTAAAGAGAGTGGCTGTGCACCTTGTAACAAACCACGGTGCAAAGTGTGTGTGCACATGCAAACCACGCAAAACGCCGCGAGCACGTCTTCGGACTTTAAATTAAAGATTCGTGGTAGCTTCGACTGCGACACTTATAATGCCGTGTACATGTTGGAATGTAGTGCCTGTTTGAAACAATATATTGGTCACACTGAAACTCCATTCAGAATACGCTTTAATAACCACAAATCCCATGTAAATATATTCCCTCATCTACCGCTATCACGACACGTTCGCATGCCGGGCCACTCTTTCGATCAAATGAAAGCGACCATTCTTGAATCTGGTTTCCGCTCAAACCATGATCGCGAACTCCGGGAATCATACCTGATATTCAAGTTCAATACTGTAGCAGATGGTATCAATGAGGATGCAGGCACATTGACGTGTCTTCCTTCCACGTAAGCTTATTGGTCAACAATATAACAAGTGTACGCTAGTCTGCTTCTTTATCAGAGAGTGCGCTGTGCTGATAATGTATACAGAAAAAGCGATTCTTATATATATATAATAGAATTATTTATCATCGGCAACGCGTATATTTTACACGCGAACCATTTTTGTAAGAAAAGAGCTTTGACATCCGTAATGTCGCGATGCACACGTGTATCCCGCAAAGCCGTATCAGCTGCCAATGACTTACAAATGGTGACATCACACAGTGCTGTATAGATATATATTTTTGATCACTGAAAACCGTTTTTGTGCTGATACAGATGAGCCTTGTTCGTTACACAAGAGCATGTGTGTTTTTTGGGGGGGTCTCGAATATTGACATATATAAGCGCGCGATTTTTATGCCCTGTATTCCCAGACGAAGGCCGGTCCCACGGTCGAAACGTCGGACTAAACTGTGCTGAAACGTTCGTTGTGTGTGAATTACTCCTTTTTCTATATATATATATATATATATATATATATGCCTGTTATTTTTTCACCCACTTCTCTTTCTTATAATTTACGTTACATTGGTTCTAGTATATATATATATATATATATATATATATATATATATATATATATATATATATATATATATATATATATATATATATATATATAAATATGAAAGTAGATGCGCTTTCACATAACAACTGTTTATTGTGCCGACGTTTCTGTCTTTTTCAAGGCATAATACTATTTACACATGTTCCGTGCCTTTTTATATCCTGTCGAGACAGGAGGGGAGGGGTCAAATGAGAAAGAGAGAGAGAAAAAAAAAGAGGAAGGAAGAAACAGCGAAACGGGAGGACAAACAATAAATAAAATATAGAAAATCTAGGAGAAGAAGCAAGACCGACATGGCGTAATTAGAAAGGGGCAGCTTTTCAACAGAGTAGGGCAGAGGTAGATGAGGAGTGTCATCATTGTCAACAATACCTCCCCCGCACCCACACTTCCCCAAGTGGGCAGGGAGCCGCCGTTTTTGTATTTCAAAAACGGCGGCTCCCTGCCCACTTGTGGGTGCGGGGGAGGTATTGTTGACAATGATGACACTCCTCATCTACCTCTGCCCTACTCTGTTGAAAAGCTGCCCCTTTCTAATTACGCCATGTCGGTCTTGCTTCTTCTCCTAGATTTTCTATATTTTATTTATTGTTTGTCCTCCCGTTTCGCTGTTTCTTCCTTCCTCTTTTTTTTTCTCTCTCTCTTTCTCATTTGACCCCTCCCCTCCTGTCTCGACAGGATATAAAAAGGCACGGAACATGTGTAAATAGTATTATGCCTTGAAAAAGACAGGGTTCCTGTCGAAACGTCGGCACAATAAACAGTTGTTATGTGAAAGCGCATCTACTTTCATATTTATAACCTTGCGGCAACCGAAGTTATTCTTCTGCATATATATATATATATATATATATATATATATATATATATATTGCTTTTGAGGAACGAGAGACGAGACGGCGGTGCATAGCCCGTGCCGAGGGTACAGCTTTATTTGGGACGCAGGCGTAGGCAGAGGCACAGCTGCGGCGTCCAGCCAGGCAAGCCAGGAGCTAGGCCGTTCTTTTTCTCGTGGCTCGCGCATCATGAGCCACTCAGCTGTCTTCTCCTTTAGGGCGGCAGCTGGCCAAGACGAGCGCACCGCTACATGGGCTCCCAGCCTAGCGCTATGCGTGATTTCAAAAATGTACATAAGAAAAATCAAGAGGGGTAGACACTATGTACTTGAGCGGTAGTCCATGGTTTGTCCGTGGGAAAGTCCGAGTTGTTACCGTGAAAAACGTTGCGTGCCTGAAAGTTCTGGTGGGCGACATTCAGAGTGGCGGAGATGGCGAGGTGCACGCAGAACAGATGATGTAGGCCGCATTGACGCAACCTGTCAAAGACCGGTCTTGTGGGCATGGGCGTCAGTGGCATCATCGGTCGCCAGTCGGATAACTCCTCAGTGCGGATGGTTCGGAGTGCAGTGATGACTCGTGAGGGCAGGTGCCACAAGTGTTGCATTGTAGTTGTAGGCACGAGCGTCGTTGAGAAACTGACGCTCTCTGCATGAGTTGCAGCCATGGGCACGCTGGCTGATGGTCCCTGAAACGGCATGCCGGAAGAAAGGCTTTGTGATGCAAACGGTGGTTTCCGACTGGCTGCAGACGCGGCAGTGGGCAATTGCGTAGAACAGCGACTGGATGATGGCACGAGCGCAAGGTGTACATAGATGGCAGCAACGCTCACACATCTCTGGCATGTGCTCAAGGAAAAAGACCCAGAATCCAGCAGGACTAATTACAACCACTGCGTTGTCGAATATCGTGTGGAAAGTGCTGATCGGTTTCAACCTCTTCAGCTCTGTTCTCAGCGATTGTCGGCAGGAAGTCGGGATCCGCAGGAAACTTGGGCTGTACCAGATGATGGAACGCTACGTGTGTGGCTGCATCACCACCTATGGCAGCCGCCGCAAGATATCTTGGGTGCGGAACGACGTGCTGGCCATATGTTTGCGTAGCCGGCGAGTCACAATCGGGTAACTTGGACATGGGCATAACTGGAGCATCGTCCGCAGCCGTTGCCATGCTGGCGGTAGCTTTGCTACTGGCGTGGAAGCCGACAGGTGGTTCGGTTACGGTGCCACGCGTGGTGTCAGCGAACACGTGGGTGTCGCACACAGCGAACCGGTTTGGGTGTCGCACACTGCGTCAGTAGGCGCTGAAGTCATCGTGTTCACCGGCGTGTTGACAGGCGCCGACTGGTCCACGAAAGGCCGATCTTCGAGCAGCGTACGCTGCGATACGTCCGTGGAGTCGTTTGTCGTAGAACGGTCGCATAACTTGTTGTGGCATAGCGCTGGACGAGATGCGGTCGAGGAAAACCGCGAGGAAGGCTTTATCAGCATAGATGCAAAAGCACCGTCCGTGTGGTCAGTACCGTGTCGGTGGTAGTGTTCAGTGCCACAAAATCATAGGATGGCGTCACGTAGTCCGTCATATAGGTGAGAGCTCCAAGAGAAATAGGTGAGGCGCCATTTGAGGGCAAGTTGAAGAACATACTCCAGGACCTCAAACATGAATTATTGGAGCCACCTGCTGTTGAGCTCCAAGGCAGCCTCGAACTCTTGGAACCACGACTTGATGTCGGAGGTGAGGGACGGTGGTAGACGCGGGTCAAAGTGTGGCTGCAAGACTTGAGCTGGCTGAAACATGGCCCCGAAGCTCAGGAGCCACGGTGCAGCGCCAATCGCTTGTGCATTGGTCCGTGGTCCCCACTCTTTGACTAACAAGAGACAAGACGGCGGTGATGAGCCCGTGCCGAGGGCACAGCATTATTTGGGACGCAGGCGTAGGCGGAGTCACAGCTGCAGCGTCCAGCCAGGTCAGAAGCTAGACCGTTTTCTTTCCTTGTGACTCGCGCAACACGAGGCAGGCGGCTGTTTTCTTCTTTGGTGCTCCAGCTGGTGAAGAGTGGCGCGACTTTACAATATATATAACACTTACAACAGGTTTACTGCCTATGACGTTAAGAAAAGCTTTCTTGAAGAAAGTTCGTATGTCTCGCTTGTAGTGATGCAGTTGTGCATTTAGGCACTAACCACCGGTTTCATGACCAAGTCCCCGTGGTGGGTGGGAGTCATATAACGAGCAAGTAAGCAAGCTTCTCCCACCATCGAGCTGCTTCTGCCATCGACGCTCACGCTGCAATATCTGGGACAATTTGAGTTGGACGTTTTGGTGAAATGGATTGGAACTGTAGTTTTCTCTGCCATCACCGACATTGCTGACGTCGACTGACGCCAAGGATGGAAACGCCGAACAAACGCCGGGAAAAACGCTGTATGTAGCTCGGTCTTTCAGATGCCACGCTGCAGCTCAAAGCACATTTAAACGTGTTCACTACATTTCATTCATGAAAACCTAGCCTTACTTCTTATAACAATCCGATATGTTACTTTGTTTAACAAGCAGATGTGTTGCTATCGCATCCACATCTTCGGGTTTGTAAAAGACTTAGTTTTTTAGAGGCGGAGCTCCTAAAGCCGTGGGTTCGTCCATGCATGTTTTTCACCGGTTCGTAACCATCTAGTTGTATGACTCACTCAGAAGTTGGCACTAGTGTGAGTGACAGACGGACGGACGTATGGACGGAGGGACAGGCAGATAGAGGGACAGATAGACAACCGACAGACAGGCAGGCAGACAGACATATGAACGGATGGATGGACGGATGCAAGCTATGCGTGCTATGCATGCATAGCCTGCATTCGTCCATCCATTCGTTCAATTGCGGCATAGCTGCTATGCCGCAATCCAGGCTATGCAAAATATTCAGAAGCAGTTGCATAACAATTTTCAAAAATTAAAAGAGCAAGTAGATGAACTTGTCACGAATTGAAAGCAAGTAAACCGTAAGCGTGTTCAAGTATTCCAAGCGCACCCACTCTTCGAAAAGCCAAACAAGGTGAAAGCTCTGACTCCATAGATGCAGGGTGCGATACAAGCCTTGGCCACTATAATCATGCAAAAACAAACGACATCGTTGAAATTTGGCAATTAAATTGTCACACTTTCCAAAACAAAGTGGTGGCCCTACAGTGCTACATTCACACGGCAATTGTTAAGCCAGACATTATATGCCTACAAGAAATTGGGAAGTGCACTGTTAAAGTTCGCGACTACTATACGCACTACGATTCTGATTACCCGAAGATCGCAATGATGGTGAGCAAAGGGATTGTGTCGAACGTTAGCTACGCCCCTATAGCATCCAAACACAACACCATGTAGTGGAGCTCCTTCCAACTAATTGAGGACAGGCCAACACTCTCATTGGTAATAATGTTACGAGTAACATCTTTAATAATCTATTTACAGCGCACACAACTCGATGAGCTAGATGGCGCCAGTCCAGCATCAAACGAAATCTCACTCCATCCTCCTCTTTCATGCAGCCGTGTTTAGCGGCTGTTATGTATCATAACCCCCGTTGGTAGAAGCCCCGTCCCGGCGCTAAATCTACGCAAATGATGTCGAAGGGGGTAATAGGGCTTTAGCCAAGCCACGTGAACGGGGTCGCTCGGAGCTGACGGTGACTTTGTTGGATCGGTTGCAACAATCTCGTACGTGACGTCTGTCACCTGGCGAACAATACGGAAGGGTCCAGTGTAGGACGACAACAGTTTCTCAGACAGTCCCACATGCCGAGTATGTGACCAGAGGAGCACAAGGGAACCCGGGGAAAAGTGACCATCACTATGGTGAGAATTGTAGAGCTGCTGTTGGTGCACCTGTGAAGCCTGTAGATGGTTATGGGTGACTTGGCACGCGTGGTCGGCGTGGGCAATTGCTTCCCCGGCATATTCAGTGGCCACAGGTAGAAAAGTGTCTAAGGGTAGAGTTAAGTCCCGGCCATTTAGGAGATAGAAGGGCGAATAGCTGGTAGTGTTGTGCCGGGATGATTTGTAGCCGAATGTCACACACGGCAAATGAATGTCCCAATCCTGATGGTCTGCGCAATGTTTTGGCAAGCACATCGGTTAGGGTCCTGTTGAGGCTCTCCGTGAGGCCATTTGACTGGTTATGGCACGAAGTAGTAAATTTGTGCTTAATATGGAAAGGCCTCAGGATTTTGTGAACGACAGCTGACAAGAACGTGCGGCCACGGTCGGTGTGAAGTTGGTGGGGAGCACCGTGCACTAATATTATGTCGTACAGCAGAAAGTCCGCAACGTCGGTAGCGCAACTGGTCGGAAGTGCTCGTGTGATTGCGTACCACGTCGCGTAGTCTGTGGCACCAGCAATCCATTTTTTCCGGATGTGGATAGTGGAAAAGGGCTCAACAGGTCGAGACCAACTCGAAAGAAAGGTACAGTGAGAATGTCGATCGGCTGACGGTAGTCGGACGGGAGGGCAGATGGCGTTTTGCGACGCTGACATGGCTGCTCACAAGCGGCGACATAGTGTCGAACAGAGCGGGCAAGTCCAGACCAAAAACCGACGTCGTACCTGATCGTATGTGCGAGAAACGCCCAAATGGCCTGTCGTGAGAGTGTCATGAAGTTGATGCAGAACAGTGGAACGCAGGTGCGCTAAAACGACAGGAAGTAACTCTTATCCGAAAGAATCAAGGTTACGGCGATATAGGATCCCGTCTTTCACCAAAAACATTCGTAGGGACAGGTCGCGAGGCGTTGACTCCAGTTTGTTAATAATGGCTCGTAAAGAAGCATCCAGACTATGCTTTTCGCGAATGTTCGGCAGCTGCGACACGGAAATAACGTCCGTAAAATAGCGTCAGTATCGGTTGCTTCGTCAACATAATAGCGGGATAAACAATCTGCATCCTGATGTAATCGCCCTGTTTTATACATTTAAAAGAACGCGTATTCTTGAAGGCATAGGGCCCAACGAGCGAGACGTCCTGTGGGCTCCTTCAGGAAGGCTAGCCAGCAGAGCACGTGGTGATCCGTGAGAACACGGAATGAGCACCCGTACAGGTATGGACGAAACTTGGCGACTGCCCATACAAGGGCGAGGCACTCGCGGTCCATGATGGAATAGTTGCGCTCGGCTGGAGATAGCAGTTGACTTGCGTAGGCTATAACACGGTCGCGTCCCCGTTGTTGCTGCAATAGCACAGCTTCTATGCCGTATCCACTGGCGTCCGTGTGACCCTCGGTTGGGGCTAATGAATCAAAGTGAGCAAAGATTATTGGCGTTGTAAGTAGTGTCGTAAGTTGGGAAAACGATGACGCTTGTTCATGGCCCCATATAAACGAGGCGTCTTTCTTCAAGAGGTCTGTGAGGTGGCGTGCAATGGTCGCAAAGTCCTTAACAAAGCGTCTGAAATATGAGCACAACCTCACAAAACTGCGGACTTCCTTTGTGGACCTCGGAACGGGCTAGTTTGTGACTACGCGAGTTTTTTCTGGGTCTGGACGCACGTCTTGGGCATCGACAAGGTGACCAAGCACGGAAATTAGATGACGAGCGAAGTGGCACTTGGAGGCGTTAAGCTAGAGTCCGGCTCGACGAAAAACGTCCAGAATAGCTGACAAACGATCGAAATTTGAGTCGAATGTGAGCGAAAAGACAATAACATCATCAAGGTAACACAAGCAGGTGGACCATTTCAGCCGTTGGAGCAATGATTCCATCATTATTTCAAATGTGGCTGGCGAATTGCAGAGACCAAAGAGCATCACCTTAAACAGATAAAGACCATCAGGAGGGATGAATGCGGTCTTCTCGCGGTCCATCTCGTCGACGGCTATCTGCCAGTAGCCTGACCGAAGGTCAATAGTTTAAAAATAGGTAGCATCGTAAAGGCAGTCGAGGGCGTCGTGGATGTGAGGCAAAGGGTAAACGTCTTTTTTTGTAATTTTGAAGAAGTGACTGTAATCGACACAAAAGCGCCATGTTCCATCCTTCTTTTTAACAAGCACGACTGGAGTAGCCGAGGGGCTGCATGAAGGCTCGATAATGTTTTTCGCCAGCATTTTGCCGACTTCATGTGGTATTATTGCACGCTCTGACGCAGAGACACGGTAAGGGCGTCGGTGACTGGGAGTTGCATGGCCAGTATTTATGCGATGGGTGACAATGGTCGTTTGGTTTAAAGAGTTGCTGGCAAAGCCGAAAATGCTATGATAGCCCTCAAGAACGTGGCAAAGCGCTGCAGCTTGCTCAGACGTGAGGTCCGATCACACCATTCGCTCGATGTCGGCGCCCCAAGAACGTGATGGAGTGGAACTACTGACTGAGCTGCAGCAATCGTCAACTCTGAAAGGCTCGACATGGTCATCTTGGAGAGCGGTAATTTTGGCCAGGGAGATACCCTGTGGTAAAATGGGGGGGGGGGGGCGAGTGAGAAGTTGACGAGTGGAAGGAAGGTGCGGTTTCTCGTAATTGTCAGAATCATATGCGGCACAGCAACCCCATGCGTAAGCATCATAGCAGGAATCTGGGCCACTATGTAATCACCATAAGGTACTGGCAGCGTGGAGGATAAGTCGACATGTGTGACAGAGTTAGGCTGGAGGCACGTGAAAGCCATGCAACAGAGGCTGGTTTGTGGTGGGCTGGTCGAGTCGGAAAAGAGAGGTAAATCGAGATGTAGAGGGCCAGCTGAACAGTCTATGAGGGCAGAGTGCACAGCTAGAAAATCCATACCAAGAATGAGTTCATGAGGGCAATGTTAGACAACGGCGAAAAGAATGACAGTGATTCTCTCCCCAATAGAAACTCGTGGAGAGCACATGCCAAGAATCGCGGCAGTTCTTCCATCGGCGACTCATACAGCTCAGTTGAGGGCGGGCGTGGCAACTTTTTTAAGTCGGCGGTGAAGGTTAGCACTCATAATGGACACATGCGCGCAAGTAGCTATCAATGCACTGACACGAACATTGTCGACAGTAACGTCCAAAAGGTTCTGGTTCATCGTTAAGGTTAAGCGAGGATTTCTTACAAAGGTCATCAACGCAGCTCCACCTCCAGAAGCCACACGGCCTAGTTTTCCTGTCGGAGGTGCTGCGAATAGGTCGGGGAGGTAGCACGGCGTTGTGGGGGCGACCGGGAGTGACGACGAGCGGGAGACGGTGACTGTTAGAAGCGAGGTCTGCTCAGAGGTGCTGCAGGAGTGGAAAATGTGGTCGGTGTTGATGAAGAAAGTGATGGGGACGACTGGCGGACAGAAGTGGCGTGAGACTGAGGTGCATAGTGTGACAGTGGAGCCCAGCGGCTGCGGCAGTGACGAGCGATATGACCAACGCGTCGACTGCTAAAGCATATCGGCCTGTCATTAAGGGTACGTCATTCGGACGGATTGCGTTGTATGTGAGGAGCAGAAGGGGGACGATAAGAATGCTCAGCAGAGTATACGGCGGAACAAACTGTAGGCTGACATTCGATAGCTCTTGGCGAACGACGCCTTGTATCAAGGAGATCGTGGTCGGGGAAGGCGCAGGCGTCGGTAATAGCGTGGCTACCGGTTGTGCTGCCTCGACCTATCGACGAATGATGCGTGTAAGGTTGTCACATCGAGGGGCCTGGTGGAAGGCGTCGTCGCACGAAGAAGTAGCCACTGTGTTCGGAAGGCGCACGATGCTTTGGGCTACGTGACGGGCTTTAGCTTGTTCGAGACGTCGGCATTTTTTAAGGATGGTGTCGGTGCTCGAGACGTTATTAAAAACCAGCAGGTTGAAAGCATCGTCGGCAATGCCTTTCAAGAGGTGGTTATCCTTTTCGTCTTGCGATATGCACTTGTCGGCCTTGGAACACAGTGCCATGACGTCAAGAATGTAGGAGACGTAGGATTCGGTAGAAGACTGGGAACGTGCGGCAAGTCTTCTTCGCAGCAAGATGACGACCACATAAATCGCCAAACAGGTCGCGAATCTTTTCTTTGGAGAGATCCCAGCTCGTTATGTCGGCTTCGTGGCTTCCAAACCATGTTCGGGGAGTGCCGTCCAGGTAGAAAAGCACGTTGGCGAGCATGAGCGTGGAATCCCAGCGGTGAGTAGCACTGATGCGCTCTTACCGGTTCAGCCAAGGGTCAAGGTCGATCGTACCATCACCGGAGAAAGTGCCGGGATCCCGGAGGTGCAGTGTGACGTAGGTGGTGGCTTGGACTGATGAAGGTGGCGTAGAAGTACCAGCAGTCGAAGCAGCCAAAAAGTCGCCCGCTGTGCGTCTCCATCAAGTAACGGGGGTCGTCCACCTCCACCAATAATGTTACGAGCAACTTTTTTAATAATCTATTCACAACGCACAGAACTCGACGGGCAAGATGGCGCCAGTAAAGCATAAAACGAAAACTCACTTCGACCTCCTTTTTTCATGCAGCCGCGTTTAGCGGCTGTTATGTATAACATAACATAACATAACATAACATAACAGCCACTAAACGTGGCTGTTGTGTAGCAATATCTATAACCCACCTAAGGAAAGAGGCACGGATTTCGCACCTATAAGTAACCATAGGAAATCTGGAGAGGAAAGGGTGACTTATCGTGGGCGAGTTTAATGTCACAAACACAAACTGGGAATTAAAAAAAGAGGTACTCCCAAAGGAAATTTACATATTCATGCCATAGAAATTGTAGGCCTACAGCTGGAAACACTGGTCTCCGCTCCTACTAGGACAGGGAATAGCGTTAGTGCCGATACCTGCTGAGACTCTACCTTTTCGCTAAGTGTTCAAGACGGGCTCTGGAAAAACTTAGAGGAAAAGAGTGACCATTTTATCCTAAGCTTCTGCACCACAACCCCCCAAACTCAAATGCGGACTTGGTTATGGGTGTATAGCAGATTGGCCATTATATCTTAAATGCCCATTCCCCGCAACTACGCCACAAAGCGTGGAAGAATGAGCCCTGGGCCATAAAGAGGCCTATGAAGCCTCTACCAGGAAAATTACAGTAACTACGGAAAAACCAGTGGTCGACTCGCACCTGC
Organism: Rhipicephalus annulatus; assembly: GCA_013436015.1. NCBI lineage: Eukaryota > Metazoa > Arthropoda > Arachnida > Ixodida > Ixodidae > Rhipicephalus > Rhipicephalus annulatus. The sequence continues at coordinate 634,277 of WOVY01010701.1, read as the reverse complement.
TACATTCGCCGAACTGTAGACGGGGACTTACCAAAACGCGGATACAGCAAAGGCTGAACAGGAAATTAAGAATAAAGAATGAAGAACTCTCAGACCAGGCAAATGCATACGCGCTTAAACTACAAGCGGAAAAGTGAGCCCAGTTAACGGATTCTTTAAAGGGAAGGCTATCGACAGCAAAAACGGGCGATACTGAGGAGTATGCTCGATCCGGAAAATACAAGGACTGCAACTACGCGAGCCCTCAGAACACTAACGAGCACATACAAAGACGACAATGCGAAATTGCGGCAGGATCTTCGGAAACGATACGGCGGAACAAAAGATTCACAGTATGCCACACGCGCTTACGTAGACATAGGAAATGACATGCTAGACCCCTCCCCCCCTCCCCAGCTAAGGCAGAGCATTTTGCGGCCACAGAAGCATTTAAGAAAAAGTCGGCACTCGGGAAAGATGGTATAAGAAATTGCATGCTCCGCAATTTAGGCGAAAAGCAGCTTGATCGCTTAGTCAAATACTTCAACGTGCAGATCTGGGAGACTGGGCGCCTTCCACAATAGTGGGAAGAAGCCACTATCATACGTATTTTAAGAGCCGGCAAACCTTATAGTCTGCAGAGCTTACGTCCGGTATCCCTCACCTGCTTCCTAGGGAAACTCTTTGAAAAAGTCGTTCATACGAGGCTCATGAATTACATAGAAGACATAGAAGACCATATCTTATCAGACTACATGTATGACTTTAGGAGACACTTATCCACTCAGGACACATTTCTTTGACTTGAGGAGGAGGTCGTAAGCATTAATCCTACGGGAGGGGAGCAGATAGTTTTATCCCTATACCTTAAAAAGGCTTTTGACACTATATAGACGTTTTTTTTTCGTGGGAGCCTCGATATTGCTAGCGGGCGGCCATTCCCTGGTCTGGCAACCCATCTGGCATGCGGCAACCCATCGCTGTTTGCATAGAATGTAGCCGTGCCGCTGCGGTTTATCATTATTATCCAGTTTTTACGTGGTGAACTTCGACTAACGTGATGCAGGTTCTTTAGAAACTGAGTCTATGAGATGTTCTGACAAGGTTTAAGTCGTTGAGGGTCAATTGTTTCATTATACAGTACTGCGAACGAGTCCGCCTCTGTAGATGCAGTATATTCACAGCTATGACTTTCTAAAGTTACGTGGGACGCTGCCTGTATATTCCCAGAGATATATATATATATATGGTGGGGTGAATTTCAATGGATCCGGTGGAAAATGCGGTAGAAAAAGAGGTCGACAAACGTGCAAAAAAACACTCGTTTTACTAACGTTTCGGCAGGTGGGCCTGCCTTCGTCGGAGTGAATCAGTGGATTCACTCCGACGAAGGCAGGCCCACCTGCCGAAACGTTAGTAAAACTAGTGTTTTTTCGCACGTTTGTCGACCTCTTTTTCTACCGTATATATATATATATATATATATATATATATATATATATATATATATATATATATATATATGTATCTTACGAACAATAGGAAAATGTCTCTGCGGCACGGTGTGCTAAGCTATTACCACTTCGTTGTAAGTTCTAAGGGAGAAATTCAATCTTGTTCGTAAGCCAGATGCATGTTGTGCCGTCCTTTCTCATGCTTGTGTCACTTGGCACTAAACATTGCCTAAAGACCACTTTTTTAGCAGGGCCACATCGTCCGGTATACCAACGGTGAGTCATTTATATGCCCCTATTCACTGTTGGTACTGCGCAGATCCCTGAGGTACTTTAGAGTCGCAAGCTTTTGTTGTTAATCAACTGCGAGATAACGCTAAGGGTTAAAAGTGCTCAATTCAAACGGCATCACTCGCTCAAATGTTGTCAGAGCTGGGCTGCGTGACTTCAGTGCACGTTCACCCATCTTACACGCTTGTCTCTTCAGCCCTTAGAAGGGCCCTGAAACACTTTTTCAAGTAACCATGAAGTGGATTCACTAAAAGAGCTTATTGACTCATAAATTAAACGCCGCCAAAATGTTAAGAATACGTCCAATACGAGTGAGTTACAGAGAATTGTCGCACGCTGCAATCGCGTTCTTTCTTCTGTCATCCTAATGACAGCTCTGGAGGCTAAACAGGGAGAGATGGCAGGGGCAAATAAAACACGTCACGTGCGCTTCGCGACCTTGAGCACTTGCTATTTAGTTTCTTTGAATAGGAACCCAGAGCAACGCATCATGGCGCCGCGACTCTGGACAGGCAGCACCATCCCTGGTAGAAAAGTAGAAATCGAGGACGTATATCGCGCGGTTTTCCTTCTTGTCTACGCGCTGCCGCTCGCTGACGTGCTTGTGCAGAGAGTGCACGGTGCGTTTGAGTCGTCTCACAGTGCACCGCCTGCAGTGCGCCTACATAAAGATCTCTAAGCTGGACATGCACTTTCGAGAAGCGACTCTAACCAAAGGAGCTAGGCTCGTTAGTCAAGTTTATGATGCGTAGCAGACGACGGAAGACGAGGACGCCCGAATCACCGTGAAATGCGTTTCTCCGGTCCGTGACGATACCGTGTACGACGTATGCCTCGATGTGAGTCTCATTCTGCCGACATGAAGCCATGTATTTTGTCGATGTGCCGCGTTGACGTTTATGGAAACCATACAATTGTTTTGATGTGATATCCAGCAGTGACAGCCGTGTACTGTCATGTGCATCATTTGCGGCGCGCTAAAAATAAATAAAAAGTAAAATTATATGGTCATGGCATTAAACGGTCCGAGAAGTGTTAGAGTCATGTCCACCGTACCGCGGGAGCATCACCCGCTGACTTCGCTACGAAGCAGTAAGCTGAGCTCTAACCACAGCGAGTCAAATCGAAGTGCTCGCCTCATCTGTTTCCGGCTCTCGTGTCACGTTCGCTCTATCTTTTGCGAATATGGCTGCGTTCGCCGGCTGTGACTTGCTGGAGAACTGATACAGCTTTACAAGTGTAGAGCGTCCCTTGGTGTTGTCTGCATTGTTGTGGCAGCCCATAACACAACAATACCTCGGACCTGGCCTACGCTTCGTGTGAGGCCACTTCTTTCATCGCGGAAAGGCAACTTCGTACAGCGAGCGTCTCGTTCTAGCATGCCAAGCGGACGAGGCAGCGGCGAAGTTCTCCGCACTGGTTCCAGAACGCGTTCCGCACGGGTCGCACGCGCTCCTATTTCGGCAAACCACACTGACTCGACATGCGCCCTCTTCCGCGCATCTCCTCAAGCTTTCCGGAGCTCGCCGATAGGGCCAGGTTTCGGTTCCGTATAAGCGGCTTTTTTCACGTGATTGCGCGCGCACACATGGACAAGTCGCATTCTCCTGCGGTGATCTTTGTAACGATCGAGCACGCCATGTTCAAATCAGCCAATGGCTGATAGATTGCCTTCTACGCTCGATTCTTGAGTGTCTTCCGTCATTTCTCGAGGGAAGAGAAATACATTTTAACTGACTTTGATAATTTATTGTGGATTCCAGGCCGCGTGCTGCGCTATAATAATCGGCTTGCGTGTTCTCGGGAGCCTGTGTTTTGTGACCACGCTCAAGAAGTGTTGCAGGGCCGTTTTGAGGGGGTCAATAGATGACTCATAAATTCGCACACGTGCTTTCTTGCAAAGTTTACGTTAAAGTCACAAATCGCAAGAAGGGTATACTAGCGTCGCCGCAGCAGTCACGTTAGTTTGAAGAGGCAGCTGCTAGTTTTTCTTTGCAAGGATTTTCAATTTCTTTTTTTTCGCACTGATTGCTTCACCCTTGCGGCAAAATCGTGATTTTTGTGTCTGCGAAACACGCCCGCATTGATGTCTCACCTGAGTTGGCGTGCGACTATTCCCGCCCACCTTCGTCTGAGCAGCGGGAAGTGGAGTATGGTGTAGCTCGGTCGAGACATGCTGTCTTTCTTGTCGTTCATCAACGCTGAAACCATCTGCACGTAGAGAATATTATGCCTATGTTTACCAAATGCTTTAGCATCAGAAGTATGTAGGAGCTAAATGTATTGAAAGAGGGAATGAAGTAGCATTAGTAGGTCCACAATACACGCGAATTAACTGAGCATCACCTGGCTAAGCCAACCCAGGGATGGTCAAGTTAAACTTGAACGCCCTCCTCGCAGGTCCTCAGAAAAAAAATTGCCATTTTACAGTAAATCGTACCAATATCAAGAACGTTATATCATAAATTTTCCACTGTAGGTATTGCGAAAAAGTATTCCTGCCGCTGTTCTGCAGCATAGACTAGAATTTTTATTTCCCGATGCAGTTGTGCTTACATTTCTCTTCGACACTTCTGGCAGATACAGTAGAGGTCGACATAATTTCTGAGGCAATCTTTTGCCCCTTCAGCGGGACAGTGTATAGGTGAAGATTCACGAAACGCACCTGCAGACATTTCGCCAATGTCCCGGTAACCTCCGGCCGAAGTTTTTGATTCCGGATGGGCTGGTGCAGTTGACCGAAATGGTAGACGCGGTACATCCACAAACTGTCGAGAAGGCTCTTTGTTGTGCGGCTGTTGACAAATGCACGGACGCTGGTGGGATTCTTGCACAAGCTATTTAACAAAAAATTGAAGGTGGTTCAAATCATTGCTTTTAATTGAAACAACATTTTCAGAAATGATATCTACTCAATCAGAATTATTTACACAGCATTTAAACAAGGTCATTCTATGCCAAACAAGTACCATTTTTTGCTGTTTTAACGCTTGTTCAGGCGGCCCACTATATCAACTACCAGTAAGACGCACCGGAACAGCGTTATATTTTACGGAGCAGGACACGGGTCACACAGTCACGCATGACACTATGAGCCGAGTCTAGCTATCCATCGGTAGCACAACGTGCAATATCATTCTTGTGCATGTCGTTGCACCTAATTTCTGCACTTTATTTTGCGTATCATGTGTGCATACTTTTGCAAGGAAAAATGACGCTGCCTCCTTATGGCCTAACATGAGTATCTTCACGCTGGGAGTGTTTGTAGGTGTATCAATGAATTTCTTCCCCTTAAAATGCACCATGGTGATTTAATGATTTGTGTAGTAAGCATGTCCTGATTTTTCACATTACAAAACCATTATTCCTTACTAAAAATAGGGCAATATAAACATGTCGGGTTGAACCTGACTCACTTATAAAATACCTGACACACTTATGAAATAATAAAGGTACAACACGAGCCACGTAATCTCCCACCTTTGGGCAAGCCCAGCATTATATGGCGAAGCTTTCGGGCCTCTTCCAAGCATTCTTCTTCTACCTAAACTTCAAGTACATCAGTTTCCAGCATGCGTGTAGAGGATATTTAAAAAGAAAAGATGACAAATACGGTCGCTTACCTGTAGCCGATACCGATGCCATACTCTGTATTTTGGTGTCCGCTCGCCGTATCCAAGAAATAGCTGAAGTCCTCTCTGTACGTGAGGATCGGTGTGACATCGGCATCTTTGATCAAATCGTAGAACGTTGTAATGGTGCACAGGCCGTCCGGTGGAAACTGCATGGTGCTCCTCGTGAAGCCCTCCCTTAGCGTGCACAGAAGTGAATCCGGTGGTAGCGGTTTCTCTGCGGTAGGTATTCAGACGCGAAGAAGATTGAGAGCGTGGCACATGGTCGGGGCCTTGGAGCAATAGTGCATCGGAGTGTTTATGTACCTAATTTGACAACGCACTGGTCTTGTTTTCATGTCATCTCATGAGTGTTGCGGCACCTACGGCACAACAATGGTTCACCGTGGGATATGTTGTAAATATTAGGCTGCAAAAAGCTAGGTATGGCTAAAAAGGTGCTATAGCATTATGAGAGGACCACGACGTGAGCGCTAGCGGACCTACACATCTGGTGTTCCATAGTAACTTTTCGAGCTGAATTGCTGACGTGCATTTACGTTCGACCATGTCGCAAATGTGCCTAATACAATGCTGATGTCAATTTCTGCCCTGAAAGCATACAAGTTTCTTGGTTCTCATTAAAGGGGTGGTGCCACCATATTTGTGACTTGCGCGTTTTTTTTCTGCCAGCGTTTCATATAGCTCCAGAAAACATGATACACCATCTTTATACAATCTTCTTTATATGAAAATTTTCGGATTTGGTTTGTGGGCGCCGACTTGGCCAGTGACGTAGCAGTGTAGGTGGCTTGGTCACGTGGCTACACAAGGCTGTGTGCGTGATGCACCTCGTATTGAGTATCATCTGCTTTCGCACACGCGTGCCACACAAGCACCTCAAAACATACGCGCCGAAAGTTACATTGGATCACTGCAGCATCAGCGATGCTTTGCCGGTAAGTACGTTGCGGAGGTCCTGAGGTTACTCTTCTCACTACCATAGGCGTGCGCACGCGAGGCGAAGGGGGCGGTTGCTGTACGAATACCTTAAGAGGGGAGGGTCACAAAGTCAACCCTCTACATTGACATAATAGGGAGAGGGAATGCTTCGATACACATTTGTCTCACCAGACGGGGAACTCTGCGCACGCCTATGCTGACTACAGATTTCGTGTGACGTCACTACAACTTTTGTTGCCTTTCCTGTAGAGCCACGTCAGTAATAGATGCAGTAACAATAGGCTTCTATCGGGAGAATCAGCGTATAGGTACACCTCGTAGGTGAATAAAAACATTTTTTAAACGTTTGCAGTGTCCTAGAATTTGTGTGGAGTGCCCTTGTGTACATGGTAAACCCACAAGAGCTTGTTATAGCCTTAAATTTTGATGGCGCGACCCATTTACGGTTTGTGAAACCAGTGTTGTACACTTTCCTCTAAAACAAGAACGAAAGCTTGATCCTGGTTCCCTCCCAATTTAGAACGAGTTCCCATTACAAGTTTCCTAAATGAAAAAGGAACTCGTTGCAGTTACATTTAAAAATTGAAACGTGTCGTTACAATAAAATCACATTTGAATTTCTTTATCGAACTATAGGGCTGCATAACCTCGAGGCCAAATACAGTAAAAAATTAAGGTCCACTTAGCATCACGTATATTTTACGAGTTCAACATTGACAGCAGCAGGATACATGTAGATAGGAGTGTAAGGAAATGATGCTAGACGAGGTTTTTTAGAGGTCACCAGCCATACTACAAACACGTCTAACTGCACTTTTAGTGCTCGGCTAGTAGAAGTGCAATACAAATGGCGCTTTCTAAATGAGCCTTCGAGTAGACTTCATATATGAATAGTGCACTTCAGATACTAACACAATAGCGTTAAATAGCTTGTATCACTGAAATTGTGGAGTCGGCACCGGCATTGTTAGTTGTAAACAAAAAATAAGGTTGTCCATAGGTTAAATTGGGAGATAACTACGAATGAATAAGCGTTAAAAAAAGTTCAAGTGTGGATTGAACCGAAGCTTTTAATGAACCCAATTTGTGCCCATAAACTGCTTTCGAGGCAGAAGCACGTAGACGCAACTGCCGAAACCGCACGACGCATTAAAAAGTGAACAGCGAAAATTATTTGTTTATGCAAAAAACTCACAGGCCATAGATTAAGGGAGGGATACGTCTTGGGCGCTGTGGTGCTGTCAATCACCGCTGACTTAACAGAACTCTCGTGAAGAGGCTTTTGACCACGCGCTCGTGGGGTCATTAAACTTTTGTGGTCGATTGTACGTCTATTGCTTATTGCATGACAGTCCTTTATCGGTGTGGTGACTGTTGAAATGAATGACAATAAAAGTTGTAGACCAATCTCCACTGAGATAACTGGCACGTCAAATTGATGGCTGGCCAAACGCAACCGTCGCAGGCACCTGACAGGTGCCATTGCGGCACCCGCTTCTATTACGTTATGGTTCTCTTCTCAGCCATCTACGCACCCGGGTGTCAAAAGATAGGTTCGTTGATAGCTGTCAGCGGCATGTAGATGAAATACTGAAGGAACGATATAGCGATGGAGTAGCTAAAGTACACGCAACGAGAAAAACACCCGCAGAAAATATGTCGAAGCTTTACAAACCGTGAGTGCGTGACCATAAAGCATGTCAGTTATAACGCAGTGCGAATAAAAAAAAAGGTTAACGGAGTCACGCGATGAAAAGCCAGTGCATATTGTTTTCACAGTACTGTTGTAGACGCTACATTTTTTGTTAATGACAATCAATAAATATTCATAATCATATTCTTCATCAAAATCATCAAACTGTGAATGAGGCAGATGTGCGCATGTTGAAACGACATCTGTGTGTGCTACTGGAAACAACGCCCTAATCACGTGCTCGTTTTCCCCCTGTTGATAAAGAAAAACAGCCAAATACGAAAAATAACACGTGACTAGGCCGCTGTGCGCAACAAACGAAGCGCTCTCAAACAAGTTCACTTTGAGACCACCAGTAGCAACGAAAGAAATGTAGAATGAAGAATAAAAAAAATTGGGGGATTCTTAAGCTCACGGAGGAAGGAAAGGTAAGTAGTGGCCCTGACGTCACTCGTTGTGAAGCCGCGATGAAGCCGGAAGTCGGCCATATTGAGTAGGCAAATTCTCCTCTCTTGTTTACATATGAATGCGAAGCAGAAGGCGCGACTCCCTCTCCGGCTCGGAAAGCACGTGGGCTGCGCAGCGCGTGTGTCGTGACGATCCGAAACTAATGGAACTGGGCTCTTCACTCTGAGCCAGCTGGACACCTTCAGCGAAATCGCTTCGTCCGAGTAATAACAGGGAGTAACAGCTCGCCGACAAAGAAGCAACTACGAGAGAGCGCGCGCTAGATGTACTGACAACGGCGAGTGCTTTCACGTCATTAATTCAGCAACTGTACAGACAACAAGATCGGTCGTGCTCCTCTACGGTTGCATTCCGCCACGCGGCCGACGCAGCGTCCTGCCACTGTGTCCGTGTTCCGCGTGAAAATCACCGGCGCCAGCATTCTGCGACCGTGGTGACTTTGAGCACGGTGCTAGTGACAGTTGAACGTGGTTGCTGTTACGTTGAGATTACATGCAATGCTGGTGGAGAGTGTACGAAGCGGAACAGAAAAGGTGTTTTAATACGCACATGCAAGTTGTTACTGTACACACACAACACGAAACTACGTATGTACACATGGTCCTCATGGCGTTTTGCTGGGCTCAACAGCGTCGTCCGTTGTCACAAGCAGGAGCACTGCTCAACCGTCACTGACCTGCAAGGCGGTCGTCGTCATTCAGCTTCGTCATGGTGCCCAACGCAATTTCGCTGAGCACTGTTTCATATCCGCGTCATCAGCCGCACGACACATAGATATGCACTTGTTCTACGCACTGTTGAAACCCCGTGATGTACAAAGGGATTTGTAAACGTTGCTAAGAGTAATGTAACAGCCAGGAGAACAGTGCGTAACCAATAACGCGGCGCAAAGCACAGATATTGTCCGCCACGGCTCAGCACGAGACCTGGGGAGGCACACATTCCGCCGCCAGCCGCGGCCGCTCACTGCTAGACCAGCTCCACTGCGCAACACGTAACCATAGCAACGCCGCCATTGTGCCTACTGAATATGGCCGCCATGATGTCATTTCCGCCACATTTTTTACGCCCTGCGCCGGCTGGGCATGCCCTCTCCTTACCTTTTTCCTTCCTCCGTGCTTAAGCTTCGCCTTGAAGAGGTGAACGCGATAGCAAAATACGGCCCTTAGTGCCCGCTAAGTGCACACCTAATAATATGTTTTGTTACATACGCACACAGTAGATCGTACAAACGCGCGCTCGTGAATGGTACGTACATGCTTTTTATCTAAAGCAAGAGTCACATGGCTTTGCTCACCATGTCGGAGGCTAAAAGAGTCTCACAATGCCTCACAGTTAGCAACACATAATCTTGCGTTTGCTGTTTGCTTGATCATTGATTGATTTGTGGGGTTTAACGTCCCAAAACCACCATATGATTATGAGAGACGCCGTAGTGGAGGACTCCGGAAATTTTGACCACTGTTTGCTTGATCAACGCCTCTAGAAAGGCATGATATGTTTTCCGCCAGATGGACATAGTTGTCCATTTCTAGAACTGTTTGAAAATTCCTAGATGTTTTTAGCGGTGATGGATGCACTATCCCAGCCTTTTTCGACTTAGTTTGAGGCTTCCAAAATGCGCCTACAAATCGCCGAATGGGCTCGTTTTCGTCGTGACACCTGTCGAACAAAACGCGTTAAAGGGGCCCTGAAACACTTTTTTTAAGTAAGCGTGGAATGAATTCCCTAGAAGAGCTTATTGCCTCACGAACTCAAAGCCGCAAAAATTTTAAAAATCCGTCCAGTGCTAGTGGAGTTACAAAGGTTGGTCGCACGCTGCAATTGCATTATTGCCTCTTTCGTCCCGATGAAAGCGCTAGAAGCTAAGCAGAGAGGGGTGGCAGGGGCAAAGAAACTACGTCACCTGTGCCTCGTGACCTTCAGCACTTTTTTTTCTTCGAATGCACGGCTTTCTCAGTGTGATCACGCGCGCACGCGTGGACAAGTCGCGGCCTCCCGCGGCGATCTCTGTAACTTGCTTTTTCGCTCACAGACGCACAGACGATTTTCGCTCACAAACAATGCGGCCGACGCCGACGGTGGGATTTCTGCAACACGAGCTCTCTAATGCTATCGCGTCAAAAATACGGATCACACTATCTGCCACTTCCTGTCCGAAGAAACGCGCCGCCTTGATCTTACACTGTCAGGTTGCAATCGCTCGGAAGAGTGAATCGGCCACGATATCAATGATAGCAGTTGACTGTGAGATATGAATGGTGCCCCACCGCGGTGGTCTATAGTGGCTAAGGTACTCGACTGCTGACCCGCAGGTTGCGGGATCGAATCCCGGCGGCGGCGGCTGCATTTCCGATGGAGGCGGAAATGATGTAGGTCCATGTGCCCAGATTTGGGTGCACGTTAAAAAACCCCAGGTGGTCAAAATTTTCGGAGCCCTCCACTACGGCGTCTCTCATAATCGTATGGTAGTTTTAGGATGTTAAACACCACATATCAATCAATCAACCGAGATATGAATAGTGATAGAAACGTACAATCAAGCGGAACGAATTCCTCCGAAACTGCGACACATGTCGTTGGAAGCCGACCTGTACCCTTGCCAATGCACAAAACACTGTCTCTGGCAACAGAAAAGAGGCAACGTGGTTGCTTCCAGTAACAATATTTGAGGGTGGTGCTTTCTTTTCCAGCTGTGAGCGCAGTCACGTGTTATTATTCACATTTCACGGGCTTTCTTTATTTACAAGGAAAAAAATGAGCAAAAATTAATACATTGTTGGAAGTAGTTCACGGAAGACAGATGTCATTTCAACATATCCCCATCTGCTTCATGACATTATAATAAATAATTGAGTACTGCTTGAGTTAAATAATGAAATTATGACTCGGAAGGTAATGATCATGAATAGAAAAATTAGTAGCGGCTACTTTAGCATACTGGGGACAATGTGCACTAGGTTTGCTTCACGTACCGCCTTTCCTTTTTTTTAAACTCATGCTCCGTGATAACTGGAACACCTCGTATAATTGTCCGAAGCGTACACTGCACGCGGAAAGGATGATCATTTCCATGAGATAGAATCGCAGAGTGTGGCTTTGCCACCGTTACGTTAGAGTCAAGACCATTCATTCACAGTGGCAGTCACTGCACGGTATCACAGTGGTAATAGCAACGATGCTTTACTAATTTTCTGCGCTTCAAGTGTTGTGATTGGTTCCTCTGTCCAATGCGTGATTAACCCGAATGCTGACAATCATTCGCGCTTTTCGAAGACGCCACGAAATCACACGCAAGTGCCTTGACTATGCCGGGAAGGTCTCATTATTGCGTCGCAGAACCCGCACTCACGCAGGCACGCACGCCCCCCCCCCCCCCACACACACACACTTACGGCCGAAAAACGCGTTGTGAAAATACAACAGCCTCAATTTCATGATAAACGCGGCGGCTTGAACCAACGCATTAAAAAACTTGTCAGCGTTGTCTGCTGTTGGTGATGGTTTCCGACCTCGAAAACTGAAGCTCCGCCAAATGGTTGCCAGCCTCAACAGTCGTCGCGTCGTCCAACCAGAGTGCGCATCAGAGCCGTTCACGCAAAGCTCATGCGGTTAGCGCTTGTGTTGAATTTTGGCGCCACGCCGCCTTTTCGCTCTCCGTTTGCGGGCGGCAGGGGTCCCACCACGTGCGGAGCGGGTGTGCGGCTAGCGCGTGTAAGGGCCCTAAAACTTCAATCCTTGGAACGTCACTCTGTACAAAACTGTGTCCAACAAAGAATAGCCGGGCCTTCAGCTCCCATTTTTTCGTTCATTCTCAATGAATAGTTTATTGTTAGTAGATAAATAAGGTATTAAATAATTTATAAACAGGGCATCATGTCAGTACAGTGAAGTCGTGCCACTTTTGACATGTTCTTCACGTATAAAAACATTGAGCCTCTTAGCACGCTAAAGCGAGTGACCGGAGCACCTTAACCAAGGTAAACGGATGTTTGCGCTGTTGAGTCCCATCACAATGCTGTCTGCACTTGAATCTGCGCCCTATAGCAGTCTAGTGCCTTTGGTCGGTAAGCTGCCACATCTGCGACAAAAATGACAAAATGTAAGGTAACACGAACGGTTCCTCTGCGTGAGAAACTGTCACTTCCCTGACTGGGTTACGGCTTCCGAATGTGTTGTCGTTTTCCTGTTTTACAACGACAAAAACGTGTCTGACCTAAGAAGTCTTAATCTTTATGCAAAATGCGCAATTGTATGTCGGTTTTGATAAAAGGTAAATTGTTCTCAGCTTTGGTGTTGTTAGAGTTCTGAATACATCCTCCCTTTTTGCACAATATAGCAACGCGCCTTTTCAGTGCTGAAATGGATGAATGGCGACGAAAAGCAACGTAATCCGATGGCACGTAAGCTAAGTTAAGGCTGTTATCTGCGTGATTTTATACTGTAGGAAGAATCTAAGCGTACGAGGCTATAGCCTTCGATCCGTACTCACGAGGGGTAGGCGTAGAGATCGGCTTGGTTGTCGTCGTAGGTGTCGACTTTGTGGTGGGCTTTTTGGTTCGCTTGGTCCGCTTGGTCCGCTTGGTGGTTGGTTTCGTGGTTGGTGTTGTAATTGTGTTAATGGTTGACTTGGTTGTCAGTTTGGTACTTGGCATGGTTGAAGGGCTTGGAAATTTCTCGGAGCTCATAGAAGGGCTTTTCACCGTTTCCGTGGTCTTCTCGACACTCGTAGTCGGCCTTGCAGTCGAGAAGACCTTGCTTGATGATGTTTCTTCTGCGATGCAGTGGTGAAATATCAGAATGAAATAAAATACATTGATAAACAGCCACAGTCAGGGTACTAAAGTTCATTTAATATATTTTTTGAGGTTTAAAAAACCAACAGCCGACATTATAACTTAGTGTTTATAGCCAGCACGAACACACATTCATCGGCCATCTTCAACCAACGCTTTTTGGCATAAGCCGTCCTCTGGCCACCACTTCGCAGTGTGTACGAGCGCTGGTAGACTGAGGCTTGAAATAGTAATGAGCTAATTAGAAAACAAATAAAAGTGATCGTAACAAGCATTGTTGGTCCTTCGTTATTACGGTTGTATAAAACAGTGCAGGCAATGGGACGAATTCTCCTTTGCGTTCTTAGTGATGCTGTGTGTGTTGTTTTGCCATGATGTAATTATAAATGAAGAGAGATGGGCTATTTGGGTTCTTAAGCCTATTCTGTGACACAGTTATCAACGCAAAATATTCAAAGGAAAAACGCGTGGGACAAGAATCAGCCCCGGACTTCAAATGGCAAATTTTATTCATGGAACACATGAAGAGGGCCACGCATATGCTCAGAAAATGTAGCGACAGATGCACAAGTGAACGTGCAGCAACGAGAAAACGCAAAGGACAAAGTCAAGCATGGCATTCAAGCGCCCGTAGTGTGCCATTACAACTCAGTGGTTACGAGGTTTCTCTAGAGATACAACACTTATTTATCAGAGATTGCCTAGAGGTGGCGCAACTGCACATTTGCCAGCAGCGATTAAAATGCAAGGAGCCTTGGCTATTTTCCAATTTAATGACCTTGAGAACCATCATAGGACGTGCGTATTATGGAAACAACAGGATCAATTACATCTGCGGCTGTGGCTGGAGAGTCGACCTAATAACGCTACACTGCTTACATTCCTACGCCAGTTGCATCCTGTGTCCAAGCCCTGGATTTCCTAAGCCTGCTAAAATACTGCGTTCTGTCCTGCCCGACATACTGTACCATTGTGATTTGCGCTAAAAGCTGTATGTTTTGAAAACTGCATTGAACGTTTTTCGGTACAGAATGTGGGTGAAAAAAGAAGCAACGAATACACTACTTTGAAAAGAGCAGGCGAAGTACACTGCGTACAGTCTTTTACAATTTGAACATAGCATTATCATTCAGAGGCATCCTGAGATATTGAACATTCAGTATATGTTGAAGCCTCACTATATTCCTTGCTGGTGTTCTTGTGCAATCTATCTGTGGCATACCGAACAAGCCTAATTGGCACCAACATCGAGACTAGGGCCAGTTTCAAAACTCTCAAGAAACTACACTCTCAGTCAGGTGCAAGATACCGAACGGCATATAGGCGGCGCGCTTCTTTGTATTAACTAAAATTCTTTCTATAGGGAGCCCAGCAAAAAAAATACTCGTGACAGCCGCGCGGAGCGGAAGTACTGCCTATAGCCGTTAAGAGTGGGCGCAAGAAAAAAAAAGAAATGAAAAAGAGCCGCCGTTTCTGTCGCGCGAGCCTGGCGCCCGTAGCCGGCATCAGCTTACGCAGACCCATTCAGCGACGGGCGCGAGCGCGGAAGAAAAAAAGAAGAAAAACGCCGCCTCCTCCTCCCCCCTCCGTATAGCCAGCTCGGCGCCGGCATCACCTGAAGCACACGTGTTCATCGTCACCTGCCATGGCATTTCTGTGTCGAGATTTCGTCCGGCTGTCTGGTAATGGTCGTTTTCCTACGAGATGGTCTGAGGCGGAAACATTTTCCAACACCTTACGGTAAACTATATTGAAGATATCGTACATCTCCCTGCATTTGGGCAAACACTGAGATGAGCAGTTCCATATGTTACTCGTTTGATTTCAATAAAAGAGTACAAACAACTTTCCGTTTATCAGTTGTCGAGAGCTGACCTTGTGTTATGCACTAAATAAAAGAGTACTAGTGCATGCGCGACAGCTTACTGAAACACTGGCCTATGTATGTTGATGCTCGTGTTCTACAAAACAAGTTGAACTGATGATTTTAGTAAAGCATGTCAAAAAAGAAATAAATGGAAGACAGCGAGACAGAGAAAGATCAAAATTGAAAATCAGTTGGATGATGTTTGATTAGTGGTTGAGTAATTTGATGATGAACTTGAAGATCAAGTACAGAAGTCAGAAGTCAAAGGCAGAAGTCAGCAGGAGAGCGTATGCCCCCCAACATTTGCTCAATTTTTTGCATATTAAGTACAGTTCTCATATTCCAGCATGTACTTGTAAGAGTGAACCATGACCAAGACAACCAGTGTACTCCTGTGGAAATGATGTACCAGGTACAAAAATACCCATTTCTAAAGAGCAATTTCATGCAGTAACAATAAAGATTTTGAGGTTCGTTCTGCACTATTTCTTTACCCCAATAGCGTGCAGACGTTCGCGAAAGAGATGTGACAAAGCTATATTTATTTGAAGGGAGACCTACCTATCCGTCGCTAATTTGTGCACGTCATGCTTGACCTTGGCGCATGTTTCAGCATTCACTCGAACAATGGTGTGATGCTCAATAGAGGTAAGAGTAGCCACTCCCCATAAATAGGATCAGTGGCAGACTGAAAATGATCAGAAACCACTCTATATCCACTCTATAAATAATGTGCTATAATTCTAATCGCGGAAATAAGTAATGTTGAAATCCTAAAAAGGCGCTGCTGCCCCAGTGTGCAGCTCCCGGCTGTTCGCGCGTACGAAATGCAAATGTTAGAGTAGGCACGCTAAAATACCAATGCAACGCTTATGTGCGAAAGCGCATTGTCTTCAAACAGCCGAGAATAGGCTGCTATTACTGACACGCGTGTAGCTAGCGACACAAATAAGCAAAATTGATCACAGCACACACACGTGCGAGAAACATACGTAGGTTTCGACAGCCGAACACAGCGTTGTCGCGCTGGTATCCACGAATTTTGGTGAGCGAAACACCAGCAGTTCACGGAGAAGCTCTAAAACGACGCACGAACACATGTTAAACGTTTTTGCGGAACGGCGCACCACGAACCGAAGATCGGAGCTGAAAGCGCTCACCGTGGTTGTATCGAGTTCATGAAGCCTTAAAAAGGAATCGCTGATCAAATGCATGCGCACACAAATTCGCACGACAAACAAACAAACAAACACTTCGAGGTTCCGCTGACGGTTTGCCAAAAGTCACTTTGTAGAGTGGGTACGGCGGACCGGGCAGAGGCATGTGGTCACGAAACCCCCTTCTTTGCTTCGTGCAGGCTCTCCTGTTCGGCTTCGCCGGAAAACTTGTACCGAAGTCTTGCATCGACATTTCCACGAGTCTGCCTACTGACACGTGTACTAAAGTGGCTACCGTATATCAACTGGATCATGTCTCCCTTCCGTTCTTCGTAGAAATACGGACGACGGCGCCATCTACCGTGACTACGTCATCTCAACGGCCTTAAAAGATCGCCTCCAGAGCAACAGCTTCAGTGGGTACGGCGGACCGGGCAGAGGCATGTGGTCACGAAAGCCCCTTCTTTGCTTCGTGCAGGCTCTCCTGTTTGGCTTCGCCGGAAAGCTGGTACCGAAGTCTTGCATCGACATTTCCACGAGTCTGCCTACTGACACGTGTACTAAAGTGGCTACCGTATATCAACTGGATCATGTCTCCCTTTCGTTCTTCGTAGAAATACGGACGACGGCGCATTCTACCGTCACTACGTCATCTCAACGGCCTTAAAAGATCGCCTCCAGAGCTACAGCTTCAGTGGGTACGGCGAACCGGGCAGAGGCATGCGGTCACGAAAGCCCCTTCTTTGCTTCGTGCAGGCTCTCCTGTTTGGCTTCGCCGGAAAGCTTGTACCGAAGCCTTGCATCGACATTTCCACGAGTCTGCCTACTGACACGTGTACTAAAGTGGCTACCGTATATCAACTGGATCATGGCTCCCTTCCGTTCTTCGTGGAAATACGGACGACGGCGCCATCTACTGTGACTACGTCATCTCAACGGCCTATAAAAGATCGCCTCCAGAGCTACAGCTTCAGTGGGTACGGCGGACCGGGCAGAGGCATGTGGTCACGAAACCCCCTTCTTTGCTTCGTGCAGGCTCTCCTGTTTGGCTTCGCCGGAAAGCTTGTACCGAAGTCTTGCATCGACATTTCCATGAGTCTGCCTACTGACACGTGTACTAAAGTGGCTACCGTATATCAACTGGATCATGGCTCCCTTCCGTTCTTCGTGGAAATACGGACGACGGCGCCATCTACTGTGACTACGTCATCTCAACGGCCTATAAAAGATCGCCTCCAGAGCTACAGCTTCAGTGGGTACGGCGGACCGGGCAGAGGCATGTGGTCACGAAACCCCCTTCTTTGCTTCGTGCAGGCTCTCCTGTTTGGCTTCGCCGGAAAGCTTGTACCGAAGTCTTGCATCGACATTTCCACGAGTCTGCCTACTGACACGTGTACTAAAGTGGCTACCGTATATCAACTGGATCATGGCTCCCTTCCGTTCTTCGTGGAAATACGGACGACGGCGCCATCTACTGTGACTACGTCATCTCAACGGCCTATAAAAGATCGCCTCCAGAGCTACAGCTTCAGTGGGTACGGCGGACCGGGCAGAGGCATGTGGTCACGAAACCCCCTTCTTTGCTTCGTGCAGGCTCTCCTGTTTGGCTTCGCCGGAAAGCTTGTACCGAAGTCTTGCATCGACATTTCCACGAGTCTGCCTACTGACACGTGTACTAAAGTGGCTACCGTATATCAACTGGATCATGTCTCCCTTCCGTTCTTCGTAGAAATACGGACGACGGCGCCATCTACCGTGACTACGTCATCTCAACGGCCTTAAAAGATCGCCTCCAAAGCTACAGCTTCAGTGGGTACGGCGGACCGGGCAGAGGCATGTGGTCACGAAACCTCCTTCTTTGCTTCGTGCAGGTTAGTGCCGTCTACAGCAGCATTTGTAGTGACTATCGTGGCCTTCTGGTCCTACCGTGCCCACAGCAGTATATTACAATTGCCTATGATGTATTCTGTGTGTGTACGCTTCTTTTGTGTGGCGATGTGGAGGCTAATCAAGGTCCTAGAACAACATAAATGTTGAAGGAGCTACTGGCTGGCCAAAATAAGCTAGTTGAGGAAATGACTGCTCTGAGAGATCAGCAGAATAATATGAAAAAATTGATGTCTGATCTTACATTGCGCTTTCTTAAAAAAGAAAAACGAGCTACCCACGTCGAATTACTCGAAAAATCCATTAATGCCTTGAAATGGAAATTAACTGACCTAGATGACTGCAGTAGACGGTCAAATTTAGTTATTTTTGGAATTCCGGAAGACCCTTCTGAGAAACACTCAGACTTGAAACAAAAGGTTTTAAACGATCTTTTTTTAGTTAAGCTAGAGGTATCTTGCCTATCTGTTGGTAGAATTCATTGCTTAGGTAGAAACGGCAATCCTAGACCCATTATAGTTTATTTTCAGGACTATAACGAGAAGCAAACATTGTTCAAAAACGCACGCAAGCTTAAGGGGACGAAAATATCCATTCAGAATGATTACTCTCGAGAGACACTGCAAAAAGAAAGCTATTATGGGCAAGTGCTAAGGATGACAGACAACAGGGAAAGAATGTTACTCTTATTAATGATAAACTGCGTGTAAATAGGGAGCTCTTCATTTGGGACGAAAATCTTCGGTCTAGAGTAAAGATGCCGTCCTTTCATCGTAATTCTAAAAATGATTGACCAGTGCGGACTTCTGCAAATCGAGTAAAACTTGTTAACATAAATGCGCGTAGCATCGTCAACAAATCTGTAGAACTAGAAGCTATTTTGTTATGTTATAATCCCCATATTGTTGTTATCACGGAGACCTGGCTTTGGGATGACATAGACGATACTGATGTTTTTCCGCTCTCATATCAAGTATTTCGCCGTGACCGCCCTACTAGAGGCGGGGGTGTGGCTGTTTTGATAAAATGTGGAATTCGAGCGTCACTGGTACGTCAGATAGATAACCACGAAAACGTTACCTTAAAAGTGTTCTGCTCAGGGCGTACTTTCTTGTTGTCTGCAGTTTATCGACCTCCAGATGCAAAGTCCCAATTTCTTCATGATCTATGTGACCACTTACGGTCTTTTTCAAGTAAGGAAGTAATCATTGCAGTTGACTTTAACGTACCTTCTGTTGACTGGCACTATCCATTTTCAAATACTGGTCGATGTACGGACGTTGGACCTTTGCTTGATAATATGCTAAACTTGGATGTGCAACAAGTGGTAACAGAGCCTACACGAGTTTGTGATGCATCCTCTTCAATCCTGGATCTTGTTTTTGTTGCTAGGTCTATTGAAGAATGTTCAGTGTCTGTGAATCGCGGTATTTCCGATCATTCTATGGTGTTGTTATCGTATAACATTGATAAACCCTGTAATGCGCCCCCCGAAATTGCTTTTGTTAAAGACTTTTCTCGTTCCAGGGATGAGAGCGTTTTGTATCATCTTGAGATGGTGTTTAACAATTTTCAAGGTTCGGATGTTGAGAAACTGTGGGTTCAATTCAACCCTTTATGGGACAGTGGGACATTTACAACCCACTTTTTGACTGCAGTTTTAAAAGCCGCGCCACACCAAAACCACCGCCGCTGTTTAGCTGAGACTGCTCTCGCCATCTGGTGAGTGTCTAACCTAACGTTTTTAAATATTATTTTCTACGAAGCTCTAGGGGAAGCACAATATAACGTTTCATTCGAAGCGTTCCGAATTCGTTTACCGCGCTCAGTTTCGCGGGTATTTTGAGTCGACGTGCACTAAATACACAATGACAAGTAAGTGTGAAAGTTTTATTTCTCGTGTGGGTTTCTATATAGAATCACTGTGTTATGTTTTCTGATTTTATTGTCGTACTGGCTACCCGGAAAGTTGTGCAACATGAGTGACGCAACTAAGAGCTGGCGAAATTTCCTATGCCTAATTTTCTTCTCGCTTACGTCGGAATTTTAGCGCGATATTGCATTCTCTTTTCATTCCGGGGAGGTCGCTATCAGTTGAAGAAGCGGTTGAGCTTCTGTTCAGGCTTCCAGATGATCCTCGAGAAAGCGACATCGAGAGTGAACTTGCAGACAGTGAGAATGAAGTTGTGCCCGCGCTGGCTCCGGTCGAGGAAAGTGACTCAGATGACAACGCGCTTGATCAGCCATCCACAAGCACAGGAAAAAGGAGGCGATCATCGTACGTCAGGAAGAAGCCCCCCAAAAAAGGAAAAGACGCCCGAGAAGTCCTGAGTCAGTCCAATCGGATAACTCTGACAGCCGAGATGTTGCCTCGGAAGGAAGCGCTTTGTGGTCTACAGCTCTTCCGGTTCTCAACAATCGCTCCGTGAGTAGCCTGGAACCGCAGTATTCAAGCAAGTTGTCCTCATCTTGTACACCATCCGAGTCATTCAGCCTGTACTTCAATGATGATTTACTTCAAATGATCGTGCTTGAAACAAACCGCTATGCCAGGCAGGAGGCTCGAAGAGGGTGGCACGATCTAACAAAAGGTGAACTGAAAGCCTATTCGGGCATTCTCATTTTGATGAGCGTAAATCCTGCGCACCATCTGTACCTCTACTGGAGTAGCGACAGCCTTTTCAATGTGAAGGAGATATCCAGTGTGATGACATTCAAGAGGTTTCAGGCCATTATGAACTCGCTGCACTTTTACGACAATGAGAAGATAAAAAGTAAAGGTGAAGAGGGTTTTGATAGACTGGCCAAAATACGACCTCTTGTGGACACCTTGAACAAAAGTTTCTTCAAGAGTACAACCCTTCTGGCCACCAGGCAATTGACGAAAGTATGGTGAGTTTCAAAGGACGATCGGCTTTGAAACAGTATGCCCCCATGAAACCAATCAAACGCAGGTACAAGGTATGGTGTAGAGCGGACTCTGTGACTGGCTACCTCTGCGAGTTTCAAATATATGAATGGAAGTCTGCAGAAAGAGAGGCTGGTCGTACACTTGGAGAACATGTCGTTCTTTCTTTTTGCAACAATGTTGACGAAGACAGTACGCTCTACTTTGATAACTTCTTCACTACGACGAAGCTCATGGAAGGGCTTTCAGAAAAACAAATTATGGCAGCAGGCACGGTTAGAACAAATAGGAAGGATTTACCTCATGAAATCAAAGTGGACCAGAAATTGAAGAGAGGGGACTCTGTTTGGCGATCAAAGGGCCAATTGACGGCGTACCAGTGGCGTGACAACCGAAATGTGACGATGCTGTCAAACTTCCATGATCCATCTGAGGTAGTTGAAGTGAACCGGACGCTTTCTAATGGAGCCAAGGTGGGCGTGACATGCCCCAAAGTAGTCTCTGACTACAATAAGTTCATGGGGGGTGTCGACCGATTCGACCAAAAGCGTAACGCATATATGTGCGACCGTAGGTCGAAAAAAGGTTGCTACAGACTCTTCTATTACCTCTTAGATGCAGCTGTAGTCAACGCTTTCATTCAGCATTGCCACTTCACACCAAACGAATACTTGTGGTTTCGTCTTACCCTTGGAAGGGAGCTTATCAGCGGTCAGAGCTTCAGGAAAAAGACGGCCATTCCCGCTTTTCAGCACAAGAAGCGTGGACGTCAGTCTAGACAGAAGATGGTGGGCGTTCCTGGAGAAATCAGATTTCACAAAGGTGACCACCACCCTGTGAAGACAACCGGACGTAAACGGTGCAGGTGGTGTTCTACCAAGGCGAAGAAAATTAGGACGGCACTTTTATGCAAAGTCTGCAACGTGCCATTGTGTGCTACATGTTTCCTGCCTTTTCATAACGGAAAGTGACGGTTTTCATACAGCCAGACGTTGCTGTTTGCAAGAGTGCAATTTTGAATAAATTTAGTACCCACATTTTTTTTACTGCCAACAGCCCTGTCGAATGTGGTTACTGGGACCATATTGTCCCACATTCTCTGGTTGTCTGAACAACCAGTGGGACATATGCGTCCCACTTTTTTTGAGTCTCCCTTTGCACTGACGAAACTGAAATTTTGTATGTCACATAGTGATGTAGTAACCATCAGTTTTAAACAGACAAAATGAATTGATCGTGTTTTTTCTCATTGTGTCCCATAAAGGGTTAAACAGATCTGCCCTTATTGTCTCGATAATTTTATACCTAACAAAGCTAAGAAAACAAAAAAGTCGAATCCCTGGATAATGAGAGACGTCTTGCACTTAAAAAGAAAGCTTAAGTGCCTTAAAAAAAGAAGAGCATCTACAAACGTAGTTGATACTGCTCGAATTGCGCTTAGTGAAACATTGGGACGTTCTAAATGGCATTATTTTCATTATATCTTACCAAATTTTCTAAAAGAAACCCTTAGAAGTTCTGGGATTTCTTAAAACAAAAAAAAAAGGTCTGTTATCGAGATTCAAATCGAAGGTGTTTTAATTGATGACAAGGATGCAATTGCAGAACATTTCAATAAGTATTTTCACAGTGTTTTTTCCGTTTCTTCAGAAAAAAGGTATTCTTGACTCTGTATGTTGCTCAGACTACGAAGATATTGTATCGCTACCAGGTATTGTAGCTATGCTACTTAACCTGAAGACAAAAACATCATCTGGTCCTGATGGCCTTCGAAATGCATTCCTCCGTCGATATTTAGAAGCACTCGCCCCGTTCCTCGCATACATTTTCCGTTCATCTTTGTCATCTTCAGATCTACCGATTGACTGGCGAACGGCGCGTGTGGTGCCCGTACACAAGAAAGGGGACATTGCACTGATTACAAGCTATCGTCCGATATCGCTCACTTCTTCCTGCTGTAAGATTCTTTAACATATTGTTGCGAATTACATAATTAAATTTTTAACAGACAACCACACTCTTTTTTCATCTCAGCATGGATTCAAGAAGGGTTTTTCTATGGTCACACAACTAACCACTGTAATTCAGTTTTGCAAGTGTCCTTGACAAACCTGGTCAAACGGACGTAATTTTTTTGGATTTTCAGAAAGCATTCGACCTTGTTTCACATGAAAAGTTACTTTGCAAACTAAAATACAATGGCCTCCCCTCTTTCATCATTATTTGGATTTCCGCCTACTTAAGCAATCGCACCCAATCCATTTCTATTGATGGTCACCACTCGCGTAGTTTGCCAGTTACTTCGGGGGTGCCACAAGGTAGTGTACTCGGACCGCTCCTGTTCTTGATTTTTATTAATGACATCGTTAATGTTACAACAGAGCCAGTTCAAATTCGCTTATTTGCAGATGACTGCATATTGTATCATGAGGTTGTTTGTCGAGATGATCAGGAACTTTTGAATACTAACCTCCATAACGTTCATTCATGGTGTAAATAATCGAACATGAAGCTTAATGAAACAAAAACAGTATACATGCATATAACAAAGAAAATACATAAACGGCATTTTTCTTACAGTCTTCCATCTAATCCCCTAGTTCAGGTTAATGAATACAAATATTCGGGGGTGACCATTACTAACAACCTCAGTTGGAATTCCCATATCGCTAACATTTGCGCTTCTTCTTTTCGCAAGCTTTGTATTCTGCGACACAAACTTAAACAGGCGCCCCCCGAAACCAAGCTTGATGCATATACATCGCTAATTAGGCCATAGTTAGAATATGCTTGCACCGTCTGGGATCCTCACACCGACCACAATACTAACGCACTTGAAATGGTTCAGCGCAAAGTTGTTAGATTTATTTTTTCTAAAATCCGTTCCACCGTTTCGCCAACAGCGCTCATGCAAACTCATGGAATACAAACATTGAAATTAAGACGTAAAATACTCAGGCTCAAATTTCTTTTTCTTCTGAAGAATAACAAACACTCTTTTCATCCTGGACCATATCTACGCCCGTTATCAACTAGACTAACCAGACATCATCATCCTCAATCTTTAACTCCATATCATACAAGAACTAACACCTTCAAATTTTCTTTTTTTCCTCGCACTATTAACGAATGGAACTCACTGCCATTATCATTGATTGATTCAGTTGAGTCAATTGACCTGATCGATTTCTCATAACCTAACATTGAAATTGAAATGTAAGCGTTTATTTTGTTTGTTTTTCGCCTTTTGAAATGCTGTGTTTTTGTTTTGCAATTTACCCCTCCTGCCTGGGCCCATGTGGGCCTGCAGTATGTTGTAAATAAATAAAAGTAAATAAATAAATATACTCCCCCCCCCCCAAAAAAAAAAACTCGCCCTCGTGCGGTGGCACTGCGGTGCATGCAATGGGTAAGACATCTGTTTCCCGTTCATGCGGTCACGAGTTCGATTCCAGTGCTGAGTCTGCTTTGCATGTTATTCGCGCAGATATAGAAGATTGTGATACTAAATGTTTTCTAATTACCTATAGTCATAATATCCACCGAATTATATAGATGAGAAACCACTCTCGATTGCGTAAAATAATTCGTTTTTCCCCCGCCACCACATTGGTCAGGCCGCCTATGGAAATGTCACACTGAATCACAGGCCGTATCTTCCTAGAAAAAGTTTGACTTGAAATCCCAGTTTATCCTTACCCAGCTATTCTGAAGGCCACTTCGAATCGAGCCAGTTTCTTTGGGACATGGCTACGGAGCCACGTAGAAGTGGCCATAATTTGATTTCATTTCCTGCCTGCAGGCGCGGCCAAGATTTGACTAAAAGTGTGCCTCTGTTGTGGACAAGATAAAGAAAATGAGCCTTTCAGTTGAACAAGTATGGTCAGGAAGGCTCTGAAAGCAAGATAAATTGTAATGTAGCATTGCGTAGAGAAAACACACTGGCATTAGATCATTCGAAGGGTCATTTTTCAGAAGCTGTACTTCAAATCAACTTTACCGCATGTGCCGCGCGGCGGAATGCACACCGTAGCACCTCGCTTCATCAAGATGGACTTGATTGCGGCCGTGTATATCTCAGGGAACCATAACTCCTAACTTTAAAAGGTGGGGTTGGGTGCGATGCTTATTGGGCTGCCCATCTTTTCACTCTGGATATCTCTGCGAAAGTTTCGACATGGCCTGTTGTCAGATTTTATGGACTAACTGCGTATACCTTGAAGACTCACGTACGTATACGAAGCAAGCACAGCCCCTGGTCATATGTATGTTTAACATCCCCTAGAAAGTCTAGGGGGCGTTAGAATGAGCGCTGAACGCGATGGACTTTCGTCTCCTGTACACTCCTCCTTGAATTAAATCGATGCTAGGAGCACCCCTTTATAACGAGACGGTGTCGTGTGCCACAAAGCTGGAAAAGAAGAAAAAAAGGAAACTCATCCTTTTGTTTTTACTTACTTGGGTGCCTTGAATACTGCTATTACAGCTTCCTTACCACATAAATGAACACGTAAATTTACAGCTCTGGTCTCTACCTCTTGCAGCAGAATGTCTTTATTTTTCTTAGTATTAATTTTTACTTTCTGCATTGTTTCCCGCGACCAATGTTTTGCCAATCACTTCCATATATCTATTGCGGGCTTGTTCAGCTTCATGTAGGCTTGGGCCGAAACGTACACCAGGTAGGATATCCTCATAATCAATCAGAACATGCTTCGCCCTTTCTTTGTTTTTTCAGTTGCATGTGAAGTGCTCTTCTTTACTTCTTTACTATGACTTTATAACTACGCATTCCAAGGCAATCCGATCTTGCTTCAAACTGTGAAGGGATTCGCTATGAGTTATCATAAAATGCCTTCGTCCTTGTTTCATTTCTGCCCTTTCGGTAGTTATACTCAGAGCCAGTTTTTTTTTCTATCGTCGCCGTAAACCCACTCCGTCTTTCAGCCTTTACGCTTTGCGCTCTATGTTGCCTTGTGCCGTACACTGTCAGCTGAATATTTACTGGTGAGCCTCCAAGTTTTTTTTCACTGCTTGTGAACTCTTTTCGTATACAAATAAAAGAATGTTTACTCTGCCTCACCTATTTCCTTTCGTATTCCTTAGCCTCTCTTGGAGCCTTATTTTGCTCCGATTTTCTCTCGCCTTAAACGTTGTCCATCTTCATCGCCCTTTAATGCCTCATCCATCGTGTTCCCGTGAGTGCCCAGCACGAGGCATCCCGCAGTCGTTTCATTCACCTCCATTCTTGATTGAACTTCGGACATCATGCCCACTATTGAGTTCCCAAATGTAAGCCCGAATCTATTACACTTTGCGACAGTCGTCGAAGCAGCTCATACCTACTGTATCCCCATTACGCTCTGTGCTTGATCACTGCAGCGTTACTCTTCCCATTTGACGCCGAGGCTTCTTCATTTACCTGCATACTCTGACGCAGTTGTACTCGCTTACTTGGAATTTATTAGCCCTGTATGAACATTGCTCCTTTCCTTATTATTATTGTGATCATTGACTACGGCAGCAGCCCTCACACCCCTTTTGAAAACACACGCAGTTCTTACAGATGCCTTCGAGGAGCTGCCTACGTCATGTCACGTTCACAAGTGGTACGGCAACCAACGCTTGTCCATAGCGCCTGGTAGCAGCACGCGACACGAGACGCAACCTTGTGTTGGTTTCGAGCTGGAGGCTCTCTACAGAAAAAAAGAGAGACGTTCCAGGCATGCAGTCAGACTAGGCGACTTACATCGGACTGTGATAACGTCACGGGAGTACCACGACCTCAATGGGAAAATAGAAAACGTTCTTTAGCACATTATATTCCTCACGCTCCGAGGCATCTCAATACTCACATTGGTGCCCTCAACACCACCGCTATAGTTTCCAGCTGCAGTACAAAAATTTCTAAAAAGTTTGGCTTGTACATTTCAATGCATTGACATTTCCGGCTGTCAAAGAGAGAAGGCGAAAAGAAAAATAGCAGCAGGGACATTTAAAGACACGTTCATCTTGCTGCCCTCGGTACCCTCATACCGTGCTCCTGGACATTCCTCTCTTGCAGAAAGAGCTTTCTTACGATAGAGCTACAATAAGTTAAGCCGTTATTATGCAGGAGAGTGCGTTGAAGCTGCACTGCACGCGTGAAGCTCCTAGGAATGCAACATACTCCTAAGCCACAGTATTCGCAAGAACAGCTGTGTTGCAGGGCAACGTGTCATTCTAACGAATATAAAGCGGCTCTTCACGCTTGTGTTAGAATCTTGTATAACTGTGACTGAAAGCAGTGGCTCTTTTCGCAGCATCATTTTCGCTAAGGAAAGCCAAGCATCATGATGGGTGATCAATTTTTCATGTCTGCTATGCACTATGTTTTTCAGTTTCTTCTGGCCTTGAGATTTGAATGTATCAGTCAAGAAAGAAATCTACGAATGAGTAAGGAATGAGTTCCAAAAGAACACTAAACAATTGCAGTTCAAATCGGGCTACTCAGTTTCTTTTTCCAATGCACCTGGTTCGGATACAGACTCATATAAAGAGTTTTATCTACTACAATACAAAAGATGTGGCACGCGAAATATTGGATAGAGGCTCTGCACTTACGAAAATAGGACCTAGATATCAACGGTCTTCGAGCTATCTGCAGCCAAAATATCTGACCCAGTCGCCAGCGTGATGCGCGCTAAACTTCTTCGTTGCTTACCACTTGTGACCTTCGTCCCAGAGCCGACTCGCACATCGACTGGCATTGCTGGCAAAGGTCCGCTGTCTTCTTTGTCAACATCGAGTTCTTTTGCGCCAGTCACTGTGCTCTCTTTTGCTTGGGCGGCTGCGTAGACAACGTCGTAGAGGTGGTACGTGTTAGATTTTTGCATTCAGGAACAGGAAGATGAGTTTGATTGCAATGTTGTTGACCATAGACGAAAAGAAATTTAATATTGCCGTTGTATTCTGAAGTACGTCAAGCTGTGAATACATCAAGACGAAATAAGCACCAACAGGTACGGACACTCATAAACGACACATGACGAGTGCTTAGTAGCAACTGAAAATTTTCATTGCCTAACAAACACTGCTATATAAGCAGAACACGCGTGTACGTGACCACCAACAACCCATATTATCAACTACTACGAGAATGCCCCCTTCGAAAAAATAAACAACAAGCAAAGGCAAGGAAAGAGATGCACTGAATTATGTGACGTCCAAAAAACAAATTCAGATTTTGCTAACAAAACAGACTCCCGAATAATGAACTTGTCACCTCGCTTTTTATTTCGGTACGCTTCCATTATCTCTCTGGTCGACCGCTTCTCGTGCCTGCGAATCATTTGTGTGTCAGAAGGCTTCGGCTGACAAACGCACTCCTTGCAGTGCATCCTTAAGAGTGAGAACAGGGCCTCCTTTAGTGAACTCTTATGTTCACAAAGGCGCGAATTCAGAGCAATGACCTGATTGACCGACGTATTCCTTTCAACACGTAAAGACATTCAGTACACAACTTTTCTTTTGCCCTGAACAAAGCTCCCGCTATGTTTTATGTTACGTCCATCCAAGGCCGTGTTGAGTGGCCTATCATGGGAGAGGCCTTTTCCCTGCAGTGGGCGTAGTCACAGCGATGATGTTGATGATTGTGCAAACGTTTCAGAAAATATTTGCTGTTTTTTTTGTGGAGATCCACCACGGAAAGGTGCAGCAGGATGAATCTTTTTAGGAGAGTTAAGAGGGACTTAGCTTCTCACGTCTCTTTGCGCAACAAATAATTAATCGTTTTCTCTTCTTTCAGGACGTTCAAGATTTTTTTTTGCCAACAGTGTTACGCTTACGCCACGCGTTACTTAACGTTGTTGCCCTGCGAACATACTTGGTGCCACGTAAGGCTTCTTTCAAGGAAGTTGCGAACAGTGTCCATTTCCTAACAGTAAGCTTTTAAAATAATATTTTTTTTCAGTAACACGAAAAATTAATTTAAGGACATAGGTGACACAATTTTCTCAGTACTCAGTCTCAGGAGGCGAAGGAAAAGACGTAGTCAAATGAGTTAATAAAATGCAAGTGCAGCATGCGTTAAAATCTTTTTTTATTATAGTTGCATTGAGGCACTTTATCAACAGCAACCTTCTTGGAAGAGCAGAATTTTTCTATGCGTCACTGAGATCTTGGTGGACACCGGCATATAACACTATCGGGTTATAAAAAGTTAAGCTAAGGTATACTGATACCAACCATTTGTCAAATGTGACTTCATCACTGGGTCGTTCTGTGCCGACACCTAATCCACTTACTGTTGGTGAGAATGTTGAGCATTAGGATGGCCAGGGAGAGCATGGTGAGCAAGCAGAGTGACGAAAGGATGACCCAAAAGATGACAGCTTTAGGCCTAGAAAGATGATGAGAAACATCACGTTTTCTTTATGACATATTAGCGTGTGACACGTGGAAAATACGAATTCTCTCATTTTATCAAACACCTGCTATTCTTTCGTTCAATATTTTCAGAAGAGGTATGGTTAAAAATAATGAGGCTGGGGACCAAAATTAGCCGGCAAAACGTACCGTGTGAGAATTTGCGTACGCTTTTCAGTGCAAGGTTAGCACCAGGGGCGGATCCGAAGGGGCACAGTAGAGGCAATCGCACACCCCCAAATCTGTGTCAGCACACCCTTTCTCTTCAGTGCTTGTCATCTACCTCCTATCACCAATTAAAAAGTGTTGAGTGGCACCAATGTGAACACACATCAGCAGTATTTATGCTATGACGCGATTTTCGTGCTACTGACAGCAAAAAAGTAATGTTCCGCCCCCATCCCTCCGATGTTACTTCCAGAGACCCCCCTCTATAAAATGAGTCGCTGGATTCGCCCCTGGTTAGCGCGAGAGCTATTCTTCACCGGCAAACAACTCTGGCCCTATCAATCGAGCCCGAAACGCGGCTGTTTGTGTTCGGGCTCTGGGGCGCACCAGTCATGCGTGCGAAGCGCGCGTGCGTGTGCGAGCACGACTCACTCGAGTTGTGCAAAGACTTGTCCGCCAGGCACAGCAATGTGCCAGTTTTCCCGGCTTCATGAGAACATTTTAGAGTACAAATAATCTTCAAAAACAACGCTTTGTTTCGTCACCATATTTTACAGTCTCATTTTCATCGTGCAGTGCCTTGTGGTTCGCATTCGTTCCTCGGCGCGTAGCTCAGCTGTGCTTGGGGGAAGAAACAGTGCGTGTAACGATGATCAGTGTAAACTGCCCTAGGGTGCCTGCTGCAAGCAAATGGCAAGGTATGCTGTACGCATCCTTATAGGGCAATTAGCTCTCCTATACTCCGTTTCACAAGTTGCTGGCAGTGCTGTGGAAGCTACGAGTTCTCTCAGCCAGTCATGACAGAATGAACTGCATGATTGCGTTGATACGCAAACGTCACGACCGTGAGTCTGACAAGTGGCCCCACATTCGCGGAAAAATTTATATTATACTATTGAATTTTCAAATTTATTGAAGATGGAGCATGCCACCTAGCTTCTCCGTCTGTTTTGTTTATTTTTGGTCAGGCTCATATCCGTTCCAAAGAAAGTGGTCCCACTTTGTCAATTCATAGTTAAGATGACTTGTTCCTATAAGTATTTTCATGTCTGAGGTTTTTTTAAAAGACGCCATGGTTATAAAAATTATTTTACCTCCTTTATTGCCCGCAAAGGACCACGAACAGCGATACGCTATCTCAAAGCATCGTATCTCTTACAAGCCAGTGTGACCGCTAAGACTGTGAGCACGAGTATTGCAAAATGCCGCTGCACGGATCTGTACACAACTGAACCTAAAATTGCTTTTTATAATTTACGTCGAGAGGCATGAGGGATTCTCTCCCCCACAATCACAAAGCACACGTGAAGGATGGGTGGAAACGTATTTATTTATTTATTTATTTATTTACAGGAAATTTTCTGTGGAGAAGCTCCGAGTAGTCGGAGATGCTTGGCTTGCGGTGGGGGTGGGGGTGGGGTGGGGGGCGGGGGGGGTCTAGTTAAGGGCTTCGCTTGCAGCAGCCGATCTGCGGACTCGCTTGATCAGACTCAACTGATCTTTCAGGTTCTCGCTGGCCTGCAGCTCCTCCCATCGCACCGCTGTTGGATTTTGTACTGGTTGTAAGGCTGCAATGGTCTGACACTCCTACGTGACGCGGTACAGAGTGGCTTTAGCTGAACACCATGGGCAGAGAGGAGAGTATGCCGAGGGGTGCATTTTACTCAGAATGTGAAAATTTGGAAACTTGCCGGTTTGAATTTGCCTCCAGCTGACCGATTCCTCTTTTTTAGTGTTAAGTGTGGTAGCGAATAAGCTTTCCTAAGTACTTTGTAATGGTTTAGGATGGCCGAATAGTCGCAAGGGACCGGAACGAGTTCCTCAGGGGCGGAGTTGGAAGGTGCTCGGCTCGCATACCCTCGAGCTGCCCTATCCGCTGCCTGATTCCCCTCCAGTCCCATGTGGCCTGGAGTTCATATATTGCGATGCCAAATTCTTAGTGGCTGTGTAATGGAATGCTCGCCAGTGTCTGTAGCGTTCAGGATGACGTTCAGAGCGGGTTGGCTGATGCGCCCCTGTAGGTAGTTGCGGCAAGCTGCTTGAGAGTCCGTGAGAACTGTCAGCGACCTTCGTTGTCTGTACCCGAGGGCACATTTAATGAACGCACATTCAATGAATGGCTCCCAGGTGAGTGTTTGTGGGACGCGTTCCACACGACCAACTTGGGCAACGCCATGTTGCCAAAAAGTGGCGCATCACCACTTCACAACAAGCCCCCATTCAGCGGCGTTCATGCGGGATTTTTTATATTTTTTCATGAATGACTGAAACACTTTGTATGCCCTAAAATAGCAATCCTAAGCAAGTTGTCAAATTATGTGGTTGTAGTATGCAAAATAGTTCTGGACTGCTTAAATAGTTGAGGGACTATTTACTGTGCTCACAGAGCCCTGATTGAACGAGAGAGCTCTACCTTCGACAGCACTGCCAACAGCTTGTGAAACGGGGTATTGGTAGCTAAATACGTTTCTGATGGCGGCTGATGGTGATGGTGAAATATAGGCGAACCTGTTTTGGTAGGTTAGAGCATCAACTCACCAAATATATCAACACACTTCATATGGTGTGACACGTGGTGCGAATATACGCTTGTTCAACGCGGTGTTACATCAACTGTTAACGGGTATTCTCAACCGACATGACAACTGTCGGTCTTATTCCAAAGCGATTTCAAGTACGGGTGGAGAAAGAAAACCACGAATAATACTTGCAAATGATCTTGCTTGGTGTCTGAATTTTTATTATTTGCTAGCATTGCGATCTGAACGCCACACACTGTTACCGATGCCAACATTACACTTTCTACTATACAGAGTTTTTTGACGACCTCATACCGTCAACTTGCATTAGTGAGAACTGTCGTATAAAAAATTAATAAATTTGTGGTTCACTAGGTGGGCTATGTTAAAGTTTGTTTGTCCGCTCAATTGCATGGATTACCGTTCATTCAATTGATAGCAAAAACACAGTAGGAAGGATTTTCCGATAACAGCCTGCGTTCTCACAGGGATACGGAAACCGGATACAGCATTGCACTGGTTCTAGCATCAAGCCGTAGAAGGTCGTGGTACGGAGGTGGTGCATACTTATGTCCGCGAAATAATTACATTCTGCACCTCCTTTAGAGAGACCAACATTCCATTTTCATGGTACTTCTGTTCTTCAGTGCAAAGAGATGGTTACCGTTCAGATACGATCATAAAATGATAACGTGGAACACGCTGTGAATAGTTTAGTTAGAATTTATTGACCCACGGCCACTTTGAAGTCGTATGCAAAAGCGGGCTGCAAACAGTGGCGGTTGAACGCGACATAAGTTTATGTTTGTGCGGTGCAGTTCGCCGTGCGTGCGTTCAAGTATAGTAAGCGCCTGCCGCGGCTCTATGTGTTGACTTGATTGCAGCACTTACCTTGCACTTCTCTTACCTTGTAAGAAGAACCAAATAATGTAGAAACCGAAAGCCATATACTTACCCTAAATGGGAACACTAATTATGGTGCACATAAAAACTACACGAACTACAACCTACTACAGCAGACGCAACGACTTCATAGTGGAGGGGAGACGCTCAGAGAATTCCATGGTAGTCCCGGCCGCAATGTCCTCTCTTCGACAAACGCTTGCCGATTAAAGCTGCGTCCGTGAACTTCTCTAACCGTTTCCTAACGCGTACTTTTAACGCGATAGCGTTATTGTGCTCGTGTCCCAGAAAACCCGCTGCCGGTGTAGACCCCGTTGGTTGTGAGCGAAAAATCGTCTGTGCGTCGGTGACCGAAAAATCAAGTTACCGAGATAGCCGCGCGAAGCCGGTACTTGTCCTCGCGTGCGCGCACGATCATTTCTTTTTTTAAAGACGACAATCTTTCTTGGGGGCCTTCTATCTATCTATCTATCTATCTATCTATCTATCTATCTATCTATCTATCTATCTATCTATCTATCTATCTATCTATCTATCTATCTATCTATCTATCTATCTATCTATCTATCTATCTATCTATCTATCTATCTATCTATCTATCTATCTATCTATCTATCTATCTATCTATCTATCTATCTATCTATCTATCTATCTATCTATCTATCTATCTATCTATCTATCTGATCTGTCTGTCTGTCTGTCTGTCTGTCTGTCTGTCTGTCTGTCTGTCTGTCTGTCTGTCTGTCTGTCTGTCTGTCTGTCTGTCTATCTATCTATCTATCTATCTATCTATCTATCTATCTATCTATCTATCTATCTATCTATCTATCTATCTATCTATCTATCTATCTATCTATCTATCTGTCTGTCTGTCTGTCTGTCTGTCTGTCTGTCTGTCTGTCTGTCTGTCTGTCTGTCTGTCTGTCTGTCTGTCTGTCCTGTCTGTCTGTCTGTCTGTCTGTCTGTCTGTCTGTCTGTCTGTCTGTCTGTCTGTCTGTCTGTCTGTCTGTCTGTCTGTCTGTCTGTCTGTCTGTCTGTCTGTCTGTCTGTCTGTCTGTCTGTCTGTCTGTCTGTCTGTCTGTCTGTCTGTCTGTCTGTCTGTCTGTCTGTCTGTCTGTCTGTCTGTCTGTCTGTCTGTCTGTCTGTCTGGCCCCGCCGCGGTGGTCTAGTGGCTAAGGCACTCGGCTGCTGACCCGCAGGGCGCGGGTTCGAATCCCGGCTGCGGCGGCTGCATTTCCGATGGAGGCGGAAATGTTGTAGGCCCGTGTGCTCAGATTTGGGTGCACGTTAAAGAACCCCAGGTGGTCGAAATTTCCGGAGCCCTCCACTACGGCGTCTCTCATAATCATAGAGTGGTTTTGGGACGTTAAACAACACATATCAATCAATCAATCTGTCTGTCTGTCTGTCTGTCTGTAAATTGGTCTGTTTGTCCACTGTTAACGGCATCGGGTACTTGAAACGGCCGACCCATCCGCAGCACCCACCAATGTTGCTCAAGATTGAGCGTTCATGCTTGTGCAATTGTCAATTAAAAAGCAATTATTGCGCATGTCTGGGGCACCCTAACAACACGTATATACTCTGCATGTGCGGCCCCGCCGTGGTGGTATAGTGGCTAAGGTACTGGGCTGCTGACCCGCAGGTCGCGGGATCAAATCCCGGCTGCGGCGGCTGCATTTCCGATGGAAGCGGAAATGTTGTAGGCCCGTGTGCTCAGATTTGGGCGCACGTCAAAAAACCCCAGGTGGTTGCAATTTCTGGAGCCCTCCACTACGGCATTTCTCATAATCATATCATGGTTTTGGGACGTCAAACCACCCATATCATCATTCTGCATGTGCGTTGTTTACTAGAAAATACATACATAAGTAACTCCAAGGACCTTAGCGCTTATCACGCTGCACTGACCATGCAACGCTTGGATGAAACGGGGAGTGTTTTCAACGTTTTGGTAAGACGACATGGTGGTGGCACCTACTCGTCGCCTTGCGTTCTACACCTTATCACCTCTGAGACGGGCGCGTACACCCGCCTCAGAGCCACGCGCTTTGTTTTGCAAGAAGACTGCCAGGTGGCGCTCATGTCTCACGTATGATGTGACTTGATGCACTCGTTCGCCTCTGCTGCACACTCGAGGCACTATAAGGCAGCGCCTCCAGAATACCACTCACCGATTCTATTGCGCAGAACATCAAATAAATGTACTGTTCACTCTCTCTACACGCATGACTATCGTATTTCGACGATATATGCAGGTACGGGCCCAATTTTTTAATCGTTCTGCGTATTAATTAGAAGAGGCACTGTCTCTCTCTCTCTCTCTCTCTCTCTCTATATATATATATATATATATATATATATATCTGTGTGTGTGCGGGTGCGCGCGTTGGGGGGTGTTTGTATGTGCGTGTCTTCTACTAAAGCGTCTGTGTTTTTGAGAAGAGACACGTGTTTATATGAAAAAGAACGATGATAGGAATGTTTTGAAGATTCCAGCTAGTGGGTCAGGTGGTTTTCGGGACGACAACTAAGCAAGCGTCTTGCTGTACAGCTGATCCTGAACATGCTCTTTCGCTGCCGTAAGCTGTTGTCATCTTTTGTTCGCGTTGCACTGCAACACTGGTGAAGGGGCTGGGCCGCGACGCGGCCCGATGCTTCACACTCCTAGTGGGAGCCATTCATCCAGATCGGACGTGTTTATTGCAACCCCTGTCCATCGATTCAGTCGTCGGCTACGAGGCCTTCTTCCAGACTTCCATCTATCGCAGAAGCCATCTACAAGACATCTAGAAATGGCTAACACCAGCCTCCAGCCTGTACTTCTCGGCACCAGTCCTCCCGCTCCATCCCAGGTAACGTTTTTTCAATCGCTGGAGCCTGACCGCTTTGGTGGTGGCGCACACGAAGATGTAGAAGACTTGTTAAATCACTATGACCGTGTTGCGAAGATCAACCAGCGTTCTGCTCAGGAAAGGCTCGGCTGGGCCTACTTCTTTCTTGATGACAGCGCTCGTACTTGGTACGAGAACAGAGAAGGCAGCCTGTCCACATGGACCGACTTTGAACCAGCAGATGGTTGAAACTTTTGCCAATGTTGACAGACGTGACCGCGCCCACCAAGTACTAGAGCTAAGGGTCCAAAAACCCAATGAAACGGTCGACATGTTCGCCCAAGACATGACACATTTATTTCGGAGGGCTGACCCGCAGATGACCGAAGATAGGAAGTTGCGCTAACCTCATGCGTGGCATGAAAGAGCAGCTCTTCGCCGGACTTCTGGGCAGCCCAACAAGCACTCTAGAGAATTTCATCAAAGAAGCGTCGGCTATCGAGCGGGCACTTCACCAACACTGCCGACAATATTACCGCTTGTGTAGCAGCCACGAAATTCAGGCCGCCGCTCTGACGTTTGACAGTCATAACTCCTTGCGTGACATGATTAGAGAGATTATTCATGAAGAAATGCAAAGTTTGCGGACTCTGGTAGTGGATACACCCGCGGCATCTGTCGCTCAAGTCGTCCGCGACGAAGTCCGCCAAGCATTCTCAACAGCTGATCCTGCTCCGAGCAACGTCCCATGACGCACGCCGCCGCCCTTCGAAGTTCCCCACCCGCTCCGCCTTCATACTACCCACCACCTGCAACTGTTCCTTGGTCACCACCACAGGGGGAGACATCGTGGCGCACACCCATCTAGCCCCCTTACGACCAGTCGTCTTCTGGCTTGCCATGGCCTTCGTCGCGTGAGGAGTCATCACGGCATCCACAACTCCGCCGAACAGACACCTGTCACACTGTCGACAGGCGTTCACTCTGTTTCAACTGCGGAGGTGTAGGCCACATAGCCCGCTATTGCTGGCACCGCGCCGATCCGTTTCGCCCTCTCAGGCCACGGTTTGACAGTCGACATGCCAACGACTACGTATCCCGCCATGGCGATGTCGGTTCTCAAGGACGTCTGGTGCCTCGACCCCCATTCGACGGCTGCCGTAATAATGATGACGAGATTATAACTGAATACCAGCCGGGCTTCCGACATCGACCACGCTCTCCTTCTCCTGCCCAGTCACCTTCGTTGCAGCGCCGACTTTTTACCGACACCAGAGGAGCGAGGTCACCCAGCCCACACCGGGGAAACTGAAGGCGGCGACCCCAGGGGGTAAGGTAGCAGGCTGTCAAGACGAAAAAAAAAGACCCCATTACTCCCACATCAGGACGCTGTAAAGCCGACAAGACGTAATACCGACGAAACTGTGACCCCAGGCCTTACCGTTCTTGTGGACGGACAGCAAGTTAAGGCTTTAGTCGACACCGGGGCTGAATTCTCTATTATCAGTGATCACCTTGCATAACGCGTCAAGAAAGTAAAGACAGCATGGATGGGAGCTCACTTAAGGACGGCAGGCGGCCAATTACTGATGCCTGTCTGAATGTGCGCAGCAAGGCTCGACATCGGTGGCTCTACTTTCGTGGCGACGTTCGTCGTTCTCGCTTCATGCTGTAAAGACCTGATTTTTGGAATGGATTTCTTGAGAAAACATGGCGCCGTCATCAACGTCCCTGACAGTGTCATCACGTTTCGCAACAACAGCCCTGCTTTAGTCGATTGTTCAGAGCCTTTGCGTCTGACGGATGAGGATGTGATCGTCCCGCCACGATCGTGTACGCTTGTTTCGGTGGCAGGGGATGAGCTGTTTGACGGCAGTGGTATTGCCGACCAAATTACGCTTGCTGATATTTAGCCACGGTATTTCAGTTGATCGAGGTCTAGTCCCTGTCACTGTGGGATGCTGAAACTTGCTGCTCACTAACTTCAGTGCTGAGCGCCGACACCTCCCAAATGATACAGCCATCGCTTACTTTGGCAATACTGCAGAAATCCAAGGCAGTTTATCGGCCCTAGACGAAGCACATCAAGAAGAATCAGTACGTAATCTTTACGTTGCTACTAGGTTGTCAAGGGACGAACGAACGAGAATTCTTGAGCTGCTATCTGAATTTCAGGACTGCATTTCATCGACATCACGGGTCGGTCGAACGCGCTAACAAAGCATCGAATAGTTACCGACGACGCAGCAAGGCCTATACACCAGAATCCTTATCGTGTGGCTCCAAAGTAATGGGAAGTGATACAGCAACAAGTCGCTAATATGCTTGAATATGATGTGATTCAGCCATCACAGAGCCCGTAGGCATCGCTTGTAGTACTAGCTAAGAAAAAGGATGGTACCCTGCGTTTTTGCGTGGACTACAGGAAGCTGAATCAAGTGACTAAGAAAGATGTGTATCCGCTTCCACGTATTGATGACTCCCTCGATAGGCTTCAAAACACTCACTACTTTTCTTCATTGGACCTCAGAAGCTGATATTGGCAGATCGAGGTAGACCCAAGAGCTTGGGGAAAAACCGCTTTGGTGATGCCGGATGGTTTATATGAATTTAAAGTTCTGCCCTTGGGTCTGTGCTCAGTACCCGCTACTTTTCTAAGGCTCATGGACACTGTATTTTCAGGGTTGAAATGGAAGACCTGCTTAGTTTACCTAGATGACGTCATAGTGTTGTCTCCAACTTTGAGTAGCATCTCAAAAGGCTAGAAGTTGTTCTACGAGGCATACACTCCGTGGGCCTCTCATTGAAACCAGAGAAATTTCACTTTTGTTTTGAAGACCTGCTGTTTCTTGGTCATGTCGTCAGCTGCATCGGCGTTCTGCCTGATCCCGAAAAACTTGCGGCCGTGGCACAGTTCCCAGTACCGTACGATAAGAAAGCTGTCAGGCGCTTTCTGGGACTATGCGCCTACTATCGCCGGTTCATCGCCGACTTCGCACGGATTGCGTCGCCGTTAACTCGCCTCACTAGAGACGACGCCACCTTTGAGGGGAATCACGAACAGCAAGCAGCGTTTAATGACCTCCGCCAACGTCTTCAAACACCTCCAGTGCTTGCTCACTTCGACGAGCAAGCGCCAACAATGCTTCACACTGACGCAAGCAATGTAGGCCTCGGAGCTGTGCTTGAGCAGTGGCAAGAAGACACGGAACGAGTGATCACCTACGCAAGCAGTACGCTAACACGCGCTGAGGCCAATTATTCAACAACTGAGAAAGAAGGCCTCGCCGTGGTCTGGGCAGTTATGAAATTTCGCCCGTATATGTATGGCCGCCCTTACAAAGTTATAATTAAGTGACCATCATTCATTCACTCTGTTAGTTGAATTATTTAAGAGATCCAACCGGCCGATTAGCGCGTTGGAGTCTGAAGTTACAAGAGTTCAATATGACGGTCATACGCAAGTCGGGGAAGCGCCATACGGACGCCCACTGCCTGTTTCGATCACCAGTACAGTCAGCCTCTCTTTCTGACGACGACGATATGGCCTTTCTTGGTGTTCTCGATGCGTCCACGATTGCCCAACAACATTGAGGTGACCCTGAATTGCTTGATTTGGTTAATTACGTGAACGGACGTTCTTCGAGGGCACCAGAGTCGTTGCAATGGCATTGTCGTTTTTCTTACGCAATGGAGTCCTCTACAAAAGAAACTTTTCATCCATCGGAGCTCCCTATTTGCTCGTTATTCCTGCACCCTTTCGAACTGAAGTGCGTCAAGCATGTCACAACGAGCCGACGTCTGGCCGTTTAGGCTACACTTGCACACTGGCAAGAGTACAGCAGGGATACTACTGGCCACGACTCACAAAAGCTGTCAAGCACCATATTCACACTTTCCTCGATTGCCAGCGACGCAAGTCACCTCCAAAGAGACCCGCCGATCAGCTACAACCAGTTCAGGTTCTACTTACACCGTTTGACCAGATAGGAATGAATATTTTGGGACCCCTTCCTACTTCTACTGCAGGGAACCGCTTGGTTATAGTTGCAAAAGACTACCTAACCATGTATGCCGAAACAAAAGCTATCCAAAAGAGCACCGCAGAAAAAGTGGCGAGATTTTTCATAGAAAATACTGTGCTACGCCACGGTGCCCGGACTATCGTGATAACAGACCGCGGACTAGCATTTACGGCAGCTATTTTAGACCACGTCCTGATGCTTAGTGGAACAACTCACCGTAAGACCACTGCGTACCACCCGCAAATGAATGGACTAACGGAGCGGCTCAACAAGACGATTGAAGACATGCTGTCGATGTACGTGGATGTCCAACATAAGAATTGGGACGAAATTTCACCCTATATCACGTTCTCATACAATACGGCTAAACAAGAAACAACTCGCATGACTCCATTCAGCTTGGTTCACGGACGGGAGGTAAGAACAATGCCGGATGTGATGTTGCCGCATGAATAGGACGCTACCGACACAGGCACTGACGTGTTCACTGAACGCGCGGAAGAAGCTAGGACGCTCGCCCGCTTACGGATCCGCCAGCGACAAGACTACAACGCAGGCCGCTACAATGCTCGCCATAGAACTGTAAAGTACAAAATCGGTGACAGAGTGTGGGTTTGGACACCCGTACGAAAACGTGGACTGTCCGAGAAGCTGTTAAGGCGATATTTCGCGCCGCACCGAGTATCGCGCCAGCTAAGTGACGTCACCTACGAGGTGGTCTTCGACAGTACCCAAAGCCCGAGGCGTCACCAGCACCAGCCTGAACTTGTGCATGTAAAGCGTATGAAGCCGTGCGTGAGCGACTAACTGCACGTTAAAAAAATACTGTGGACCTGAATCAGCATCGGGGCGATGCTCCTATAAGGAGGGGCAAGTGACACGTGTTTATATGAAACAAATTGGCAGCATATCCAGGGAGTAAATGATGGAGAGTGGGGCGAAGCATTCGTCCGTGCATTCGTTCTTGCTTCCTTCCGTCTGTGCGACCGTCCATGCGTCCATACGCCCGTCCGTGCGTGCGTCCGTTCCTGCGTTCGTCCATGCATCCGCCCCTGCGTCCGTTCATGCGTCCATTCATGCATCTGTCTGTGTGTCCGTTCGTCCATCTATTACACACTCCACGTACCACCATCTCGCATCTTTCCATCATATATTCCCCATATAGAAACACCGCCATTCAGTAGACATTTCAAGGACTAAACGAGAGGTGGCACACGCACACTTTCTAACAGCTTGCGCTTCGGGTCTACTTCCCACCTTTAACCACCTCGAGTTCATGGTATATACTAGTTCACTGTATTCATGGCCCTGCGGCCCAACACTCGCTAAACCTTTCTAAAACCAAGGAGGTTACGCCCAGCGAGTATAACGTACCAACCTTTTCCTGGCAGATAGAACTCAATGTACATGCCAATGGCTGCACGGGAAATGAGAAACAGGAGAATTCGGCTTTTACTTTCTTACGGCTTGCACTTCGTACCTACTTCCCCCCTTTAACTACTTCGAGTTCATTCACGGTATATACTAGTTGTATTCATGGCACTGCGGCTCAACGCTCGCTAAACCTTTCTTAAACTAAGGAGGTTACACCCAGCAAGTATAATGTAGCAACCCTTTCTTGTCCGATAGTGCTCAATGTACATGCAATGGCTGCTAATGGGGATCGCAGCGTGCACATTAACTAAAAGCCGAATGCTCCTGTCTCTCATACCCCATCATCAGCTATTGGCATGTACAATGAGCACTATTTTTTGCTGTTCAACAACGCACAGAAGGAATCTCTCACCGGCACCACCTTGGAGGTCAAACTGTTTGCAGGTCAAAGCATAAGACTGGTTACATACTACGGCGAAACGCGGGACGAACGGGTGCCGCTATAAGGAGCTTCGCCCCTAAAAGAATGATGATAGGAATGTTTTGTAGATTCCAGCTAGTGGGTCAGGTGGTTTTGGGGACGACAACGAAGCAAGCGTCTTGCTGTAGAGCTGATCCTGAACATGCTCTTTTTGCTGCCGTAAGCTGCCGTCATCTTTTGTTCGCGTTGCGCTGCTACAATATATATATATATATATATATATATATATATATATATATATATATATATATATATATATATATATATGTGTGTGTGTGTGTGTGTGTGTGTGTGTG
Organism: Rhipicephalus annulatus; assembly: GCA_013436015.1. Lineage (NCBI taxonomy): Eukaryota > Metazoa > Arthropoda > Arachnida > Ixodida > Ixodidae > Rhipicephalus > Rhipicephalus annulatus. The sequence goes on along the minus strand of WOVY01010701.1, from coordinate 592,197 downwards.
TCTGTGTGACGCTATGGTGTGTGTGCGTGTGCGCGCGCGCGTGTGTGTGTGTTTGTGTGTTTGAGGGGCTACTGCCATTCCAGTCTACATTAGCGATTCTAGCTGTAGCGAAAGATCATACTTGAACATAAGCGATGGAGGATAGAAAACATTTTATAACTTTACTTACTCGTCATCTTTACCTAGAGAGAGGCGATAACCATAAATGTTTGGATGGGTAATTTTCGGTAGGTGAATATTTTGTCCATAGTACTGACATCGCAACAAAGTTATGTAACACCATCAATACGATGCTCAGAGTCCAAAATTCGTTTTCTTTTGCACGTGTGTCAATATCTAAAATATGTGGTTGCTCGTTAAAAATTTCATTAGCCGCGTAAAGCTCAAGATACACCGAAGGTGCCTGATCTTAAGGACTTTACGTGGCCTTCGTGGCGGAGGTAGGTCTTTCCTTGGCTAGACAGCGTAGGGTCGACTCCAGTGCCTAAAACTGACGTGCAAGCCTGGCTTATTGTTTTTATTTATTATTGCTATTTAATAATTTATTTATTAGTCAAACCAACATCGCTCAATAGGAATTTTTGTAGGGGGTGAGAAATAAACAACACAGTTTTACAGCTGAAAAAGGCTCACAAGTGCGTAGTTTAAAAATAACATACATTTGCGCAGCAGCTCCTGCACATTCACAAAAAGCAGAAATCTTGTAATGACGAACAAAAAGCATCGGATTGAACATCAACAACACATGCATCCAACTTATTCCATTCGCGAATTGTAAAAGGAAAGAAAGAATTACAAAAAACACCAGTACCATCACTGACTTCGCGGATTATTTAGGTGATCGTTATGTATAAAGTCTTGCTAACGCGGATTTCGTGGCAAAAGTTTGAATAAAAAATTGCCCGCAGCTTCCCTCAGGGGAACACTGAGCAGGATGCGGAAGCATGTAATTGGTTAACGGGTGTTAAATTGCGACTTCCTTGGGTCGATGGCTAAATTGGTTAACGTGGTTGTGAAATGGGGTGTTAAATGAGTGAACACGTACGGCACGTATGCGAAAGGGCGGTGTTTTATTTATTGCGACGAACTTTGAGGACGATGGCTTTGTGGTCGGTAAAGTAAAGAGTGAGTGGATCGGGTTGCATCGGTTGGCCGGCGCTGGTCGAAGGGACGTCGATCATTCTGTTTGTGGATTCGTTGGCATTCATTTCACGGCGACTTCAGACGTCGACGCGCCGTACAAACCAACGGACGAGCGGCAACTGAGCGAGCGAGCGCCGACCTTGAGTATATATACAGCGCGACGGCGCATGCGCTGTCAGCTGTCGAATGTTCTCGAAGGAGAAGCGCGCGCGCGGCACAGATGGCGACGGCGCGACGGCGCATGCGCTGTCAGCTGTCGAATGTTCTCGAAGGAGAAGCGCGCGCGGCACAGATGGTGGGTGACGGCGCGACGGCGCATGCGCGCGCGTCAGCTGTCGAATGTTCGAGAAGCGGTGCGGACGGCGCGGACGGCGCACTACAAGGCGCGAGTATAAGATGCTTCCGCATGTAAAACTTTTTACGCGAGGTTAAACCCAGCTGGTGTGCAGCTGTGGCTTGGGAAGTGCTAAACAAAAGCGCTGGGGCTTTTTTTTTCTTTGTGGACGGTGGACGTTTCATGAGCTTCAACAGTGTCTCTTAAAAAAAAGAATATCCACCAAGTAGAGGTACGCAAAACATTTACGTGTCACTTTCAATGGCTGTGTTCCAGTACTCACCGTAGACGGCTAAATGAATAGCTAAATGGACGGCGGCCATCTTAAGCCCCATTCAAGTTCTCACGTAGCCTGCAAAGTAGACAGCTCCGAGAAGACCACATCATTTGGTTTTTATTTCAACATGAAATAAGCCAGAAATAACAACTGCTATGTTTGCTTATTTTAGCTTTTTCTTCTCGACGCGAGGTGGCGCACCGTCGCGTGAAAGCCGTCTAAATGTGTTCCGATTCTCGCACAGCATGGGCTCGAAGCTGTCTTCTAAGCAGTCTTCGTAGGCTGTCTGAGCGCTGTCTAAGGCTTGGAACAAAGCCAATGTAGTGACTGAAACAAGTGAGCGCTAGCCGGAAGCATCGAACAGCGGTTTTGGCGTGGCGACCATCTTCCAAAAACAGGCAGCAAAAGTCAGTTAGGCAAAAAATTGGAACAAGACCAGACAATGAATTTCATACAAAACTGTTTATTATTTATTTATTTCGATACCCTCAGGGTAAGAGGGCATTACAGAGGGGAGTGCGTTGCATTTTGAACACAACCTAATAAAGAAGCGGAAAATTGGTGGTTACATGGATCAGTGAAGGAAACCAACAAGAAATATTGCACATTATAAGAACAAAAACAGGTATTAAACAACTACAAAGCTTAACAGGTCTACTGAAAAATGGAAATACTATATTCCTAAAAATTATGGCGACAGGTTAGTTATAGCAGCCTTAAACATAGAGGTATTAGACATCTCGACTACAGATCGGGGAAGGTGATTCCAACTTGCTGACGTACGGGGGATGAATGAAATGTAAAAATGGTTGGTGTGGCATGTGGGAATGCCAAGCTTATGACGATGGTTGGTGCGAGCGGATCTATAATAAGAAGGGGTTTTCAATTTATTCTTAAGGACTGAATTGTCCTAATATATCTTGTGAAACAGGCAGAGGCGAGATATTTTCTTACGTTGTGAGAGCGTTGTGTTGCAGGGGGAAATCCTGTGACGCTGCCGTTCGGTTGCCATGGGGGCAATACTTAGCGCATTGATGTTAATTCCGTGGTGGCGACGTGTAAGGTTTCATTATTTAATTATTCAGGAGGTGTTTGCTTCACTAGGGCTGCATTTTGTTGGACATTGGTTGTTGTTCGGAAAATGACCACCTGCCCGAGCGGCCACGCCGCACCTCCTGGGCGAGTACCATCCGGGCAGGGAGATCCACCTTTGCACCCAAAGTTTCCCGAAAATTCGCACGCCTAGTCATGTATGCAGTGATATCCCGGCATAAATACGCAGCAGTCAGGTACTTACCACCGCCACTGGTATCTATAAAAGGTGTCTGATCTGAAAAACAAGACAGGTGGATTTGGAGATTCACGGAATATGGATCATTTATATTAATGTAAAGCAACAACATGACTTCATAAAGCTGCAAAACTAGGTGTGGGCGATAAAGCGTAGGATCACCAAACCATGTATTGTCATTGTGTGAAGCTTCATGCTCTTTCATGGCTGCGCTGCGAAAACCTGTTGCTGAAGCAGTAATAAACGTGTGGAAAGTTAGCGCGAGGGTGTGCATGTCCCGTGTTTGTGCATTTATGTGCGTATTTTTGAAGATATATGTGTCTGCCTTCGTCAGACCCAGACGAAAGCAGCTCTCCCACCAAAATGTTTGTAAAAATTGCGCTTGGTACGTTTGATGCTTTATATATATATATATATATATATATATATATATATATATATATATATATATATATATATATATATATATATATATATATATATATATATATATATGGGCACACCGGGAGCGTTGTCATCAAGGATAAATATATTTATTTCCCAACAGTTTCGGGAGGGGTCCTCCCTTCATCAGGGAATAAGTTATATATATATATATATATATATATATATATATATATATATATATATATATATATATATAAACCACGTTGTGACCACTCACGGAGGATCTACTGGACTATATGCAACGCTACGGCCACTCAACCACCATGCCTGCCTCTCTCTCTCTCTCTCTCTCTCTCTCTCTCTCTCTCTCTCTCTCTCTATATATATATATATATATATATATATATATATATATATATATACATATATATTTGACGTATCAAGTGATGGTTAGTGGAGGTAGATGAGGAAGAAGTGACCATAGAATAAACATGGGGTATGAGCCAGGCGAAGTCGCCAATACATCTTAGCGTCACACGCTTCCCCCCTTCCCCGAGAGAGACGTAGATGCAGGGGCGGATGATATCGTTTAAGTCTCCCGACATGAACGATGTCAGTTCTGCGACCGAGTGGAGCCACGCTGCGGTCGCTCTCGTAGTTAACTGCCGATATCTTGCGTATGATCGTATAGGGTCCTTCCATGATTGCGCTGAGTTTGCCGCGGTTCGGGTGCCAGGGTGTTTCATATAGAACAAAGTCTCCCACTTGAAGCTCTAATGGAAGAAACTTCTTGTCATATATGATCTTTTTTTTTCTCATCATATGCTACTGAATTGCGGACTGCGTTTGTACGAGCTTCCTGCAGATTTTCGGTAACGCCTGGAAGAAGATAGGGATACGATGGTGTGCCATACATAAGAAAGCAGGGTGGGTAGCCTGTGACTTCGTGAGGCGTTCTATTGTACTCGTCGACAACGTCCGAGAGGAGACGCGGCCACGGTTTTCGGGGTTCATCGTTGATCATGAATCGGAGGCGAGTAACGATCGTCTGATTAGTGCGCTCGTTTAGGCCATTACACTGCGGGCGTTGTGAGCTTGTTAAAAGCTGATGAATATTGTTGTGCTTGAGGAACTGCTTAAATTTGCCGGCAGTGAATCCTGTGCCGCGGTCTGAAAGGAACTTCCGCGGCTTTCCAGCAGCGAAGATACTCTTCAGGCAAGAGATGTACGCGTCGCAAGTCTCATTCTTGTGTGCGAAAGCCCAGACATAACGGGTGGCATGATCAACGGCTAAGTGAATGAATCTTTTGGATGAGCCGTAGTTGCCAAAACCTCCGATAGTGTCCATGGCCAGAAGATGAAACGGTTGTTCCGCTGGTGGCAAAGACTCCAAGGAACCAAATCGTTTGTTCTTCGGTTTCTTGCAGCGCTGGCAGGTTTCGCAGTGGCGTATGTACTCGCTCACGTCGGTGATGATGTCAGGCCAATAGTACTGTGGAGAGAGAAGCCGCAGCGTCTTCTTTACCCCGACATGACCGAAAGCGTCATGAGCTTTTAGAGAAGAGAAGACCGGAGGGCAAAAGGCACATAGACTTTTCGTATTCCCCTGCGTGTCACTATACTCAATCCGTTCTCAATGGTATGCTTTCCGGGTCGTTTGTCGTTGTCATGCTCTCGCAGTTGCTCAGCAGATAGGAGTTCAACTACCGGGCTCCGAGATAGTGCATCAGCTTCAATGTTGTCAATGCCCTTTTGGTGTTTGATGTTCACGTCGTACATGGAGAGTTTCAAGGACCACCGGAAAAGTCGGCCTCGGGGATTCTTGATGCTTTTAAGCCATTGCAACGCTGCGTGATCTGTGATCACAGTGAAAGGTTTCCCGTGTAGATAGCAGTGCTATTTATCGATGGCGTCAATAATTACCAAACATTCGAGTTCTGTGATGGCATAATTAATTTCGTATTTTAGTAACTTCCGTGAATGGTATGCGATTGGGTGCTCTCTACCTTCATCATCAGCCTGCTTCAAGACGGCGCCGATACCTCTGTTGGATGCATCGCAGTATAGCACACAAGGCTTAGTGGCATCGTAGATGTTAAGGATTGGCTCTTCTGTCACGCATTTCTTGAGCTGAGTGAAAGCCAGTTCACACTCCGAATCCCAGTTCTAGGTGGCGTCTTTGCTGAGCAGGCGCGTCAGTGGGTGAGGGATTTGACTGAAGTGGTCGATGTATCGCCGGTAAACATTGACAGTGCCGAGAAAACGCTGCAATTCTTTAGGGCGTGATGGTGTCGGAAACCGTAGGATTGCGTCCACGTTGCTTTGCTTCGGAGTGACGGTGCCATGCGAAACCTTGTGTCCCAGGTACTCAATGGAGGTTCGAGCGAATTGACATTTCTTTAATTTCAGCTTGACGCCTTCGCTTTTGAAAGCTTTCAAAACGCCCTCCAGATGCCTCAGGTGGTCTAGAAACGTGTCAGAGTAGACAACAATGTCATCGAAGTAATTCGTGACGTTCTGCAAACGGCGTTTGTCACACGTACCGGTCACTACGAGTGGCTAGTCATGCCTTTTGGCCTTCGGAATGCTCCGGCCACCTCCCTGTCCATGTATTCCCTGTCCATGTACAGGTCTTCCTCTTTGAACAGTTGCTTGACATTGTAGCCAACCTTTGTCTCGGTGTTGACGTCCGTCTGACCGTATCGACTGAACTCGGTCGCAATGTACTCGGTCTTCTTCAGCCAGGGGACGACCAAGTTGTGGTGCCTTGACCTTTTAGAATCCTGTGGTGTGAGAGTGTCTTCTTCGAGCAACTTCTCGTCTTCGGGATGCAAAACAGCATTTGGGTCAATCTCGTAAGTTTTGGGGTCAATGAGGTCAATTGTGACGCCCAGGTCGTGCTCTGTGAGTAGGTCATGCTTGTAGTTACGTTCAAACGAAGTGGCCTTGTATGAGACAAACCTGTTCGGCTCAAAAGGATAGGAGATGAACTTTGGGTCAAACGGAATATCCGGCAGGGTATTGTAATATTTGACGCGGCATACAAGCTCTGACCGTCGTTCCCCGGGTTTCTTGCCATCCCTTTCCACCGAGGAAGAGCCGAACTGTATAGTGGGAGCCATCGAAAGGCTACGATCACGTTTTAACTACGGCAAACTCAGCGCAATCATGGAAGGACCCTATACGATCATACGCAAGATTTCGGCAGTTAACTACGAGATCGACCGCAGCGTGGCTCCACTCGGTCACCAGACTGACATCGTTCATCTCGGGAGACTTAAACGATATCATCCGCCCCTGCACCTACGTCTCTCTCGGGGGAGGGGGGAAGCGTGTGACGAACCACACGAGAACGGTGTGGTGGAATGGTAGAGAAGGAGGAAGACGAAGACAAATAAATGGTTCATCATACAGCCATCACGCCTCCTGCGTCACACAAGTCGACAGGATTTACCGTACCCTTCATCATGGCCACATCCAAGAAAGTCATCAACATCCAGAAGTACTCGGGAGCATCTACGGACGTCCCCTTTCACAAGTGGCTCCGACTCTTTGAGGTGAGGACTGCGGCCGCAGCATGGACGGAGCGAGACAAGCTGTGCTACTTCTCCGATTACCTTGAAGGTGAGGCTTTCCGATGGTTTCTCACCGAGGTTTTCGACACAGACGCGTCTTGGGAGAGCTTATGTTAACGCATGAAGGGATGCTTTACGAGCGGCGTCGCGGATACTTTTCGCCAATTCGTTCATTGCCGGTTGCGAACAGGCCAGAGCTTGAAGGAATACTATAATGAAAAAATGTCTCTCGCACGCCTCGCCGACCTAAAGGACACGCACCTTATATCAGGGCTCATCGACGGCCTTCCTGCGCATATGGGGATGGCGCTTGCTGGGCTTACCTCGTCTACACCAGAGGCATGGCTTACAGCTGCACTTCGTGTAGAGTCATTCATGCAGAGAATGAAGTTACATCGCTTTCTACCAGCTCGGAATACACAGATTAATGTAACAAGTGACAGAACTAGTCAGCGTCCACGTAATTCCCCGGTGCGAACATCCGTGCGTGAGTGAAAACACTGAGTGATTGATGGCTTACCCCGACAGATGCACTGGCATAATGAATGCCCACGACGCGCAAGCATTTCCGCCCTCTCCACCAACCAGGAAAACGAGGAGGGCGACCCAGAGTTCATGTAATTCAGTTGCATGCCCTCATTAATGGGTACCCTGTCAGCGCTACACTTGATACCGGAGCTACGATTACCTGTATCAACGAAGCAGTGCTGAAGGCACTTCACCTGCAAATAATGAGGAATTCTTGCATTTCAGTTCAACAAGTCACATCATCTACCAAAACTTTGGGTCGCGTTAATCTAAAGGTACAGATAGGAAAAGTGACAAGAGAAATTCAGGCTCATGTTCTACATGGCATGAAGAGCAACTTACTTCTTGGCTTGGATAGTGCTTGCCTCTTTAACTTGTCGCTGGACCTTGACACTATGACTCTACGCTAAGGGAAAGACATCCCAAATTCTCGTACACAGAACCAAACCATGGTTAACAAGGGCGCGTCTTTGCAAGGTGTTGAAGTTTGTGATGTACTACATCTAAATAAAACTCAACAGTTGGCATTGAAGCAGCTTATCCACAAGTACGATGACATTTTTTCCAAGTTGCAGACAGACACTGGGTGCATCAACGGCGAAATGCATCGCATTCATCTCAACAACAATGTTCCCATTCGCAGAGCTCCCTATCGATGCTCAGAAACTGACAGCGTTGAAATGGACAGACAGATCAATGAGCTTCTCAAGCAAGGTGTCATACGACTATCTACCTCCCCATACTCTGCGCCAGTATTTCTGGCAGAGAAAAATGGGAAGGACGCACGCGCTTCTTCATCGACTAACACAAGCTGAACGACTTGACGGTGCCTGATTATCAGCCCATCCCTCGCATCGATGACGTTTTCGATTCTCTGGGGAAATCTACGTACTTCTCGACATTAGACATAACGTCAGGTTATTGGCACGTGAAGATTCACCCTGATGACATTCCAAAAACGGCGTTTGTCACACGTACCGGTCACTACGAGTGACTCGTCATGCCTTTTGGCCTTCGGAATGCTCCGGCCACCTTCGAACGGGCTGTTAAATTCGTATTGGCAAAACACCGTTTGCAGAACGTCACGAATTACTTCGATGACATTGTTGTCTACTCTGACACGTTTCCAGACCATCTGATGCATCTGGAGGGCGTTTTGAAAGCTTTCAAAAGCGAAGGCGTCAAGCTGAAATTAAAGAAATGTCAATTCGCTCGAACCTCCATTGAGTACCTGGGACACAAGGTTTCGCATGGCACCGTCACTCCGAAGCAAAGCAACGTGGACGCAATCCTACGGTTTCCGACACCATCACGCCCTAAAGAGTTGCAGCGTTTTCACGGCACTGTCAATGTTTACCGGCGATACATCGACCACTTCAGTCAAATCGCTCACCCACTGACGCGCCTGCTCAGCAAAGACGCCACCTGGAACTGGGATTCGGAGTGTGAACTGGCTTTCACTCAGCTCAAGAAATGCGTGACAGAAGAGCCAATCCTTAACATCTACGATGCCACTAAGCCTTGTGTGCTATACTGCGATGCATCCAACAGAGGTATCGGCGCCTTCTTGAAGCAGGCTGATGATGAAGGTAGAGAGCACCCAATCGCATACCGTTCACGGAAGGTACTAAAACACGAAAATAATTATGCCATCACAGAACTCAAATGTTTGGCAATTATTGACGCCATCGATAAATGGCACTGCTATCTACACGGGAAACCTTTCACTGTGATCACAGATCACGCAGCGTTGCAATGGCTTAAAAGCATCAAGAATCCCCGAGGCCGGCTTTTCCGGTGGTCCTTGAAACTCTCCATGTACGACGTGAACATCAAACACCAAAAGGGCATTGACAACATTGAAGCTGATGCACTATCTCGGAGCCCGGAAGTTCAACTCCTATCTGCTGAGCAACTGCGAGAGCATGACAACGACAAACGACCCGGGAAGCATACTATTGAGAACGGATTGAGTATAGTGACACGCAGGGGAATACGAAAAGTCTATGTGCCTTTTGCCCTCCGGTCTTCTCTTCTCTAAAAGCTCATGACGCTTTCGGTCATGTCGGGGTAAAGAAGACGCTGCGGCTTCTCTCTCCACAATACTATTGGCCCCACATCATCACCGACGTGAGCGAGTACATACGCCACTGCGAAACCTGCCAGCGCTGCAAGAAACCGAAGAACAAACGATTTGGTTCCTTGGAGTCTTTGCCACCAGCGGAACAACCGTTTGATCTTCTGGCCATGGACACTATCGGAGGTTTTGAGGTTTCGGAAACTACGGCTCATCCAAAAGATTCATTCACTTAGCCGTTGATCATGCCACCCTTTATGTCTGGGCTTTCGCACACAAAAATGAGACTTGCGACGCGTACATCTCTTGCCTGAAGAGTATCTACGCTGCTGGAAAGCCGCGGAAGTTCCTTTCCGACCGCGGCACAGGATTCACTGCCGGCAAATTTAAGCAGTTCCTCAAGCACAACAATATTCATCAGCTTTTAACAAGCTCACAACGCCCGCAGTGTAATGGCCTAAACGAGCGCACTAATCAGACGATCGTTACTCGCCTCCAATGCAAGATCAACGATGAACCCCGAAAACCGTGGCCGCGTCTCCTCTCGGACGTTGTCGACGAGTACAAGTCGACGGTAGCTTGTCACGAAGTGACAGGCTACCCACCCTGCTTTCTTATGTATGGCACACCATCGTATCCCTATCTTCTTCCAGGCGTTACCGAAAATCTGCAGGAAGCTCGTACAAACGCAGTCCGCAATTCAGTAGCATATCATGAGAAAAACAAGATAATATATGACAAGAAGTTTCTTCCATTAGAACTTCAAGTGGGAGACTTTGTTCTATATGAAACACCCTGGCACCCGAACCGCGGCAAACTCAGCGCAATCATGGAAGGACCCTATACGATCATACGCAAGATATCGGCAGTTAACTACGAGATCGACCGCAGCGTGGCTCCACTCGGTCGCCAGACTGAAATCGTTCATGTCGGGAGACTTAAACGATATCATCCGCCCCTGCATCTACGTCTCTCTCGCGGGAGGGGGAAGCGTGTTACGAACCACACGAGAACAGTGTGGTGGAATGGTAGAGAAGGAGGAAGACGAAGACAAAATAAATGGTTCATCGTACAGCCATCACGCCTGCTGCGTCACACGAGTCGACAGGATGAAGACCTGGCGGCCACTTCATCAACCAGCCACCATCTCCAAACGTCTCAGCAGGACGCAGTGACCGAACGTGGACCACGAAAGTACATCCCAACACTACATCAAGATCACCAAGCATCATGACAGCAGCATCAGCCGACCTTGACATCCCTAAGTACACCGGATCAGCGGACGACGGACCCGTACAGGACTGGTTCAACCTGTTCGAGCTCCATGCCGCCGCTGCATCATGGTCGGAACGGGAGATGATCACGAACTTCACTGACTACATCTCCGGTGAGGCATTTAAGTTTTACCTCATCCACATCTTTGAAAACGACGAGTCTTGGCAAAAGATCAAAGATGAGATGATTACCCGTTTTAATGACTATGACCAAGACCTACTCATTGCCAACCATCTAGAAACAACCGCACACTATCGTCAATTTCCTAAGCAGTCCTCAACCATTCGAAAGCCCAGCGTGAATCGACAACTGCCTCAAGACGAAGTGGCACATGAGTTTACTTACAGAAGGCCATGCGTATATTGGGAAAAACCTAACCGTCAAGCGCGCCTCCCTTCTGCGCGAAAGTCAGCATTTCCAAAGTCATCGCTTCAGCATATGACCCGAGACGTTGCTCAACCACCTGATGCCCTTCACTCTTCGTCTCGTATACGTGGTGCACCACCTGGGTTTTCGTCACGTGGTTTTTCAAGCGCTCCTATCGCTCACCATTCGCCTCATAAGGACGCCGCGACCTCGGTAGACGACCTGACGCTTCACGAAAATACCCTGTCAAGCCATGCTCTTTCCATACATGTTCATTCATCACCGTGCGGTGCACACACACCGGAAAGTCGAAGCAAAGCAGAAGGCTCAGACGCATCGAACGTCGCAAGCTACCAGGCGCAAGAACCACTCGCAGTGTACTGCGAAGAAGCCCTTGAAGAGCTTCGTGTCGTTTCTGCGGCACCACATACTTGCCAAAATCTGCAGTTAAAACCTAGTAATGCCACGTCACCTGTGGTATCCCCATACAGTGCTTACAGCTCCAAGAACCGAAAAAATGCAGAAGTAATACATACACCAAACCTCGCACGCAGCTGTCTGTCCGAAGCGTCCATACTGGAACACTTTACCGAAGTCTTTGATGAGCATAATGATGGCACATTACCAACTGTGCCCGATAAGCAAGACACCAGCTCACCATGCATCAGCTGTCTACAAGACGCGTCAAACCTTGAAGGAAATGAATGCCCGATTCCAGAAGGGGCGCCACTACAGCCATCTCCTGAGCAGCACCAGCAAAGCAAGTAAAACGAAGTTCACAAACTCAGAAAACAACGAGAGAGACTGCAACGAGGGCATCGGTGAACGCCAAATTCAACGAAAGCGCGTTCACCAGTTGAAGAACATCGAAAAATAGGATCTCCAAACCAACAAGACGTCAGACACTTTCGGACAAAGAAAAGTTGCCAAAAACGCTCCCAGCGCCTGCTATTCCGCCGACTGCAATACAACAGGAAGCGCCGAGAAAGACGCGGAAGCACTGCTTGCAAACCGCAAGCACTCAGGCACTCCATCACAGTCTGTCGAGAAGCACGCAAGCAAGAAGCATCTGGATTGCATCATTCACTGCAAAAAATACAACCCCAACGACATCCGAGCTGCCGATGCAACAAGGCGTTTCAACCTTGGTAAGCCCGAACAAGAGTTCTAGCAGTACTGTCAGTATCCACGTGTATCCCGCTCTGTCCGGAACGCAACAGTCAGCCTCGCCCACCAGAGTTGTTATAGAGTTCACCGGACTGCTCCCTCGGGCTTGAAGATTTAAGGAGACTGTGGAACTCTATCGGGACGTGAAACTGCGAATTTGGACATTGTCTGTTTATTGGCTTCTTCAATTTTTTTTGTAGGTTATAAACGGTGCCATCTTTCGGGGGGAGGGGAATCGTGTGACGTATCAAGTGATGGTTAGTAGAGGTAGATGAGGAAGAAGTGACAATAGAATAAACAAGGGGTATGAGCCGGGCCAAGTCGCCAATACATCATAGCGTCACACGATCGTGTGATGTATCAAGTGATGGTTAGTAGAGGTAGATGAGGAAGAAGTGACAATATAATAAACATAGGGTATGAGCTGGGCCAAGTCGCCAATACATCATAGCGTCACACACACACACACACACACACACACACACACACACACACACATATATATATATATATATATATATATATATATATATATATATATATATATATATATATATATATATATATATATATATATATATATATATATATATATATATATATATATATATATACAGACTACATTTTCATAGGCTACACTCTAAAAAAAAAGGAAGCGAGAAAGGAGAAACGGGCTGCGTTTCTCCTTCGGCGCAGCGACTTCCTCCCTTTCGGGCGCTTTACCCGTCGCGCCCTCTCGCGGCAAGGACCAAAGGAGCAACGTTCCTCCTTCAGCGTTCAAGTTTCTCCTCAATCACGGGGGTCTTGCTCGCGCGCATGCGCACGCCAAGCCTATAGCTGGCCGCGGCCAGTCGCGAGCGATTGCTTTTACCTAAAATTGTTGTAAGCAATGCAGGAGTGACGTTTTCTTTTGTTTTATTAGTGTAGAGTAAAAGCCTCTCTTTTTTTATCGTCAGGCACTCGCACGATGCTCCGCACACTTCCATGTGTGTCTCGTGTTGTTTCATACTACCAATTTGTCACGAATACAAGGAGCTCTGCTTCCCAAGCACTCTTGCTTTATTGATTACCTTAGAGTGTAAAAAAATAATGAATTTTTTCGGTGTCGACCTACTTGGTAAGCCCACGCATTTTTAGTTTCGCACGGCACCAACAGCACTCATGAATTCAACGAGGCGCGTAAAAAAGCATCACACTTATTTTTTCAACATTGTAGGAAACCTGATACCACTCTACAGTCCATGCGTGAAAGTACGATCATATAGAATTGATAGAGTTATAACCGCCATATGGATGTTCTTTGCAGTTTACCCCCATTCGAATACGGCCGCCGTGGCCGGAAGTCGAACCTGCGTCCTCCAGCATAGTCACACGACACCCAATAAGGCTATGCTACCACAGCAGGTGAAAGCACAAAGGGAAACAGGTTGCGAAGTTTCACCAAGCGTTTATTCACCAGACTAGATTACAACCATCAGAAACTTTTTAAACATCATCATAACTAAACTTTTGTGAAAAGTGAACCAATGACTTATGTAGGTTAAACCAAATTCTCAATCGCATTGGTTTTGAATTGCCCATACCAGCACTGAGAAGTAGGAAGGAATTATGCACGCGAGCAGTATGCCTTTCTCGTCCATGATTCTCCTTTGTCGCGAGAAACTCAACACAAAATGCACTTCTAGTAACAGCTGTGCACAGCAAGTAAGTACTAACGCTCACTCACCTTTGTGAAAAGAGTATTCCGAATCAAGAGTAATAACCACCACAGCCACAGCGCTAACAACAAAATTGTGGCACGCACTATGATTGCAAGTTGACACGCGAGGCGAATCGCGAGAGGCATCTGAAGCAGAAAAGTATGCAGGCACAACATTCTATAAAGTTATAGTAAACTTGCGCACTGCAGCGATAGTTCCTCCACTCAAGTATGAGAGCTGCCGCTACGCCAACAGCCACTGTCATAGCTCACGAAAAAATACCGTCGGATGCGAGGTCATCGCTTATTTCTCTCGCAAGACCCGCGTTGTAACGTACGTATACACTGCTAGGACGGTCGTTACCGCATCAAAAACATTGTCGTTGAAGGGCTAGTGGTGTACTGTATTCATGGCTAACGGTCACACTTGTGGTACGCACGTAAAAAGAATATAAGCAAACGTTAAGACGAAACAACTAAACGAGGTCGGCGTGACCACAGAACACCCACCACGACGGAGACAAAGTTTGGTCTGCATGCTGCGCCCTCTCCAAGTAACAAGAAGAAAAAAAAACGTGACCTCCGAAATGGCTAACGCGCGGCAAGTGTTTTCACTCTCAGAGGCTTCAAGAAAAAAAAGTAACTGTGGCAGTGGTCGACAGATGGCGCAGCGTTCGAAATGCCGTGAGCTTGGGGGTATTCGCCTTCGTGAAAACCTGATAAGCTCTAGTAATTATTCCGTTCATTATTGTGCAACCATTGATTAACTAAGGTTTGCCTAATCATTAGATACAATATATTTACGTGTGCGCATGTTGTGGTATTGATACAAAACGTAAAAAAAGTGTAAGAAAACGTACTTGTAACCTGTGCCACTCAGGTCAGTCGAAATTTATTGCTATATAAGCTGATGCGCTTTCATAGTAGAGTGTGAGTAAACACGTCGAGGCGTGGGCCGTTGGTGTGAATGGTTGATTGTGCTCTTGTTGCGTACTTGTTAGCGTATATGCTAGTGTATTTGTTGCGTACTACATGTGTACTATGTGACCATGTGTGCATGTGTAATTATATGGATTGCATCAGCACATATTAGGCTTTCAGTGTCCGTAAGTAGTACTGAATGGGTTGATGCGTAAACAATCCGCAAGGGAACCGTGATGGTGGGTAATGACAACATACGTCGCGGCAGTCAATTTTTTTAGTTTTGTTCAGTCCCTCCAGATGGCGCCACCTACCACCTACTTCATTGCTATGACGCTCTCACACCTCCAGTCATTTATATAACGTTGAACATCTATCTATCAATGCTGCACTACGGATTCGAAATGGTTTCGCTGCGATCGAGTGTACGGTTTGGAGGCACATCTCGTGACCTGCGGACCCGTAAACGCATGGATAACGTCACCCCGCCGCGGTGGTCTAGTGGCTAAGGTACTCGGCTGCTGACCCGCAGGGCGCGGGTTCGAATCCCGGCTGCGGCGGCTGCATTTCCGATGGAGGCGGAAATGTTGTAGGCCCGTGTGCTCAGATTTGGGTGCACGTTAAAGAACCCCATGTGGTCTAAATTTCCGGAGCCCTCCACTACGGCGTCTCTCATAATCATATAGTGGTTTTGGGACGTTAAACCCCACATATCAATCAATGGATAACGTCGCTACACTATGTGAATCTGCGAGAAATAAATACAGCAAGCCTAGCCTGCGCTCTTCAGGTGAGGGCTCTGCAGAAGCCGTGTCTTTCGGAGTGAACGTGGCTTCGCTGACCGAACGAAACGTACTTGCTCCGTCGTTCTCTTTCGCGATGTGTTCACCGCCACAGGTTCGTCTGCTTGTTTTTATAATCATTTCGTTCAATATCAAGCTCAGCGGGACCGTTTTTTGTAACTTTCAGTGCCGTGTACTCCTTACCAGTCCAGAATCGTTGCATTTGCTAAGCCTACTCGCTTCGCCGGGGGGCAGCCATGTTGATTTTCATAAGGAGGAACGTGTTTCTCCGTGGTTGAGGGAGCAACGTTTCTCTATTTAAAGACGAACATTGGGGACATCGCCGTTCCTCCCTAAATGGAGAGTACGTCACTCCATTTTTTTAAGAGTGTAATGTACCTTTAAAGCTACGGTTAGTGCCTTATGCCTACATTGCTGTGTCAGCAGATACCGACGCTAATGGTGACAAGGAAGTAACAGCATATCCATGGTTTGAAAGATGATGAGTGGGACGAAGCGTCCATCCGTGTGTCCATCCATGCGTGCATTCGGATGGACGGACAGACGAACGAATGGACTGATGGTAGCAAGGATAGACGGACGGAAGCATGGACGGACAGATGGACGGACGGAGGCATGCGTGGAAAGACAGACGGACGAACAGACGAATGGATGGATGGACCAATTGACAGAGGAATGGACGGACGGATGGACGGACGCTTCGCTCCACTCATCATTCATTCCATTGCTGTGCTGTGAGAGCCGCTAAAGTCATCTAATTATACTGTTCCCAAGAAATTATACACATAGCGCCATCTATTGAGCAAGTCATAAACTGGAGGGGGCTATATACATACATACGGAAGAAGGAATGACCCACGGCCTAAGGAGCTTCACCCCCAAAAATTATCAACGTAGCCATCCAACTTCTCTTCAAAACGCTTGAGCCGTGGGGCACGAATGCTATAGTATACATCGATATTTTTAGAGGTGTTCGCGTATCTTTCTAGAAAGAAAAAGCAGGCATATTTAGCGTGAAGTAAACACCTGAATCCGAAGGTATTTGCGGTGACCTATAACTTTTATAGCTGACATGTTGATGATTCAAAACGCAATGAGGGTGGAATAAATAAATACAATGTGGTAACACAATCAAGAGAATTTCTCTTGTAAATCTGTACTACTGATGCTAATGAGCCGTTATTACTGCTTTTATAACACTCCTAGTTTTACTCTATAGTTTAGTCGGAGATATTTGAGATGAAGCGCGTAACAAAATATGCTCGCTCACTGATTGTTAAGAAAACAAAGATGGCGATAGAAAGATAAAGGTATAATTTTTCTCACCTTTAGAGACGTTTATCTGTTGTCAGCCCTCTGACACTACTGATTTGGTTCTCCCGCAAACCAACGACTCGGGCGGAAATGTGACACAATGGCTTTATAATAAAGCAGCCAAAATGGAAGCGACCGAAGCCTGACTGGCTTGTTCGGCTTTCACGGGAAATTCACAATGAAATTTCCAAATTAAACCTCCTACACGGGCTACATTGACGCACTTTTTTGACAAAATTCACGGTATTTAGTTTGAAAGAAGTGATAGCCCTACTCATGCAATAAAAAGCCATAAAATGGCAAATAAAATTTATACCGTTTGCGGTGACGACGGAGTAGGCGCTGCTTGTCGACCATTCTGGAGTTCCGGTAAATGTAGCTGTTACATAAGGTAAAAAATGAGGTGTCAAACATCTAGAATTTGTCCCGCTTGAACGCGAGTATTTTCATGAGACACAGTTACCAAATGAAAACTTACATAGCGATCCCAGCGCACCCCAACAGCATGGCAAAATTTTCATTACTATTTGGAGCAGACAAGCCAGCGTTCACATGAACTTCGGTGACACTTTAAGGGAAAAAATGTGTGTTATCCTGTTTAAGAACTGCTGAAAGAGCACTTATCGAACAAGCAGTTCGAAAATACAGCATTCGCTTCTAAAGGGAAGCTCTTGATTTTTATTGTATGCACACGTGAGTTTGAATACGCATAATTATTAGGCAACGTAGACAATCAAGATTATTTATGCCAGACATACACTTGCATAGAAACCGAAGTTGGAGTTTACGATAAAAAAAACATCTTTATTTTAGCCCACACGAAAAGCAAACGTGGCAGAAAACAAATCCTCAAGTGAAGGTAGAGAGCAGTAAATTACACTATTTATCATAATGTAGGTATTCCGGGCGCCCAATACTTCCCAAAATAGCTGCCGAAAATAACTGACAGGTGTGGAGTGCCCATTGTATGAATCAAAGAGCACAAGAAACAGGATTTGCAAGCCTATCAAACACTATAGTTGGGCAGTTCACGTTGCGTCTGCATTCAAAAGTCATCTTTGTGATTTGAAGCATACGTTTCTGCACGTGTTCTTCTGTTGTCAAATTACCGCGTCTTTTTTTTCTTTCACAATAAGCGACGCCTATCAAGGATTCAACGAAACTTTGGTGCATGGAAGCATTAGGTCAACGTTGTTACTACGATTACTTTGTTGGTGCGCGTCCACCCACTTTTCTCAAAAAGGCGCATGGATCGCCGATGCGAAGACTGGTACCGTTCTGCCCAACCAACGCTTATATAATCGCCCCATCCCCCGACTTGACAAGAAAACGGTAGCCATTTATTTGAGCCCGTGATCAACGCACACACGAACGTACGCAAAGAATTCCCGAATGCGTTAGCGTGCGCTTTTAGTTCTCTCGAGTGCGCCAGTACATCAGTGGGGCGAAAAAATAAGAAATTTGAGCTTCTACCGCAACATGTCGATCCTGTCAGTTTTGCTCATTCGCTCCAACATAATACGCCATAGCCCAAACCTCATGTTCCCGTATCACTATTGTTATTTCGAGGCGTAATCGAAAGGAACTGCTTCGTTTCAAGGACTACATAGTGATTGCGTTTGTATACATTGCTTCTAATGCCACCCAGATTCCGTGTCCACGTAATCTGACCTCAGCCTCCAGTGAACGCTTGTGGAGCAAAATTTGCACTCACCCATGACTGTCGAGCGTAAGTGGCGTCTCGATCACCTCGGAAGAAACGATGATGATGATGATGATGATGATGAAGATGATGCCTCAAGCATGGCTCATATTCACTAAATGGGATCGGAAAAGAATTGATTATACGAGTTAGTGATACATCTTCAGTGTGGAATATCAACAACCAAGAGAAAAACAACGTACGTGAAACGAAAAGAGTGCAATAATTGAATCTCTGCTGTTAAGATCAGGTAGTTTATACGTTATC
Source organism: Rhipicephalus annulatus (assembly GCA_013436015.1). NCBI lineage: Eukaryota > Metazoa > Arthropoda > Arachnida > Ixodida > Ixodidae > Rhipicephalus > Rhipicephalus annulatus. The sequence continues at coordinate 573,071 of WOVY01010701.1, read as the reverse complement.
ATGAACAGAAATGACCGCAGTTATGAGCCTGCTCGGCGAATGCATTCGACGCTTACTTGTTGTTGCTCACGCCCCTTTGGTATTACTTGATTCTCCTGATGCCAGTTTCGCCTATGTAACTGCAGCATCTGTCTGCGCATGGCACCTTATAGACAATGCCGGGGTATCGCTTGCTGTCTAAGCCATGCTTCATGTTCCCAATCATTGTTCACAATGTCTAGAATTGTTGGACGGCATGTGCGTGATGCGAAGGTCATATATTGAAAAGGTACGTATGCGTTAGTGCTTTGCTGACTCCAAGAACATACATAACGCCCGCCTTCGATTGATATGTGGGGTTTAACGTCCCAAAACCACCATATGATTATGAGAGACGCAACGCCCGCCTTCGAAAAGACCTGCTGTGGGATGATTTGGGATGATCGACACAATCTTCAACATTCTTCATAAACTTCTTCGGGTACCCGTTTGTCAATAGTCATCGCTGTACTGTTTAGAGCTCGTTCATCATTGCATCGCCCCTTGAGCAAATTTGTGTTGCCTGCGTACCTGGGAAGACAGAATGAATTGGTTGTGGCAGGCTGGTTGGCATGAATTAAAATTCCGGTAATGTCCGGTATGCGGCACTTTTCTGTGTGCAGCAAACGAAAGGCTATAGTTTCAATACGGCTCACCTGGGCATAGAGGAACGGGAGGCTGCTGTCACACTCATATTTCGTGGTAAACTGTATGGCGGGGTTTATAGAGTTGAGAAGACGCAAGAGCCGTGGGGCGTCATTCTTATTGACAATGCAAAAGCAGTAGCGTACGTAATGAACAAATATCTTGGGCTTGGGAACAAAGTCGTCGTGAGCACCTTCTGCTCGATGATCTGTTGACCATATTTGCCGCACTGACGAAAATAGAATCCCCCATGGCAGTTACGTGGGTCGGCTCGTACACGGCTCGCGGTAGGTGAAGCTGCTTAAGGTAAAATTTCAGCAACTCGCACAAGTACGCTACCTCTGAAGGTGTGTGCTCCGCGAGCGTTTCGTCCGCTGACAGGAACCTTTTGCATGTTGCTATGGCCAAATAAACAGGGACCGAAGTGAAGAGCGATTTGATGTCAAAAGACTCTATAACGTTGTATTTATTCACGGCAATGTCAAGCACTCCACGAAAGCTGAGGAATTGCCTGTGTGTGTAGCTGTTTTTCCAGCGAGTGGGCGCAACACTTAGTGGGGTAACCCGAAAGTCGGTGCAGTGGTGACCTTGCGAGCTCAACAATGGGCCGTAGCAGAATGCTTGAGTTGTGAAATTTTTGTATACCGTAAATTGCAGGTGCACGTAAATTAGTGTACAGGAGGCGATAGTAAAGGTGTTTCTGTTGAGCCGGTACGAGACGGAATATCTTCGACAACTGTTTGTGCAGTTTTGATTGAAGTCTTGTCGTGGAATCTCTTCGTATCGGCACGTAAGTATCACAGTCAGAGAGCAAATCCATCATTTTCTGATCGTACTCACTTCTATCGAGCACCACGATGGCGTTTTCCTTGATCGCAGAAGGTATGACTTTGCAGGAAGCCGAGGCCCTTGATTGCCTCTTTCTCACTCGTTAAAGGACCGGGCACTATCGTCGTGCGTCCACCACATTGAAAGACCACCGATAGAGCACATGTTAATAAAAATTGGTCAACAAATGGGCCTGGACACACGAACAGGATGGAATAAATATGCACCTTCTTCTTAATGCAGCTCCTATTCATGCTTGTGGGTCAACAAGCTTCAGTGAAACGACATGACAACAACCTACGCCTCGTTTCCCTAAACAACCACATACCGGCGCACTGACCCACTCAAGCGGATGGATTCCATTCAAGCCAAACGTCGCTGGTCAGCCGACCTACTTCCAAACAACTGAGTAGGCGCCACCTCGACTGAATCATCAACATCACCGATAAAGCCAGCCGCAACACCGAATTTATTCAATGAGCTTGGCCCCACTAAAAGGATGGTATACTCACGCACCCTTTTCTTCGTGACGCAGGTAAATAGTTCGGTTAAACTTCCTTACAATTGCCTTAAATCAAGTAACCTCTGTATTATTGTGCTTCCAAGCCCCGGAGCATTCCTTGAACCATTTGCTTGTCTGTTGCTAATGCTGTGCGGTGACAGCGAAATGAATCTCGGACATTGTACTGAGGATGTACTAAAACATTTGCTAAATACAGTCTAAGACCTTAACGAATGGTCAATGCGTATGAAATCCATGCTACAAGCAATGTTCTCAACTATCTCGGACTCAGGAGCTGAGCAGCGCACCATTAGCGATGTTGTAACCTACATCAAGGAAAAACTAGAGATGGTGGAAAGTAGAACCGCTGTGCTTGATCAGTAGCAGACAGATGTTCGTGAGTTAGAGCAGTCGGTTAAATGTATTGAAAAAAATGACCCTGCTTCAATCACGCATAGATGAGGTGGAAGACCACGCTCGACGTTATCACCTTGTGTTCTATGGCATATCCGATATGGCAAAAGAAAATGCTCAGCCATCCGAGCAAAATGTATTAGGGTCTATGAACAGGCGTCTAAAGATTGTTGTACCAGGCGAAAGCATATACCGTGCACACCGGATCTGACGCTATAACCAATCTAAACCACGGCAACTATTAGTAAAGTTTACCAAAAGTAAAATAAAAGAGCAAATTTTGTCGAAGAGTCACATGCTGCTGAGCAGTAATGTAGCGGTTACCGACGATTTCTGCCCAAATACCCGCAGCTTGCAGACGAGATTGAATGACTTTGGCAAAAACCCGTAAAAAACATGTAAACTTTCATATAAGAGGCTACTGGTCGACGAGAAATGCTATCAATAAAACAAGGTTGAGGTTATTGTTTACGAAGTTCTTCCACCAACAAGCGCAGTTCTTCCATCAACGAGCACAATCAGAGAATGAAGTCAATCGCCTTGTTCACTTTGCTCAGGTCGCCCTCGTCTCATGGAAAAGAAATAGGTAGACGTGGGAAGTGGTGGCCACACATCAACTGTCTCGATACTTAACGCCAACCTACATAGCATTGTACAAAAAACACATCAGTTGAGCAGTGTGATTATCGATACAAACGCAAAGATAACTTCCTTAATGAAAACGTCGTTAACAAATAAAATAACTAACTCAGAACATATTTATTGTGAAAGTAAATATAATATTTACCACATCGACAGAACAAACCGAACTGGTGGTGGTGTTTTGTTAGCAATAGACGAAAATATACCTTCCATTTGTGTGCCCCTAATTACCGACTTCCAATTATTTTTGTGTTGTGTTACTGTTAGCCACAAGAAACTGATCATCGGTGTGGGTTACCGTCCTCCGAATTGCACGAATTTGTTCTGAGACGCCCTGAATGACTGTCTGAGCCGTAGAGTTTCATACAATGATAATTAGAGGGAAATCCGGCGCTAGTGTCTACGCGGGCTCCTTCAGCGGCGCTTGTACCCCATGGGAAATAATGGGAAATACAGGCTTGGCATCCGCTTCGGTTGGATAATGTTTTTGAGATTCGTGACGCTTCTTTTCCGAGTGTAAAATAAAGTACAAGAAGTCATATTTAATTGAAACTAGCTTCAATTATTTGGGCGCGAATTTTATTGCAAAACCTTTTTGTTACCAGGCGGCAAAAGGGAAACCTGGACAAATTCAACCATCGCTCCGCCATTGCGTTCCAGATTTGGCATCAAGACCTAATGAATTATTTTTTACAACACTTGAAAACAAACATGCTTCCTTTTCTATCGAGATTATGTATTATTTATTCATGAAAATAAGAGTACAGTATTAAGTGTCGTATCCTTTCGTCACCTGCGAGGCTAGGTGCGTCTGTCCCAGTGGTTCCAGGGTTCTGCCCCCAACGCACGTCTGGTTTTGTTGTGAAGTCCAGTCAGCGGAACGTGACGGTGCGTCTACTCAGCTTCGTCTTCACTTTGCAGGATATTTAAAACTAGGCAATACGCGCTCGTTAAAAACAAGAACTCGAGGTGGTATTCTGCACTGGCATGAGACACTACATCCATGCGCAGCGGTTAGCGGATGACGCTTTGTTTAACTGTCAACTACAACTCGTAAATTTCTAACGTCGCAGCACATTAGAAAATGTAGTGGTCGTCAGTATTTTTGAACAACAGATGCACTGTTTCAGCCTTTTTCACTGCACCCCACTATCCGTGCTGCGCAAAGAACGAAACTGAAGAAAAAAGTCCGTAGACAGTTCACTAGCTAACCCTACCAAAACCGAAGCCTGTACTTCCCATAATTCCTGTGGAGGTACATGATCGCAGCGCCAGACTGCTCTCTAGGTATAATTGTGTGAAAATTTATGGTTACAACCAAATTGAAGTTCGTTTTCCTGGTACAAAAATTATACTAATGGGTGTTTTCAATTTTCTGCGCAATAACCACGCATGTGAATCCCCATTTTCACAGCTCTCTCCTCCACAATATGAACATTTCATCAGCTTATATATGCTCGGATTTTGGCCTTTTTCAGGCAGTTAGTTTACCAACACGTGTCGCTAATAATACTTCATCGGTTTTCGACCTGCTACTAACATCAGCACTTGATATCTCTTCATCAACAGCATTTCTAGTGGGCTTAACTGACCAAGACATTTTGCACTTCACGCTATCAATAGCATGACCTTCTTGACCTAACAGTTCAAAAATCATCAGAGATTACATTAAAGGAAGTTACACAGCTGTAAACACCGAACCGCTCATTTTCATGGAAGATTTTGTATCTCAGTATCTCGAACGCTCAGTTGAACCGAACTGGAACATATTTAAAGGGGCCCTGAAACACTTTTTCGAGTAGCTATAGAATAAATTCACTGGAAGAGCTTAGGTCTCACAAATTCAACGACAAAAAAAGTTTAAGAACCCATCCAGTACGAGAGAAGTTACAAAGATTTGTCGCACGCTGCAATTGGATTCTCTCTTCTCTCGTCGCGAAGAAAGCGCTAGAAGCTAAGCAGGAAGGGATGGCAGGGGCGAAAAAATAAGTAACGCACGCCTCGCGACCTTGAGCACTTTTTCTTTTTTTTTCTACGAATGTGTGGCTTTTTAGTGTGATCGCGCGCACGCGTGGACAAGTGGCACTCTTCCGCGGCGATCTTTGTAACGACTGGGAGCGCCATGTTCAAATCAGCCAACGGCTGATAGATCAGCTTTTCACGAGTGATTTTGGGGCATCTTCCGTGATTTTTCGAGAGAAGAGAAGTAAATTTTTAGCTGGTTTGGATAATTTATTGTGAATTCCAGGCCGCGTGCTGCGCTATAATATTTGGCTCGCGTGTTGTCGGGAGGCTCTACTACCGATAAGCCGTGTTTTCTGACCATGCTCAAAAAGTGTTGTAGGGCCCCTTTAAGGAAGTGTTGTGGAATTAATCAAACAATATGTTCCCCTACGGCATGTATGCGGTAGCAGTTCCGCTTCGTGGTTTAATATTCAGCTCAATCGACTAAATAAGAAAAAGCAAGTATACCATAGTGTTAAAACGCTAGCACTCTGAACCACTGGCTGTTGTAGAAAGAAGCTGTTGTACATTACTTGTTCGTACCGAGAGCAACCAAATATGACACCACTCTTTCTAACATACTTTAAAAAACCGAAACATTTTTGAAATAATATAAAGCGAAAGATGTAACAAAATATCACTTACTACACCATCTGGTACTCCAGCGCCTGACTACGTAGCTATATTAAATGACACCAACATAAATACCTTATCCTGCACATTGAGTCATGATTACCCCCTCCCAATAGGACGCACTGAATGACTATAATTAATATATGGCAGCGTATTCTGCGCCGCGCGGCGCACACAGAAGTGGCTCCTGTGCCCCACAGAAGTGACGTAATTTTAAAAATTATTAACTGAAAATAGCTAAATGTATAAAATATTATTGTATGATGCGTTAAACCTACAAAAATTTTACTAAGCAGGCGTATGGCGAGTGAATCAGCCTATATTTGTCCATTATACAAATCCTACAAGTATTTTAAATACAGAGGGCGCCATGGGCGCTGCGGCTGCGAAAGGTAAACAGTGCGAGATGGTAGGTGCCTTCGATGCGTCTTGGTGGTGAAATCTCCGACAAAATCATGGCCATGGCCTAGGCCGCCCCCAAGAAGGACCGGAGACCCTGTCGTCGCTGCGTCATGTGATTGCTGGATGCCCAGTTGAACCTGGTGGTCTGAGATAGCACGGCCACCCACCGTGCCGCAGCTTCATCTGAGTGTGTGCGCCATAATGTTTCTCTGTACGAAGTGCGGATTATTGTTGTTGGACGCACTGCATTTTCTAGATTGCAATGCCAAGCGTGGTGTTGCCAAAGGTGAAAGTGTCATTGCTGCCGACTTTTGCTTGTCATGAAGGGCAAGGTCGACGATGAAATAGATGCTTTTGCACAGTTCACGTGTGACTGACCGGACGAACATGCATGAAACCCCAGTGCGTCTGCGAAGTGTTCTTACGATGGATGGAGCAAACTTTATTGTAGTGTTTTTACGAATCCTGTGATCACCGAAGGCCGAAGCTACTGCATCGCCGGCTGTTTAGTTAAGTGCGAACACGTACAGCCGTTCTCGTCCATTAAATGCTCCGGTGCTGTCACAGGTCGTGTGTGTTATTCTGCAAGGCAGACAAGCTGTTATGTAGCTAGATGGGCTAACGCCGTTGGTACTTCCTCTTGGCCATCGTTTATCAAGTGCTGATCACCTAGAACATTGCGGTGGCACGTCAGCATTTTGAAGTGGCCTGCTGGTTACCTCGTCAGGTGATGATACACTGAGCGACATAAAAAAAAGTTGCCCGAGACTACGCTGCCGTGCGCCTTTCTGTCCTGAAAACTTGGATAAACCATGGAAATCAACATTCCTGACACGTGTGCCTGAGAAACCAATGCAACCAGCTGCATTGGAGTTGTGTCCTTTTGCATCTCGCCGATTAAGAGCAATAATTCGCAAAACACTTTATCATAATAAATGTATCCAATTCTGCGAGAGTCATTAAACATCCAATACTAAACGGCCTGTGGGTAGGACCACCACCAGCAGCAGTCAGGCTGACCGGAGGCCAATGAGGAGACGCAAATGTTAAAACAATACTTGCACGAACAAAAGAAAAAGAAACAAGTAACAAAGACTGCAATAAGGCTCGAACCACCACCCTCACCAGCTCTTATGTGCCGCTCTAACCTACTAGGCTACAGCTGGCAATCGGTTCGGGCCAATTAACAAGCCGGTTTTGTATTGTCACGCTGGACCTAACTAACACTTTTTAAATGCGAAGCATTTCTTAGCGAGCTTCGGCGACGTTGAGCGTATCCATCCATCCATCCATCCATCCATCCATCCATCCATCCATCCATCCATCCATCCATCCATCCATCCATCCATCCATCCATCCATCCATCCATCCGTCCATCCGTCCATCCATCCATGCATCCATCCGTCCGTCCGTCCGTCCGTCCGGTCCGTCCGTCCGTCCGTCCGTCCGTCATCGTCTATCTATCTATCTATCTATCTATCTATCTTCTATCTATCTATCGATCTATCTAATCTATCTATCTATCTATCTCTATCTAGCTATCTATCGATCTATCTATCTATCTATCTATCTATATCTATCTATCTATCTATCTAGCTATCTATCTATCTATCTATCTATCTATCTATCTATCTATCTATCTATCTATCTATCTATCTATCTATCTATCTAGCCGCCTACGACTTTTAGCTCTCCTGGCCGTTTGGATAATGGTATCGATACCAAACTTGGTATGCCATAACATGACTATATTACGAGCATATTTGACTAGTCGTAACCTGAAAATCATGATATTTATGTCATGAATGTCCTGATTTACATTTCAAGGTATTGCTGCTTTTGCGGTGTTTCGTTCGCATGACATGTTGCAAAACTGGTATGGTATAACAAGATTGCATGGTGAACACAAGCGACAGACCCTTAGATGAAAATTGTGACATGCGTGTCATGTAACAACGTGTCTACATGCCACGCTCCTGATGCGGTTGCGGCCGTTTCGCTAGCTTCACTTATACGAAAGTCGGTATTACTGGACGTGAGCGGATGACGAAGATATGAGACTGGTGCAAACATGGTAAACATGAGATGCGTGTCTTGTAACAACATGACTACATGCCATGCTCATGATGCGCTGGCGGCCATTTCGCTAGTTTCACTTACACGAAAGTTGGTATTACGGTACGTGAATGGGGGACGAAGGTATTTCACTGATGCAAGCATGGTAAACATGAGATGCGTGTCATGTAACAACATGACTACATGATACGCTCATGATGCGCTTGCGGGTGTTTCGCTAGCTTCACATACACAAAGTTCAGTATTACGTGACGTCAATGGATGATGAAGGTATGTGATTGATGCGAGCGTCATAATCATAGGATGCATGTCATGTGAGAACATGACTACGTGCCACAGTCAAGGCGCCAATACGCTTCGACGTCGTCATTTGTTTCCTCCCGTCACGCCAGCATTGACACGCCAGGCGGCGGTCCTGCCAGGTGCGCGCTGCGTTGCTTTGACGCATGCGCGTTACAGCGCGTTCGGTTCCCTCCGTCTCGAAAAGAGGCAGATGCAGTGCTGTCTGGGTAACGCATTGGCGCCAAGTGCAACATGTCGCATTTGTCACCGGTTGCCGTCGTGCAGCGACGACGGACGCTGGTCGCGCTTGGCGTCAGGTTATAGAGTGCCCGTGTTTTGCTAACGTAGCGTTGCTGTATTTAGCGTGCGCGCGCGTCAACGTTACGTTGGAGTATATTGGGCCTTTATGATGCACTCGAGGCCGTTTCTCTACCTCCACATATACCAAAGTTGGTGCTACGTGACGTCTATGGGTGACGAACGTATATGACTGGCGAAAACATGATAACCATCGGACGCGTGTCATGTAAAAACATGACAACATACCACGCTCATAGCGTGCTCGCGGCCGTTTCGCTATTCCGCATATACTAAATTTGGCATCACGTGACGTGAATAGATGACGAAAGTAAATGACACATCCAAACATGATAACACAGAAGTCGCGTACGGCATAATTTACATCCACTTCTTAACATTGTGGTGATTTGAAAGTGGCATATCAACCTTCCAGATTCTTGCTTCGCATATAATTGATTCCCACTGTACGTGGGATCTGCCAATGTTTTGTAGTTTTTTATACTTTGACGTTTGGATGTAACATTTACTGCTTCTATCGTTACGGCGTAACGCTAAACACTCAGACTATTCAAACGAAGTACATAACCGGACAAGTGCATGACGTCAATCTGTGCAGCGCAGCAGCCGTTTCCGTGTGGGGATGGCTTGTGCGCCGTGCGGCGCAGCAGTCTCTACCTAAAATTATTCATCCATCCATCGAACCCACATTTCGTAATTACACTCGCTCTCCGGTAGAATTCATTACATTCGTTTCTTCTGGCATTCGCGCCATTATCAACAAGTTAAATCTCTTCTTTTTGCGTCAATGAAATACACTCGAAATTTTTTAAGAACACAAAGGAATACTCTCTTATAAAAATAGAACACGTTTTCATCCAGTCACCTCATACGGGATTATTACCAGTAGGTTTGAAAACTGGAAAGGACATTCCGCTTTATTAAACTGGCGATACGTTTAACCCGCGTAATTATAGACCAATATCACATCAGTATTCCGCAAAATTATGGAAAACGTCATATACTCAAACCTTGCACATTTTCTTGAAGATAACAATCTTTTAGATCAAATTTAGCATGGCTTTCGCAAAGAATTGCCCCGCCACGGTGGTCTAGTGGTGAAGGTACTCGGCTGCTGACCCGCAGGTTGCGGGATCGAATCCCGGCTGTGGCGGCTGCATTTCCGATGGAGGCGGAAATGTTGTAGGTCCGCGTACTCAGATTTGGGTGATCGTTAAAGCACCCCAGGTGGTCTAAATTTCCGGAGCCCTCCACTACGGCGTCTCTCATACTCATATGGTGGTTTTATTTATTTTGTTTATTTATTTAAATACCCTAAAGGCCCGAATGGGCATTACATAGGGGGGGATAGAGTGGGGTTATGATCACAAGTACAGTACAGAACATAAATGAAGGCAGAGATGGTGTACATGTCTACTGCATCGAGAAACTGAAAGTGCAATCCAGAAACAACGCCAAACAACAATAGATTACATTGAATGAAAAAAAGGGGTTCACGCGAAATGCACTTTAAAAACAGTAAACAAGAACAAAAAAAGCGCGATCAGTACACTCAACAACAGTGTGAAAAAAACACAGAGAGAAACATAGAAGAAAAAGAAAAACAAAATAAAGATTTATACGTCATCAAAGAACTTCAAGAAAGGTTTTGAGTGCATGTTGAAAAGATGATGAATCGGACAGTTCTGCGATGTGAGCAGGTAACGCGTTCCATTCTGCGATTGCAAGGACTAAAGGAGAGTTTTTATATCTTTCTGTTTTAGCGAAAATTGGTTTAACTTTGAAAGTGTGGTCTACCCGGGCGGAGATATGAGGTGGTGGAATGATATGAAGCTGGGAAAACGGCGTGCTACTGTGGTACAGCGAATGAAAAAAAGATAGTCGAGCCAACTTTCGGCGCATGGCAAGCGAGGGAAGATGAAGTGAATTCATTAAAGAAGATACGCTTTGGTAACGTGAGTACGAGGACGTGAACCGGGTTGCCTTGTTTTAGACAGATTCCAAAAGGTTAGTTAGGTTTGCGCCCTGAGGATGCCATATGATTGAACCGTATTCTAGTGAGGGCTGGATAAGACAACTATATGCATGAAACCTGGTTTCCTTGGTGGCTAAATGTAGGCGCCTTTTGAGAAGGCCGAGTTTTTTAAGGGCTTTAGTAGATATGTATTCTATGTGGCACGTCCACTTTAAATTCGCCGTAAAGAACACACCTAAATATTTAAACGATTGAACTGAATCTATTGGAGTATCATTTATTTTGTAGTAAGCGGGAACTGTCTCGGGGGTAGGACTAAACATTATGTGTTTGGTTTTATCTACATTTATTTCCATTTGCCAGCGGCTACACCATTCCTCTAGCCTAATAAGATCAGATGGTAAAATAATTGTATCGTCTGGATTAGATATTTCTCTATACACTACGCAATCATCCGCAAACAAGCGAATTGGTGATTTTAGGCTGCATACAATGTCATTGATGTAAATCAGGAATAAAAGAGGACCTAACACTGACCCCTGAGGGACCCCAGATGAAACACGTGTTTGGTTAGAAATATGATTGTTTAACTTGACTGTCTGGAAACGATTGGTTAAAAATTCTTCTATCCATCGTGTTGTGTTTTGGTCGAGTTGGAGTTGGCGAATTTTTAGGAACAGATGTTTATGTGGCACGCGATCAAAGGCTTTCGAGAAATCAACAAAAATTGCATCAACAGGACGGGACAGGTTTAGAGAAGATTGAAGGTCAGTTACCAATTCAAAGAGCTGTGTTTGGCAAGATAGATCTTTACGAAACCCATGTTGGCTGTTTAGGAGCAGTTTATTCAGATTAAGGTGGTTCATTATATGCGTGAATAATATGTGTTCGAGTAATTTACAACAGATTGATGTTAGTGAAATTGGCCTGTAGTTATTGGGAACTGTATTGTCACCAGACTTAAAAATTGGGGTCACATGTGCTGATTTCCAATCATCTGGTATAAATCCTGAATCAAGTGATTGTTGAAAAATCAAACAAAGAAAGTATGAAGAAAAGGGACTTGTTAATTTTAGAAGTTTCGCGCTAATTCCGTCTGGTCCGGGGCTAGTCTTGAGTGCCAAACGATCTATTGCGCAGGCTACGCCATGCGTAGTGATTACGATAGCGGAAAACGGGTGTTGAACGGTTAGTGACGCCAAATCAAGAGAGCTATCTAGTGGTCGCTCAGCAGTGAAAACTTGAGAGAAGTAGGTGTTCCGTTTTTGAGCACATGCTTCAACAGGCAAGGTCTTGCCATCTTCACTTGTGATGGGTGGGGCAGAGTTGTTGTTCTTTGGATTAATAACAATAAACCCCACATTACATTAAACCCCACAACATTAAACCCCACAAATCAATCAAATCATTTCGCAAAGATTTTTTACGTCATACTCAGCTTCTACTGTTCACTAACGACTTGCATACTAATGCTAACTCTGGCTTTCTTACTGATTCTGTGTTTCTTAATTTTGCTAAGGCCTTTGACGAAGTAAAGCATTACCTACTCTTACATAAACTACGAACACTGGCCCTGCTATAATTAAATGGATTGAAGCCTTATTGACTAACTGCGTTCAATTCGTTTATGCAAACGACACCATATCACCTGCGACACATGTTTTGTCTGCAGTGCCACAAGGGTCCATACTAGGTCCTTTATTATCTACACCAATGACCTGGTGATGTGATTTTGCGCGTTTGAAAAGTGCGCCACGCCATCAGCCTCAACCAAAGAGGACGATGAAGATGACGCTTGGTTGCGGTACGTGTGGGCGTGAACATTTTAAGCCAAGAAGGTGATCTTCCTTGTGCCTCTTGATTTTCCGATTGTGCCAATCATGCCTCCTACAGCTTATGTAACAGCAGCGAGGTTTCGAAAACTTTCCCTTCTTGAAGACTCATCAAATATCATGATACCGCATCCAGATTTCTCGTACCTATATGGAATAATAAATGGTGCCCCACGCGTAAATTGGAAGTCTTGATAACAAAATTACGTTGCCGTGTACCACCTCTTAATTTCTACTTAAACAGGTCTGGTCTGGTGCCATCCCCTCTGTGCTCAAGCTGTAACGAACCTGAACATATCGACCATTTTCTTATCACATGTCACCGTTTCAAAAATCAAAGAAAAAACGGCTTCGAAATTTTATTCAGGAAATTAGGAATATCACTTAATACTCCCAATATTTTGTCATTTGGGGCCACTTCATCGGGACGCAGCGACAGGAACATCTGCGGGGCTCTCTGCGAATTCATATATAACACAAGATTACCTTGCTGAGTCAGCGATCAGCTCTCGAATTTTACTAGCCACACTACCACTTATTATTTAGCTGATACACTGCAATGATTCAACTTTCAGGACAACTTCATATAACGATTCCACCTCAGATATTAAACAAACTCTATTATTTCTCCCCCCCCTTTTTTTCTTTTTTTTTCATTGCACCAAATTAATTTCACAGCCAAAACACAGTAATCATATTCCCCTGGTCTAGAAAATCTATAGGTATTGACTTGAATTAACCACCGGCTTCTTGGCCAATCCCCCTTAGTGGGTGAGAGCCACAAAAGAAAGGAACAAGCAAGCAAGCAAGGTGCCTCCACGGAGATTTAGGAGAGCCACGGGAAAAAAAAACAGCAAAGCCAGGCAGACGTGGCTGAGTCGAGACCGAGTGAAGAAGGTGGCCAGGGCGCGGGAGTGGCATACAGCAGAGCTCCTGCATCAAGGTCCCAGCCGGCTCCCACCTGGACACAGAGACTCTTCTCGTCGCCTGACATGGACCAGGCCTGTTCTGGCCTTCTGGCGTTGGCCAAGAAACGTTTCCGGCTTTGTGTGCGAGCTGCGGCTGCCAAACGCCGAAAGGTCAAAGTGACCTCAACTGGCCCGACTCTTTTCTCCCTCCAAGGCAACGATGTCGGCGTCTCTCAACCTATTCGCCAGACTTCCCCTGCTGCACGAGTGCGTCTTCGCGGTTACTCCGTCGCATCAGCTGCAAGGAACGCGTCCCGGTGTATGGTAATATGGGTTTGCTACTGCGACCATTTATTTCCGCGCACTGCTCGCATCTTTTAGCCATCCATCATTCCTGTTAGACTCCTTATACTTTTGCAAGCTCTGTTCTTTGTCTGTTGTTTGCTCTTTTTTTGGCAGTTTCGTAAATATATTGAGTGTTGGGGGTTTGGGTGGAAGCAAATGGTCTCATCAGCTCATTTCCCGATGACCGTTATGTCATCGGTTTTCTGTGTACACGAACCTACACGAGAGCTAGCCCATTAAATAGCCTCGTGACATACCTGGCTAATAACAATCTCTCACGCATTTTTGGTTTGTAGATGATTGCATAATCTACCATAAAATAACTCGCACCACTGACTTGACATTCTTCATAATGATTAAAACACTGTGCATGAGTGGTGCTGTTCTTGGCGAGTAAAATTAAGTATAAGTGGATGCAAGGCTTTGCGAAATACGCGTACTAATATGACGGATCCTGTCTATCTCATAAATAACGAACCATTAGAACCAATAACATAATCCAAGTACTTAGGTATACATATACAAATAGCTAATCTTGGCGTGAACACAATGAACATATCACAACTAAAGCAAACCATACTTTAGGTTACCTTCGCAGAAACTGTCACGCATTGTCATCTGGTTTTATAATACTATTATACTACGCATACGTACGCCCACAGCTTTAGTACGCGTCAGCGTTGTGGGACCTCCACCTTATTACGTTAATTCAACGGATGAGGCAATACGAAACCGCGCTGCCCATTTTATTTTATCTACCATAGAGCATCCACCGTTATCACCATTACGGCTTCCTTTTCTTGCTGTTTGTAGGAAACATTCTCGCCTTTTTCTTTGACACAAAATTTGCTATCATAAGCCACACATGTCTTAACTGTTGTGACATGCCCCTCCTTTCACATCAGCGCATCTCGACCATCGTAAGGTTCAGGTGCCCAAGAGTAACACCATTGCCCATTCATTGTCATTTTTGTCCAAGACTGCTACAAAATGAAACCAGCGTCCTGGCTCTGTGACAAGCTTATAAGACCTGATAAATTTTTAGAATGCCTTTTTAACAAATAAATACTTACTTTTAGCCTGTGTGAAGTTTTTCTGTGGTGTACTACTGCGAATAACCTTGTATATTCACTGTGTGTATTATTGTACCGACCTGCTTTTATGTTACATGGGGGGCGCTGCAAGCGCGCGATGATGTAGGACGTGCTGCGCTTCGGCTCCGCTGATTTTCGGCTGGAACCACGGGCAACTTCACAGTACCCCGTCAAGACCAGCATCAATCGTTTCGGCTACTCACAGGCAACACGTGGATACCAGTGTCATCCAGGTGGGCCCGTTTTTGACAACTTTACGGCCGATCATCACCCGACCACGTTGGCGACGCCGTTAGGCCAAACGGCGACGCCAACGCCCGGCGGCGTGGGACCGGCTTTCCGAGGCAACATGGACGCTACTCTCATGCAGCGTGGATACGACCCGCATGCCATGACGTGGGAAACGATTCCGATTTCCGAAACGCCAAACTCTGCTTCTTCACCGAGGTTTCGGAGCCAAGCTCTCAACGACGCGGTGGAACGCCGCTCGCAAGCCAACGCCAAGAAGGCGGCGTCCGCCGCTGTTTCGGCCATGACCTACTACACTCCTGACCTGCCCAGAGAGCACCTCTTCCAGCGCCCACGTTCTAGTTCATACCTTCTGCCGCTAGGGCCGTCACCTACGAGCGGCGTGGCGCTAGTCAGCACCTGCTCGCTGACGTCATCTTCACTCTTTGTGGTCAAATTTTGACCAACAAAGCACTCGTAGTGCGTATTTATGATCCAAAATTTAGAATTATTCAGAAATAATAATACTAAAAGACATTCAGAATTTTTTTGCAATAAAATGCACGCTACCACGCATAGGCTGCCCTACATCGTGTAAATCTACGGGTTCCCACGTTTGTCAACCAGTGTGCTATAAATACTCAAGCGCTCTGAACACCTTGCTTAACCAGCAATGTATGGGAAGAAATAGTCACATATATGCCGCCAGTTCACTACAGAATGCAGGCATTCTTATACCAGCGCCTACAAAACAACCGTAAAGAAACAGACGAACAGGTTATAGGTAGCGCCACCAATGGTGAGCGGTTGAACGAGAGCGGGGACACGCGCTCCCATAGGAACCCCGCTATCTGAACAGGTCAGGAGTGTAGTAGGTCATGGTTTCGGCATCCGGCACGCCAGCTGACAAGACGCAGCCTCCCGCTTCGCGCGCTGTGGGACGCAAGGGCAAGTTTCTCACCAAATGGAAGCCTCGCCCGTTTCCGAAACCGAGTCCGGACGACTATGTAATAGTCGTAAAGCCACGAGAGTGCATCTCATTGCATGATGCTTTCTCAGAGAACTGGTACGGGACTGCGTTTAAGGCATACCTCGGGCCCAAGCGAGCTGAGACGCTGACGGTTATTCCATCGAGAGAGCAAAATTTGATCGTGATTTACACCCCGGACCCTGACACGGCGGACAAAATGATCGGGGACTTCGTGGTAAACATCGAGCACAGGCAGGTTCTGCTCAACGGGTACCTGCGACAAGATGGTAGCAATGTCTGCCACGGAGTTATTGTAGTCCGCAACACAGATACGACGGAGACGCTCCGAGAGAGCGTACGCTGGAGGTCAGGCACCATCGTCGAGGTGCGTAAATTTGGCACATCGAACAAGGCGCGTGTAACCTTCGCCGGCAAGGAGAAGCCACGCTTTGTTCACTACGACGCAATGCTGATCCCGGTCAAACCTTACTACCGGACGATCCCGGCCTGCGGCAAGTGCGGTGTCGTCGGCCATCGGATGGACACTTGTCCCAACCCACGACCGGATACGTGTGGCCTGTGTGGACAGCAGGTTCCGCTTGTGGAGGAGGGGGTGCGGGCCCCTCATGAATGTGTACCCGTATGTTCTGTGTGTGGTGGAGCACACGCCACAAACTCTCGAGCATGTACGGCCAAGTACCGTAATTCCAAGGTGGCCGCACAACAGGGCAGAAAGTCCAAAAGGGCGTCCAAGAAACGGCGCAACGATCAGACTCCCAGTGAGCCACCACGCCGGGAAGTCGCCAAGACTGACAAGCCCGCTTCCCCTACTGGAGGAACCGAAAAGCAGCCGGCGCAACCATGCGGCGAAGCCAGGCCATGGGCCAACGCCGTGAAAAACGGAAAGCAGGTGGGTGGTACGGGTAGAGCTGCCTCCTCATCCCTCCCTATCATCCCCTCTTCATCGCGTAACGCCGACCAAAATATTATTGCCAAACTTCAGGCACAAATCGAAGCGTTACAGAAAAGACTAGCGGAAGCCGAGGCCAAACAGACCCAACTAGTCTCCCCTCCTCCTCCCCCCGCAGTAGAGGTAATGGAGAGTGAGACCGGGGCGGGGGCGGCAGACGCGGTTGCCGCACTCGAGGCTCGTGTGAACACCCTTGAGGTCCGTATGGACAGCCGTATAACTGTCCTCGAAACCCAAATCTCAGCGGCTGTAAATGCCGCCATTGCTAAAATGACAGAAACCATCCCTACCCTGATAGCCCAACAAGTTGCGCGTTTCACCAAACGAGCCGGCCCAATTAAGGACGTGTCTGGCCGGTACCCTAAAACGCTTCGACGACAGATCGAATTTGAGGATGATGACAGCTGCTCCGCCTCCGGAATTGAGGACACCCCCCTCCCCGCGAGTGCTGGCTCGGGAGCACCGCCACCGCAATCACCCGATAACTCCACTGACCATGGCGGGCTCCCTTAGAATTCGGAAGTCCCCACGATCCAATACGGCCACTCCCATCCAAATCACCCAGTGGAATTGTCGGGGCTTTAAGGCTCACACTAAGCGCGCCAACCTCCGGCTTTTCCTCGCAGCATTTCAAAACCTTCCTGCTGTGGTAGCCCTCCAGGAGCCAGGGAGTGCTGCCACACTCACAAACTATACTACGTTTCAGCAGGACCCTTTATCTTGCATCTGCGTGCACAAAAATTATACGGCCAACCTAGTTGATCTCGACCTTAAGCCAGCTTTCTCGTACGTGATGGTGACACTCCTTCCGCTGCGTAAACAGGACCCGCCACTG
The DNA here is from genome assembly GCA_013436015.1 of Rhipicephalus annulatus. NCBI lineage: Eukaryota > Metazoa > Arthropoda > Arachnida > Ixodida > Ixodidae > Rhipicephalus > Rhipicephalus annulatus. The sequence goes on along the minus strand of WOVY01010701.1, from coordinate 555,150 downwards.
CACGTGTTAAACATTTATTGCTCACCGAAACTAAGCAACATTACATTCGCAGACCTTTTTAGCCGCGCTTTAAAGGCTGCGGGCAGGGACCCTCTGGTGATTGTGGGTGATTTCAATGCCCCCAGCACACTCTGGGGGTATGCACGTGAAGAGAAACGTGGACGTAAATTGGCGGAACTTATGTCCACGCTGGGCCTAACTCTTCACACCGACCCTGCCTACCCAACTCGCGTGGGTAACTCCGTGACCCGGGACACATGTCCGGACCTTACCCTCACAAAAAACATTCAGTATGCGGATTGGGTCAACACTGAAGAGACCCTCGGCAGCGACCACTGCATACTCAACACCACCATTCGCACCTACCCTTTGGCAAGACCCTACGGAGAGGCAAAATTACCCGATTACACGAAGTTTCGGCAAATATACGCCAATTCGACACCCATTGAGGAGCAAGGATACCATGCTTGGTCCCAGCAACTGGTTTCCTCATTACGCTCCACAGAAACACAAATTAAACTCTCCGAGGCGACTCCGGCGGTGGATAACCATCTCCTTCACCTCTGGGAGGCCCGGCGCAGCCTCGTCCGCCGATGGCGCCGGCAAAAACACAACCGAAAGCTCAAAATTCGCATCGCTGAGCTCACCCAGCGAGCAGCAGAGTACGCGGCCCAGCTCGCTGACTCTAACTGGGTGGACCGTTGCAACACGGCCGCTCGACAAATGTCCAGCCGGAGTACCTGGCGCCTCTTCCGCGCCTTGATTGATCCGACCCAAACTCGAACAGAGACACAAAAGCATCTGCAACGAGCATTTCACAGCTTCGACGGAGACACAGCCAAATTGGCATGTAAACTCCGAGACCAATATCTATGCACTCAGCAGGACTCCCAAGGGCCGGCGTACTCGTATGCAGGTACCGAGAACGCGGAGCTGGATCAACTGTTCCAGTTACACGACCTGAAGGCAGCCCTAGCAAAAATGAGGCGAGGAACGGCGCCGGGAAGGGATAAAATTACCGTGAAATTACTTGCCAATCTTCCTGACTCGGCCTACACCATGCTCCTTGCCTACATCAATTCCATTTGGATCGGGAAAACAAGCCTACCAATTGAGTGGAAGACCGCCCTGGTCACCTTCATACCCAAAGCGGGCAAAGCCATTAACACGGACAACCTCCGCCCCATCTCCCTTACTTCTTGTGTGGGAAAATTAATGGAGACGATGGTGCGCGACAGGTTGTCCGCGTTCCTGGAGAGCAAAAATGCATTTGCAGACACCATGTTCGGGTTCCGCCCACACCGGTCCGCGCAAGATGTCTTGCTTCAGCTCGACCATGAGATCCTCGATCCAGTCGAGTATCCCCTGAATGACAAAGTTGTGCTCGCTTTGGATTTGAAGGGGGCCTTTGATAACGTGACCCACGAAATTATTCTAACACATCTCTCACAGGTGGATTGCGGCCAAAACACTTTCAACTACATTAAACAATTCCTCACTGACCGACAATCATACATTCGGATTCAGGACATTGAACACGGCCCTTACCGATTAGGCACGAGAGGGACTCCGCAGGGAGCGGTCCTCTCGCCCCTCCTATTCAATGTGGCAATGATGAGACTCCCCGCTCAGCTGGCGAAAGTCGAAGGCATACAGCATGCGCTGTACGCCGACGACATCACCATATGGGCGTCACACGGCTCGGCAGGAGACATGGAGGCAAGCCTGCAGCAAGCGGCGGACATCGTGGATGACTATGCCCGTCGCTGCGGCCTTCAGTGCTCCCCGTCCAAATCGGAATTCGTGCACATACGCCCCTCACCAAAGTGCACCGCGAAGATCGACCTCTCCCTTCACAGCGGACCAATACCCGAACGCGATGAGATTAGAGTACTGGGGCTTTTATACACAAAAATCGCAGAGCAGACACAACATTGGCCAAATTGCGTAAGGTGGGGGACCAGGTGGGCCGGATGGTCCGCCGGGTTTCCAACAAGCGCGGGGGGTTACGATGCAAAGATGCCTTGCGGCTGGCGCATGCATTCGTAACCAGCCGAGTCCTGTACTCGGCTCCATACCTCCACCTACGCAAATCCGACGAGAATGCACTCGAAGTCATTCTCAGCAAAATCTACAAGCGTGCCCTCGACCTTCCTGTCAGCACCTCTAACCAGCGCCTTTTGGGCTTGGGAATGGTGAACACCTTCAAGGAGCTGAGAGAGGCGCACTTGACAAACCAATATACTAGACTCTCTAAAACACCGTCGGGTCGCCGCCTCCTTGCCCGGCTACACATCAATCACTCAATACACACGGAAGAGCGCGTACGGATTCCAGAAGTTTGGCGATACTCCTTGCACGTGCGCCCTCTTCCGGCTAACATGACCCGAGACGACTACACTGGCCGACGCCTCGCGCGGGCGGAAGCCTTGGCTCGACACTACGGCCACAAATTCGGGGTATTCTACGTGGACGCCTCCGGCCCGCACCACGGTGGTTGGTATACGGCTGCGGTCGTCCACGAAAACACCGTTGTAAACAAACTCACATTCCGTGCACATAACATTACGCACGCGGAGGAGATCGCCATCGCACTAGCCGCCGCAGATCAGGACTCGAGGGTCATAATCACCGACTCAAGGGGTGCCTGTCGCAATATTGAACAGGGATACATTCCGTACCGTGCTTATAAAATACTGCAGAACAGCAGCTACCTAGGTGCCCCCCGCGCACCGAACGATCATATGGGCTCCGGCTCACACGGGCCTCGATGGTAATGAGACGGCCGATGCCGCTGCCCGCGCGCTCACTCTCCGGGCACCATCCTCGTCCCCTACCGATCCGGAACTCGAACCCAATCCTGCCTACACCTTTAAGGAGATCACACAATTTTATCAATCCGGCCATAACGTCTATCCTAAACCCTGTAAGGACCTCACGAAGGCGGAGGAGCGAATCCTCCTTCGCCTTTATACTAAAACTCTATTGTGCCCGGCAATCATAAAACACTTTGACCCCGCTTGCACGGGGAAGTACCCACATTGTGAGGAAAGTTCCTCTGACATTTTCCACATGGTGTGGGCATGCCAAAAAACTCCAAATCTTACCCCACTACCCAACCCTTCGCGGGAGGACTGGGAGGCAGCCCTGCTCGGCTGCTCTGACCTGACGGCCCAACGGGCCCTGGTCGAGCGTGCCCGGGCCGCGGCCAACGCCAATGGGCTCCCGTAAGAGGGAGCCCACCTAGTGTTTGTACGGGGCGGCCCCTTAAGGACCGTTCCCACACTCCCTGTAAATAACATCTGTAAATAAATGTTTTTCAGCAGCAGTTATGTTACATGTTGTGTAACCCTTGTTATGTTCAATATTATTGTTTGCATATTATACATGCATATACAGTAGCCCCTAACTACTGTAATGTACCATGTAGGTTGAGTGTAAAATCTAATAAATAAAATTAAAAACTAAGCTTGGTGTGTGAATTTCATATGAAAATATCACCCTCTTTGACCCTCCCAGGCACCGCCCTTCACCTCAGCCACTGAACAGGCTGAACTAAGGGCTGATTTTAATCACATAGTAGACCAGACAGCCAAGTCTTGGGTGATCCTTACCTAATAATGAGTGGCGCTGCAGTCTATCAGGTTTCCACGCACGCAGGACCGACTCGTCATGGACATGTAATGTCTATGCAACAGTCTGCAACCTCCATCACCACATCGTTCTGCAGTCGATACCTGCCTACCACAGTACAAGGAAACGTCCAAGCTGTTGACCCTGCAAAAACTGGACATGAAAGCTCCAGAATAATCGTCGAGATACTTTTCCCGAGGAAATACGTGGCGACACTTGTATCGGCACCCATTTGGCACCTCCAGAGAACCCTCTGAACGAAAGCTAGTCACCAGTATGAGCCTATTTCTAAAAGATCGATAAAACGGGTGACTTCAATATGCAGCGACACCTCAACAGTGAAAAAAAAAAAACACGATCGCATCGCATCAGATTGAACGTCGCATACACCAACTACTTTAGCAGCAAGATCTACCGGTCGGACTCACGCTTGTGCGTTCTATGTAACGTAGCAGAAGATCTCAATTAGGTTCTTTGTTCACGAAGGTTGTACACACCCTGCAAACATTCCCTGAAGGTGGCTTTAAGTCTTCAACGGTACTCGAACTTGGAGTTGCGACATATTTAGGGACCATAGCAAAGCAGCGCCAATGCGTTACATAGCACGAAACACTGTTTACTTTCTTACGTGCCACCAGCCTGTATGAAACTGTAAATATTGTAGTCTGCATGTGTCTGCCTGCGTGTGTTATATTTATCAGTGTACAAATCATAATAATCACGCAGAGAAGCTGGAGTAGCATGTCAGGCATAAATGAGGTCAACATCTCCAGTTTCCTATTAAAATATTTGCTAATATGTTTGAGTGACAATAGTTTAAGAACGCTACAAATTCATCTTCGTTCTAAAAGAACTCTTTGTTGGGCTAGTTGGCCGAACATTACAAAAAATAATGTCAGCGCAAACACACGCTAAAATTATTTTTAATGAGGCTAATATAGTAGTTCAGCAGAATGAGTAACGTGCTGGTTGTTCTAGGTTGTGAGATGATAAACTGTATGCCTTAATAGTGTATGCTCTTGGCCTTTTATAATGTTAATGCGCGATAGAGGCGAGAATGCTGTGGGCCCGGGTGCACGTTAAAGAATCCCAGGCAGTCGAAATTTCCGGAGCCCTCCACTACGACGTCTCTTATAATTATATGGCGGTTTCGCGACGTTAAACCCCACATCTCAATCAATCAATTATGATGTTAATTCGTTGCTTGTGTCCAATGTATATATCCAAGCTTTTGTGCTATGAATATTTCTGTTATAAGTGAGTGCTGTGCGTATTTGATGCCTAAAGATGTGTGTGTTCGTGCGCGCACGCGCGCGCATGTCAAATGTGTCGAGTGTTTGCACTCAAATTTATATTTTGTAATAATCTGAGTGTGCCAGGCACTTCAGACATGCGTGTGTGGGTCTTGCTTCTGCAAGTATATATGAAATAGATTTAGAATGGCCATGAATATATATTCAAGCAATGGTTGGTTCAAAATGTAGAGCCATGATTTTCCCATGTATTTGCAGGTAGAAATTCTTTCAAGCCTGTACTAGGAGAGTAACAGTTTGGAAACCGACACTTAGGTGGATGTCGCACAATCTATTGGGGCAGAATTACATTTACTGCAAATAAGCCAACGGGGAGGTGAATGTTTGTTCATTCAGTGATTACTTTTGTCGGCGAGGATACCCTTTTACGGAATCGTTTTAGCGCGGATAGATCCCCCTCGTGAAACAAAACTGTATAAAGAACTAAACGTAATAAAGATAAATTTTTTTCCTGGTTTGGCTGGCATTCGAAGCTAGCGTCCCCACTCCGAGGTCTGTCGCCTCACACACCAGCTTAGACAGTTTTGCTTTTGTGCACGGTATTCGTTCAATTCAAATGAAGACACTATAGCCACATACGCATCAACAAGACATCGGCTGTCACGAAAAACAGTGAAACCTCGTGCATGTGCTATGGCTTTTCTCGCCTAGGCAGCTAACCAGCTCCCAGTTCACTTCGACCCGTATTTCATTCGGTTAACAGATTCGCAAAATTTACTTTTTTGTTGGCCTTAAGTTTATAGGTCTGCACTTAAAGTAAAACAGCACCAACGAGAACATGAGAACATACGAGGAGCAACGACACGTACCAAAGGCACACTAACTGATGGCTTATTTAGTAGTTCCGTTGAATTAGTAACGTATTGAGTGTAAATGAATAAACACAAGATAGAAATATAAATGACAGATGACCCAGCATCACATGGTCACTTTTAGTACACGTGCAAGGCCAATCCTGTAATAAATCTTATTTTGAAAACATGTTTACACTGAGCTTAGGAGACAAGTTAGAAAGGTGGAGCACTTACACATGAAGTGCAACTGTGTTTATTATTTGAAGGTACATCATTTATAAATCTGAACAAGGAGAAATCACACCGATAATCTCGCGTTCTGCAGAAACGTGGCAAGACCACTTGCGCGTCACAATGCCGGAAGGATCTATAATGTGCCCATGTTAAAAATCTTTTTAATTGCTTCATAAAGATGTGGGTAAACTGGCACAGGTGTCAACTATTTTGTCTACGAAGAATGAAAAACCTGGCCCGTTGGACAACTTAGAAGTATTTCCGCCACTTCTGCTTTGTCTTTCACGGGACTAACGGCCGTAATCTAGAACGTCCGTTCTCTCAACCTTTCACCTCGACTTGAGAAAATTGATGACGGCACCGTTTCTAAGCAGAGTAAATTGCCCTATCAACGATAATCTGCAGCGATTCATAGAAAGCACAGCGTCATTTTTTGACGAGCTGTGGCGCTGTGCTGAGCTAGTTCAAGCGAAGAACGTGATTCTAGTCGAGGAGCGTTCGTGAATACGCGGGTAAAACGAAGACCTAACCCCCGAATGCAGAGATGTTACTTGACTCGTACTTGACTCGTTCTTGACTCAAGACAGTCTTGCCGCTCCCAATAAATCGTTCTGGAACTTGCGGACGACTTGAAGGCGACTTGGCTCGGCTGAAGTCAGGACAAGTTTGAAGTCAGATGCGGGGCTAGCTTGAAAGCGAATTCATGCGTTATTCCAACATGGCCACCTCTCGAATGGGCGTCGCGTGGAGGGTGGCCGCTTTTGAGTTTGCTTGCCTCGCCATAAGCGTAGCATTTTCTGAGACACACTGCCTGCCGAAGATTCCTGGACCCGCTTTACGTGACCGAGGAAATCCGATGGAGTTGTACGTCGAGCACCGATTCCACGCTCGGTACAGATTCACGAAGAATGCTGTGCAGCAGCTGTTGGCTATGTTGCCGCTCCGTGAAAGTGGGGACAACCGAAAACAGCCTGTGCCTCCAGTGTTACAGCTACTGATGGCTCACGGGTTTGACGGCGCTGGCACATTCCAAGCAGTCACCGGGAATCACATGCGCATTTCGTAGTTGAGAGTGTGACGTGCAGTCAGAAACGTTACGCTACTCGTCGCAAAGCACCTGTACGCGATGTTGGTGCTTTGCGCAGGTGGACTTTAATGCGGGACTTTTATCAAGCAGCGGGACTTCTGTGGACTTAAGTTATGCGGGAAATTTGTGAAGTGGCTGAGTTTCCTGGCGTTAGACGATGTGTGCACACACGTTTGTGAATAGCCCAGGTGGTGACGACGCCGAAGTGTTCCGTAACCGCAAAGGCTATTTTGTTTTTTTAAAACATGACAGTTTTCGTCTGTGCCGGTACAAAATTGACCCAGCGCTGTGTCTGTGTGCCTCGTCTATCTTTTCATTCTGTCTAGGGCGCTGTTTCTCGCTCAGAAAGGCATCGCTTGCAGCACAACGCTGCGAAAAATTTCAGACACACACAAAAAAAGGTGCCCCTATCACGGGTTTCCCGCTGATGTGCCTCCTCCTTCACCATCATGCAGCGAGACATCGCTGCACCCCCCGAGACAAAATTCTGCTGAGCACAGTGTCCTTTTTCTCTTGTTTGCTTTTCTCTTGTTTAACAAGCTCAACAAAAGAATACGATTCACTTTTGTTCCCAGAACTTGTTTATAATTTTTCTAACACAACTGCAATCTATCCCGCTACAAGCATGTCCACAGGCGAATAAAAAGGCGAATACCGTGAAAAACGCGTTACCTCGTAAGGCAGGCAAGCACTAATACACGCCGCGGTGTTCGATTGAAAAAAAAAACGATGAAAGAACTGAACACGATGCTTGTTTCGCCTCCAAACAAGCAAGCATAGAAAACGCGCTGCATTTGTGTGGCCACTAAAACCAGCGGGCAACGGACGCTTTACAGAAGCAACACTGCGCATCGCTGCGGCGGCAGGCACCACGTAAAATGACAAAATTAGCCGAAAAACGGCAAAAATATGCTTGTGGCACATCGATTTTGTAGTTATTTTAAAATGTACGGTCTTTCTTTTTTACTGTAACACGTGCTTTACGCGAACAACTTCATTATTTACCTCTTTAGCACGTGAGCAGCCTCTTTCTGCTTCGAAGCTCGTTCTCGACTTGACCAAGCAAGACAGCCTGAGCATCTCGCGAAGGCTGACTTGGGCGTTTTGAAGTCCGCTCTTTGCTTCACGCCGACTTACTCAAGTCAAGTCGAAGGCGTGAGCCAAGTAACATCTCTGCATTCGAAGGTAAGTCTCGGGGTGGCTCGCTCGTGACAACCGGTGAGGGAAGGTCCTTAGAAATGGGACGCGAACGAGTATGCGCCTGATGTCTCTGTTGGCTTTCATGAAGGTGGTAGGGTGGGGAGCGGGTGGGGAGAGCATGTGGTGTGCTCAGTGGTGGGGAGAACTGAATGAGTGAGCGTGCGGCGCGCGCAATGCACCGCGAGCCAGCCAGGCAACGCGCCAACCTCAGGGTGGAGTGATACCCCGAAAATTCTACGGTGTTGGTGGTGGTGGTAAAAACTTCTTTAGGGGTGACGCTCCTTGAGCTGTGCTTCATGCGTCCTCGATGTGTGTATGAGTAGTAGTAGTAGTAGTCGCTGTCGTAGTAGTAGTAGGTAGCCACTTCCACGGCCGGACTAGAGTAGCGGCACATGCGCACTCTTTCGAAGAGAGGAGAAAAGCCACACACGCTAATCATAAATAAGAAGTTAGTTGTTTCTGATAAAATAACATACACAGATGAGTATAGGTGACCTAATCGCCGATCAACTTTGCCTTGAGTTTGATGCTCACTAAAAAAAGTACTAACAGAAGCTCGCACTTTGAGCACTATATGACCAGAAAACGTTGCCACGTAAAGCTCGCTGGGCGTAACTTCTTTATTTTTAGCAAGGTTTAGCGAGGGTTGGGTCGCATGCCATGAACTAGCGGCGGTGAAAGATGGGAATTAGACACGAAGCGCCGACCGTAAGAGTGTGTGCGCGTGCTGCTCCTCCAGTCCGGCCATGCCACTTCTCGTTTACTCCTTGTCTGCTCGATGGTGGTACTTCTACATGATGAATATACGATGAAAATATGCGAGATGGCGGTACTTGGAGTGTTCACTAGACGGATGGACAGATGACGGACAGACGGGCGAGAAGACAGACAGATGGATGGACGCACAGACGGATGCACGGATGAACTCCGGGATCAATGCACGGGTAGACGGACGGACGAATGGACGCACGGATGGATGGAAGAATGCATGAAGAAACGCACGTACGGTCGCACAGACGGACGGACAGATGGAAGTGCGGACGGATTGACGGACGCTTTGCCCCACTCATCATCACGCACTTTGTGGATACGCTGTGATTTTTTTCTGTGGAAAGAAAAGGGGCAATGGGACAGAGATGAGGAGATGTTGCTACACTCGGTAGTCTTCCGCATCTCTCTCTGCCCAAACCTGGATGACCTCCTGGGCGTCGCGTTTCAAGCGGCGCTAGGCTGCGCCCACTGATCCTCATAACTTATTACTTGTTGCAGGGACGGAGGAGAGGTGACCTTGGGGACAGCCAGATGATATTGCTACGTGCCAGTGCATGGAGCTGAAGAAGACGAAGCAGATAGATCTGCTTTCCTTGTGGAGCAATATTTACAGGAACAAAACGGGTAAAAAGAGGGGTACATGAGGAAAAAGGTAAGGAAAGAAAAAGGCGCGTGTCTGCAGCTGTCCTCGCGGCGATTTGGACATTAGTGGCGGGAAGGTTAAAATGCGGTAGTGATTGCAGATGTCATGAAATGTTAGGAGACACCACGCAGCAAACGGTGCCTTTGTCGAAACGCAGCTTCGCTTTTTCAGCACCTGCAGCCGTGAATTGTCGAAGACTACAAGAAGAAGCGATCATTTCGCGTGTTCGCCGGTTTCAGGGGAGAAGACAGAGACGAAGAGAGAGAGAGAGAGAGACATGAGAAAGGGGTGTGAGTGACGATGCGGCGGGCAGCTTCGACCATGACAACGGTGAGCTGCGGGTCCAAGGAGCTTCCCTCCTAAAATTATTATATGTCTGTAAGGAATGCGAAAATGATTGACCCTATATGTACCCAGTAGTAGGATGCTTCTGCGTGTACAGACGTTTCTGCATGAAAATGTCCTGGTAGTTCCTTCCTGTGACGCGCAAAGTTACTGTACGTCTACCACACACACGTATTATTACTAGGCAGAAAATTAGCAGATGTCACTCTGGAAATTTAGTATAGCTGTAGAGAAGCTGTGTAAGTGTCGTGAGCTGAACAGAGCGCATCAACTGATCCATGCATCAACAGTTCAGAGAGAAAACGAGGCGCAAACTGCACAGGTTCTTGCAATACACGTCCATGTTTTTGTTTTTGTCAGCTTACTGGAATCTACAGCGCGCTTTCAAAGCCCTTCTTCGTTTTCGCACCCTATTTCTAGTCCCATCTACCTCGGTAGTGGAATAAAGCAATTAGCATGCTATATAACAATATATATTCTAATTAGATTAAGAAACAAAATACAAATAGCAGCGAAACCTGTAAACACATATGAACACTAATGCACGTGATAATCGTCACGTAGCACTTAAGCACGCTGTCTCATTGTCGGGGGAGGTGTACTGGAACGCGAAAAAGTGCGCCAGAGCCTTCAGCGTGTGCAACCGTGAGAACTCTCCGTAGCCGCAGTAGTTCTTGGCATCCTCGAACTGGATGTTGACGGCGCTAAATGTGTAGTGGAGCTGCGTCATGTTCCTTTTGGTCTCGCATAACTGCGATGAGAAGATACAGTTTGCAATCACCTCACTGTCACTGAAGTGTAAGGCACGATCGCGCTGCTTCATTGTTCTTTTGTGCTTGTTTAAAGTTACTCTGCAACACTTTTCTAAGAATTTGTTGAAAAATCGCCAAAAGTTTTATGTTTTGCCAAGTGGCAGCTGAGCAGGGAGATGCAGAGGAGGGGGGTCGGTATAGGGGCGATACCCCCCCCCCCCAAAGCCTGTCAGCACCTCCTCCCCTCTTTTCAGTGCTTGCAGTCCACCTGCTGTCACCATTTAGGGCAAACGAGTGAGACAATTATGAGCACACATTAACAATACTTATTCTGTGCAAGCTTTTACTTGTGCAAGTAAAAACAAAAAAGTAATGACCACGCCACATCTTCGGTGTTACTTCAACCCCCCCCCCCCCCGCATGAAATGAGTGGCTGGATCCACCCCTGCAGTGAAGATTCGTTCCATGCTGCAAGTGCTTTCTCTGTTATGTCGCCTCAACGAGTTCGTCGCAAGCCGAAGATGGAGATGGCACGAAAGGAACAAGTTGCTTGAGGCGCGCGTCTTCCCGTTCAGAGGTTTTTCTCCTTTCAGGAGTGACGTTCCTCATAGTCTAATGTTGTCCCGCGTCAGGCGTAACCGACAGTATCTACCAAACAGTATAATAGATGGCGCTGTATCATAGAAGTACATACAAACTGCAGTTGAGTGAGGGTATTCTAGATGACACTGTACTGCTACTTTCCGATTAACTGCTGCGCGGACTGTGCGTGGGTGCGCGAGGAACGAGTGCCTCTCTCATTCTTCTGAATTATCGCCGTACATGTCGGAGCGTTGGTGGAGCATGGACGAAGCGAAGTGGCGGGCGTGGAGGGCCGCGGCGGCTTTTGCTCATCGCCAGACAAACAGACAAACACACGCACGGACGCTTCGCCCCACTCATATTCATTTACTCTGTTGATATGCTTCTATTTTTTTTCGAATGTACAGCTCACATTCAGTCTGATCACGAGTGCGCGTGTGGGCATGTGGTAACCTCTCACTGCAGCCATGCTAAGTACGCAGATCGCCATACTCAAACCAGGCAATGCCCGTGAATTCGGGCGAAAGGTGCTATCACTTGAGTACAGCTCCTTATATGGCCAAACAGAGCACAGGATTTTTGCTTATCTTGATAACTGATTGCAAATTCTAAGCTGCGCCTCACGCTAGGAAGTTTGGTTTCACTTGTTTTTCTAGAGACTCGACTATCGATAGCAGCGCTTTCTAGCTATGCTCGAAAAGCGTTGCAGGGCTCCTTCAAGGATTTACTTTAACTTGAGAAATCAATTACGTTGAAAACTTCAGCATGAGTGTACTATAAGTGACTTCAATAGGAAATTGTTTATTGTTCGCATTGCATAATTTAACGTCATTTATTGTCTGATTAAATACAACCTGTAATGCCTCGATATTTTTTTCGATTATATACTATTTATTAGTGAGATTTCTCTCGTGTTTTGATATCCATGTGAACATGCACAGTGTCTTTAGTTTACAGTATCTCATCTCAAGATATTTAGACCATAGGTCATCCGTGCTTAGGTAGATGTTATTTTTACGACTAGATTTTTTTCATCGTATGAAAAACGCGGAAAGTATGTTAACGCCAACAATTCTGATAACATCAGTCGTGTTATCGGTTACGTTGAGTATCATATACTAGCTATGGTAAGAATCACTTGCGGAGCTCTGCGGAACCATTCAAGAGAAAGCACAAGATCACAGACTAGACTTGTTGTGCTCGAAGCTTTGTCGAGGAAAAAGTTTCTTAAACATCGCCGTTCCATTCTTGCCACAACATATAGACACATACAGGTATTATCAAGAACGTGCCTCGGAGCGCGAGGCAGGAGACATGTGCACATCTTCCCGAATCGAATCAAAGGGCATTTCAAACAGGTCGAAGACAGAAGACGTGCTACGTTGCTCACCACCACTATTTGCATATTTCTTTTTTCGGCAAATGTCACAGTACGCACGCATGATAGGTGTATTTTGAGAAACTGTGCATACGCATTCCACAAAACGCGTCATGTGATTTGGGATTCGTTATGGTATTTTCTTTTTTTTTGGACAGGGGGTGAAGGCTCGATGTTAACTAATAGCAAATAGATTCGCACTTTTCAAGCCCCCCACCCCCTCCCTCCTCCAAAAAAAAACGTAATGCCGGTTAATTCATGAAAAGCGCGCATTTATAGGATGCTCTCAAAAGCAACGTGCTTGTTAGGTTTTTGCTCGGCGTTCAGCAGTGTAGTAATGTTTGGGAGCTTCTTATGTAATCCTACAATGCAGTGAAACACTACACTTATTCAAATTGTGACAGTATTTCAAGATGCATCTTGAGACAAGTTTAATTTTGATGATTTAGCTGACTATGCTGCGCACATAAACGCTTCCGACGTATTTCAGGTCCCCTGCAATAGGCCAAAATTGCTTTTTCATGAGCCGTCTTTTATCGTGACTTTGTTCTGTTTCAAAGGCTGTTAGGATATGTTCAAATAATGCGCCATGTAGATCAGTGCAGCACATTCCTGCCTCTGTGAACGGCTACACTTACCTTCAAACGAAGAGCACGTGCCGTGTCATACGTAAATAGCCATTTCTCATTCTTGTTGTACGTGAACTCAGATTTATAGGCTACGTCGTAGTTGAAGTTCCCGTTGTATCTTTGGTCGATGCAAGCCTGTTCAAATTAAAGAATGGATCTCGCTTTTACACATACTGTATTTTAGAAGAAGAGTGAAGATATATAAATGACTAAATATTCGATAGAACCGTTACACGAGGCTGACAGTGCGCAATGAAATGGAAAATTAATCGAGCCACCCGTTTCTGAAAGACGTGACCGTGTAAAGCAAGCAAGTATATACGTGCTGAGCGCTATACTGACAATTCACCACATGCGTGATGCGAAGCTATATGTTCAGATCCCAGGGGTGGCAAGTTATTTTTTCGTGCATTTTATTCGCCCTTGTTTTGTAATTGGAACAAATCATTTAAACGTGATGGTCAGTAGAAGCTAGAATTTCTTTCTTTTTTGTTGTATTCTGATCGTGTGTACTTTTTGAACATCAATTTCGCGACGGAAACATGCCACTGAAGTCTTGGTAGACCCCGACATAAAACATTTATGCGTTAAAAAGAAGCTATTACGCTCACAACAGAACTTACAGCATGGACTAATGTATTAACGTGAACTGAAAGGAACCACTTGAACAAAATAAATTTCTATATCTGCTAATAAAAGGTCCTTATGAGGGAGATCTCACAAATGCCATACATTTTAATCTGACAGGCTACACGGCAAAGGCATGCGCTCACTAGTTTCCTCGTACCCCGAACAATTGATTTTCTATTATGATAGCAATTATATGCACACTCGGGGCTGGTTTATGCTGCCGGTGGCGTCGGTGTTAGTCGCCACCGTCAAGCCCCGCATGTATATATATATATATATATATATATATATATATATATATATATATATATATATATATATATATATATATATATATATATATATATATATATATATATATATATGCGGTGCTTGACGGTGGCGTCGGTGTTATATATATATATATATATATGTTATATATATGTTATATGTTATATATATATATATATATATATATATATATATATATATATATATATATATATATATATAACATATATATATATATATAGGCCTCTGTCTTGCTGTGAACATAGTCGGCATGATATATATATATATATATATATCATGCCGACTATATTCACAGCAAGACAGAGGCCTCTCCCATGATCCACCTTTCAACTCGGTTCTGTGCTTGTTGCTGCCACTTTGTACCCTAATCTCATCTGCCCACCTTTCTCTCTCCCCCTAAATCGCTTGCCTTCTTTGGCAATTCAGTCAGTTATCCTTAATGACCTGCTGTCATCCTGCCTACGCGCTACATGCCCAGCTCATGTCCATTTGTTCTTCTTGATTTCAGTTATGATATCCCTAACTCCGGTTCTTTTCCTGACCCACTCAGCTCTCTTGTGCTCGCCTAAAGGTTACACCTACCATTTTCCTTTCCATCGCTCGGTGCGTCATATTCAATTTAAGCGGAACCCTCTTTGCAAGCCTCCACGTTTCCGCTCCGTAGGTAAGTACTGGCAAGATGCAGCTGTTATATACCTTCCTCTTGAGGGATAGTGGCAATCTACCCGTCATAATTTGAAAGTGGTTGCCCAATGTGCTCCACCCCATTCTTGTTCTTCCAGTTACTTTAATCTCGCGGTTTGGCTCCTATACGTAGTATTTCACAACTACAAGTGCACTATTACCTATCTCAAAGCACTGTTCTCTTCCGAGGTTGTTGTACATTACCATAGTTTTCTGAAGATTAATTTTAAGACATACCTTTCTTTTCTCCTTTCTAGCTCCATAATCATGAGTTTCACTTCGTCCTCTGAGTTACTCAGCAATGCAATGTCACCGACAAAGCGCAGGTTACTAAGGTACTCTTCATTAACTCCTATCTCTAACTATTCCTACTCTAGGCCTCTGAAAACCTCCTGCAAGCATGCGGTAAATAACAATGAAGAGATTGTATTCCGTTGTCTTACGCCGTTCTTAATTAGTATTCTGTCGCTTCCTTTATGAATCACTATGGCGGCAGTCATCCTCCATAGATTTTTTCCAGTATGTTTATATATGCTATGTCCACACCCTGATTCCACAGTATCTCCATGACTGCTAATATTTCTACTGAATGAAATGCCTTCTCGTAGTCTATGAAGCCTATGTATCGTGGTTGGCTGTATTCTGAACATTTCTCTATTACCTGATTGATAATATGAATGCGATGGATTGTTGAGTGGCTGTTAGAAATGCTGCTTGTTCCTTTGGTTGATTGAATTCTTATGTTGTGTTAATTCTGTAAGCAATTACCTTTTAAATAGCTGTTATACGACTGAGAGCAAGCTGATCGGCCTGAAATTTTTCAAGTCCCTGTCATCTCCTTCTTCAGGTTTTATATGATGTTAGCATTCTTCCAAGATTCTGGTACCCTCTCCGTTGAGAGACACTTCTTGAACAGGGTGGCTGGTTTTTCTAACACAATCTTTCCGTGGTCTTTCAACAGATCTAATGTTACTCGATCCGCACCAGCAGCTTTGCCTCTCTGCAGTCCTGGTAGTTCTTACTGGTAGTTCTTACATTATGATCGTGGTGGTCCCGGCTACTGTACAAATCTCTGTAAAACTCCTATGACATTTTAACAACTTATCCATACTGGTAGTTACTTTACCTTCCTTGTCCTCAGTGCATCTAGTTTTTGCATACTTCAATTTAGCTTTTCACCGGTTTAACGCTTGTGTAGTGTTTAACACTAACACTAACCTCTGAAAGAGATTCCGCTACACACAAACAATGATAATTACTGTTCGTAATACGTTACGTAGGTTTTTTTTGGTAGGTTCATGAAGGTGCATTTAGCTTTTTTTTCTGGCGCTGTAGCTTTTCTCACCTCGATGATACCCAATT
Source organism: Rhipicephalus annulatus (assembly GCA_013436015.1). NCBI lineage: Eukaryota > Metazoa > Arthropoda > Arachnida > Ixodida > Ixodidae > Rhipicephalus > Rhipicephalus annulatus. The sequence goes on along the minus strand of WOVY01010701.1, from coordinate 538,822 downwards.
CAGTACACGTTCACGCTTGCATATACTCTACAGTATCGCAAGGTAAGGCAAGGAGCTTTAAAAAATGCTGGAGAAGAAATCCTTGCCCACGAGTGAAGTCGTGCCAACCGCAAGATGGCGACTGTGTCTGCCATGTTACTGGGTCATGATGAGCTGTTGGCATTCGTCGATTGAGAAGGAGCGTTTTCCTCGCACGCCCAAGAAGAAAAAGAAAATATTTTATTGTTAAGTATACAATTTAACGTGGCAAACTTTTCGGCTCAGATAGGGATCAAAGTGCGTTCTTCTGGTACTAGTTTTCTTTAATAAGTCTCAAATTCAAGGCCAACTTTATTGGAAAATAGGTCACCGATATTAGTCTCTGCGGATTATTTATTGGAAAGAACTACCTTTCAACTCCCAAAAACGTAGCCTTTAGACAATCGAATCAAAGCCACTTGATGTCTAAGCGGCCTACAAAAGAAAAAAGCATGTTTATCAGATGTTTGTAGGGCAAACGCTGGCTTCACTACTGCCGCAGCAACTTTTAAAAGAATCTTGTGTATAGAATAGAAGCCGCAACTGTAAAGTGATGTTCTCACCTCAGTGACATTCACCATCTGACCTCTTGGCGAGTACTCCTCGGCCGCGCACGGGAAGCCCAACGTGTAGTTCCCTGGTGTGCCCGGCTTTTCGTCAGGGTATTTCGGCCTGTACCATCTGCCGGCCATACCCAAGGAAACGGCAAACGTAATATTTGGTGGCCATTGGTCCGTGTCGACCACTAGGCTCCAGATGGTGTTGCCCTGTTAGACAATTTAACATACTTCAGAACTCAGTTAAGGGCGACACAATAAAAACTAGGAGTCGTTAATCTGTCTTCATGTTCAGGGATTGATTTGGCGGTAGCTTTAAGACCTGTTGTCAGACATGCGCCCCAAATGTTTCACGATAAGTTTACAATTGGAAATGAGACAACAACGAGCTTAAACACAAGCGGAGAATTGCGGAGGCGAGTTTTTTATGAATATGTGTGTGAAAAACATAAACCATGGAGCTTCTATACCTCATCGATTCTTTTCAGCTGCACTAACTGCTCAGGAAAAATATAACTTGGCATTCAACAAGTCGGTAAAATGTACTAGAAATCGTCGCCCGTAGAAAGTGGCATAGGAGGAAATATATGAGATTAAAAGTACTACCGCGTGCGAAGCATACTTTTCGTGTATACCAAACAGGCAACGTGACAACAAAATGTGTGACGTAACATAGGCAGTGTAGTGTCAATTGAAGTTTCATCCGAGTTTCTGGTCATTGTCTGTAAGAGTGTCTCATCATCAACTGTCGAGGAATCGGACAAAGCGGTCGCCTTGATCGAGGACTCCGTGATACGCTCAGCCATATGTGCGCGTTTTCGATGGTGGTCGCGGAGGCTACGTCCTGATGTAGATGGCACTGAACATTTTGGTGGTCGATTTTGGTCGGCTAGGAGAACTGCATGCAACCATGTTTTATGCATCCCCTTCAAAACTAAATATAAAAAAATCACTGGTTTGCTAATCTCTACCCTTTAATATATGCAGTGCAAGAAAGGCCATCGAAAAAACATCAGAGAAACAAGCGTGCGTTGACAAGATCACTATTTATTGCAATGTACGCACTCAATATGCCTCTTTTTCCGGGTTCCAAGTTTCGCGCACCTGCTAGACTGGTCTCATTAACGTAGTTGGCAAGAAAAAGGTGTCAGGAGAGACGAGAGAAGAAATAGGAAATGATTCAAGACGAGCTGTAAATATTACAAAAATACTTGACATTTATACCTAATAACTTAAAGCAAGCCCTTTGATTGCCTCTACTAGTAAAACTTGAGGGTATATCCTAAAAAATGTATTTCCGAGCACAATATAACAGTACTAAGGCGTCTCTACGCAACTGGAGAAACACAAGCAAATATGAACACTGATAATAGAGATTGGTGTCAGTGTGAAAACACTGTGAAAGAAAAGCTTGCACACTTTGACCATGGTAATTCAACGTACACGTGAAATGCGTGTACAGAAACTGAAAACTCGGAAAGTGGTATGTGGAAGTGACAATTGGTGGCGCACAGGAAACCGATTCATACTACAGAGATGGTAAAATTTTTGTAGTCGTTAATGAAAAGCGGCAGATGAAGATACGCTCGGAAGTATGTTGAAAGGATAGAAAAAGCATACCCTTTTCAAGCGCATTGTGGTAATTGTGATATCGCTGTGAAATAAGGGTAGACGAAAAAACAACCAGCCGATGGTAGCTAGTCAACTTTCAACCATTGAATTACCAACTGAGCCACAGTGGCAATCGTACGTTTGTCCATTTTGTGGGGTATTTGTGCGCATGCAAACTCCGAGAGTGTGAAGAACTTTTCTGTTCTCCTCGTCCAAGAATTAGTTGCAGGCACCACAGAATGCTTAATGCGCCTCATCCAAATTGTAGAAGAAGAATACAAGCAGGTTGCTATTTCGCTAGACACAAGAAAAAATTCGGTGGCAACAGGTAAGCCATTATTGTTTACAAAAACGACGAATAGGTGTTGCACAACAAGATTACCCACAGTACACAATATTTGCTGATTATAGATATAAAGAAAAAATCTGTCAAATGGTAGTGCTGAAAACGAAAGCAGTGAGTGGAATTTGTATGATTGTGAAAAAGAAATATATTTCTGAAGTAATCAAAAGCCCCCTGGAAAATGCTTGCGTTGTAATTCACGGGTGATGTTCGTTGACCCCGGGGAAACGTGGACGATGGAAGCTAGATATGTGAGCTACGGCACTGCAATAGAGTTTTGAAAATGACATGGCGAAACACTTTGGTACTTTTCTTACGTAGTGCGGGTAACCACTGAGGACCTTGCTGAAAATTTCGTTGCCTAAAATTGAATATAAGATAGCTTAAGGCCGCTCACACACAAAGTGCTTACATGTGATGCTTCAGCCCTCCAGAACAATTTGAAATGTTGAATTGGACGGGTTTCCTTGGAGGTATCATATGTTAGGGTGTCATCATGAATTGCCGTCGATTTGAGAGGAGAAGACGACGACGACGACGACGACAACAACAACAACAACAACAACAACAACAACAACAACAACAACAACAACAACAACAACAACAACAACAACAACAACAACAACAACAACAACAACGGTAGCGACGACGACGACGACAACAAAAACAACCACAACAAAGATGATACTTACGAGGCGCACAGGATAAGCTTTAGAGGGAACGTGTCGCAGGAGCCTTTTAGAAGTGATCGTCGGTGGCACCATGTGGCAGTCAGTGTACCGGTAGTCTGGTTCCGAGTGGTGTGCGATGGCGACAAAGACGTCAACGGGGTAAATTCTGCAATAGAGAAGATGCTCAAGCGATTGTGTTCAGTCATGCGGGACAGAGTTTTACCGAGGACAGAGACGGACTAGGAGAACTGCGGCTACAACAAAGCTATATCATTAGGATGCGAAGAAAAATAAAGGGAACCTAGCCTTCCTCAGTTCACTGATATTGCCCGGGTGTTTAACTAATACACTGAGTGAAGCGTATACAGCTGGCGTTGCCTGTATTTACTATACCTCACAACGAACGTTCAGCCAGTTATAGGATTTTACACATTCGTGCACGACAAAAAAATTGGCAGCATATCCACGGAGTGAATGATGGAGAGTGGGGCGAAGAATTCGTCCGTCCATTCGTTCTTGCTTCCGTCCGTCCATGCGTTCGTCAGTGTGACCGTCCATGCGTCGATCAGCCCGTCCGTGCGTGCGTCTGTTCATGCGTCCGTCCCTGCGTTCATCCATGCAGCCACCCCTGCGTCCGTTCATGCGTCCATCCATGCATCTGTCTATGTGTCCGTTCGTCCATCTATTCAACACTCCAAGTACCACCATCTCGCATCTTTTCTTCATATATTCCCCATATAGAAGCACCGCCATCCAGCGTACATTCCAAGGACTAAACGAGAGGTGGCACACGCACACTTTCTAACGGCTTGCGCTTCGGGTCCACTTCCCACCTTTAACCGTCTCGAGTTCATGGTATATACTAGTTCACTGTATTCATGGCACTGCGGCCGAACACTCGCTAAACCTTTCGAAAACCAAGGAGGTTACGCCCAGCGAGTATGACGTAGTAAACTTTTTCTGTCAGATAGTGCTCAATGTACATGCCAATGGCTGCTAATGGGAAATGAGAGGCGGAGAATTAGGCTTTTACTTTCTTACGGCTTGCGCTTCATATCTACTTCCCATTTTTAACCACCTCGAGTTCATTCATGGTATATACAAGTTCATTGTATTCATGGCACTACGGCTCAACGCTCGCTAAACCTTTATAAAGCTAAGGAGGTTACTTACACCCAGCGAGTATAACGTAGCAACCCTTTCTTGTCGGATAGTGCTCAATGTACATGCCAATGGCTGCTAAAGGTGATCGCAGCCTGCGCGTTAACTAAAAGCCGAATGCCCCTGTCTCTCATTCCTCATTAGCAGCCATTGACATGTACATTGAGCACTATTTTTCATTGTTCAACAACGCACAGAAGAAGTCTCTCACCGGCACCACCTCGAAGGTCAAAATGTTATTCTTGTTACATACTACGGGGGACGAACGGGTGCCGCTATAAAGAGCTTTGCCCCTAAAAAGAGAAAAAATGTCAGCGTCGCAGTGCAAAATCCAATAGTGGTTAGCACGCATTGAAACGCCTACCCAAACGCTGCTTTACTCACATAACAATATAGACGTCAGCGTTCGGAATACAAAGTTATTAAAATAAACGGACAGAACGGGCCAACTACAACATCTATTAACATTTTTCATTCAATGTTTTCACACCGAACTGCCCACGTACTGGAGTTACGACTTATTTGCTGACTGAAAAGTCCTTCAGGCTGCCGCAAGAAAAAGAACAACAATAACTAGTGCAATTTAATTGTGTCCAGGCTGCAGCTACCCTTACGCAGAAGCAACGTTCAGGGCAATGTGCACGTGCTCTTGTACCTAAGCATATATGATGTTACGGTGCATCATCGACAGGAGCAAGCGTGGCACTTAGCGAAGATGAAGAAGACGCCTGTGCGTTAGGCGCTTGCACGAGAGGCAACTCAGACATCTTGTTCGGCTGCCGACTCTCGGTGGACGCTGTCCTGTAAGCCAAGACCTCGCTCCGTCACATTTGGTGGAGGTGCTGGGGAAGCACGAGTAGTAATTCCGGGCCAACAGCGTTGAAGCTGCGACGGTACAGAATGTTGTCGTGCAGTTCGAACAGGCGAACGGAAGGGTCTGTCGGAGCAGAGGTCAGACGCTCGATAATGGAGAGTAACGACGGGTCACGTCGTTGTTCGGTGGAGATATCACCCAAAGCGTGGATGGAGAGAACGCAGGGGTCTGAATCAAGGTCTGTCAAGTCGGGCGTTTCAACCGGATAACGTGACAAACAGTCTGCGTCTGTGTGGAGGCGTCCCGACTTGTAGTGGACCACGAATGAGTATTCTTGCAGACGGAGCGCCCAGCGACCAAGACGTCCAGATGGGTCCTTTAGCGATGACAGCCAGCAAAGAGCGTGATGGTCCGTAACAACGGAAAAAGTTCGGCCATACAGGTAAGGCCTGAATTTCGCCACGGCCCACACTAAAGCTAGGCATTCACGCTCAGTGATGGAGAACTTCCGTTCGGCAGGTGAAAGAAGATGACTGGCGTAAGCAATCACGCGGTCCTTCCCGTGCTGTCGTTGGCCAAGGACCGCTCCAATTCCATGGCCACTGGCATCGGTCCGAAGCTCTGTAGGTGATGCTGGGTCGAAATGGGCCAGTACTGGTGGCGTAGTCAGCAGATGGATAAGAGCCGAAAAGGCGTCCGCTTGCTCTATACCCCATGCGAAGGGAACGTACTTCTTTAAGAGATCAGTAAGCGGTCGAGCGATGTCGGCGAAGTTGCGGACAAATCGACGAAAATATGAACATAGCCCTACAAAACTTCGGACGTCCTTGGTTGAGCGTGGTTCAGTAAATTGTTGTACTGCTCGCACCTTTTCGGGATCTGGTTGAACACCATCGGCACTGACAAGATGGCCGAGTATGGTGATTTGGCGACGTCCGAAATGGCATTTTGCAGAATTGAGCTGGAGAGCAGCTCTTCGAAAAACATCCAGAACAGCTGACAGACGTGTTATATGGCTGTCAAAGGTGGGCGAAAAGACGATGACATCGTCTAAATAACATAAGCAGATGGACCACTTATATCCTCGGAGAAGGGAGTCCATCATGTGCTCGAAAGTTGCCGGCGCATTACACAGTCCAAACGGCATGACTTTGAACTGGTAGAGGCCGTCGGGCGTAACGAAAGTGGTTTTTTCACGATCCATGGGGTCGACGGAAATTTGCCAATAGCCGGATCGAAGGTCGATAGAAGAAAAGTATTGGGCACCATGGAGGCAATCGAGGGCGTCATCAATCCGAGGCAAAGGGTAGACATCTTTGTGGGTCACTTTGTTTAAATGGCGATAGTCTACGCAAAAGCGCCAGCTGCCATCTTTCTTCTGAACGAGCACGACTGGGGAGGCCCAGGGGCTGGATGAGGGTTCTATTACGTCTTTAGTAATCATTTTATCCACTTCATTTTGAATTACTTGGCGTTCCTTGTGAGATACGTGATATGGACGCCGCCGTATAGGACTGGCATTACCAGTGTTGATCCTGTGAGTCACTGCAGTTGTTTGGCTGAAAGGGCGGTGGTCAAAGTCGAAAACGTCTCTATATGATGTTAGCAGACTACGGAGGCTGGCAGCTTGCACTGCAGTGAGGTCGGGAGCAATCATCTTGTTAATGTCATCTGCAGGCAGAGTGTAATTGCGGCCAAGACAGGGGGATGTAGTATCGGTGTCCAAACCAGTAACGTTGCAGCTGTCAAGCGGAGATAGGGTGGCCAAAGACATGTCTTGCGGAATAACTTGAGTCAAGAGACTCACGTTGAGTAGTGGTATAACCACTGTATTATTAGCGACGGCGACAACAGTGTGAGCAAGGGCGACGTCTCGGGCCATCAGTACGTCGACTATAGGAGTGACGAGGTAGTCACCGTCGGGCACATGACGTGAGCACGACAAAGTGACATATGTAGCAGCTTGCGGAGGCAAGCGAACGTGGTGACGAGAGCGTAAACGGGGAGAATACTCTGCTGGAAAATCGGCAAACTGCGGCAGTTCAAGCTGAAGAGCACCAGTGGCACAATCAATGAGCGCAGAATGACGTGACAGGAAGTCCAAACCAAGTATTAGGTCATGAGGACACATTTCAATGACGGCAAACTGAACTAATGTAGGATGACCAGCAATGGACACACGGGCCGTGCACATCCCTTGAACATCAGGGGTCCTCCCATCAGCGACACGAAGTTTGTGGGAAGCGGCAGGCGTGAGCACTTTATGTAGGCGTCGGCGAAGGTTCGCACTCATTACAGAAATGTGCGCTCCAGTATCTATAAGGGCAGAAATAGGCACACCGTCAACGGCAACGTCTAACAAATTTTGTCTCGTCGGAAGCCTCAAGAGAGGATTTGTGGAGGGAGTCGAAGATGCAGCGTCACCTCCGGGCGCTGCACCGTTTAGTTTTCCGGGTAGGCAGGAGCGGGGTTGAATGGAGATGACGGCCTGCGAGTCTGCGGTGAGCGAGACGACTGGCGACGTCCTGGAGGCGAACGCGACTGATGACCATGCGGTGACGGAGATCGGCTGTTGAACCTTCTGTAGTTGTTTTGCGGAGAAGGCTGCACGGCAGACGCGAAGCGGGTGCTGTCCTGTCGGTAGTGAGGTTGAGATGAAGTCCGAGGTGGCGAGGACCAGCGGTAATTGCAGTAACGGACGACATGACCGATACGGTGGCAATGAAAGCAAATTGGACGATTGTCGACGGTTCTCCACGCCGAAGGGTCGCGAGATCGGGCCGTGAACTGCTGCTCGCGATAGGACGAGGGTGGACGCCATGAAGCTCGCTGCGGGCTGGGCAAAGCGCACACCGAGGGAATACCTATGCTGGCGAGTTCTTGGCGGACGATGGCTTGAACCATGTTAGCAGTGAGTGGGGTGGTGTCACTTGCAGCGGTGTGAGCCGGAGCAGAGGCAATGGCTTCAAGTTCGCGCCGTACAATTCGGGTCACCTGATCCGATGAATCTAGAGGTGGTGGCTGTGTTCTTGCACGGTCTTCGCAAGATGATGTTGCAGCCGTATTCGGAAGGCGGGTGAACACGCTGTTAATCCGCCGGCTCTTCGCCTGCTCAAAGCGCCGACATTCTTTTATAATGGCGTCCACTGTAGAAAAATTTTTGCAGATGAGGAGGTTGAATGCGTCATCCGCAATCCCCTTGAAAATATGCCCGACCTTGTCAGCCTCCGGCATATCGGCATTGGCTTTGCGACACAACGACAACACATCTTCTATATAGGAGACGTAAGACTCGGTCGAGGTCTGCGCCCGAGACGCGAGCATTTTGTTCGCGGCCATTTTTCTTCCAATCGGCTTTCCGAACAGGTCTAGCATTTTCTCCCTGCACACTGCCCAACTCACAAGTTCTGTTTCATGGTTCTCATACCACGATTTGGCGGTTCCCCTAAGATAGAATAACAGGTTTGCCAGCATAAGAGTCGGGCCCCATCGGTATCGAGTACTCACACGTTCGTACTCTGCCAGCCAATCTTCAACGTCAACTTCATCTGGATCGCCGGAACCGCTGAACGTGCAGGATCCCGCGGGGGTTCGAGCACAAAGGTTGTGGTCGCAGAAGGAGATGTAGTTACCGCATCATCTCCGGCCGCAGGAACACCAGGAGCAGATGCAGACGCCGTACTCTCCGTCATCGTTGTGGAATGACCCTTCAAACGTCGGCCGCTGCGAAGTTCCGTTGCGAGGCGGTTGCCCAGCACTTCCACCAAATGTGACCCCCAAATGTGATATTTCTAGGTAATTGATGGAGACATATCATGAGTAATATGTACACGGCGGCGTGTCGAGTAAGTTAAGCTAAAAAAGTCACACATTTGCCGCAAAGGCAAAGCAATAAACGCGATATCAACAAATTTATGGATATCAAATCGGCCAGGGGTACGCTCTGCACAATTTTTTAGATGCTCGTTCTGTCAAAGCCGCATCGAATCTGCGGTGTCTATGGTCCTTCCTAAACGTGGCGCCGTGAACCAGGATACCTGGGGACAGACGCGAAGACTTCAACCTCCTTCACAACAACGGTTGGAAGAACGAAACAGTGGCATTTGACTCAACGACGAACCGCCGCGGGAAGGACCACGGCTGATGACTGTTGGCGACGCACCTACACAGGCAAGACCTCTTTGAACAAGTGTTCAGCATGAATTTAGAGGTCCTGTTGAAGAAGCGGAAGACTCTTCCAGCTAATGTGACAACGCTTACGAGTGAAATTGATAAGAATATAGAAGAAGACACCGATCGAGCACAACTAATGACGCTTCTCAACCAGATGAAGAGCGTGTGTCACCGATGTTAAGCCATATTAACGAGCAGATGAAACGACTCATCGAAGAAGAAGACGCGGAGGCACAATTTGAGAGTTTTGCAGTGGGAGACGAAGATAGTCACTGAAACGACAAGAATAGAGAAGCGATTACGAGAGTTAGAACAAGCGACACAACTGACAATGTGAATAGTGACTGAACAACCGAGATCAGTGCAGTGTACTAAGCACCTGTCGGAGACGCAAGATCTTGTTAAGTTGCCATGCCTTGAGATGATCAAGTGTGATAAAAAAACGGCGTGGCCAAGGTTTTGGTATCAATTCGAAACATTGGTGCATAACGAATTGAACATGCCGAAGAATAGAAAAGTTAATTACCTTCTGGAATTTCTCAGTAGAGAGGCTGCGTCTTTAGTTGAAGGTCTGGAGTTTTCTGATGAGAATCACGAGCGTGCAGTCGCTCTTCTGAAAGAAGCATTCGTACGACAAGATAATTTGAGAGAGAGATACATAAGCTAGCAAACGTAGAAGCAATGAAGAGTTCCGAAGATGTACAGGGATTGAAGCCAGAAGTTACAAGTCAACTCACGAGCATTGTATTCATTAGGAGCGGAAATGAACAGTTACGCCACAGTGATAACTCCTGTAGTGAAATTTGTGCTACCGGTGGACTTGCGAATCGAGATGAAGAAGAAAGAAAAAAGGCACCAACAGACCAGCAACGACGGACTCGGACTCAACGCCAAGAGAGAGCACGCGTAGTTTGAAGGAAATTATAGTTTTTAAACATACATATACGCAGTAGAGAAGAAACTTTCGAAAAAAGTTTTGACGTTATCTAGTCACCGCACCGCATGAGGCGGACTAAAACACGTACGCTTCAAAGCACCTCGATATGATAAAATGCATCTTCTTCGAGATGACTGGATATAACACGAAATATTGCAGAAGAAGCATCACGATGGAAAAAAAAATGCTTTGCAGAGGGGGTGAAGGTTATTCGGATGCACTAAACCTCACCACATAACAAGGATATGCCACGCTAATGTACGCTGCAAGACATGCAAGGAGAGGAACGTCACATCCATGTCTCGACCACGTGCATCTGCAGGAAAGTCAGCTCAACATCAAATTGGCGGGTGTGAGCGCGTACGTACCAGCGCGCAGCCGGGCCTGTCAGACACGAGGAATTCCTGCAACATGCACGCACAGCAGGCTGGAGAGCACAAGTGCACACTACTGCAGACAGCCCTTCCGTGGACGGAAGGAAAAGACCACGGGTGCTACGCATGGATTTTGCTGGACAATGGGAGCCAGAAGGCATTCATCTTCAAAAGACTGTCGAGAAAACTGAGGTACAAAGTCAAAAGATCCGAAAAAATCACTGTCGGATCGTTTGGAGGAGAAGAGAGGGAACTCCCCATGAAAGTCGTCGAAGTCAACAAGAAAAAGGACCATAGATCGGAACACGTCACGATTGAGGCGCTGGAGATAAGAATTATATCCTGCGACGTACTACCATTACCACCGTTGACAATACACGAAAAAGTAAGATCAATAGGGATTTGTTTGACTGATGACAGTAAGAAGATGGGCAATGAAAGCGAAAATCTGGAAGCTTCAGTATTATTTGGTGCAGATTGTTACTGCACCGTAGTCACTGGTCGCATTAGCGAGATTCATCCAAAAGTACTGTCGGTAGAGATGGCGTTTGGATGAACGACACAAGGTCCTGTAAACTTCGTTGTGTACCACTAAAGTCATCAATAGTTATGGTACTCGAAGTCATTGCCAAGTCTGACACAATCGTTGATAAAATGCAAAGGTTCTGGGACTTGGAAACCATGGAAATCAAGGAGAAACCAATAACAAAGCTCAGCGATGACCATGCGATAGAGTACGTCCGACAAACAGTGGAGTTCAAAGCAGGAAGATACCATGTGCGGCTACCATGGAAGAAAAACGTAACGTGGGGCGACAATAACACCATTGCAGAGAAGAGGTTAATTCAGGTGACAAAGAAATTAAACAAGGATAATGATGACCTCCAAGTCTATGACAAAAATATTCGAGAGTACTTCGACCAAGAAATAGCAGAAAACGTCGAAGAAGCTGCCAGATAGACAGAACAAATTTGTCTACTACATTCCGCATCAGGCAGCAATCAAGAAATACCGAACAACAAAGATACAGATAATATTCGACGCATCGTAAAGCCAGAACCCAGAGGAATCCCTGAATGACAACTTGGAAAATGGGCCAAACCTTAACTTCAACATCTCAAGTTTGATGATGAACTTTCGACAGCACAAGATTTCCATGTCATCTGATGTAAAAAATTTTTTTTACAGATCGAAATACACGAAAATGACCGAAACGCACTACGATTTCTGTGGTGAGAAAGGATACCCAGCGAACATGTGCCAAATCCGAGGATAAAAACATGGAGAATGACGAGGGTAACTTTCGACACCACACTAAGTAGCTTTCTTCTAGCGACAACAATTTATCGTCATTTAGATAGATTCGAAGAGAAATATCCTGCAGTTGTGGCACAACTGCATAAAATTATTTACGTTGATGATGTCTTGCTAGGAGCAGACGAATACTTAACATCGGAAAAGCTGTACAAAAAAAGCAAAAGACATTTTTCGTTGTGCAGGAATGAATTTAAGAAAATGGACTACAAATTACGCTGAACTAAGAAAACTATTTGTTGATGGTAGAGAAGATTTAGATCGAGAAATCAGAAAAAGTGGACAAATAAAGGTTTTGGGACTGAAATGGAATTCCGTCGACGGGGCGCTTAAGCTTTCCCGACGCTTCATGGCGAAAGAACATAGATATGAGACAACTCTAAAACGACAAGTTTTGCAAGCTATGGCAAGACTGTAGTACTCTTTATGTTTTTTAACAACATTTTTAGTTAGAGTAAAAATATTGCTGCAGAAAATTGGACGTGTTCTTCCAATGCAAGTCCAATGCGTATAGAGCAGCAGCATACATTGTAACAGAATACTTTGATGGAAGCAATGAAGCCAGCTGAATTATTGCTAAAAGTAGAGTCGCTACAATCAAAAAGATTACTCTAGGAAGAATGGAGTTGTTGGCTGTCACCATATCAGTCAGACTGGCCAGTCATATAAATGAGAATTTCATCAGGAAAGTAAGGAGTATCAAATTCTATACGTACTCTCGAATTTGATAAAGTCAAAAGAGACGAAAGATCTGTTTGTTCATAACCACGCGGCAGAAGACAAGAGCAAGTCCAACGAAGATCAATAGAGCTGTGTTAAAAGTGATGAAAATCCTGCGGATTTTATGACAAGGGGCATGAAGATGAAGCATTTGCTGAACAGTGAATTATGGTGGAAAGGCGCCACGTGGATCAAGAAAGAAAAACAAAAGCCTGATTACGACATTTGAAGCGGAATTGAAGCGGCAAATCACGACAATAAAGACAACAACAACAAAAAACCACGGCAAGCTTAACTACCACCACTTGTCCAGAAAAGATAATTGATGTGAACCGGTTTGTTTTGCCAAGAGAAAGTCACTTGTCAGAACTCTTAGTTCTTAAAGCGCATCAAATGACAATGCACGGTGGCGTTTCAGCAACATTGACACATTTAAAAACGAGGTTTTGGAATGTTCGTGGCTGAAAGATGGTGATGTATGTTATGAAAATGCATCTCATGTAGGAGGTTTAATCTTAGACCAATGACGCAAGGAACTTCACCACTACCGGCTGACAGAATAGCGAACATGCGGCCATTCGACATAGTTGGTGTAGACTTTGCTGGACCGTTAATGCTCGAGAAGAGAACGGCAGCATTATTACAAAGTCCTACATTGTGATATTTACGTGTGCAGTAACAAGAGCTGTAAAACTGGAATTCTTCAAGATAATGTCATCGGAGGCGTTTATAGAAGCATTTCAATGATTCCTAGCTCGAAGAAGATTGTGTACAACAATTTACAGTGACAATGCAAGAGCGTTCAAGAAATCTGAGAAAGAGATAAAGAAGATATTAAAGATGGCAGATGAAAGGGTGAAACAGTACACCAGTAACCTGAAAGGGAAATGAAAGTTTATTGCAGAGTTAGCTTCATGGTGGGGAGGATTTTTATGAAAGACTGATCAGAAGCTTTAAGATGTCCATGGAAAAACTATAGAAGCTCGACTTATGGATGAAGCCCCACCGCAGTGGTCTAGTGGCTGAGGTACTCGGGTGAATTTCCGATGGAGGCGGAAATGTTGTAGGCTCGTGTGCTCATATTTGGGTGCACGTTAAAGAACCCCATGTGGTCGAAATTTTCGGCGCCCTCCACTACGGCGCTTTTAATTATCATAAGGTGGTTTTCGGATCTATCTTTTGGATGAAGAACTACGGACTGCGGTTGTTTAAGCGAAATAAGTGTAACTTAAGCAAAATAAGTGTAACCGGCCTTTTACTTGTGTGTATGACGATGCTAACGATCCCCAACCTATCACACCGGCGGATTTTATAATTGGCAGGCAAGTAATTAACTTGCAAGAAGAGAAGAAACTTGGATAATACAGTTTGCTGAATTAAGAGAGTTCAAGAAAAGAGGACATGATAACATAGTGGAACTGATGAAAAAGGGAGTACCTGAGGGAGCTCAAGTGTGCCAGGAGAAAAACAGAAGCTCACACAACCACACAAGAAGGGTATGTACTTCTACTTGGAGAAGCGCGAAAGAGAATTCAGTGACAACTATGCAGGACCGAAAAAATTTTCCCAGTTAAGGATGGACGAGTAAGAACACGCTTGTTTCAGGCACCTGAAGAAACAAATATGACAGAATATCAACGGAGTGAATGATGGATAGTGGGGCGAAGCATCCGTCCGGCCATTCGTTCTTGCTTCCGTCCATCCATGCGTGCGTCTGTGTGGCCACCCGTGCGTCCATCCGCCCATCCGTGCGTGCGTCTGTTCGTGCGTCCGCACGTTCATCTGTGCGTCCATCCCTGATTTCGTCCATGCATACGCTCCTGCGTCCGTCCATGCGTCCATCCGTCCGTGCAGCCATCCGTGCGTCCGTCCATGCATCTGTATGTGTGTCCGTTGCTCCATCTATTCAACACTCCAAGTACCACCATTTCACATCTTTTCTGCATATAATCCTCATATAGAAGCACCGCTATCCAGCTGAAATTGCAAGGACTGAACGAGAGGCGGCACACTTTCTTACACCTTGCGCTTCGTGCCTACATCCCACCTTTAACTCCCTCGAGTTCATGGTATATACTTGTTCCCTGTATTCATGACACTGCGGCCAAACGCTCGCTAAACCTTTCTAAAACATAGAAGGTTACGCCTAGCGAGTATAACGTAGCAACCCTTTCTTGTCTTCTGTGCGCTGTTTAACAATAAAAAATTCGCAGCGTGCGCCTTAACTAAAAGCCAAATTCTTCTGTCTCTCATTCCCCCTTAACAGCCATTGGCATGTACATTGAGCATTATGTTTCATTGTTCAACAACGCACAGAAGAAATCTCTCACCGGCACCACCTTGGAGGTCAAAACGTGATACTTGTTACACACTACTACTACGGCTACGAGGAACGAACGGGTGCCGTTATAAGGAGCTTCGCATCGGCTGCTGACTCCGGTTTGCAAGTGCTAAGGACGTCGCTGATCGATCTACGTCAGGGGCGTCCGCCTGTAGGAGTCATGGTGCCCGTCGCGTCTTGGACGCCTTCGAAGGCGCTTGTCTTTGACGTTGTTGTCCCTACGGGGACTAGTGCCGAGACCGTCGTTGATGCGACGGCCCCAATAGTCGGCCTCTCAGAGGTATGCTGCGTGCAGCATCAGGCAACTCAAAACTTCCAAGTCACCGTGAAGAGCATGGCCCCCATGTCTCTAATCATCAATGCTGGCTGCCTGGTGATTGGCGGCGAGCGTGTTGAAGTCGTTCCCGTTGGCCCACAAGTGACCAACGTCGCGTGCCTGTTCCTGCCATCGTCCGTCTCAAACGAAGCTCTCGTCCAAGCGTTATCCCCATATGGCAAGGTGCTCACTGTCACCAGTGGTTTGATGAGCGGGCGACGCGGCGTACCCACTGAAACGCGGTATTTTCGAATAGAGATGAACGCAGCTAATCCTGTGCTGATCTACCTGCGCATCTCCGGTCACCGTGCCGCGTTCGACTACAGTGGTCTCCAGCGTGTATGTCGAAGATGCGGCTCAGGGGACCATCTACGACCCCAGTGCACAACACCGCATTGTGGTCGCGGCGGTGTGCATGGTCACGTTAGCGAAAGACGTGACCGCCCGTGTCAACGCTGCGGGGACGGCCACCCAACTGTGGTTTGCCCTGTCCGCCGCTCTTACTCAGACGCTGCCGCTGGTGCCTTTCCACCACTGACACCGGCAACGAAACCAACTACCGACTCGGGGGATGCAGAGGAGGTCACCGATGCTGTGCTTGCATCACCCCTACAAGTTCCTTCAAACGAAGCGCACAACGAAAGCGCGATATTGTCGATGCGACGCTTGGCGCGTCGGCCTCCCCGCTGGTGAAGGAACCGTGCGCTTCGGAAGACGCAACGCACTGCCCTGCAAACGACGTCGGCGTCTCTTCTCCGACGCCACTTGATGTTCAGTGCGCAAACGACCCCATTTCTTAGGCTGATGCTGTTGGAGTTGACCCTACGACCCCTGTTATTTCGGAAAAAATTGGCGAAAATACCACGGCCTCTTCTGTTGCGGCCGCTCCGACCATTACGACATCGCGTCGTACACGTGAAAAATCACCCACACAAAGGGTACCTACATCGGCCTGCCGAGACGTGGACAGTGCTGCCAGTATTAAGGATGTGGATCCAAGCTTGCCGGCGGCACAGTCCCTACCTCCTCAGGACACGTATTCGGAAGACGGCTTCAGCCTGGGACTGGATAGTAGCATCGGACTGTCTAGCCTTGCCGATTTTGACGTCGAAATGGGAGCTTCACGTGAAACAAAGCGAGGGCACACTTCTAGCTCTTGCTCTGATGAACGCAGTGATGGCCGTGGTAAATCCCAATGGTCCAAAAACCTCGACCCTCTTTAGGAGGATCGAACAGTGTGTTGTAATTTGGTTGAGGAAGTGTCCCCTGGACACTTTCCAGGACACCGTCTAGAACTGCGTCTAGGTTAGTCTTTACTTTTTATTATGGTACTACAATGCATATTATTTCATTGAACGTTCAGGGTTTTGGCAGTCCGGCAAAGCAGGCTGAAGAAATTAGTGTCGCCCACGCTGCAAATTGTGATGTTTTGTGCCTCCAGGAAACAAATTTCTTCTCGCTAACCGACGTTCTTGCTTTTAAATGGAAGTTCAACCTAGATTGTTATTTCTCTTTCGCTACATCTCGTTTTACGGTAGTAGGTACTACTATTTTTAATCGAGCGCTGTTACGGGATCATCATGCTTTTTACGATGTTGTGGGCAGGGTTTTGGCTTTAGACTGTAGCTACTTTTCATTCAGATTAAAGATACTGTGTGTGTATGGGCCAGTGCAAGCTGGACATTCTAATGACTTTTTTAGAGACCTAGATGTGCTTTTTCCTTGACGGTTGTGATGTCATTCTCATTGGCGACTTCAACTGCGTTCTAAATACGCAAACTGATGTACAAGGCCCTGGCCGGGGCCAGTCTGCTTGGTATTCACACGAGCTGCGACGCCTTGTTCACCACTTTTCATTATTGGACGCGCACAATGTAGTGCACGGAAATACCTTTGTTTGAAGATGGCGACGTGGACGATCCTCCAGCAGGCTCGACCGGGCTTATATCCCAGGAGCGTTAAAGGCGTTTGTCTCCGATTTATGCGTTCCGTCCTTCGCACCTTCTCCTGTGTACGTATCTGATCATCGGCCTATTGTCTTGAAGCTCGAAGTTCCATTTTCGTTTTCGGAAAAGCCATGGCGTCTTGATGCACGCGTCCTGCAGGACGCGTGCATTTCCGATGGAGGCGGAAATGTTGTAGGCCCGTGTACTCAGATTTGGGGGCACGTTAAAGAACCCCAGGTGGTCGAAATTTCCGGAGCCCTCCACTACGGCGTCTCTGATAATCATATGGTGGTTTTGGGACGTTAAACCCCACATATCAATCAAATCCTGCAGGACTCGCGCTGAAGATCAGATTTGTCACGCGCAATACGTGTGTCGCTCACGGCGTCTGGACCTGAAGATTGGGTTGCGATTAAAACACAGTGGCACCTGCGCTGCGCAGTAGAGGGGCGTTCGCTTCGTCGACGCGTTTATGAAGAGCTGGTTGATACTGCGATGAAGTTACGCATTGCTTTGCGCGTCGAGACGCCTTATCCTCTGATGCGAGCGTGGCAGCGTGAACTGCATGAACGTTTTCAGCGCTTGACTGCTGCTTAGTCCCTGGTGGCAGCAGCATGACGCTGTAGACACAACCCATGTGCACATCCCGAGGTGCTGCGCTATGCCAGACATTCGTTTTCTGGGCAATCACAGCCATCTGTCTCTATGACAGCACAAACACCACCTGCGCAGCGGCTTCCTAGGTATGACCGATCTGTTTTCTTTGCGCATTTTGAAGCAATGTCGGGTTCGGCCATGCGGACTAACTTTGATGAAACACCGCCGATGCTTAGAAGTTTGCCCCGTATTCCTCAAGAAGCTGCGGATTGCCAGCACATCCCTCCATCGTCTGAAGAGGTAAAAGCGGCACTGAAGTCTACGAAAAATGGAACGGCTCCTTTGCCAGACGGTTTTCTAGTTGAGGTTTACTCGACATTTTGGAATGAGATTGGTGCTACCTTTATCGCGGTTATCCAGCGATGCTACAAGGACGGTGTCTTTCCATCAAGTTTTCGAGATGGCTGCATTGTGCTTATTCCAAAAGGTGATGCTTCCTCTGTTAACCCTGAAGATTGGAGACCTACCATGCTCCTCAACGTTGACTATAAGATATTCGCGGCGGTAGCCGTTCAACGTTTGAGGGGTCTGTTGAGCACCCTGGTAGGTCATCATCAGACTTCATCAGTGCTTGGACGAGAAATAAACAGCTTGCCATTTACCACACGGGATATCATAACTTATACTCTGTCGCGATCTGCGCGTAGTATCCTTGTGTCTTTGGACCAGGAAAAAGCGTTTGACCGACTAGAGCACGCGTATATCCTTAATGTGCTCACAGCCTTCGGCTTTTCTCATTCGTTTGTGGAAATGATTAAAAATGCATACACTGGTCGGAAAAGCACACTAGTTCTGGATGGCAGGGAAAGTGCCGCCTTTTCCGTAACACGTGGGATGTCCATTGTCTCCTGTGCTATTTGTCTTGAGCCTTGAGCCATATTTGCGTGCTCTTGACGTGGATTCACGTGTCCGGGGTCTTGCACTTCCTGGTAGCGGTGTCGAGAAAGTCGCAGCTTTCGCTGATGATATAATCTTGTACCTTTCAGATGTAGATAGCCTTTCACGCAGCCTGCTTGTATTTTCCCAGTATGGCGACATTTCAGGTGCAGCGTTGAACATCTCCAAATCCCGGTATTTCTTCATTGACTCTCCAAACTCCAGGCTTAGCACCGGCTTGCCCATTCAGCCGCCCGCGTCCCTTCGTATTTTAGGTATTTTATACAACCACTATGGCATTTGCGAATCTCTTTGGTTAAACGCTCTCGAAGAAGTAAGACTGAAAATTCAGGATGCGCAGACTGCATTTTGCGGTCGCATTTGGTACCTTTCTCACGTCGTGCAACCATCTTTACGTATCGTGCGGTCACTGAAGTCGGCTTTGTGTTCCTTTTTTTTGGTCAGGCGGCACTGAGTTGGTCTCTCGCACGGCACTGGGGTACCAGCGTTCTCAGGGAGGCTTTGCTTTCCCTTCAGTGTCCATACGCTGTCGGCTGCTGGCACTGCGCTTCTTTTTGCGCCTAGTGCAATGGGAGGAATCTCTCGCACGAACGCTTGCATGCATATTAGTTTCTGGGTACTCACCTTCGGCATTTGATGCCTAATGTGCAACTTAACAGGGGGCAGCAGTTTATAACACTTCCTACATTTTATGCAACAACTGTTGCATTTTTGCGCCATGTCAAGTAGATCTGTCCTGGCATATATATGGATGTTTTAAACAATCACATAGCTGAGACAACTGCTGCTTTGTTGCTTCCGTTGGTACGGCCAGCCCACCGTGCCCGCTCTAGACGGGAGTCTTGGAGCTCGTGAACGGCTTCTTTTATGCCTGGACACCTTCGGGACTTCATGTGGCGCCTGAGATGGGGTGTACTTTCCACTCTCGACCGCCTTGAAAGGTGGAGAATGGTCCAGTCAGCAACATGTCCGAACTGCTCGCTTCGGAAAACAAATCAGCATTTTCTGAGGCATTGTGCCATTACTCGCGTTTTAGGGGTGAAGCTCCTTATGGCGTGGCTTGGGCGTCCCTCGTAAGACGTAACCACCAGTGGCACATACCCGAAATAGGTATAACATTTGACCTCCAAGGTGGTGCCGGTGAGAGATTTCTTCTGTGCTTTGTTTAACAATAAAAAATAGTGCTCAATGTACATGCCAATGGCTGCTAATGGGGAATGAGAGACAGGAGCATTCGGCTTTTAGTCAACGCGCATGCTGCGATCCCCATTAGCAGCCATTGGCATGTACATTAGCACTATCGGACAAGAAAGGGTTGCTATATTATACTCGCTGGGTGTAACCTCCTTAGTTTTAGAAAGGCTTAGCGAGCGTTTAGCCGCAGGGCCATGAATACAATGAACTAGTATATACCATGAATGAATTCGAGGTGGTTAAAGGGGGGAAGCAGATACGAAGCGCAAGCCGTAAGATATTAAAAGCCGAATCCTCCTGTCTCTCATTTCACATTAGCAGCCACTGGCATGTACATTGAGCACTATCTGACAGGAAAATGTTGCTACGTTATACTCGCTGGGCGAAACCTCCTTGGTTTTAGAAAGGTTTAGCAAGCATTGGGCCGCAGTGCCATGAATACAGTGAACAAGTATATACCATGAACTCAAGGTGGTCGAAGGTGGGAAGTAAACCCGAAGCACAAGCCGTAAGAAAGTGTGCGTGTGCCACCTCTCGTTTAGTCCTTGGAATGTCCACTGAATGGCGGTGCTTCTATATGGGGAATATATGATAAAAAGATGCGAGATGGTGGGACTTGGAGTGTTGAATAGATGGACGAACGGACACACAGACAGATGTATGGATGGACGCATGAACGGACGCAGGGGCGGATGCATGAACGAACGCAGGGACGGGCGCACGAACAGACGCATGGACGGTCACACAGACGGACGCATGGACGGACGAATGTTTCGCCCCACTCTTCATCATTCACTCCGTGGATATGCTGCCATTTTTCTGGAGAGCCGTATACGCCAGATTTCGCTGCCTCAGAGTAAATCGCTTCGTTTCTTCTGGGCGTTGTTCGTGAGGCCGCTTCGCTTGTCTTCTCATTGTTGCCGGCTCTTTCTGCTTCTGGCGCAACCGCTGCGAGGCGGTTGCAGCGGGCTGCCGCCGCCGCATGCTCTACCCGATCTTAGAGCGATTGTACTCGGAGCTGCTGTCTGTTTTGTCGTAGGGGCTCTTCTTCCTTGGTGAAGAGGAATTTCTCCGGCACTGGTCTTGCCCTTTTGTGTCGGTCTGTGACGGACGAGTGAAACTTGTCTTTCGGCTGGCCCGGTATTGGTAGGCTGATGTGTCAATGCGCCGGCAGATATGGCATGCCAACATGTAAATATGCAAAATGTACATATTCATGTTTTATTTGTGTCTCTTGTTTACCTTGAAGTATTTTTTGTCGTTGTGTTTGTGTGAACCATCGATTGTGCATGTTCTTTACACGTAATCTCATATCCATGTTCATGTAAATGACGTCTGTTTTGTCATCATCGTTAGAGTATGTCTAAGAAAGAAATGTTCTGTTGAGTGTTATTGACGTTTGTGCCAATAAATTTTTTTTAAACAAAACTGCTCAAGAGGCCGATTCAACTGCTACATTCGCTAGAAGGCTGATTTGGTTGAATCTCGCCGGCTGGAAGATGTAAAAAAACAGGTTGAAGCTGGAGCTCGCAGGCCAAGACAAAGAGGTTCGCCAGGGGCGCGCTCTGTAAATTTTTTAGAAGCTCGTTGTGTCAACAATCAACGATGACGTATCGAATCTGCGGTCTCTCTGGTCCTTACGAAACAACAGGAATATGCATCGTCAATACCCACCTCCTGCGATTGGGCTGGGGAAGGCTAATGAAGGCATCTTGCTGAGACTTTGAACTATAACTTTGTTGTGCCCAGCAATCATACATTTCGGTTCTTCGTTCACTGGCAAGTGCCAATACTGTGGGCAGCTGACTGACGCCCACGAAACTGTTTGGGCTTGCCAGCTCAACTCTTATCTCCCCCGCACCTCCAACCTTAATCCAACGCGAGATGAGTGGGAGGCGACTGTGCTCAATTGCTCGGACCTTTAGGATCTGTAGAAACAAGATAAAGGAGCTTATAACGAACAATTGAATGAGAAAGAAGACGTATCATCATCATAATGTTTTCGTTCAAATAATCGGAATAAACGGCGCTAACCGTCGTGGCTCTTTGGTATGTTCGTTCACAACATGGCGCCGTGAGCACCCTGCCCTTGTCGACATAACCAGGATGCCAAAGCCACAGCTGCAACAGACGTGACAGACGTGATGACAGGAGCGGCAACAGCAACAGACGCAACAGACGTGATACCAGGAGCGGCAGCCGTCGAGCCGAGAGTACAGAGGCTAGATTGGGGAACTGTGATGAGCGGCAAGCGGCGGCGCCTATGGAGCGCACTGAAACCTCTAAGGAGGAGACGCGTGGGGGGGAGGGGGGTGCGCAGTCGTTTATACGTTGTTTGCCCGTTTCCGGCAGTTTCGTCAGGCACGTTCGTCCTCGTTTTTTTATATTGCGGTGGCACTCTGAAACAATGCTTCTGTATGCACTCTTATGGTGTGAAAACAAAGTCATTGCTTTGTGGCAGGGTCAAGTTTAGCTACAAGTCAGCTAAAAAGAAGCTTGCGTTGTTCGGCGTTCCAGAGGACAAAGTTGCCTTTGCGCAGAGGTAGAGAGTGATCCTACGCATTGACAAGCTGCTTCGAGAAAAAAAAACTCGGCTGTGTGTGAGCTGCACTTCGACGAGAGGTACATCTCCCGGCACTTGGAGCACACTGTGAATGGCGAATTGTCCGCATTGAAAAGGGTAGGCCCATAGGCATGCTTGCCGATCAGGGAGAAGGGGGGAGGCGAAGGTTCGTCGCACGGTGCCTCCTCTGTATTAAATCAGTGTATAAGGCAGATTTTGCGCCCTTTTTTAGATGACTAAAAGAGTGCTTCGCTGCCTAGTCAATGTATAGAGCAGATTTAGCGCCCCCCTCCCTGGTGACTAGGGGGGGGGCGCCCACCCCTTTTGCCCCCCTTGTGCGTACGCTTATGAAGAGGCCTTTCGGAAAAGCTCTTCGAATTTGTAGACACCCTTGAAACCACTTTTTCAATGTGGGTTTGCTACAACGATCTTCACAATGACAGCTTGGAAGAGCTTGTTTCCTGCTTGAAAAAAAAAGATGTCACATAGGCTGCGCACAACATGGTCCAAGCCTCGCCCATCAAGTGGCCAAGTTTTTTCTGCTCCCCCATTTGCTTTTTACGCAAAGGCACTCCACAAGGAATGGGCATCTTCCCGTGACAAAAGAAGCACCTGATGCTCAGGCGCGTCACTTAGGCTTGCAGCCCTTTGTTCAGCGGGGTGCTTGTGAACTGTAAAACTTTTTTCTTGGGCATAAAAAAAGACGCGCGACCAATTATTAAGAATGCATTGAAAACAGAGAGTGAGTCACTACTCAAAAATGCGTTTTATGACTTTCGTGCAGAAAATGAAACGTTTTCATCCAGATAACGCTCGTGATTGTAGTACAAGTTTGGCGTTACTAATGATCGGGCTTTATTTACAAATTAGCGTTCGAGGAAATCACGGTTCACCGTGGAAGGTGTTGCAAGCAATGACTCACAACTGAGTTCATTGTTCCACTCTTCTACCACTTCCCACTTCACGTCGATAAAATTTTTCGGTGCCGTCATGCGCTCACTTTTAGCACAGTTTCAGTTAGGTCGCGTGCCCGCGCAGGCATCCTGTAATCGAGAAGCTAATAACAAACTTTCTTGGTTGCCATTTGGACTTGTACTTTGCAATTAAGGTTTTATTTTCACTCTTGCCTTGACTTTAGCCACCAATCAGACAACCTTCTTCTAGTTGATTCTACCCGCTTGAAGTCTATTTTGCCCTCCTTTTCTCTAAACCCCAGTGCTTTGAAAAACTCTGCGCCATCATCCTGAACTATAGGGTGAAGCTCTTTACAGCACATTATCAAGTGTTCGGCAGTTTCTTCTTGCTCTCTACACGCACTGCATATCGTGTCTACCCCTTCGTATTTGGCCCGATATGTCTTGGTTCGCAATACTCCCATCCTGGCCTCAAACAGTAGATAACTACCCCGAGTATAATCATAGATCCTTTCCTTGGCAATTTCCAGTTTAAAAGTTCGATAGATCTCTCGTGCGGACTTCTCAATCATGCCGATTCTCCACATAGCGGTCTCAGCTTCCTTCACCTTCTTCTTAACCGATAATTCTTTTTGGTTTGGCCCCCTGCTGTTTTCCAAGTATTTACCAGTCAATTTTCTAGTTCGATTCCTCCATTTTGTATCGACATTCTTCATGTAAGACTAGCTGAATAGCTTCCTAGCCCAACGCTCCTTCCCCATTTCTCTCAATCCCTTCTCAAATTTTATCTTGCTGCTAGCTTCCCTGCCCTCAATTGATGTCCATCCCATATCACCTTGTACTCCCTGATTTGGTGTATTCTCGTGAGCGCCTAAGACAAGCCGACCTATTCCACGTTGCTTAATTTCTAATCTTGCTTGAACTTCTGATATCATGCACAAGACCACATTGCCAAACGTCAGACCAGGAACCATGGCCCCTTTCCGTTTTCCTCTCACAACATCATACCTATTGTAATTCCACAGTGCCTTGTTTTTCATTACAGCTGGATTCCTGTTACCTTTAATCGACACGTATATTTCGTGTTCCCTTAGGTACTCGGCCCCATTGCTTATCCACACGCCCAGAAATTGATATTTAGCTGTTATCGCTAGCGTGACCTCCTGTATTCTAAGCTCACTACCTTCATTATCACTAAAAATCGCGACCGCTGATTTTTTCTTACTGAATCTGAAATCTAACCTATCTCCCTCATTACCGCAGATGTCCATCAATCTCTCCAAATATTCCTTGTTGTTGGCCATTAGCACTATATGATCTGCGTACATAAATGCTGGTAGTGCCTGATCAATAAGTTTTCCTTGTTTGACTAAAGCGAGGTTGAAGCCCAGTCCACTTCCCTCTAATTTTGCCTCTAATCCTTGTAGGTACATCATGAATAAAGAAGGTGACAGGGGGCACCCCTGCCTAAGCCCGTTTTACCTCTGCAGACTTGGATAAATGTTTTTCTCACTTGATAACTACCTTGTTACCTTTATAGATACCTTTTAAAAGATTAGTGACTACATGCTCCACGCCTAGTGTGTCCAGTATTCCCCACAATTCCTCTTGAACCATGCTATCGTACACTCCCTTGATATACAAAAACGCTAGCTACAGGAGCCCGCGTTCCTTTTCTTGTATTTTGATGCACTGCGTCAGTGAGAACAGATTGTCTTCCAACCTCCTGTGTTTCCGAAACCCATTCTGCAGTTCCCCCAGCACCCCCTCATCCTCTATCCATGCCTGCAGTCTTTCCTTTATAATCTGCATCGCCAGTCTGTAGACCACGGATGTCACTGTTATAGAACGGTAGTTGTTTATGTCAGCTTTGTCCCCTTTTCCTTTATAGATCATGCTCATCCTGCTAAGTTTCCATCGATCGAGAACTCCTCCATCGATTATTATTTTGCTCACTGCCTCTCTCAAAACCTGCTGAGACTACAGACCTAATGTCTTTATCAGCATAATTGGAATGCCATCTGGGCCTGTTGATGTACTACTATGAACCCTTTTCTCAGCCCTTCCCCACTCTTGTTGTGAAAACTAAGCCATTGCGGCACTTGATTCATCCTCGTCTATTGTGGTGCATAAAGCTCTTCTTTGTTGAACATTTTCTGTCATCCTTGTTCTTATACATTCAATAGCTTCGTCCCCTTCTAGCCTAGCACCTTGAGCTGTAGTTATAAACCTCTGCTCTAGGCTCGTCTCATTTCTTAAGGAGCTTATATGGTTCAAAAATTTCGCAGCTGCCTTTATATCTTTTTATGTACTTCTGCCAGCCACTGAGCTGCCTTTCTTTTAATCTTTTCATTGATCAGAAGAGTTGCATTCCTTCTACAGCTTAGTAAGATTTCCCATTTTCTTTCAACCACATCTGTCGGTTCACCTTGCTGCTTAGCATGTCTGTGTTCCCTAGAGGCTTCCTGATGTTTTGCTATGGCTCTCTTAACTTCCTCATCCCACCAGCTTTCGGATTTGTGTCTTCTTTTCTGGGATGACTTGTCATGTGCCCTAGCAAGCTCTAGCTCCAGCAGTCTAGTTATATTCGTGTATGTCCACACTGTTTTATTGTCCTCAGTGATTACTTTCTCAATTTGTTTAGTGGTGATATCAATTTGCCTTTCTGAATAAAAATTTTCCTGTAGTTGCTCATCTTGTCTCCTTCCCACTTTCAATGCTCTTCCAAAACTTAGCTTGATACGTTTGCGATTAATACCCAGACTTCTGGAGCCACCTTGATCTATGTGCATCCCCCTGAGCTTATCATACATCCTTTGCGACATCAGTGCGTAATCTATCGTCGACTTCAGCCTTCCTACTTCCCATGTTATTTGCCCTTCACACTTCTCGGTATGGTTGCAAATGATCAAATCAAGCCTTTCACACATATCCATGATCATTTTGCCTGTCGGGTCAGTATACCCATCTATATCTTCTATGTGCGCGTTCATATCTCCTAGTATAAGTATCTCGCGCTCTCCTCCTAACTCCTGAATGTCATTTGATATACACTATACCATTGCCTGGTTTTCCTCTCTGGCCTTTGCTCCTGTCCACAAGTACACGAAACCAAGGAGTGTCATTTGCCCTGCCACTTTCCCTTTCAGTCATAAATGTTCCTTGAACTTCTGCTTGACCCTTTGCCAGTCTGTACTTTTATGAATGAATGCCCCAATACCACCCCCTTTCCTACTGCCTTCTGTTCTATTACAATATATTCACGAGTAGTCCGCATGGTTAGGAGGTTATTCCATGTCCCTGAGATGTGTTTCTACAAAACCGTATACCATCGGCCTCTCCTCCCTTAGCTGTTCTTTTTATCTCTTCTCACTTCAGCCTGTTTCTATACCACCCTGCATGTTAATATACTCTACGTCTGAATTGGGTCGGCGCTCGTGGCTACGTCTATTTCTGCCCCGGACTCTACCTATCTTAGATACTGGTGCCACTTTGGAATCATATCTGTCCATGTCACCTGTCAAAGAGTCTCCCTGGTTGTTTTCCTCGTTTCTAGCTATCCTGCACCCCACAGGCCCGCTTGCCCCCCAAAAAAGCTACTGCACGTCCTGCAAGTCACCAACCCACCTCATGACCTAGCCGCCCATCGAAGTGAATTCTGTCTCGTTGAAAACCACCCCACCTATGCACCTCTCTGATCATTTCTACTACCTCAAAGCCTTTCTCTCGACTTATCCGCCATACATCTTAGTTTGCGTTGACAACCGCTCTTTGCAGGTTGCTATCACGCACCGGTACCTCCGGTATCGTGCACATCACTACCTGTACCTGAGGAGAAGTGGCGCGCATGTAATCGACGCCTTTCACCCATGTGGTTGCTAGTCATGCTGTATCTTCATTTAGGACATCGTTTAAACCACCTGAAATTATCACGAGGTTTCGTTTATCCGCTGTAGTTTTGAATTTTGCGCTCGCTTGCCTCATGGCTGCTTCCAGCTTGCGTCCTGGGAACGCCCCTACTGCAACCTTCTTGTCACCTCTTATCCTCTCTTTGATGGCTTCTGTGCATCGATTTAAATTCGAGTCCCCGGTGATTATCACATGCTGTGACTTTTCAGCTGGAGCGTCCTGCACCGGGGGGTTACTTGCACCTGTGGCACCGGCTGCTTTGTCCCCTCCCAGCCCCACCACTACTTCGCTGAAGCTGGGCCTTGCGACAATTGAACCAGCTGAACCCATTTTTTTCCAAACGTGCTTGCTCTTTCTTCTCCTCTGTTCTGGTTGCCGGTTCCCTACTGTTCTCTCTGTAGGCCGCTCCTCTGTTCACCTTGACTAGTGCTTCCTAGGCGGACTTCAGCCTTTCTCCCATCGCCCTCGTTTTCTCTTTCTCATTCGTCAACGCAGTCTTGAGCTCGGTGATTCTCATCAGCAGGTCACTCTGGGTAACCATCATTTTCTTCATTTTTTTCTCGACATCACATTGCCTACACTTCGCGTCAGTCTCCTTTCCTTCCGCTTCTACACTTGGGTCTACTTTCAAACCAACCCCACATCCTGAACACTTGACAGTCTTTTTTACCATGTCTTTCCGACACCAATTTTTTCTATGACTTGTCTCATTCGATATATACGAAACTTAAGCCCTGCGCTACAAAAAAGAGAGTCTAAGCTCTACTACAAAAAATTGCGTGTTCAATGTGCGTGCACCTCCCCCACGGGGTGGCAAAAAAAAACCAAAAAAATCAAACACACATACACACACAAAACTAATAAATACCTGGCGACTGACCCCAGAAAAAGCCGTACAATAAAATAAGTGCTACAGGGATTTTAACCGCTGCCTTATAATTATAAAGGCAAACGTGTGCGAACGTGTGCCAGCGCCACCTGGCGGTTTCCTACCACGGCGTTAGGCGCTAGTCGGCACGTTCATCACACTTCTCTAATCTACCCAGTTTACCAAGATCTACCGACACAACATAGTGCCGTGACCACCCTCTCCGGCCTCGTCGACTAAACTGGGACGCTAGAGCCCCAGCTGGAGAAATAGATGCCACAGACATGATACGGGGAACAGAAGCCGTGGAGAAGAGAGCTACTGACAAGGAAGAGCTCATCGTTACATCGTGAAGGTAGGCCTGCATCTTCTTCACCATGAATCGAAACATCGTTTCACAAAAGAGGAAAATGTTCAGGATGCATATAAGAAATCTCATCACAGAAGCGTAAATAAAGATAAATGATGGAGAAGGCGTACACTCCCTAAGCATAACTCTTAGCCAAATCAACGGGGTCACAACAACTTGGAAAATGGGCCAAACCTCGACTCCAACATCTCAAGTTTGATGATGAACTTTCGGCAGCACAAGATTGCCATGTCATCTGATGTGGAAAAACATTTTTACAGATCAAAATACACTAAAGTGACCAAAACGCACTACGATTTCTGTGATGGATAAGGTTACCCAAAGAACATATGCTTAACCTAAGGATGAAAACATGGAGAATGACGAGGGTAACTTTCGGCACCACACCAAGTAGCTTTCTTCTAGCGGCAACAATTTATCGACATTTAGATAGATCCGAAGAGAAATATCCTGCAGTTGTGGCCCAACTCCATGAAAGAATTTAAGAAAATTTAAAAAATATTAGAAGAAAAAGAATACATATCATCATCATATTGTTCACGTTTAAATCATGAGAATGAACAGTTTTAACTGACGTGGCTCTTCGGTATGCTCGTTCACAACAGGTCCCAAGGACCCTGGTCGGGAGGGCTAATCTAGCTGCTGTCACCAATGGGATGGCACAATAAGCACTCCACCCACCAGAGAGCTGCAGCCCTTTAGAGGTTCCAACCTCCAAAGGGCTGCACCTCTTTTTTTTGAGTAATTGCTTTCGCTCTCTCACTCTCTCGCCACCTAATCCCCCTGCGCCGAGCAAGCACGATGAGCAGAACAATTATTTTCGTGCTCCCGGCATATGGCTTACGCTCCACTGTGCCGCACACTGACTCGCTTAGTTAAAGTGACCTAGAATATTTCAGGGCACTCTAGTTCAGTGGTTCCTGTCACCGAGCGCAGCAGACACCCTCCCCAACCACTCTCCACCCTACAACCTTCATGAAAGCCAGGCTTGCGTGACTCTAGCGCTGCGCTTTCCAACAGGGTGCCCTCACGCGTGCTCGCACGCTTGTCTCTTCATGGCCGTTACATAGATGGCTTGTAGCTTACCAAGTTTCATCATCAAGTGGGGTTTGATGAAATGCGCTATTTGCATCCAGTTTGCTAAAATATTTCGCGCCTGCAAACTCGCTCTGAATCTCTTCCCTTCGTGGCAGTTGAAAGTGTTATCTCTTTATCGCCCGATCCAAGTTGCAGGGGTCCATGCAAATACGCAATTTCACCCGTGCTCACACGCCTGTCTCTTCAAGGCCGTTTAATAGATGGCTTATACCTTACCAAGTTTCCTCATCAAGCAGGATTTGATCAAATACGATATTTGCATGCAGTTTGCTAAAACATTTCGCCACCCTACAACCTTTATAAAAGCCAGGCTGCGTGACTCTAGCGCTGTGCTTTCCTACAGGGTGCCTTCACCCATGCTCGCACGTTTATCTCTTTAAGGCCGTTCAATAGATGGCCTATAGCTTAGTGGTTTCACTGCAAAGTTTGCGTTAAAACTATAGACCCCACGAAGATAACTTGGCTTGTTGTAGCGGTCTCATATTTTGCAAGGATGAGCTGCTAGACTTTCTTTGCATGGTAATCGAATTTGTTGCCACCGCATTTACTGCTTCGTCCTTGCGAATAAATAATGACTTTTTTGTTTGCGCAACACGCACACGTTGCAGTCTCACCTGAGCTGGCGTGCGACTATTCCCGCCCACTGTCGTTTGAGCAGCGGGAAGTGAAGTACGGTGTAGCTCGGTCGAGATACGCTGTCTTTCTTGTCATTCATCAACGCTGAAACCATCTGCACGGGAAGAAGATTGGGTGAAATGTGTATACTATGCAATACTTTCGCGTTAGAGGTATGTAGAATGTAGAGAGATTGACAAAAATGTTATATCTCAGCACAACGCAACAATAGTAAAATTATAAAAGATATTTGCCAGTGTTTGCATTGCCAAGAAATGCTCACGGTGCTGTCAGTGCTGCAGTACAGATGAGAGTTCTCATTCAATGGTGCAGTTATAACGAACACTTTTCAGGATTTTTCTGGTAGTCTGAATATGTATCGGTACAACATTCAAGGTATTTGTTGGCTTCTTCAGAGGGACAGTAGGGGAAGATCCACGAAACGCACCTGAAGGCATTTCGCTAATGTGCCGGTGACTTCAGGCTGAAGTCTTTGACCTCGGATAAGCTGGTGCACTTGACCGAAATGGTACACACGGTCGTCCCACAACGTGTCGAGAAGCCTTTTGGTTGAGGGTCGGTTGACAAGGGTACGGACGCTGCTGTGATTCTTGCACAAGCTGTTCGACAAAAATAAGTGAAGGTGATTTAATTCATTGCTGATTATTTAAGTAAAGATTTAGGAAATACTGTCTAGACTAGACAGAATTACACAGGATTTGAATAGGGTCGTTTGTACGCCAAGTGAGCACTATTTTTAGTACCTTAATGCTTATTCACTCCGCTGGCCATATAACTAACTGAGTGTCGCAACGGAACAGGAGTATAGTTTACGGAGGATGACACTGAGTGCAGAGTCAAGTTAGACTTGGCACTGGGTGCCAAGTCTAACTGGCCTTCTGTTGCACAACATGCAATGTTATTTCTGTGCAGGGGGTAGCTTCTAGTTTCTGTGCTTTAGTTTCCGTACCTTGCCTTCATGCGTTTGCAGAAAAAAATTGACTAGTTTCACAATCTCACCTTTTGTAGGTGTACGAATGAGCTTATTTGCCTTCAAGTGCACCATGGTGATTTGATGCTTCATTTTCTACGCAACTGTTAATTCTTCTCGTGAGGAACTATTATTCGTTTCTACACAACATCGAAACAGAATTTTGTGTGGCTGTACTTGAACACGCATGAAATAACAAACGTGCAACACGAAGCACGTACTCTCTTGTTCCTGTGTAAGGTAGCCATCAGCATTCGATGGCAATGTTTTTGGGTGCCTTCCAATCATTTTGCTTGAAGCAAAACTTCAGATCCCATTAGTTCCCCACATGCTTGTAGAGATAATTCAGAAGAAAAAAAACCCGTTGTTCATTCCTCCATCAGAGGAATCGGTACAACACGAAAGTAACACTTATCGTAATGACGTAGTTGAATATTTACTGTAGATTGATATTGCCACCAGCACGTAGTGGGTCGGCAGCAAGAGCGGCTCTCAATCTGGAGGAAAAAGAAGATCGCTTGCTTCTTTTCTGCTCGAGAGCCAGCCACGACTGACGCATCGTCCTAGAGATTGCTACCCGGTGGTTTAATAAATCCCAGAGTACTTGTGACTCATCGTGACAAACTGGTGGAAGTGCTGGGTAGTCTCACGGATGCTGCAGACCCCCCCCCCCCCCCCAGGAAGCCGTGATACGAGTCCAGTGCCAATCAATACTCCCGTGCATCGGAACAGCCGCCGAATCAGGGGACTGCCTCCGGAAATTGACAATACTGCTCCAACCACGTCGACAAACATGACCAGCGCTTCGGTGCAAACCTCGTCAACAGGCACGGGAAGCACGACGTCGAACCGCTATACGTTGGAAAGCCCACGGGCACCGGCGACGTTTCATGGCACGGAGCACGAGGACGTTGAGGACTGGTTGGCGGACTTCGAGCGTGTAGCAACCTTGAATCAGTGGGACGACACGGCGAAACTGGGTCGTGTCTATTTCTATCTCGAAGACGGGGCACGTACGTGGTATGAAAACCGAGAGGAGCTGCTGACGACGTGACCCGAATTCTCTCGTAGACTTTTGCAGACCTATGCCAGTGCTGATCGCCAAGAACGAGCTGAACGAGCTATTCTGGCCCGCGTCCAGTTGCCAAACGAAACTGTGATCACGTACGTCGAAGACATGACGCGCCTCTTCCGACGGGCCGATTCAAGAATGACGGAGGACAAGAAGTTGCGTCACTTGATGCGCGGTGTCAAGGACCAGCTTTTTGCCGGCCTCGTGCGCAGCCCTCCGAAGACGGTCGCGGAGTTCTTGTCCGAGGCCGTGACAATAGAAAAAATGCTGCAGCAGCGATCCAACCAATACGACAGCCAAGTCAGTGGCATGTCTACTGCCGACATTTTCACCGCCACTAGAACCAGCAACGACCGTCTACGTGAACTCATCCGTGATATAGTACGTGAAGAGTTGCAAAAGGCTGGTGTAACACCTCAGCCTACGGTTAGCTCAATTGCAACTGTAATCAAGGATGAGCTGCACCAGGCCCTCCGAAACACCTTGCCTCCAGATACAGCTGCACCAGCTCCTGCTGAATACCGCCGTGAGACAACCTAAGCGGAAGCCTTGAAACGCCCTGATGCATCACCGCCATTACTCGTCCATCCTGTTCCTGCTGTTGCACTCCAGTCAGCACAGCACATACCGTACTACGAAGGCACGTACACGCCACCGCCTTTGCCCTTTGTCCCTGGCGCTCCTGTCACCCATCGTTCGGTGCCACCAGTTCAGTACATCGACGATCGGCGCACGTCTCCTCGGAAGTCTGATGTTTGGCGCACACCTGATCGCCGGCCTCTGTGCTTTCACTGTGGAGAAGCTGATCACTTGTACCGCCAGTGCCCATATCGCCGTCTTGGGCTTTGCGGCTTCTCTGCGTACTCATCGCCACCCCGTTACGGCCAGAGACCACGCGAAATCGAAAACTACCTCGCCCAGCAGCATGCACCACCGTCTGCCGGGCGCCAGTCGCGCTCGCCATCACCGAGGCGATTTTCATCAACGCCCCAGCGGTATTCTACCACAAGATCTCCCAGCCCCCACCAGGAAAACTAGCCCAAGCGACCTCTGGTGGCGGGGTAGCTGAAAGTTGAAGCGCTGAAGACCTCCTATTAACGCAGAACCGTACAGAAACAGGTCCGACGTCACATACTGCTGCAAAAGATGGCCGACTTTCACTCGACATAGCAGTGACAATTGATGGTTGTGCAGTTAATGCGTTAGTGGACACCGGCGCCGACTATTCCACACTGAGCCGGAAACTTACAACGCAGCTGAAAAAAGTCATCACGCCGTGGCACAACTCGCAGATTCGGACAGCTGGTGGCCACGTCGTTACTCCACTGGGTGCCTGCACAACAAGAGTACAGATCCAAGGGTATACATTCGTGGCAAGCTGCCTCGTTCTACGCGAATGTTCTCGTGACGTCATCCTGGGAGATGACTTTCTACAGGAAAATGGAGCTATCATTGATCTGCAAGAGTGCCGCGTCACGTTCTCAGCCCAGTGAGCAATCAACGTGCAGGATGATGGAAAGTGTGTCGACGTACTCGTATTTCTGAACAGAGCGTGACGTTTCCTCCACGAGCAAGTGTTCTAGTCGACGTAACATGTTGTGGTTTGGGCGATGGTGATGTGGTGGCCGAGACAAATTTAGAACACCTCCTGCAGCAAGGCATTTGTGTAGCTAGAAGTGTAATACACCTTCGTGATGGCCGATCTGAATTGCTCGTAACCAAATTCAGCAACGAGCATCGACATCTGTTTCGTGGCACTTCGATACGGAACTGTCTCACGTCAGAACTAGTGGATACCACCGACACGTCAATGAGTAATATTGACATCAATCCTGATCTGTCCACCGATAACCAGACTGCGCTACGAGCGCTCTTGTTCGAGTTCAGGTCTTGCTTCGCAAGTTCCTCAAAGATCCGGCAGACGTCTATCACTCAACACAGGATCATCACGTACGAGGACGCACGCCCGATACACCAGAACCCCTACCGCGTGTCGGCTAAAGAACGTGAAGCGATACGTACGCAAGTCAGCGAGATGCTTGGCGATGGCGTTATTGAACCATCTAACAGCCTGTGGTCATCTCCAGTCGTACTTGTCAAAAAGAAGGACGGGTCGCTACGCTTCTGCGTCGACTACCAAAAGCTTAACAACGTGACGAAAAAGGATGTGTATCCGCTGCCGCGTATCGACGATTCGCTGGATAGACTTCGTCATGCCCATTATTTCACTTCTCTCGACCTCAAAAGCGGGTATTGGCAAATCGAGGTAGATCAGCGAAACCGCGAGAAAACAGCCTTCGTGACTCCAGACGGCCTATACCAATTTCGAGTGCTCCCTTTCGGCTTGTGTTCAGCGCCGGCAACTTTCCAGCGAATGATGGACACTGTCCTCACAGGGCTCAAGTGGCAGACTTGTCTTGTCTACCTTGATGATGTGGTGGTCTTCTCTACCACGTTCGAGCAGCACCTTCACCGCCTGCACAGCGTGCTGGAGGCTATCCGATCAGCGGACCTCACACTAAAGCCGCAGAAGTGCCACTTCGGCTATAAAGAACTAAAATTTCTTGGACATGTAGTTAGCGCCGAAGGAATCTGGCCCGATCCGGACAAGCTTGCCGCTGTTGCCGAATTACCAGCTCCTGTCAATAAGAAAGCCGACCGGCGCTTCTTTGGTTTGTGCGCCTACTATCGCCGGTTCATTCATGGCTTTTCACAAATAGCAGAACCTCTGACTCGTCTCACAAGGGACGACATGCCGTTTGGCTGGGAAAACGAGCAACAAGCAGCTTTTGATGAGCTGCGACAGCGCATGCAATCAGCGCCCGTTCTCGCTCATTTCGATGATGATGCTGACACGGAGGTCCATACCGACGCTAGTAACATTGGGCTCGGTGCAGTGCTCGTTCAGCACCAAGAGGACGCCGAAAGAGTCATAGCTTACGCCAGCTGCTCTCTATCCCGTGCCGAGGCGAATTATTCCACTACGGACAAAGAGTGCCTCGCAGTCGTGTGGGCAATCACAAGGTTTCGCCCGTACCTTTATGGTCGTCCCTTCAAGATAGTGACGGGCCATCACGCGCTCTGTTGGTTGGCAAGCCTGCGTGACCCTTCAGGACGGCTAGCACGGTGGAGCTTGCGGCTGCAGGAATTCGATGTCACCATCGTCCATAAGTCCGGCCGTAAGCATGAAGACGCTGACACACTGTCACGCGCACCCCTTCATGTCGTCAGTCAGGAAGCAGAGGAAGACGAAGGCTTCCTGGGCGCTGTTAGCGCATCAGACGTGAGCAAACGGCAGCGAGATGACGCAGAGAATCGTCCAATCATTGATCATTTAGAGTGCCAGGGCGCTATCATACCACGTCATTTATCCCGCTCGTTGACGTCGTTCTGCCTGCGAGACGGTGTGCTGTACAAGAAGAACGCTCGTTGGAACAGCCGTGCTTACCTCCTGGTGGTTCCTCGAGACATGCGAGACGACGTCCTCTTCGCTTGCCATGACCAACCTACATCCGGTCATCTGGGCTACTCAAGGTCACTTGCCAGAGTGAGCGAGAGGTACTATTGGCCGGGACCTTCAGCAAGCATCAAGAAGTACGTCAAGAGCTGTCGGGAATGTCAGCGCCGAAAGCAACCATCTGTTAAACTAGCCGGTTTGCTTCAGCCCATCGAAGCACCCTGCACACCATTCGACCAAGTCGGCATGGACATTCTCGGGCCATTTCCCCTGTCTGCGGACAGCAACAAATGGGTGATCGTCGCGACCGACTATTTGACACGCTACGCTGAGACGCAGGCGGTCTCACGAGCCACGGCTTCTGAGGTAGCAGAATTTTTCATGCGCCACATTGTGTTACGATATGGTGCTCCTTCCAGTGTAATAACGGGCAGAGGGACGGCATTCACGGCACAGCTTACGGACGAAGTTTTCAAACTGAGCAACAGCAGACACCTAGGACAACTGCGTACCACCCGCAATCCAACGGACTTACCGAGCGACTGAATAAGACCCTCGCAGTCATGATCTCAATGTACATCGACGTACAGCACAAAACATGGGACCGGATCTTATCTTACGTGACCTTCGCGTATAACACCGCCGTGCAAGAGACCACGCGATTCACGCCATTTCGGCTTCTCTACGGCCGCGAAGTGCAGACCATGCTAGACTCTATGCTACCGTGTCAAGACGAAGACGAGTTGGCAACTGACACCGAAGAATTCGCAGAGCGTGCTGAGGAAGCGCGGCCACTCGCGCGACTGCACATCGGCCAGCAACAGCAGGCAGACGCACGACCCTATAACACCCGCCACAGAGAAGTTTTTTACAACCCCGGAGATCAAGTTTGGGTGTGGACGCCCGTCCGCCGCCGTGGCCTTAGTGAAAAGTTACTGAGCCGGTACTTTGGACCATATAAAGTGTTACGCCGCGTCAGTGACGTGAACTACGAAGTGGTTCCGGACTCAACACCCCATGCACGGAGCAGGATACGACTGAGGCCGGACGTCGTTTATGTGTTGCGCATGAAACCATTTATTGCGCGTTGCTCGTAACTTTTCCTTTACCGTACAGCATTCTTTGTGTCTTTTGTTTATTTGTGTGAACTTGCTTCCTCGTTCATTAACGTTTCTTATATTGGCACGCTCTTCAATTTTTACTTTCACTTTATCCGAATTTCCAATTTCTTTTTCACGTGCCTATGTAGTAGCATCGCGGTGATGCTATGTACTTTTCTTTCCTCTTCTTGGGACTTGTTTTTTTTCTTTTCGGAAGGGGGGATAATGCCACCAGCACGTAGTGGGTCGACAGCAAGAGCGGCTCTCAATCTGGAGGAAAAAGAAGATCGCGTGCTTCTTCTCTGCTCGAGAGCCAGCCACGACTGACGCATCGTCCTAGAGGTTGCTACCCGGTGGTTGAAGAAATCCCCCAGTACTTGTGACTCATCGTGACAATATGAAGGAGCTTGAACAATGTCTCTTCGCCTTTCGCATCTATTGAACTGTTAATTGTGGACGCACCCACGTTGAGGCTTGGGTGCACATCTCTATACAGACGACTAACGTTCATGATCGATGTTAAACATAGCTTTGTAGTTGCTGTGGATATCAAGTGAGAGAGCGTAATTAGAGGAAGTGGTGTGACAGCCAGATGTGTATTGCTTACTAGAGGCAGACCTTGGATTGAGGTCACCATCACGCGACATGTGAAACACCGCTGCAAAGCTGGAGGGAAACGCAAAGCCCGTCGTGCGTATATGATCTAGCCCGACCGCGATGGTTCCCATGGTGAATGCAGTGTTATTTTTGATAGCGGTGTTACAGTCACAGGTTACCGGCTCAACGTGCAGAGCTATTCTACGGGCGAAGCTCCTTAGGCCGTGAAACGTTGCCTCATGTGTAGAGTAGCAGTAGTATGTAGCCACTTCTATGAGTTGCTCAATAGATGGCATTGCGTGTATATGTCCTTGCGAATAATATAACTAGTTGATTGATACGTGGAGTTTAACGTCCCAAAACTAACATTTGATTATGAGAGACGCCGTAGTGGAGGGCTCCGTAAATATTGACCACCCGGGGTTATTTAACGTGCACCCAAATCTGAGCACATGGGCCTACAACATTTTCGCCTCCATCGGAAATGCAGCCACCACAACCGGGATTCGATCCCGCAACCTGCGGGTCAGCAGTCGAGTACCTTAGCCACTATAGACCACCACGGCGGGGCAATATAACTAGATGTTTTTAATGTAAACATTCGACATACGTCTGTCTGGTTGGATATTAAACTGTCTGTCTGTCTGTCTGTTCATTGTCCATGTGTGCTTCTGTTCGTCCGTCCATGCGTCTGTCCGTTTCTCTATCTAGCTATCTATCTATCTATCTATCTATCTATCTATCTATCTATCTATCTATCTATCTATCTATCTATCTATCTATCTATCTATCTATCTATCTATCTATCTATCTATCTATCTATCTATCTATCTATCTATCTATCTATCTATCTATCTATCTATCTATCTATCTATCTATCTATCTATCTATCTATCTATCTATCTATCTATCTATCTATCTATCTATCTATCTATCTATCTATCTATCTATCTATCTATTCTATCTATCTATCTATCTATCTATCTATCCGCCTACCACCGATAGCGCTCCTGGCCGTTTTGATAATGGTATCGATACCAAACTTGGTATGGCATACTATGACTATATGAAGGACATATTTGACTTGTCATAACATGAAAATCATGATATGAATGTCATGAATGTCACGATTTACATTTCATGGACCTGCAGCTCTTGCGGTGGTTTCAGCTACAAGGCATGTTGCAAAATCGGTACGGTATGGCATGATTGCATGGCGAACACAAGCGACAGACCCTAACATGAAAATTATGACATGCGTGTCATGTAACAACATGGCTACATGTGACGCTGATGATGCGCTCACGGCCATTTTGCTAGCGTCACATATACCACATTTGGTATAACGGTACGTGAACAGATGGCCAAAGTATGATACTGGTGCAACATGATAAACATGAGATGCGTGTCATGTAACAACATGACTTCATACTACGCTCATGATGCGATCGCGGCCGTTTCGCTAGCTCCACATTTACTAAATTTGGCATCACGTGACGTGAATAGATGACGAAGGTAAATGACACGTTCAAACATAATAATCATGACACGGAAGTCATGTACGGCATCATTTACCTCCACCTTGTAACGTTGTGCTGATTTTAAAGTGACATATCAACATTTCTCAGTCATGCTTCGCACATCATCGATTCCCACTGTAAGTTTTTTAAAGTGCGAATGCACTTTATAAGCGACCCTGCATCCACCGTCCGCGGTGCGCCTCCTCCTCTCTCCTAGCGACGGCGCGAGGAACGGCGCGGAGCGTCTGTAGCAACGGCGCAGCAACGTCACACACCACGTGATTGCACGTGCTCCGCCCTCCGCTCCGTCGCTGCGCGCGTAGCCACGACTTGCTCGAGATCGGCAAGTCGTCATAGGTATGGATCCATCGCAGGCATCAACCTCGACTGCGGTACCTCCAACAACAAGTACAACGCAATTGAATGCCAGCATTGCACGCGTCATTGAAGATGTCGCGCTGGTTGAAGACAAGGCAGCGCGGCGAAGGGCCCGTGATGCCGAGCGCGAGCGGGCGAAGCGGGCCGCGGACATAAACATCATCATAGTACGAATTTACTCTCACATATACGCGTAAACTCACCAAGATTTCCCGAGAGAGTCTAATTTCTCCTGGGAATTGCAATGTGATCACAATGGGGAGTTTACGTTAACTCCCTGGGGAATGCCAATAGATTTTAACTTTACTCCCCCTCATAGCATCACCCCGTGCATTCGCACTTAGCCATGTTCACCCTCGGGGAAATGCTTGGGAGTTAAGGCGTTGACCAAATTGCATTTCTCCGTTTGTTAACGCGTCGAATAGAATAGACGCGTAGCAACGCTGGCGTGTCTGAGGTAGCTACAGAAGCCAAAGTCATAATGTATTATTTCACTCTACCGCTTCTAGACTCTGACATCAAGCCACCACCCAAGAACACTGCGTGAGGAAAGTGTCAGATATAAAATCGCGTTTGGAAAGCGTCAGAGTATGTGCAGCGAATGGCGTGTTGGGGCATCTGTTGCCGCGAACCGAGAAGTCATGGGTTGAAGTTCCGATGGTACATTTTTTCTTTGTCATTTGATGTAATAGTTTTTTACGGCACTTTTATGGTGGAAATATTTTTCTGAAATCTTGGTAGAGCGCATCATAAAACACTTTCACGTAAAAGATGACAAATATGGTGGCTTACCCGTAATTGATACCAATGCCGTATTCTGTATTCTGGTGTATTCTCGCGGTCTCCAAGAAATAGCTGAAATCCTCGTTGTAATTTGAAATCAGTTTGACGACAGGATCTTTTATAAAATCGTAGAACGTTATAATCGTGCAGAGGCCATCCGGTGGAAACTGCATGGTGCTCCTCGTGAAGCCCTCCCCTAGCGTGCACAGAAGTGAGTCCGGTGGCAACGGTTTCTCTGCGGGCAAGTATTAAGACACGAAGAGCATGTGGGTTGTCTCAGGTGGTTGGGACATCGACAAATATATCGTAGCGTCTACGTACGTAGTTTTCGAACATATTCGTCTTATTTCCGTGCTATCTCATCAATGCTGTGACATCCATGGAACAACGACAATGCACTGTGGGTTGTATATTCAATATTCACGAGCTTATAAAAAGCTACAGCTTTTGTTAAAAGCGCGCGCGCGCATCATGAGAGAACCACGAGGCCATTATTCAGGCTTGCGGAACCATAGCTGTCAATCCATACTCACGAGGGGTAGGCGTGGGGACCGGCTTGGCTGTCGTCGTAGATGTCGGCTTGGTGGTCGGCTTTTTGGCTCGCTTGGTGGTCCACTTGGTGGTCTGCTTAGTAGTCGTCGTGGTGGTTGCCTCTGTGGTCGACTTGCTAATTGGCTTGGTAGTCGTCCTAATGGTTGGCCTTGTAGTCGTCTTGATGGTTAATTTGGTAGTAGACTTGGTGGTCGATGACGTGAATAGCATAGTAGAAGGGCTTGGAACTGTCTCTGAGCTCGTTGAAGGGCTCGCCATTGTCGTGGTGCTAGGCTTAGACCTGGTCACCATCTCTGTGCTCGTAGGAGGGCTTTTCATTGTTTGAGTCGTCTTGTCTTTCTCGGTACTTGCAGTCAGCCTTGCAGTCGAAGAGAGCGAGCTTGATGTTTCCGCTGCGATGCAATGTTAAAATGTCAGACGAAAAAAAAGACATCAATAGGCAACTTCAAACGTGGTAATAAAGTTAACTGAAATTATATTTGACGTTTCGAAACCGCACAGGTGACATCAACTCACTGTAGCCTGCCACTGCACTCATTTATAAGCCACCCCTAACGAAGTTGGAGATGGCTTATATATATAGAAAGGAACATATGTTATAATATAAAATGGAACAGAGGTTTCTGTATGTTCTTCATCCTG
This sequence comes from Rhipicephalus annulatus, assembly GCA_013436015.1. Classification (NCBI taxonomy): domain Eukaryota; kingdom Metazoa; phylum Arthropoda; class Arachnida; order Ixodida; family Ixodidae; genus Rhipicephalus; species Rhipicephalus annulatus. The sequence goes on along the minus strand of WOVY01010701.1, from coordinate 497,349 downwards.
CGCTATTTATATTTATTCATTGATTGAAATAACTTTAACTGAAGTCCTACAGCGCGTGACTGGCACATCGGTTCAGCCAGACCGATCATGTCGTCCGCTTCGTGGACGTACTGCACAGAAGCTTGTCGCCAAGGTGTGGGCTGTGGATAAACGCCTCCCACCTGGCTGTGGTGGAATCGAAACTTCATTTAATCGGGACTTCATTTAACGCAGCCCTACAGCATGTGCGCTAATGTTGACTCCCCCTCCCCCCTACGGAACACACGATATAAGGGTATATTGCATGTAGTGGACAATGGTTTGGGTCTGTAGCAATCTAAATGTGAGTGCATGAGGCCGATTAAGTTCCAAAAGGGGAGGTAGGTGCATTTTCTGCTCAAGGTTATAGTAAAGATTTTTAGCGAGTTACGAAAATACGTTACCGTATGACGGTACCGCTCCTCCTTTCCCTGTCGCCGAACATTTGCCGCGGCGAAGGCACCCTAGCACCGCAAAAGCTATTTTTGAAATATTTCTCAGTGTTGTCACGCCTCAGTGTTGCTTATTAGTCTACGCATTGTTCACCGGACACATATTGTTCAGAGTATGCACTGTCGTTGAAACAGATAGTGGCGAAAGCACGAGTGGGAAAGATGGCATGCTACTGTACTGCCTTACCGTATTTTATCAACGCATTTCAGTAACTTGCAAAACTCTACTGTGCTTTGTAATGTCATTGTACGCGTCCCTTCCACCGAAAGCGTTGTCCCCGTAGAGCTGGTGCCAGCGCTGTCGGTGAGCGCGCGCGCGGCTACGTGGGTCAACTCGTTGAGGTTAGTAGCGAGATTGGCAAGGTACAAGACATGTGCACTGAACCAGATTAGTGAATGCTATTTTATCCGGTCGGGTCCGACACCTTGGAGTGGGTTGTCATAAGCAATAGCCCCGCGGAGGCAAAAGGGACGATGAAGAAGAGTAGTTTGAATCGGCACGCGCGCGTGTACTATAACGTGTACCACGAAGCGTGTGACCCGAGCTGTGATCGATACGTGAGCGAATATGCGCTAACATTATCTGCGTGGACTGGGTAAGAGCAGATTCGATCGCCAACTAATGCACTAGTGACGAGTGTTCGAGTTTGCTGCCGGTGACGCGGACGTTGTAGCCGACGTACTCGACTCGACGACAGTCGAGCAAGGTTGAGCGGAGATGCCGGTATACACTCTAAAAGAGGAGCGAGAATGGAGAAATGGGCTCCGTTACTCCTTCGGCGCAGCGACTTTCCCTCTTTCAGGCGGCTAGAGATACTGTATATGTTAGCATATACAGTACCTCTTTGGGCGCCTTACACGTCGCGCCGTCGAGCGGCAAGGACCAAAGGAGTAACGTTACTCCTACCGTGTTCAAGTTTCTCTTCAACCACGGGGTCTTGCGCGCGCGCATGCGCACGCCGAGCCTAGCCGGCCGCGGTCAGTCGCCTGTGATTACTGCTACCTACGATTGATGCAAGCAATGCAGTGGCCGTATAATAAACTGCTATTCTGTGTTCCTTATACCATTTTGGCCCCCATTGGCGCTCCCAGATTGGTCGTTAAACCTGTCAGTCAAGTGACGAGCCAGAAGCCCAAACTGTGGTGACGTCAAAATTGCAAGTGTGCGCTTATTATGCAGGAAACAAACACTCTCTGACTGGTCGTTCAACCTGTGAATCAAGGGACGATTCGAAAGCCCAAATCGTGGTGACGTCATAATGACAAGTATGCTTTAATTATAGAAAAATAAACGGAATCGGTACCGCGCTACGCCGCAACAGCCAGCGAGTGGCCCCGTCGCAAACTGAATAGGAAAAATGGCGGCGCCGGCTGAGCCAGCGACCGTCACCGTAACATTTGGCTACATAAACGTGGCCTATACGACAAGTGCTGGAGGGATGCTTAGGTCGCGTTCGACATGTCAGACGAACAGTTTGGGCGTCACTCTCGCCTGAGTAAGGCAACGGTGTTGTAATTGCGCAACGAAGTCGCCGATGGACTCGCAGGCTGCGCTCTCGGTGGAGCGGCAAAGGTGTGCGCCCCGCGTTTCTTCACCCCCGGATCCTTCCAGTCATCGGTGAGAGGCGGGGAGACCGTAGCAGTGATGCAGCCCGCGGTCAGCATCTGTGTGCGACGTGTGGCTCGAGTGATCGTCAACGCCGAGACCCGCAACAAGTGGGTTCACTTCCCGAGAACGGAGGAATTCCTTCGATTTAGACCCCTACACAGTGAAATTTTTGCATCCAAAAGAGTGTAAAAAGGGTGCTTTTACGAGAAAGCACCTTTTGCAACACTCTTTAACACCCATAAATGGTCGATTAAAAAACAGCACCCTTTTGTTTGGGTGCTTGCCTCAATAGCACCCTAAAATAGGCTCTAAGGGTGCTTTTGTGCCTGAGAAGGGTGTAGGTAACGATTCATCAGATGAAATATGCAGCATAAGAAGAACACATAATTATAATATTTGGGATTTTACGTCTCAAAAACCTCGATATGATTATGAGGGTCATCGTAGTGGAAAGCTGCAGAGATTTTCACCATTTGGTGTTCTTTAATGAGTGCTCATATCGCACAGTGCAAAGGCTTCTACCTTTTCGCCTCCGCCTTAATTCGACTGCCACGGCCGGCATCGAACCCGCGACCTTCGTATTGGCGGCCGAGCAGCGCAGCTACTGCACGAATATGTGGACCTTGCGTTAAATGATGGCCTAATTGACTTAGAATGTGTGAAGGTGCTCTCCAAATACAGCAGAATGTCAGCAGAAGCAAATCGTGTTTCATCTATAATGGCAATTAACTGCAATCCATGTTACGAAAGCTTTCCTTAGCGTTGGATATAAGCTGCATGTTTGCTATGGATTATATACACACAAATAATGTTCGCCCGAGTATGGGTGTGTGTGCGTGTAAGCGCGATTGTGTGTACACCCGTGCATGTGTGCGTGCGCGTGTATGTGCGAGTCCGTGCTTGTGTTAAGCGTGCCTGTGCACATGTGTACGCCCATGCATGCGTGCGTTTACGGTCGCGTGTGTGTGTGGCCGTATATGTGTATACGTGTATGTGTGTGCGCCTGTGAATAAGTATGCGTGTGTATCAGCCCGTGCGCACTCGAATTTCGTGTGTGTGTGTGTGTACGGGGGGGGGAGGCACTGCTTCTTATTGTTTAAGGTCCCACACCTGTTCAGACTGGGAGTCTATATGGGAAGTGGCTTAAGGAAGTGGTCAACGCGGTGGTCAACGCACTGTACACGGACTATTCAGTACATGGAAAACAGCTGCACATTTTCGTACCTGATCGTTGCTGACGAACTTGCTGTGGTAGCTGATTAGGTCCGCTGAGGTGCTTCTACGCTCGAAAACGTGGGTTACGACCAATTCCCACGGAAAGCTGTCACTGAACTTATGCACAACCATCGTTTATATTAACAACGTTTAACAAAAACGTGCCCTGCGTTTGCTACAGGTGCTTAGCTAGCTCATTGGGTAACCATATGGAATTATGGGCTGATCATGTGGTCTGCAAAAAGTTTGTTATAACAACCTCGGCACGTTTCGTGGTGCGTGACAAGCCTTCTAAACATCCGCGACTGTGGATTAATTTGTTCCAGCTTCGACTACGCATTCAGTGTTTGCGGCACCATACGCGGAAGTGCAAGACACAGACAATGCAAAAAGAAATTCCTCTGGAAAAAGGTGTAGCGATGCTCTCCCGTTAATGCCACCGAGGACGAAATAATTATTGTTTCTGGCCATTCCATGGTGCACTTTGTTTTCCGCAAGTTTTGCTTCACTATTTTTCGCCCATTGCAATCGCATTCCGTCAAAATACTCAAAGAACCCGAGGCTGGTAAATAACCTGTGTCGCTGTGCGACTGGCAGGAAGGAGAGTTGCCATTTACAAGGAGTCATTCCGCGACGAACGGCCGTCCGCCGTATGCGCCATAGCGTTTGCCTTTCGGCGCCGTCCTGGCGGGTTTCCCGGTCCCCCCCCCCCCCCCCGCTCACCCTGGCCAGCGTTGCTCCCACAACGGCGGTATAGATAAGCGAATAGTTGCGTCACTGAACACCTGCGTCGACAGCTGCGGCGCCGTGCCGCCGCCAGTGCCTCCTCCTTTTCTCTCTCAACGTCGCTCTCTCTGTCTCATCGTCTTTCAAATGCGTTGCGTTGGTCTGAGGTCTTGGTCGTGGTGTGTGTTCTAGCGAACAGGCGCATATTCAATGGTGGTCACGCATGACACCGTGTTCGAAGTGACGCTCGGATTAAGGAATATTCAAGGAGTGGCGGACACGGACAACGTGGGCCTGTTAACGGTGAGTGTACTGTTTTCGTAGGTAGTAATCATACAGCGCTAGCTGGGCGCCTGCAGCAGCTCTGCCGAAGTAGGCTGCCAGCCATTTACAACAGCATGCGTTCGCGGTCCTGTTGCAGATGCCCGATTAAACGTGTGACTTAACGAGTTCACACTGCTATGCGCGATGTTGTGTAAGTGCCTGCATCACTCATACAGTGAGTGATGTGATCACTTAACAAGGGCGGGATTAGTTGCTGATCGCACATTTTCTCTACACTGCACAAAGTGATTGATATTGTTTTAAGATGTGCTTTCGGCTACATCGTAATAACATTTCAATACTCAAATGTGCAACGTGCTTCTGTAGGTGTAAGCGTAAAAAAGAAAGAAAAAGCAAAAAATATGTACAGAGGCGCACTGTACGGAATGGCTTTTTTTTGCTTAAAGACAGTATAGTTGGAGGTGCTGATATGCCGCGATGCTCCCAGCACGTGCGCCTCGGTCTTTTAAGCTATTTAGGACAAGTGCCACCAGCAACAGGGAAAGATCTAGCAGATTTCCAAAGGCGTGTTGTTGTGGCCATCGCCGTGCGTTGTTTTCCCTAGTTTCTGTTTGCTGTTTTCGTGCTTCGCTTTCATCTGCGATAATGTTCGGCGTTATAACAGAATCGAGAGAGTATACGTGACTGTTGGAGCTATGTGCGGTAGCTCCAGCATGAGCCATGGCTGCTGCAACGTAGTCGGCGTCCGCGCGCGTTGGTGTCGTTCGAGCGCTCTTACTTGCGTGATTGTGTTTAACTGAGTATTTAGGCACGAGTTACGTTTGTAAATACCGTAGTCAATAATCGCTAATAGCGTTCCCCTGATTGCCATCAGAGGATGGGCTTGGTTGTCGAAATATGCCAGACGCTTTTTCTGAAAGCAAGCTTTGATTTTTTTTTAAAAAAAGTACTTTCATACGTGCAAGGCAGTGCCTATTGCAGGCCCGCAACTCTTTAAAAACTGGACGAGCGATCACATCTTTTATCAAATTACAATGAATTAAAGTGATTGAATTATAGATGACGAATTTCTGTGCTAGATTAGGTGCACAAAACACATGTTCGCAGCCCTACGTCTAGAAAGTAGGCAAATAGGAAGCACAGCGTCAAATTTGGATTAGATTCCATTGACGGAGCGTCTTGTGAGAGTAGAAAGAACGAGAAAATTGTTCATTTTTGATGCCCTTATAGAGGCAGTCAGAATTGCACTGATTGGTGACTTGTAACAATTCCTCAGATTGTTAGAGGCGTGATTAAAGTCAGTAAATCTTTTACTTTTTTTGCAGACCTCTTCGCTAGTGCCACGCCCAAGATCATTTGTTCTCATGTAAAAGAGAAAGCAGAGATGTCTTCACTGTTTGTACATGAAGAGGTAAGTTTCTTGTGCATTCTGATTAATGCTACATGTTCTGAACGTTGTACTTTAGGAATTGTTTTTCACACTGGCTCACTACCCTAGAAGGAATTTGATTCTTAGGTGAGTTCAGGCTTTCGTAAGTGCCATTTTTGAGCTGTAGTCTTACACTTCACCTCTTTTCGGGAATTTGCTGTATGCTGGTAAACTCTTATCTTTATCATACGAAATTATTGGAATGTATGGGTTGTATGCTTCGAGTTCAGTGTAATGTCAATTACACGCCATTTCGAAGGATACACACTACACATTCTTTATATATGGTGCTGCCAGAACAGCACGAACATCCTTTTATGAGAAGTCATATTTGCTCTTATTACAGGATGAGAGGGTGCCGCTGACGTCCTGCGTAGTCGACCCCCCGGCCTCAGCCTAGAGCAAGCCTACTTCCTGAACCTCCACATGGATAACCGAAAAATCTTCCGTGTCAGTAATGACGAAGAAGGAGTGACAGCACTGATGAGTTGATTATGTTATTTTCAACATTGTCTACGGCCCTAAGGCCTTTAACATCCACCGTGATTGAGCGGCTTTTTCTCGGCTTGAGTTTGGAGTTTATCAAAGAAGTTGTTCAGGCAGTACGACGCTCAAAATTTTAGTGTCAGAATGCCTGAACAACTTTTTCTAGTATGGTCATGGTAGATGAACAAACATTGTTATTTGTGTAAGTTATTTTGCTTAAATATAGCTGGACCATTCCATGCCAAACGTCCCAGCCACTTTGGCGACCATCTGAATTGTATTTGAAAAAAAAGTGCTGACTTACTGCGTTGAAACCAGTGAACTGCTAGAATATTTCAGCGAGAAAAAAGTTTTGTTCATGTGGCTGGCTTATAACTTCCTGGCATAATGCCGTCTGTGTGCTGTTTGTGGAAAATTTCGTTTTAAAACTACCGCTTATTTTTTCTAAAGCAAATTCGGTCTACCTGTTAAGTAAATGTGCTTCTGTAAGGTATTTTAAGCTCAATAATAATAGTGCAATTTTTTTGCCACATTCGCTTCCAAGAATAAAGCCAAAATGTGTTATGTTTGCATTTTTTATTGCAATATTGCACTTTGTATGAATATCTGAGCAGTGAATACTTACTCCACAGAAGGTATATTTTGAGGAAAAAATATATTTAGACATTTCAAGCTGCTGAAATATACGAGAAGATATAACGAATTTCACAAAATTGTGATTTTTGTCCGTATTGAGATGCAATTTGCTCCATGTTGTGATACAATGAAAACTCATCATTAAACCTAAATTGTAAGAAAATGAAATTTTTTCTGTAATAAAATCTTATCGCAAAAAGGACAGGAAAGAGCGCTGTCAAATGAATTTTATTGAAGGTGCTACGAGCGTTTTTATACTGAGCACAAGACCAGGGCTCATCTGCAGCAACACATGTGTGACCATGACAAAATAATTTTAACCGAGAAAAGAATACTCTTTTTCGTAAAAGATAAGTGAAGGTGTACTGATGCATTGATCCTTGGCCTTCCTGATAAAGAGTTCTAAAATCTCTCAATTTTCTGCTTGCTTTTTTTCAAAAACCGTGTTTTATGAAACCTAGGACTACACTTACATTCTTTACGGTGCCCGGCCATGAGACTATTATAGCCCTTCTTAACATTTAGAGCATGCTGTCTTGCTTGATCATTGAAGCATTGCCCAGTTTGTCCTATGTTTACTTTTCCACATGTAAGCGGCATCTTATACACATTAGATTGGCATTCAGTAAACCTATTCTAGTGACGAATGGTACAAGATTGACTATTCCTGTTGCTGTAAGTACATGCACTTTTGAAAGCTTGCAAGGGGTGGAAAACAACAATTTCATATCTGCTGGCTCTTTTCCTAAAATTGTGAGACACCTTATGTACGTGTGACATGTAGTACCGTGTGACATGCAAAGGTGATTGGTCATTCTCTTTTTCTTTTGGTCCTGTTTCCTTTAACTTTACTTTCTGCAGGAGGGTTTCGCAAACAAGTGTGATGATGCTGTTGGGGTATTGGCTGGTGCTATCAGCCCAGGAGTGCTAAGAATGTTCTGCCTTTTCATAGTGGGCATTCAAAATTAGTAGAAAGAGGAATTGATACCACATGTACTCAAGGCCACCCTTCAGAAGTCATGTTAGCACAAGGGTGAGGTCAGGTTTAAAAACCAGATTAAAAGACTAAAAGATGCTGGGTATCCCAACAGAATCATCACACCCGTTTGCAAAACCCTCCTGCAGAAACTGAAGTTAAAGAAGACAGGACCAACAAAAAACAATGACCAAAACCTTTGCATGTTATACCACATCATGTGTCTCAAAATTACAAAAATAGCCAGCAGATATGATATTAGCGTGTTGTTTTCCACCCCTTGCAAGCTTTCAAAAGTGTGTGTACTAAAAAGCAACAGGAATAGTCAATCTTGCCCCATTTGTCACGAGAATAGGTTTACTTAATACCAATTTAACGTTTGTAGAAGTATTTTTCATCAGGTAAACCAATGATTAGTGCATCACTACACGTTCACTTATCCTTTCCGAGAGGGAGTATTCTTTTCACAGTTAAGATCATTTTGTAGTGCTCACACGTGTCGTCGCACATGAACATGGTTCGTGTACTCCGTATAAAAGCGCTCGTAGCACATTCATTAAATTCAGTTGACAGTCGGTGCTCTTTCCTGTCCTTTCTGTCTCTTCCTAAAGTTGTCGCGCTGTCGCGCTGTGACTAGCACACAACCACGATGAACCAACTCTCGCAAATTAAGTTCTTGTTACGTAACACGTAGACCGAGTTTCGTATGGAAAGAAGGAGCGGTGCTTTTAAAATAAAATTTTTTCACATACAACACCTAGACAGCATTCCAGGAAGTTCAGAGGGCAGCCACGTGACCAAATATTTTTCCTCTCCTAAATATTCCAGAAGTTCACTATTTTCAATGCAGCACGAGTTTTTCGAATACATTTGAGATAGTTGCCAAAATGGCTGGGACATTTGGCATAAAGTGACCCAGCTGTGTCATTAGCCATAATTATGCATTACCTCTTTTGTTTTTTGTGTGTTTTCACTCAGTATCGCGTTCGTTTTTAGCTTATTGTGTTTCTGATCATTGTATTGATTTCTTAAGTATTCGCTAAAGTTATATGTGCAAAAACCCGTATATGTTTGCATGTACATCATTTCTCATAACCAATTGTTATACATCCCGGAATACAAAGCTTAATCCACTGTGATTGTATACATTCGAAAACACTATCCATATATATTTTTGTGTGCATCACTTCTTGGGAGCGATTGTGTACATGAAGGCGTATATAGTGAAATCATGGTGATTGTATATATTTGAAAGAATCATAAGTATATATTTGCCTGTATTTTATTCCTATTAACCGATTGTGTACTTGAAAGAGTATTAAACCGGAAACAACTGGGATTGTAGATACTTGAAAGAATTATGGGGATATATTAGCGTATATTTCATTTGTAGTCTCTATGTACTTGAAGCAGTATACTAAACTGAAACCAGTGTAATTGTATCTTGCAAAGAATTGTCAATGAAGTGAAACTGAATAAATATAATAAACATTTGAGGTGTTGCATGTGTAGTGTACGTATACGTGAACGTATATCTGGGGAAAAAGTTGTGTGCCAGAAGAAAAGTTTATGTTTTATTTGCCTATTAAATAAACGCAATATGCAAGGGCAGCAAGACTTTATTTTCTGTAACGCACATTATGCATATACTGTGAAGTATATATAGATCCAGCACAAGTTCATACACGATAGTACGCGTTTATATTTTTGCCCAGAGGCAATGAATGGAGCTCGACAGGTGGCGCATCATTGATAATCAGGACCACCTTCTTCAAGTAGTGTGTAATAAGTGCATGCTGATATCTATTAGTGCTGTCTAAAAGAATACAGGCACCCCTGCCATGGGCACTCAACACCCTTGTGCACCCTTCTCGCACCCTCCTCAGAGGGTGCTAAAAAGTGATGGACATCGAAGGCACCTTTCCTTAAGGGTGTGTTTGTAACACCCTACAGTTTTTTTACATGTACACCCTATTCTAAGGGTGCATGAAAAAGCACCCTTTTTGGAAGGTGCTGAACTAACACCCTTAGGGTGTCGTCCACGGGACAAGCTCATTTACACCCTTCTGGGTGTAAAAATTTTTACTGTGTACCTGGCGTGATCGGATGCGTCGACGGCAGATTCGTAGCTGCCGTTTATCGAAGTGTGTGCAGAAGGCGCTCTTCTGGCACGGCGAAGGTTACGTCATGTTTGTTAGTAGCAGTGTTTCCATTTTCTCGCGCGCATTTTTTTGTCGCAGTGAAACGTGACTCATAATGCTCTTGGTTTTCCCAGGTTTGCATCGCAGACATGCAGATCCTCGCTTTGAACCCACTGCGACCGGGAACGGACGACGACAGCCACATCTGCGAGGATCCGCGTCTGAATGGCGAATACATTCTCAGGGAGAAGTAAATATATCCTCTTCCTTTTACGTGTGATGACGGTTTCTTGTACATCAAAAGAGTTCACCGTTGTATTGATAATACTCAGCAAACTGACAAGTGGCATTTTGTCGCGCGCTACCAGTGCACAATTTCTCAGCTGTGTCTTAACTCTTGTGGTATTGTCAAGTGATGCGCTATGTAATGAAAACGTCATCCTAGTCGCCATGTTTTGCATAATACGGGTTGAACGCAGGCTATTCAGTCACCGCAGATTGAGCTATTTGTATCCAAGGGTCAACGAGTCTCAAGAGATCACGGTCACTTTAGCAGTATTTACAAACACAATTCATATTTCTGCAGGTGACAATGGCTACCCACACGAGCCTTGGCTTGTGGTGCTGGTGAAAGGTCGTCCTCACATGAATAGTGCACAAGTCAAGTACAACTCTGCACATGCTTCAATGCGTTCCATAGTGGAACATTGTATCCGGCTACTGAAGAGTCGTTTTCGCTGCATTCAGCGGCATTGTACCCCCACAACTCGCCGCAACGTTCTTACGGTATTGTTGCGTCATGTGCAGTGTTGCACAACTTTTGTTTTGAAGGTGACCTAGGCTTTGACAGTCTCAGCGATGACAGTGGTGACGAGAACAGCTTGCACTGCAGCACTCTCGATGAGGACCTCCAACCTCGATTTAGACGGGGAAAGTCAGCACACTGAGTGTACTTGCGTGGGCAAGCTGTCCGCAACTGTGTTATCGGCTTGTTTGGCACGACAAGGCGGCAGCACTTGCCGTTCTTAAGAGGAATGCCCAGGTGACTGCACCGCCTGCTGCAGCAACCACAGTGTTAAAATATTTGTGCTGAAGAAGCCGCTGTATGAGATGCAAAAGTTCAAACAATCACCGGTCACCGAGCTCCTCCTCGTTGAGAAACTCCTGGAAACACCTGCTGAGAGGCACTGACTTGCGTAGCAGCACCGTTGCCTTGAAGTGGTCATAAGGGTCGGTTTCGGGGGGGATACCCACAAGGACACGGAACTCTACGATCACGTTCATTGAAAGGGCGGAGACTGGTAATACTTCGTTTGCTGCGTGGTAATGTGCCGAAGGGCGAGTGTGAACTCGGCGTGCGTAAGGCAGGCTGCAGGATTCTGTGACCTAAGCGATGGTAGGTGAATTTGCATCATGGCGATGCCCTCTGTGCCGATCGTTGGTCTATCGTTTGCGGTCTCGTTCATAACGTATTGCTCATCCGGGTCACTTCGTTATAGGGACCAAGGTTAGATCCTCTATAACCATGAGTGTGGCGGCAAGCGAAAAAACAAAGAACCCGCTCAGGCAGATGGCGGGAAAAGAAATTAGCTTTACTTCCTTCTAATCGTGATGCACGTCACAAGAGGAACAAAGCGCTTGGGCAGAGGCGTCTAAGCGCGCCATAATTAAGCAACCAATGATGATGGCCGCTAGAATATGGGTGAAAGACTATGCGTAGGATGGCACAGATTTTTAGTGAGTTAAGAGTTTCAAGTTTTGTTTTCTCGTGGTCGTTGGTATATATATATATATATCCATATTTTCAGAGTGCCCAACGCTTTTCAGTTTGATAAAGGCTTTCTTTCTTCTACTTGCCAAATCTGGACTGAGTTAATTGCCTGAGTGTGCCCGAATCCGCGACATAGGCTCGAGGCTTTTTTGGAGACTACACCACACTCGTATGTTCTAATTGCTGAGTTCAAGTCCCTGTACACTGTAAGCAAGAACTATCCGAGTTTGAGGTTTTTAGCGGCTCATGACCTCTGAAAACTCTCTTGCGTGTAAAATTACTACCTCGTGTTGGAGTAAAAGATGGTACATGATATATTTTCACCACCACCCCTGACGCAAATAGTAAAAGGATGTAAAAGTGCAGTTTTACCACGTAGGGAGTTTTCTATCACGTGATTTTTAACCTGCGTTTCAGAGTTTATTATCACGTGACTGCAAGGTGCAGCTGCTTCGGCGGCTTTTGCCCCGTACCGTCCTACACTCTAAGCCAAAAATGGCCGAAATGGGAGCAACGGCTGTTTTTACTCCTTCAGACCGACTGTTACTCTCAGAAAAGACCAAGCGGAACAAGATGGCCGACTTGTTCGAGAATGGGGGAGCAACTGTATTCATCTTAAGTTTGTAAGGGAGCAACGGAAGGAGGAACCGCTGTAAATGCTCTCGTCACGCAACGGTTACTCCCCGGCAGGACACCGCACACAAATATGCATGCCGCCCACATTGATATTCATGGGCCAGATTATTGTTTGTTCTGTGTGCCAAACTTCACCAAACCAAAACAATGATTTATTTTAGCATCCGTAGATAATAAGATAGCAGCGCTGGCTGAACACAGAAGGCCTGAGAATACAGTACGGCAAATACCTAACACACGCAGCAGCAGAATGGAGAGTTGGCACGTCAAAGCGGACCGAACGCCGAAACACGTGCAAATCAACGATAAAAATAGCCTAGACACGCCGTTCGTCCGCGAAGTAAGGGCGTCAAAGTCGATCAAGCACCGAAACACGTGCATAAGGAGCCCCCCCCCCCCCCCCCCGCCCAGATATATCGGAGAAAAAAAAAAAAGCGGACCCAGACGCGCTTCTCATCACCAGCCATTCACTTAGTAGCACGCTTCACCGTGTAGTTTGAGGGCAGAATGACAAATCTGCACCATCTGCGCCCGCACGACAAGTGTGGCGCTAGCGTAGCAAACGATGTAAGTTAAAAGTAATTTTTATTCAGTGTTTATGTTGACTAGCACTGAATAAAAATTACACTCAACTTTTTATGTTTATTTATGGGTTTTAGTGTACCTCAGTTTTTTTTTATAATTGTATTAGGAGAACACACTGAAATCATTGCGCTGACGCCTGTGCTGCCACTGCTCGACGTTTTTTTTTCGGCGCAACTAGTTTCGCGTTCGCACTACTCATATTCATTTGGTCTGTAGTCGGCGAGCACATGGACGTGCGGGCTTGTGAGCTATGTTTTGATCGTGTGTGTGTGTCGCAGATTTGCGTTTCTACTTATTCGTGATGAAGGTTAGTGTATATTTATCTTTATGGAGCGCGAAGTAGTTGTGGATTTTGCTGCCGGGTGGAAAAAACACATCGTAAACACGTCTTCAGCTATCTGCAAGCCTGTTCGCTCGTCGGACAAAGGACTGTGCATGCATCAGCGTGCAGGTGAGTGGCATTTCCAGCAAGATTTAATGCTCTTACAATACATTGTTTAATGCTCTTACAATACATTCACGTATCCATTGCTAGCCGTATCGGACTAAATTACCTCTATTACCGCCTGCATACCCTCTTGCTTCCCCTGTCACCACTGCAGTGCCAGTGTACTTTTGCAGTTAAAAGTTCATTTCCGCAACACTACCTCGCTTGAAAAAACATTGGGGCGGGGTTGTAGCTGCATTCATACTGGCACTTTTCTACCATTGGCTTTATGTAATGTTAACGGCTGAGTGTTGGGGCCTTGGGCCGCATTTTTTAGAGCTGTAAAGTGTATGTAAATCAGTAAGTGAACAAATCATTGTCGCATCACTTCACTTGCATAGCCAGGCGGTTGCGCACAGAATTTTTTTAGGCCGGGCGTAGGGAGCCTAAATTGACGACCATATTCGCTTGCCCGGCCCATTCAGATAAGCGGACCCCCCCCCCCCCCCTCCCCGCACGCCAAAAAAAAAAAAAAAATCTGCCCACATCACTGCGTCACTTGCTTCACCTCTGCGCTGAACGTACTATTTATTTTATAAGCGCACCATCAAGCGAGCAGTTTACATATTGACAGAACAATTGGAGGAGGAATGACCCAAATCTTTGAGATTTCTTTAGAGATGCAAAACCTTAGCAAAACTGAATATTGTAAAAGACAAACATAAATGCTGTATGTTCTCGTTAGCGTTGTCATTATTCTGCATCATGAAATCTTTATGCGCTGTGAAAACTTGGCATGCCGTTGAAGTCACATATCGACGTTAATACCAATCGACGAAAATTTCGACAACCTCAATAACACCGTTTGGGATTTGCCGCATGCACATAATTAGGCTGATTCCCACTTGGCTGTTCTTAACCTGACTTCACTGCTACCAAATGAAACAATATTTGATGCATGTCTTTTACTTTTTTTTCAGGGATATGACACAAATTTGGTTATACTGCAGATGCTCCCAACGATGCTAAAGTACAGAAAGCAAGTGAATTTTGGTAAGTGCAGACTTTTTGTACTACGTATATGAAAGCATCGCTTTTTAGGGGCAAACTGTGCATGTGTTGGCCAGAGAATAGTTCATCATGCCACATGGTTACACTGGCACTGACAATTCGACACGGCTCCGCTGGCCCGTGTGTGTGCTCACACTGTTACCGTTTAGATAAAATATTTATGTTTTCATTGCAGGGATTGCTGTTTGTACTAAAAAGCCAACTGCCAAGATTTGTTTACGCTGGTACTCCTAATTGTATGCTTTCCCTATTTACATGGATTTTGGCTTGTACAAAGCATAACACTTGGGCCTAGATTCACAAAGCTGTCCATGCGTAGGCCTTCATAACAGCGTTTCTTGACTTGCCTTTACCCTGTTTTCTGCAGATGTTTCGTGGGTTTAAAAGTGCCACAGGATGTTGACCTCCCCCACTCTGAAATATTCGCGTTCAAAGTTCCGCAAGAGTGGGCCTTAACTTTCTTGTGCACCTCTTTGCTATTCCAAGATACTGAAGTGTTATGCTCTTACTAGAGGTGGCAGTGTTTCTAATGTTTGTATTTCCATCACATTTACCAAGTATGCGATCTTGGCTTGACTGGTAGCACATCCTCAACAAATGTCTTTGTGGCACATGTAGAAGGCAGTACAAAATAAATAGGCAGACATTCACACCGGGAGCTAACTTCTAATAAAGCTTTTTTTTTGGAAACCACGGTCTGCTTATTCCAATTTGTCTAACAAGCAGTAACCTGTTCGGCTGTGAACCAACAAGACGTTGAACTAATAGAAGCATCACATCTTGTTGCTCTCAAATATATATGTATTGGCAAGCTATCTGTGACACTGTCAAACAAAGAATCAGAATATCTGTGCATGCCTTAAGATATATTGCTTCCTCGACAACCGAGTGAACAAATGCACCCTAGTTTACTAAATTTAAAGCATTTTTTCAAGGTAGCACAGTCTACATTTTTGTCTATAGTTTTGTCCAGCCGTTCGCGTCAGGTACAAAGAAATATACTGAAGATTATCATGTAGCCTCTGCAAATGGTTGCTTTCAAGCAGGCTTTGCATGCTTGGCTTGTGCCTACAGGTATTGCACAATTCAAGACGCAGCAGCGTATGATAGAACAGTAGAATCGAGAGCATCTATGTGCACGAGCTAAATAAGTATTTTAACATGAGCGGACAGTACGTGTTATTTGCCACACACATGACCACACTTAGAATGCCCATTGGTGAATGGGCTCATAGAAATGTCACTCAGCTGTGTATAGGAAACAAGTTAGCTGAACCTAAGGGCATCTTTAACTGCTACAAATATGCCTTGTTGAGGTGCTGCACATTTTCTTCCAGAATATTGCTGTCTGAGACATCATGTGAAGAGCGTCTATCACATCAGCATTTATATGGCTTGCCAAGTAACGTTTGGCCGAACCTTCCTTTTTTTCACATTTCGTTTTGCAGTAGACATCCTAGAATGTAAGCGCTTCTGCAGTGTGTGTGACTCATTGTTATGAATTGATTCTGGCATGTTTAACCTAACACTTCTATTTTTTTTTCTTGCAGCAATGAGATGCTTCAAATATGCCTGCGGTGACGTTCCGCTGCACTAGCCTGATGGAAACACCAGCTGCGAAACTTGAGTTCTTCAGAATTGGAGTTGCCCTTCTCTCACCAATGATGACACAGACTGCCCTATGCTAGAAATTCAAGATTGTTTTTCCACGGATGACGCAGAAAACCTTTGATGTATTGTGTTTGTTTAGTGCTGGCTGTGGTGTGGCGAAGTCTACTTTTACGTGTGGCCACACGTCGCCTCATAAAAAGAACAATAAAGCATTTATTTTCCTTTCAATATTGTCCACTTTTTTTGTTACAAGCACCCAAGCAGTGCTCTTCCAAGGAGCTCTCGCCATGTGTTAAGCGTGTGACAAGCATACTCGAGATAAATACTCATTTCCCCAAGGAGTAACTGGAAGCATGTGCAGTTGGTTTTCAGAGAGTAACTGCGAACATGTGGGAGGAACGGTAAAGTGTAACTGTTGCTCTTAGAAGAGCAACTGGTGGGAGTAATGGTTGGTCGGCAGGGAGCAACTGGTGGGAGTAACTGTTGGTCTGCAGGGAGGAACTGGAGGGAGTAACTGTTCATCCCCCGAAGGAGGAACTGAAAGGAGAGCAACGGTTCCTCCCTCTGCAGTTACTCCTTTTAGGAGAGTAATGGGAGTGGCAATGCAATTGCTCCCTGAAAGGAGCAACCCCTATACCCCTGTTGCTCCGTTTTGGCTTAGAGTGTAGTGACGCCCTCCGTGATCCTGAAGGTACGAGAGGACCACAGAGGTTTTTTAAATTTAATTAATTTTTTTTGCATCGTCGTGCCTCATGATTGATCTCGAGTGAATGCACTTTCAATGGAACTGGGGGAAGCATAAGCACAACGAGTGAGGACAGCATTCTGTGAACGAAACAATAAAAGGGGTGGGTGGAAGGGCTCTCAAAAAAAGAGAAGAAAACCTGCTGTGAAAAGTTGTCCTGCATATTTTTGCTTGGATTTTGCTCTGTGGTGGCCTTGGAGACAGACGGTGCAAGAAGCTCGGGATATGTGTGTCTGGTTGAGCTGATGGATTCCACGTGTTTCCTACATTATCGAGTGACCGTGCGCTTTTGAGTGCCTCCAAATATCTGCACATCGCGGATACCTCGCTTCCGTGCCGAATCGCGAAGATCTTCCAGTGGTAACAAAATCATTCTGGTGTCATCGTCCGTGGTTGTTCCTGGAGAAATGATACGCAAGACGCTTCACTATGTCGTCGGCACCAAGCCGCGGCCGCCAGTAAGTGACCAGTGGGAGTGTGTCGCCGGGGCAGGTGAATGAAACATCGCATATACTTCATTCCGCAGAATACGATGTCTGTTGGAGTAAAGTGCAGTCCGTATTGTCCGCCCCATGCCAACTGTTCGCAAGCATGTAGCACGAAGGCGAGCACCGATTCGAGCCAGACGGAACCAACAAGCGGCTGCTGGTGAGCACGAAGAAAACCGAGACAGGACGTCTCTTTCGTTGGAAGCACACATCGTCCGCCCCCTAAGACTCCGCAGATAGCGGACACGTGTTCATTTGTGTCTGAAATGACGACGAAATTCATACAGGATGTGTATTCTGTGATCGCCAGCTGTGTTTCATCGCATAGCCGTGCTCCTCAAAAAGGCCTAGCACGCCATCGGTAAGCAGCTTGTATGCAGGCGTGCACCGCTCTTCTACGCCCGTTGTCATAAATACGTGCTGCTACTGTGTTTGGATGAAAAATTAAAGTGGATGAAAAAATTACCAACTGTGAGCAACTGCTCACAGTTGGTATTTTTTTCATCCACTTTTCTTTCTTCTTAATTACATTCCATTGGTTTCAATAACTTCCCCTGTACATTCCTTGGCATTACTGTCTGTTAGATCTCATTAATATTGTGTTAAAACACGGAAAAACGAGCCCTTAGGTATACACTTCTTTATCTTATATATATATATATATATATATATATATATATATATATATATATATATATATATATATATATATATATATATATATATATATATATATATATATATATACACAGCCGGAGCGTTGTCAACAAGGATAAATATGTATTTCCCAACAGTTTCGGAAGGGGTTCTCCCTTCGTCAAGGGATGAGTTATACTAACATAGATGTTCCAACTTCGTTGCTTCCACGTCCCGCGTATATAGATAGATAGATAGATAGATAGATAGATAGATAGATAGATAGATAGATAGATAGATAGATAGATAGATAGATACGCTCAAAGTCACCGCAGTTCGCTAAGAAATGCTTCGCATTTATTAGCGTGCGTATACTGAGCGGTACGGGTAACATATGTTATTAAGCATGCGCACTTTGATGCCGCTATCTCGCTAAGCCAGATATGCTGTCTAATGTATTTTGCAGCAGTGGCGAGTGGTTTGGCCAGATTTCGTTACAGCGCTGTGAAGCCATAGATGATGCTGTTGGAGGAAGGCTGTTCTTAGCGACATCGTTAGAATCAGTTAAGCAGCCGTTTAGCAGGCGTGTGTGGTGAGACATAATAGTTTTAGGTACACAACAAACCTTCAAGCCACAACCTTTGCAAGGGCAGCTGTACAGCAGCCCACGTGCCACTCTAACGACGCTTCTTTAGCGCACCCTTCAGAGACGGGGGACGAGAGAACATGATGCACACAAGCGCCATCTTCCAACGGCATTTCTTACTTTTCTTGCAAGCTCACTGTGGTAGCTTAGGGCGCCATTATGTACGGAGGTGAAGTGGTGCAGGTACGCGGTTATCACTATAAAGCATGTGTCTCAAACATAAAATGTCACTTGAAAGTTGGCGCTTCAGTGCGTCGTGTTCTCTCGGATCTAGTCCTAGACGTTTTAGCAAAAAAGCATAAATCAGTGGTGAAGCCTCAGGGTGGCAAAGCAAAACCGTGCTGCCACCCACCGTTCCCTTTAAATTTTAGTGGCGAAGCTCCTTAAGCTGTAGGTGGTTCCCTCCTCTATTTGTATGTAGTATGTATGTAGCGATCTCTAGTTTATGATTTGCTCACAGGATGACGTTAGTGGTTTTCGCATAAAGAGGGGAGGAGGTGAGGAGTTAAAAAGGACAAGTTGGTGGTTTTCTTATAGTGGACGATTGAAAATAGATGGTCCTGTTTTAATAAGAAATTCCTCGCATTTCTATTGAGTAACTGATGATGAGTGGGCCGAAGCGTTGATTCGTCAGATGCATGCTCTCGTGTGAACGGATGGACAAGCAAAGAGACAGACAGACGGACGGACGCTTCTGTGAATTTTTTTATTTGCCCATAGCATAGGGAGGCCAAAATGACACCCGACTACAAGTGGCTGCACAGCCTTCATATTAGATAAAGCGGGTGCCTCCCCCCCCCCCACGAAAAAGAAATTTAGTCTACGCCTCCAGCGTAAATGAACTATCAATTAGCACAAACATACACTTTGCTACTTTCAAGCGACTATAATGTGGCTTTCCGTGTATGTGTGAGCTTACACTCTTGTATGGATAAGACAGAAAACAGTGCCTCTTCTCTCGATATCCTTTCCGCCAAGAGAAGCGAGGCGTCCACCGTGTGCTTAGGTTTAGGTGTGCACTACAAAATCTTAAGGGGTCAAAGCTTAGAGGTGAGCCTCGCATTAAGGTGTCTCTCATAACCATATCATGGTTTTTGGACGTGAAACTTCGAATTTTATAATTCCAAGAGAGGCATACCTTGATAGGCTATTTTTGCTACAATGAGGGGCCTTTGTTTTAGAGTTTGTTCTGAGATTAAAATATAGGCGTATGAACCCAGACGGTCTATTTCTGATGATCTAACTGAACGTATTCCCGTAATGATAATGAACTATTACAGGGCAAGTAAGGGTACTGATTTAGTCATTTTTTACATAAGTGGTGTCAGCTGTAAACAGAAAAAAATAGGCTTTATATGCATTTCATTGGCCGCTAGCCGAAAGATGGTAGACGCCGGCCCTGTACTTACGTAAACACGACCTAGATATCACTGGTTCTCGTACAATTAGCAGCCGAAATATACGACCCAGTCGCAACGCATGTTACGCGGTAAACTTCTCCGTTGCTCACCATTTGCCGCTTCCCTCCTGGAGCCAACTTGTACAATAACGTGCATCGATGGCGAGGGTGCGCTGCGTGCTGCTTCGCGATCGAAATCTTTTGAGTCGGTTCCAGTGTTCACTTTCTCCTGGACGGCTGCGTAGACAATGCCGCACAAGTGCGACGCGTTACATTTTTCGCGCTCAGTAATAGAATGAGTAGTTGGATCACGAAGTTGTTGAGGAAAACAATTCAATTATTTCCCTTATTGCCCGAAGTACGTGAAGCTATGGTCACAGCATTTATACGAGTGTGTACTGAAAACATCATCCCACTTCTTTGACTAACTTTCACTGTTTTTTTCGCAGAAACTGGAGTGGTTCTCGTGCGCACGAAATCATCGGTGGTGAGTGCGGAGCCATTTTCATCAGCACTGAGAATACGCGCACTGCAAGGCAGCAACCCCTTATCTGTCTCTCCAGTGAGCCCGGCTTACTGCTGCCTCAATATACCTGCAAACCTCTGGATCTCAGCTGCCCACCTAAAGTTTGGCCTTCCGATTGTCCTAAAATCCGGTCTGTTACTTAATCACGAGTGCTTATCTTGACTTCAAGTCACATGCCTTGTCCATGCCCATTAATTCTTGATCACGATTAAAATGTCCGTAACACCACTTTGCCGCTCACTCAATTAGCTCTCTTCTTACCCTCTAAAACCACACCTATCATTTTTACTTTCTATTGGTCGCTGCGTCATCCTCAATTTAAGGTGTACCTTTATCCAAGTCTCCAGCTTTCTGCCACATTGGTAAGTACCAGTAAGATGATGCTCTTATTTACTTTTCTTTTGAGCAATACTAGTAAACTGGCACGCACAATCTGAGAATACCTGCAAAGTTCTTATTACTGTTAGGATCTGCGGTGACGAATTATTGGTGGTAAACGTATTCAATTGGTACATCAGGTGCCTCACTACATATAGCAATGTGTTCCTCTCTTCCGAGGCTGGTAAACGTTACTTCAGTTTTCATCATAGTAGTTTTGATATGTTCTACTCTGCTTTGCTTGCCCCAGTCACTGATCATGCTTTGCGACTTGTGCCTTGTGTTACACAGCAAGCTGTGGTCAGCAAATTGCAGGTTACAAATGCTCCCAATACAGGACTCTTCTGTAATAAAAACCGTCTGCAAACACGTGGTGAATAGTATTGCACAGCTGACATATCCCTGCTTTACCCCTTTATTGTAATGTTAATGCTTCATTTACGGGGATTATGAGACTGTGGAGCCGCTGTAGCTTTTTTAGCGTGTATTGAAATACTCCTATACTACACCCTTACCCCCTGATGTTTCAATGTGTTGTTGTGACTCCCAGTCGTTGACGACGTGCTGTCCGTGAGAAGCATAACGGGGCCTGTTCCCACGTCCTAACATCCCTGTGCCTTTCTCTGCAACGAGCGTCCAGTGACGAGAAGTGTCACAAATGGGTAAGAATGGGGCTGCTTCTACAGACCGCCAGCCAATGTCCATAGCGGCGTTCCCCCCGAAAAGGATTGTTTGTGGAGGCTGCCCGGTTGACCGACCTGGTATGTCGCAACTAAGCCATTAAGTCGCTAATCATCTGCTGCCTTTCTCGGGAGAGACGGCAGTAAGCTACTCGTCCGCCAACTTGCCCGCTATGAATATTCCCTTCCTTGAGTGAAACCAACCGGAAGAAAATTGCGTCAACGTGTGCAATGAGTCATCGAGGACGAAGTATTGGCTGTTGCCACGGTGGGTAGCCTTGTGCGTCTGTGACTGCTTTACAATACAGAAGAAGCAGCCCTAGTGATGGCTTAAAACGACGAAGCGAAGTGCAAGAAGTCACTCTAGACCATGGGTCAAGATCCATCCACCACGCTCGTGGATCGCTGAACAGTAACCTTTTTATGTTACGAATAGTTATACAAAGTGCCAGAAAATCAGTTTGTTTTTGTTTTCCCCCACTTGCTAGCACTGTTTCTTTCACCCGGAAACGCTCCAAGCTACCACACGGAGCCCGCATCCGACTAACCCTTCTCTTAGCTCATAAGGGTCATATACAGAGGTTGGTTATAGGCTCAGTGTACTGTACGAACTCGGCGCTTTGATTCAACGAATTCTAAGGCAAACCTAGCAGTGTTAGCGATTACCTTTGTGAATATCTTGCAGGTAAACTGACAATGAGCAGTTCGGCATAACATTTTTCATGCCATTGACGTCCCCCTACCCACGGATTACTTGTACACAGTTTACAAAGGAATTTTTTTTTCAAACATGTTTTTATTTTCGTCCCTGATGATGAAACGAAGAAAAGGTGGCAAGAAAAAAACCTGTTTTGTCGCAGCTTAACAAAGCTCCTGCCACCCGCACATTCACAACACACACCAAAAAGCACAAGCATAAAGTAAATACAAAATAAACCATTTATATTCAATTTACACTTCAGTAGCCTCGCAGAACGTCCGTGTACTACTATATGAAATAATAAATAAATAAATAAAAACAGTATGAACAATAAACAATACCAGTGTTTGAACTACACCTCGACATTAATTTATTTATTACTGTAGGCTATAATACACAATTTTGTTATAACACCAATTGTGATAATGAGACACAGCCTAATGAGGTAACGATAAATCATTTCAGGCACAGATTTTTTTATGCCGCGCAGAGATCCAGTATTTCTTGTTTTTTAGTGTTAATATATCTATGTCTCGTGCGTGGTATGCGTTTAGTGTAAGTGGCATTGTGTGTTTAGCTCTCTCTGTAGCATAAGGTGTGCGGGAGAAAGGAATTTCACATAGTGGCGTTCCCTAAAGGGGTACAACGCGATTGTTGCTTTTAAGCTTACTAGGTCAAAAACTTCTCCATTTTGCCAAGTTGGGCCCTTTTACACATAATAAATAACATGTAGGTGTAGATTTTCTCCAATTTTATAATTCAGTAATAACGATAAAATGGATTTGTGTGTTCTAAAAACGGGCGTTTTCGACAGATCTTGGTGCTTTTTGTGATTATTGTTGGTTTGTGTAGATTTGCAAGTTTGGTGTTTCGCCACACTATTGCGCAGTAGTACATGTGGGAATTCAGCAAAGCGTAGTGTAATGTAAATTTCGCATTAGCCTGAAGAATATAGCGACAACGATTCAGCACGCCAGCAGTTTAATTAATTTAGTGAGTAGGTTTTTTATATGCTTGTTTTATGAAATGTGTTCCATAAAGATGACTCCGAGTAATTAACAGATTTTTCAATGGTGAAATAGTATAGGGACCTAGTGTTATTTGCCCAGGTGCTATATTTACAAGCTCCTGCGGGTGAAACAAGACACATTTCTTCTTTGTTTTCATTTAAATTCAGCCTATTGCTTTTGCACCACACGTATAGTTGCCAACGAAACATCGTAGCTTTAGGTATTATTAACTTCATGTTTTTTTTTACATTTGGGCGGAGCAATCAACTGCATAAATGAGGTATTATATAGAGAATTCTAACTATGCTTATTTAGAAAAGAAAGATTAGGCCCAATATACTTCCCTGGGGAACTGCGCACTAAATGGCTTCATTTCGAAATCATGATTGTCTAATTTGACGTATTGTTTATAGGACTTTAAATATATTCTAATTAGTTTCAAAGCTATTCCTCTAAAACCATAGCATTCTAATTTATCTTGACTGGTTGCTTCGGTCACGTGCCTTGCTGAAGCATAACACTATACGTAATTTCAAGTCACCATTTTCGAAATTTTGCAAAATGGCTTCCTTTTGAACGCAAGTGAACTTTCAGTACGCCCCCTTTTTCTGAAGCCATGTTGACTGTCAGTAAGGACATTGTGCTTTTTAGAGAAATTTTCAATGGGGGTGATAATGACCTTTCCTAGACTTTTGAAAAAAAAAATAGGTGCAACAGGTATGAGTAGATAATTGCTTAAGTTATTTTTCTCGCATCTCTCATAATCATATGGTGATTTTGGGACGGTAAACCCAACATATCAATCAAGTTGTTTTTTTCGCCATTTTTATGAATCACTGACACTTGTATTCTACTCATGGAAACGCTCTAAGTGCCTAACCAAGCAGCAGGCAATATGAGATAGTTCTCCATGAATTTTATTTTCATTTTGAACAAGGTTTACGTGGTGAAACATCACGTTTCAGCCTGAAGTATTCTTCGATACATGTGTTTACTTTTCGTGATATACAATCAGAAAGTGTTGTCTTGACACAGATTTTATACAAATATAGCAGCCACTTTTTTGTGGTTAATCTGTGGGCTAGCCTTTTGAAAGGTTAGGAAGCACTGTTTAGGCAGCAAAAAGACGTTTGCTAAGTAACTGACACGAAGAAGAGACAAATGATGGAAAAAGGTTACAGACAATGTGGACAAGAATCTCCGCCCAGCGCTCAGTATGGATACTTAACCAGCGAAGCTGAAATGTGTGGTCCTGGTGTTCATAACTAGTCGTGATGTATCAAAGCATCTTCTATGGTAACATTGGATTTGTCTATCACCACCTTTAAAGATGCGTTCTTCTAACACTTGATTTGGTTACGTTGTTTTTACCACGTACAGGATTTCGTGGGTAGTGATGCACGCTGTGAAAATTTTGTGGACGAAGAACATGTGCTGAAATCTTTTTTTTTCTAATGAAACAAAACAAATTTGTCATACAATAGCAGCCCACACGTGAGGTGGCTTACTAAACACGAAGTTTCACGTGCTCAACTTTTCACAATCATGGTTATTAAGCTCCAGGGCTGAGTGAACAAAACAAGGAAAGTCTTCTTTTTGTAGGAGCCAGCATTTCAGTTACGCTAAAGTGAACTCACCATGTGGAAACTAAGGTTTCACTGCAGTATCTGGAAAGTTGTGCAGCGCGACTCAAATAAGTGGATGTCACTGAATCCGCGCACAAATTTGACCAAGATGGCCTCTGCGCTCCGCATTGTCGACGACGTCAGTGAATTGTTTTGCGTCTACACAAGATTCACTTACTGTTGGTGAAGACAGTAAGCATTAAGGTGGCCAGGCAGAGCAGGAAGAGCAGGCAGAGCGCCGAAAGGCCAATCCAATAAATGGCTTCACGCCTAGGAGGAAAGACAAAGATAAGAAACACCGGCTTTTCATTACTACCTATTCAAGCGGAATCTGCGAATAGTCTTGTTACTCAATGAACTTGTTATTTCATTTTAATTATGTCGCGAATGAATATGAACAAAAATAATGACTCTGGGACTGAAACTTTGGTGGTGAAGCACGCCTTGCAAGAATGACTGTACGATTTTGTACCTAAATAATTGAAGTGACTGCCAGTTCAGATCTTCCAAGAATTTAGGTAATATGCTAGTTCAGAGGCTCTAGCCCTGCGGGTTCTTGTATTTAGCATTGTTACATAACCAAATACTTGGCACTCTTTTGCATAAACATCAATGAATGGTAATGCTAGCAGAAGCTCGCACGCTTTTGGTGGCCAAGCACACTGATAATAGCACATGTTCGCACAATGATTATGCTGAAACTGGGTACTACATTATCATTGCTCTAGTATCTACCAGTAGAGGCTAGCGGTACGTGGGCGACGCATAATTCTTTCCATAAAACATTTACCCTTTCGATCTACCCTAAAGGGACCAGCAACTGATTTTGTGGTACTTCTTAGTTTTCTTTAAGACAACGAAACAGTTGTCGTTCAGAGTGTTCAGTCACGGAGTGGTACCGAGGAAAACAAAGTAAAACCTTTAGTCAGTTCCGTGGAGGCTGCGAAGTCGCATGCTAACACACGCTGCAAACAGTGGGAGGTGAGCGCGACAACGGTTCGTGTTTATGCAATGTGGTTGGTAACGGGTGCTTGCAATTCGCGAGCATGCGCCATGACTTGACGTGTTCCACTAGTTACAGCGCAGCAAGTGCCAGCTTCTCAGCATCAACTCCTTGTACGTTGTAAGTAGGACTAAAAAGGGAAGACTGACGATCATATGCATACTCCAATTTCAAGTGCCCTTTATAGCGCGCATGAGAGCACCAGGCCAAGTACAGCAAACGGAACTACTCGATAGCACAGCCTCAAAGCTTTTGTGCTAGAGTGGGCATTATAATGCGTTTTTTTTGTGCTTTTATTAGTACTCGCGAAACATAATGCGAACAAAATCGCCAGGAGCGTGCCTAAATCTGTCATCGTAATTTACGGTTGTTTTCTCTCCACGAAGATCAGGTATCGTGTTCTGGTTATGAACCGGTCCCTTTAACCATTTAGCCCCGCCGCGGTCGTCTAGTGGCTAAGGTACTCGGCTGCTGACCCGCAGGTCGCGGGATTGAATCTTGGCTGCGGCGGCTGCATTTCCCATGGAGGCGGAAATGTAGTAGGCCCGTGTGCTCAGATTTGGGGGCACGTTAAAGTATCCCAAGTGGTCAACATTTTTGGAGACCTTCACTATGGCTCCTCTCATAATCAAATGGTGGTTTCGGGACGTTAAACCCCACATATAAATCAATTTTTAACGATTTAACCAAATTAGTTTCCTTAAGGCTACACGACAAATGAGCTAGCGTAGCAAATGTGGTTCGAGCGCTAGTGTACTAGTTGTGACAGGAATATATTAAATTGTATTTTGCTTCTAGATATTAGAGTTTTGAAAAAAGGGAACTAATACAAATCAAGAAGCTCTATTGCAATGGCGGGACAAAGTGTTTCTCTGAGGCATTAATAGCTTAACAACAACGTGTTGGGAGTCGAGCGTTACCTAGGTTTTTTATGGGCAAAGCTCCCTAGGGTGTGGAGTTTTCTCTCGTAGTAGTAGTATGTTGTAGTAGCAGATACTTCTAGCAAGTTTTAACAATAGCTCTCTAGGTGGGGTTGCGTGTGTATGTCTTTGGATATAATATCACTATGTTTCGTTAGCGGTTTTCACATAATAAAAAATTCACAGCATACTCATGGAGTAAATAAAGATGAGCGGGGCGAAGCGTCCGTCTATCTATCCAATGCGTGCTGTAGAGTGATAGGAGCGGACGGACAGTTCGACAGACAGGGAGATAGACCAACAGACAGACGAACGAATGGACGGACGGACAGCCAGATAGACCGACGGACTCTTCGCCGCACTCATTGCCACGTTAATTTTATCTAGGGAGCACTTGCGAAGAATGGATTCGAGAAAGAGACGCAGAAGAGACGAGTGTTACAAAAGACACTTCATCACTCAAAACGGAAAATAACAATACAAAGAATTCACGTTAACTATACTCCGTTTCATGCATCAGTTGCAACGCTGTGGGAGCTATGCAAGAAGTTCTGCCAGCAAAACGTATGACGCCGCGCATTTTTTCATGTTGCTCGCGTTAAATCTGATTAGTGCCGGTGCACCCTCGCGTTTTTTAGATGCGGAGCATCTAATACTCGAGGCTTGTAGTGCGGCGCCGTCCGCAAGCTTCCTCCTCCTTCTTCCACCATCTGTGCATCCCTTCCTCCTCTACACACCGCGCGCGCTTCACTCCTCCACCATCTGTGCACCCTTCCTCCTCTACACACCGCGTGCGCTTCTCCTCTTCACGAACATTCGCTAGCTGTATAATGTAGCGCGCATGCGCCGTCACGCTTCGAGAACATCGGCAGCTGACGCGCGCGCATGCGCCGTCGCGCTTCGAGAACATCGGCAGCTGACGCGTGCGTATGCGCCGTTGCGCTTCTCCTCCTTCTCGAACATTCGACAGCTGACAGTGCATGCGCCGTCGCGCTGTATATATACTCAAGGTCGGCGCTCGCTCGCTCAGTTGCCGCTCGTCGGTTGGTTTGTACGGCGCGTCGACGTCCAAGGTCGCGGTGAAATGAATTCCAACGAATCCACAAACACAATGATCGACGTCCCTTCGACCAGCGCCGCCCTTTCGCATACGTGTGTACGTGTTCACTCATTTAACACCCCCTCCTACAACCACAGTTAACCAATTTAGCCATCGACCCAAGTAAGTCGCAACTTAACACCCCATTTCACAACCACGTTAACCAATTTAGCCATCGACCCAAGTAAGTCGCACTTTAACACCCCGTTAACCAATTATATGCTCCGCATCCTCCTCAGTGTTCCCCCGAGGGAAGCTGCGGGCAATTTTGTGCTCCCCTTTGGCGCGATTGCCAAACAGGAGAAAGCGGGGTGAGAACAAAAGAACGCGGGTACCGAGCGACCCTGTGGTGTCCTATCTGCACTCACACTGGAAGTCCGGGTGGCCGCCATTGTGACGTACCCAGAGTAGCGAGCCTGTATGTAACGTCATGGGAAAACTAAGCTATACAGCCACATACTACTATACGTTCGAGAGCGTTTTCGTGTGTAAGACACATAATATATTCAATTACTTCTCCCCGAGTAACGAAAGAAAAATTAAACTTTTGGTTGCAAGAACATCGAACCACTTTTTGTTGCGAACGCACCGGCTGCAATAAGTCTCGCTAGCTCCCGCAATGTTGCACATGATGTGTGAAAGAGAGTATAACACTCATTAACAATAACCATGTTAATAACAACAAATTACTCGATACTCCTCGACAACCGTTCGCGTACATGGGCAAACCAAAACTGACTGTCGCTGAGTCCCAATTCATTGCTAGCCTTTACCGCTAGCCCTAAGCCCGTATGACGTCTACAGAGAAATGTTCGTATGGCTTGTCGCATTGCGGCTCGTTGCTCATTGCCATGTGGACAAAGTTCCTACCGTCGTCATCCTCTTTCGCCGAACAAGCCACTTGACCTCATTAACAGTTGTTTACGGTCTTCGTCGTGTTCTCCGGCTTAGTTACGCTACGCCTAACTCGTCAATGGAGTCTTGACTGCGGCGCGGGCCGCGTACCTTCTGAATCGAAGCGAAGGAGCTGTAGCCCACTCAGGAACTGCTGTGACAGGTTGCGGCAAGTCTGGGCAGTCTCACTCGATTCTTCCGATATCAACGGCCACTTCCCGAGCCACTTCGCCGACCACCTTGGGAACAAGTGGTTCTACGGCTTCTGTCGCGGTAACGACACTCCTTTTCTACGTATTCGCAGTTCGGCGTCCCAACGCACATCGCCAACTCATCCTCTGGGACTTTTCTTCTCGGCTCGGGACGCGTTCCACAGCGTTTCTCCGACTAATCTCTTGCATCTACGTGTCTGGTGCGTGTGCCCTGGGGTGACTCTCGTCACCTCGCGCACTGTCGCCGTGCTTCCGCGTTCGGCACGAGCCTCGTGCCTCTCCTTTACTCATCCCAGTCATCATAATTCACTGCGAGGATATGCTATGAAAATTCTTAGCTAGACACATAGTACATGGTCTGATACTAGAACCTCTGCCTCTCTCTCATATAACCAAAGCCACGCATTAGTAATGGCACAACTGTCATTGAAGTCTACATTTCCTAGGCAATACCATCCTTTGCTGTTATACTAGTTGTAGCGATGATAATGACTGTCATGAAAGGATTATAGAAAGTATCTATAACAATACTTACTCGTCTCCATTACCTAGAGAGCGAAGACAATCATGAGAGAGGAAATGAACATACAGATATGGTTGTGCACTTTGCACTAGGTCGGCGTTTTGTTGATCGTAGTAATATTTGGACACAAAGTTTGTAACGCCACCAATAAGACACGCTGTGATATTCGAGTTTTTATGCGGTGATGGTAATCTTAAGAATATGTGGTTGAGCTGTTAGAAAAAATTCCCCCACGTCCCCGAAGAGAATCGTGAGTAAATGCGAATACATTCCTTGCGTCGACAGAAGGTACCGTTGCCGTCAGACATTCGCCTTCACCAACTTTTGCGGACGTGAGAGTGTGGTGCCAGAGTTCTTTTTTCGGTGTTGGCTTTCCACAGCGTTTCGAGCAGAAATTTCCGGATGTTCTTGAGAGGCGCCCAGCCAATGAACGGTCAAGAGTGAGGCGCGCGCTTCACTCCATCGAATGACAGAGTGAGACACAAGGAGGAGAGAGTGTGAACGGTGAGAGAAGGAGTGGCGAAGCACCGCACCTGTCCTTGTACCTGACGGCCATAATGTTAGCGTCTTATAAACTAAAATGCTAGACAAGCGCTGGCAGCACAAACGCGACAAACGCGTTTCAAACGCACTGCATTGAGGCGGTGGCTTGGCTCCAGTTGCAAGGGGCGAGGTTAAGCGCGCGCGCGCCCGCAGCTGTTCATGACAGCTGCCGGCGCCGAAGCGTGATATAGGGGAGGGGGGCTCCCGTTGCTAGGAACGTGCGCGCCTACAGCTGTTACTATGGGAGATGGCGGTGGGGATCCTGACAGACACCTGACATAGCCCGACTAAGAAATGCATTCGCATTAAAAAAAACCATGAAATATGGGCATACTATAAATTCCTAGTGATATTATGTGCAGTGACTCTAACGAGTGAGCGTTTGCGGGAATCACTAAAGTAGGTTACGTTTGTCAATCATCCCCCCCCCCCCAAAAATATATGAATTCCCACGTACTAGGGAATGGATATTAGCCGAAGCATGTGGAAGGGACCATGCTGAAGTTCGAAATGACGCTAAATATATGTACCAATGTTGCACACACAAATATATACTGAAAAGTTGCAGATGTTCATATAACAAGCTATTTACAGCTGCACAACGATTCCTAAATCAACATATGTATTAACAACATTACAAAAGACAAGCTGATATGTATCGCTCACGAAGATGGTAGCCCTGGGCACTGCCTTTTAAATTATTTCAGCGTATGGCACTTAGCGACAATGGACGTCAATCCGACGTAATGGTTGTATGATAGCAGTACATATATAACGTTTATAAAATTTGACAGCCAGCAGTGCAGGCACAATAGACGTCTCACGATCAATAAGGTCTATTTGAAAAGCAATTCTTAGAACTGGTGGTAATTCCCATGCAGAATGCAAGGGTTCGATTCCTGTTGGGATCCTGACATTGATTATGTGCATTCTTCGTGTCAACACTGCCGATACCAGCTTTTTACTAATCCTCTGAAGATAAAATTACCAATTTCTGTTCTCCCCGTTTCTTCGTAGATGTAAACTGTTGATCACCGGTGACATATAAACGCATACCTATGGCACATACTCATCCGTGGTATATGGGTATGGGCCACACGTTTCTAGCTGCAAAAAGCATGACGACGCCTTGCCATGATGGTCTAGTGGCTAAGGTACACGGCTGCTGACCCGCATGTCGTGGGATTAAATCCCGGCTGTGGCGGCTGCATTTCCGATGGAGGCAGAAATGTTGTAGGTCCGGGTGCTCAGATTTGGGTGCAGGTTAAAGAACTCCAGGTGGTCGAAATTTCCGGAGCCCTTCACTACAGCGTCTTTCATAATCATATGGTGGTTTTGAGACGTCAAACCTCATATATCAAAAAGTATGACGACGTATGTGAGGGGATTGTCCCTTCAATTCATCTCATGACCCGCGAGGCACAAACACCAGGTTCTTGCGCTAGCTGATCCTTTTACCAAAGTTGTTATCAGTGATTTTTCAACAAGGGATCCGCAACTACGAAGCGGGCCTTATCTCGCACCAGGCGTGTCATTTTTTTTCTTTATTGCCTTGCATATCAAGGCTGTTCACACCTTACTTTCTGCACCCCCTCCTTCATCATCTTATTTACCCCCTAGTTACCACTAAAGCATCTGCTTTCTACAGCGACCAAAATTCCCCTGCCGCCGAAACGCAATGTTGTTCGCACTGGACGCGCCCCACGCCGCCGAATTCCAACTACCACGGGGCAAACACGAGATGCATGCGCTGTCACCCGGTTGTTGTCGCGGTTTGCGAACGCTTCTATAGGCTATCCGGTCGTCCAGTCTTCGATGGTTCTAGTACGCAGGAAGGAAGAAGAAGCAGTACTGCTTACGCTGGTGGCAAGTCACTGTCTTGTAATGCAAGAATAGCAGAAGAACCACCGACGCGTCGGTGGGTTCGTCTGGCTTTCAAAGACAGCGACAAGCTTTGTAACGCCAGTGACAACCTCGGTCCCCTCTTTTACAAAATAGGGGCGTAAAGTAGACAAAACATGAGTCAAAGCCCCGTTGATTACAGCATTCAGTCACTTGCACTTTGACATCACATGTGGGAAGGGCTTGGCCGCGATTTTTTCGAAACTACTTGACTAGGGTTCTTATGATTTGCGGTGACGATTCGGCGGCAGACGCGACGAAAATAGGTCCGATAGCGATCGGCGCGGAGTCTCATTCGGCGTACTTTCGGTGGCCTGAATTCTCAGTGTGAACGCACTCTTACTCATCTGTGCTCCAGCCCACGAGAACCTCAGTAGAAACGCCTAGGTGCACACACTCCCCGAGATCTTAGCTGCTGAGTCAAGCGTAGCTGCGCAGTCACCACACCACTTCCTCTGACGCAAGGATGTTGCAGAACTTTCTACTCCCTACTTATATGGTCATCGTCCAGTACTAACATCTCGGAAGCTGAGTATACCCTCCTGCACATTGAAATATAACAAGCCACCAGGCCGTCTGATGGCACAAACTACAAATAAGCAGTTTCCCTCAACCACTCTAACACAGCCAAAAATTTCTGAAAGAGATGGCTACAATTAGGGAGGCAACATTGCTCGT
The DNA here is from genome assembly GCA_013436015.1 of Rhipicephalus annulatus. NCBI lineage: Eukaryota > Metazoa > Arthropoda > Arachnida > Ixodida > Ixodidae > Rhipicephalus > Rhipicephalus annulatus. Next base: position 464,668 of record WOVY01010701.1, on the reverse strand, counting down.
ATCACGCTACACTCATACACATGGGGTGAACTTACGTGCAATACAATGCAGAACTCGCAAACACCCCAGAGTAACTCGAGTTCCTCCTGCGCACCTTTAAGGGCCCGTAAACCACCCAGAGGTCGAAATTAATTTGTGGCGGTGAAATTGTGCATGAGTGCACAGCGACTACGGAGTTGTGAGAATTTATCGAAACGGTGCAGCGATTGAGTTAGACGCGTTTGATTATCGAAACCGTGACGACCACACCTTTCGATCTCTCGTGCGCTTCCCTCCACTGCTATCCTCTCCTATGCCTCTATGCCCTCTCGCTTAGCGCCCCTCCCAATCTCGCGCGGCACACGTCATCGCTGATGCGCTGCTCGAAACACCACCTACTTCCGGTTGCCGCGACTCCAGCCGTAGACTCCGTCAGTTGCGTTGCAGCCGTGTGCTTGTTGCTAAAGCGTGGCTGCAGTAATCGTGCCGTTATAGACGCTGCGTTGCGCGCACGCCTTCACAGGATCTCCAATGCGACGGATCAATAAGAGGACACGCCATGCCCAGCACTTGCACGCGGGCAACACGACGAACAACAACAAACAGCGCAGACAGCTGCTTGCAAACAGACCGGAAGTCGTAGTCTCTTGCTTGACCTGTCACAGCATATTTGGCATATTTGGCTCGGCAAGTTAGAAATGTGGCACGGCTCGTCACGCGGAGGCCCGAAAAGCCCGGAAAGGCAGAGGGATTGTTTCTTGAAATTTAAGCGCGCCAGTCGTTCGTAGCGCTGCCGCTTCAGAATCGTTGATCAGGACGGCATTCTGCTCACGATGCGCGTGTTTACTTGAAATGCTTGAAAAAAAAAATATAAGAGGTGGTTCATGTGTCCTTTAAGACAGAAGACCAACGCCGGCTCATTGCGTGGTAGAGGCTTCGAAATCCCGAAAGATCTCCGCCGACCTTTTCTGAGGCAGCGCAACCAGTCTTTGTACAGCTGACTAAAGCAGCTGCTTGAGCAATTTGATTTATGATTGAGATAGATTTACCAGCATAAAAAGAAACGAACAATTAGAAAGGACACAAAAACACCGTTGTGTGTGCGTCCTTTCTGAATATGCCGTCTTTTTTTTTCACTGGTAAATTTATCTTTGTACAGCTCCCCTCTTTTTTGGGATGCAACAAAAAGTTCACTACCACCACCAAAAACTGACGGGAAAAAGTCAGTTAGGCATAAGATGCGCACATGGTCGGCCAATATATTTTACAGAAAAATTGCATCTGGCACAGATACCTCGATGCTGTGGGCCAAAGGTCATGGGAACATGGGCTGGTGCATAGGTCGGGGTCAATTCTGTGATTGTTACGCTTAAGCTTGATGCAGTTCAATTATAACGAGGAATTCGCCTCATTAGGGCTACATTTTGTGCGGAATCAGGAGCGTTCGGGGAACGACCATGATAGGTGGAGCCCGCGTCACCTGTGCTGCACTTTCTGCACCTCGTGGGTCAGCACCGTCCGGGCATCGCGACAAGCCATGGTAGCCGGAAAAGACCGAATGTGTGCATGCTTATTTATTCATTCATGCAGTAATTTATCGCAATGCATATGGTGTGGTCAGATACTTACTACTGAAGCTGGGATCTCTCAAGGGTTGCTGATCTGCAAAATAAAAAGAAGAGGTGGGGATTCCCGCAATACAGCCCTTGTCCGAGTTGTGAAAATAGTAGTGGGTGGTGTAGCATAGCGCAATCAAGACATATATTGTCATTGTATGAGGCTTCAATCTTTTCGATGACGGTGTGGGACGTGGTCTAGAAGGAACGTAGCATCCCAACATGAACCACAGCAGCGTTTTTAACGTGTTAGCAGCAGCGGGATGAACATACCGACCCTGTGCTCGAAGGGTTAGATAAAAGCTTGCAGCCCAGATTTGTAGACCCTGCCAGTGACGTATGCCTCGGATGATTATCGGCGCTGTGGTTTACCGGAATGTGGTGCTCATTGTGCAGCCGTGTCAAGCCAAGCGAAAAGATAGTGAGGTGGAGGGTGTTGAGAGCTGCGCAGATTGTGTCGCCACAACGGCGCCATTAACTCGTCCCTGGTGCCGTGATTACCGCGCCGCAGTAGAGCACGAACATCCGTGCGTGCGCGCGCATGCCCAAACAGCTGTTGGCCGCGAGATCAAGCGTAGTCGCCACCTAGCGGCAACTGGCCGAAGAGGCGAAGCGTGGACTGCTCCGTGCGTCGTCTGCTAGCCACGTCATGTTTCTATGGAGGCATACGTCTCTGCACGTTCTCAAAGCGTGGTTTGTCCGGTCATGTCAGTGCGAGTGTAACTGTTTCTACGTATAGGAAAACAATTGGTCTTGCTCGGCTGCTAATGCATTGTAATAAGATCGCCGAGTGCAACTTTTCAGCGTGCTGTTCATTGTATTCGTGCACTCAATTCAACAGAAGAATTTCAGAGTGGGTGCCGCTTTCTGTTTAAAGCACATCGCAAAATGCTCTCCGCATCCTTCCGAACATGAGGTTTATAAATACAGTGTGAAGGCAACGTTTTATGCCGACTAGGTTGTAAAAAAAGAAAATAGGCTCAAGAGCATGCAATTGCGCGCGGTTGCAAGGTGTACAACAACGGCACTGTTGTTTATCGATCATGCAAGCAGTCATAGTTGCGTTTATCTAGCCGTGGTACCACTACACAGAAATATTAGTATCACATAAACTGTGAAACTTCGGTTCTCAAGCTCTACGTAAAAAAAGTTCCCGTGTGCAACCGTGTGCTTCGATTTAAGAGAGCTTCAAAGAGCTCAGACGTTCAAAATTATTTCAGACAGTATGCCTTAAATGTTATGCCGTATATTTTCACTGAAAATTTCATCTTTTCTTTACATTTCCTCCCGCTTGTGCGGCGTTGTTAGTGACCGACAGAAGGCAGTAGTAATTTTTTGTCTGATAAAAAAAGACAGGCTTGTCCCATTAACCAGACCTTTGATGTAGCACTGTCATGCACGTAATCCATCGACGAAAGCTTTCTGGTGAACTGTTATATAAGATTTTAATATATTTACTGGTGCAAGAACATGTGCGTACGCGTGGTAAACGCAGTGTAGCGTGAATCGCCGTCAGCCACTTAGCTTTCCTGACTAGACTTATCGGCTGTCCCACATTTCACGGTGAACAGAATGAGAAAAAAAATGATATGCGCATAAGGTGCGAACGGTGGTACTGAACAAATCACACAGATATGCCAGATTTTTACGATCTTTATTTCTCTCTTTTTAGTAGTATGCAGATGACAAAGATGTAAATAAGTAGTTCAGTCACGCTACTGCAGTACTGCAACGGGCGGAACACAAGCTAACCACGTACAAACAACATAGCAAAGGCGCGATTTAGGGCGGAAGCGTGAAGAGGGTCACCCAGGGCGAGCATCCCTATGATAGGTAGAATGCGCTTTGCTAGCGGGTAAGGTTAACGTTGCGCAGGCGTCGTGCAACGATTCAATAGAGAAGGGCGTAGATATCAACAGTGAACTGTTGTCAATGCGTTTGATTCGCTGGCATTTGGCTCTGCCTGCACGCAACGAAGTGCCGCTGCATGTCTCTGTATACGCGCCGCTAACCACCTATCCACACTTGCGCATGGACGGTGCTGCCACCTATAGCCCGATATCGCCGCGAATACTTGGTGTCAACTTTCTGTGGCAGCACAGCCAAATATACGGAGCCGGAGCTTCTGCACATAGGCAACTATGCCAAGTAGTCTGTTTTCGTGCTAATTCGGTTTCGCATGCCCATCCAACATGTATTTTTTCACAAGAGCACCCTGCAATAAATGTTACGTTTATTTTGAAGGAAATCAATAAAATGTTCACTTTTAACTAACAGAAAAAAATGGCAGCATATCCACGGAGTGAATGATGGACAGTGGGGCGAAGCATCCGTCCGTCCCTTCGTTCTTGCTTCCGTCCATCCATGCGTGCGTCTGTGTGGCCGCCCGTGCGTCCATCCGCCCGTCCGTGAGTGCGTATGTTCATGCGTCCGCACGTTCATCTGTGCGTCCGTCCCTTCTTTCGTCCATGCATCCGCTCCTGCGTCTGTCCATGTGTCCTTCCGTCCATGCAGCCATCCGCGCGTCTGTCCATGCATCTGCCTGCGTGTCCGTTCGTCCATCTAGTCAACACTCCAAGTACCACCACCTCGCATTTTTTTATCATATATTCCTCATATAGAAGCACCGCCATCCAGTGGACATTCGAAGGACTGAACGAGAGGAGGCACACGCACACTTTCTTACGGCTTGCGCTTCGTGTCTACTTCCCACCTTTAACCACCTCGAGTTCATGGTATATACTAGTTCACTGTAATCATGGCACTGTTGTCAACGCTCGCTAAACATTTCTAAAACCTAGGAGGTTACGCCCAGCGAGTATATTGAGGCAATGCTTTCTTGTCTTCTGTGCGTTGTTGAACAATAAAAAATTTGCAACGAGCGCGTTAACTAAAAGCCGAATTTTCATATCTCTCATTCCCCCTTAGCAGCCATTGGCATGTACATTGAGCACTATCTTTTATTGTTCAACAACGCACAGAAGAAATCTCTCACCGGCACCACCTTGGAGGTCAAAATGTTATACTTGTTACACACTACTACAATGGCTACGAGGGACGAACGGGTGCCGCTATAAAAAGCTTCACCCCTAAAAGCCTCATTTAAGCATTGAGATTTGCTTCAGAAAAAAAATCAAGGCCGAGCAGAAGCTGGGTGATTTGAAAAAAAGAAACGCAAAGGCAGAAAACCATTTCATGAATTGAATTGCATACTTGGTTGTCGTAGTCGTTTTCCTTTTCTATGCACGCAAAAGCTTTCTGAAGACGCTTACTTTATTTTTTTTAGGAGACGCGGAGGTAACAGCGGGAAACAGAAATGACTTGTCATGAGCGGGCCTCTGACGTTTGTAAAACCAAGTGGGCGAAAATCAATCTTTACTCGGCCAAGAACGCCGTTTTTGCAGAGTCAACTGGGTAATATACATAAACGTGTCTATTGCCTAACCGAAACTTTGCACTGGTAAAATTACCCTCGTAAATTTCTGCCATCACAAAGCGCGAAGAACCACTTCCTCCGTAGACGCTGACGGAATGGTGTTACAGAACTCGATATTCAACACTGTCACATCTATAATAATAGGCAGCCGAAACACTGACCATATATGCAACGCTGTTTAGGAAAAAAGCATCATTGCTTTTATGTAGTTGCCGATTGCACTTTCCTTGCCAAACAGCTAGTGTTGCTGAAGCCTGGCAAGTCACCGGTGTGATTTTCAAGGCGGCTATAGCGATTGGAGTCCCATTTTCGCTGATGGTATGACTCGCAAAAAACTTCTCGGTGATTGCATGTGCGGGAAGTAAAATATTTCACGCACACCTAATTCACGAAGCTTGTGAGTGAAATGCTCGTTCACAAGATTCGATGTGAAGTTGCTGAAACCGAGCGATGCAATCGTTTTTTACCGGGGCAGGAAAAAGCTGAAATAGCACACGAAAACCACGAAGCTAGAAACAGCATAGAACAAAAACCTGCACGTGTAAACCTTCATGATAATAATGCGAACAATCTTGAACAAATTATTTACATCTTTCCTTCTATATTTTACAATATGCTACACAATATACAAAAGTTAGCGTTCATGGACTACATGCAGAAGCGAAGTAAAAAAAAAACGCAGCATATCCATGGAGTGGAGGATGATGAGTGGGCGAAGCATCTGTCCGCGCGTCCGTGCCTACGTTCGTTCGCTCGTTCTTGCTCCTGTCTGTCCGTCAGTGCTTCCTTCCGTCTGCCCGTTCTTCCTTCCGTCCGTCCGTTGGACCACGCGTCCGCCCATTCGTTCTTCCGTGCGCCCATCCATCCGTCTGTCCGCCCATTCGTTTTTCCGTGCACCCATCCATCCGTCTGTCCGCCCACTCGTTTTTACGTGCGCCCGTCCATCCGTGTGTCTGCCCGTGCGTTCGTCCATGCATCTGTCTGTCTGTGTATGTCCGTCTGTTCGTCGGTTCGTCTGTCTGTCTGTCCACCCGTCCGTCCATCCATCTAGTGAACACTCCAAGTACCACCATCTCACATCTTTTATCATATATTCATCATGTACAAGTACCGTCATCCAGCGGACATTTCAAGAACTGAAAGAGAGGTGGCTACTTACTTATTTAATCACTTACAACAACAACAACAACAACAACAACAACAACAACAACAACAACAACAACATACATCAAGCAAGGAAACTTAATGAGTAATATCAATCCTGTATTAGGGCGAGATTCATCAAAGGGACACTAAAAGGAAATAATAATTTATGTCAGATTGAAACCTCAATGTATCACAATGTCTAAAATGGCAATATCATCAATAGCAGTGCACCGACGGATATGGCGCCATTAAAGATATGGCGCCATTTTTTCTTACACGCCGATGGTTTGCTCAGAATACCTTACTGTGTCGCTTAAGAGGCGGCAGTAAATGCATATAAATAAGAAAAAAAATTCCACCCGTTCAAACAGTTCAGGGCGGAAGGTGTCAGCTGTACTTTTTTGAAATGAGTGACAGCTCTACTCATGCAGAAAAATATCACGTATGAAATGGTTACGAAAATTTATACCATCCGTGGAGACGACGATGAAGGAGGTGTTGCTTCCTCCTTCTGCAGCTCCGGCAAATGTACCTGTTTTATATAAGTAAAATGAGGTGTGAAACGCAAATGTCATCCCGTTTGAAATATTATACAAACATTTTATACATTTTATACAAACTTTGTATATGAAAAATCTTCATAGCCATTCCATCGGATGGCAAGAACAACGCTATTTTTAATACTATTTTGTGCATACACGCGAGCACTCACGTGAGCCTCAACGACGTGTTCGCCATAACACCTTCACGGGAAAAAAGCCTGTACCACCTTGCTTTAAAACTATTGCATAAACACTTATAGATTGAACCGTTGAAACACTATTTGGTTTTAAACCATAGAAATTCTTCATTTTTATTGTTTCCAATTGAATGTTTTCTCACGCAAGGTTGCCAGGCAGCGCATAAAAACAACATTCTTTAGGTCAGACAAATACATACAGACAAGCTTCGAATTTGCGCAGCAACGAGCTCTATCTCACACGACGGGAAAACAATGTGGCAGCAAACACATGCCTAAGTGAAAGTGGACAATAGTAAACTCCACTTTTAGCGTCGGGGAAGTAATTGTGGTGCCCAGTACTCATGAAAACAACAGGTAAAAACTGACAGCCGCCATGCACGCTCATTCGGTGGATACACGAGCTTCTAAAACACTATGGCTGGAACAATAGATGCTGCCGTGGTGCTGTGGTTATGGCGTTTGACTGGCGGTCACAAGTCGCGGTTTCGCTTCCGACCGCGGCGGTCGCCTTTCAGTGGAGGTGCAATGCATTTTAGTAATTTCCGAAAGCATAAACCGTAGTGTGCGATGTGATGGCACGTTAGGGAACATCAGATGGTCGAAATTACCGGACACCTTCACTACGGCACGCCTAACGACCATATCTTCGTTTTTAACGTAAAACACACGTATTGTTATTATTGTTATTATTAGAGAATTTTCGAATAGAGGACCAAATCGTATTGGGGGCACAAGCAATTAGCATCGACGCAATTGTGTATCGGCATCACCATTGCGCATGCATGAGACCCAGACAGGGTTTGGGTTATGCGTTGAAGACACTATTTCTCGGATGAACGGGAGCCACAAAGCTGGACCCAGAAGCTTTGCCTCAGACAAATGGGACGGCACTGACTGAAGTGACGGGTCTCGGCCAAGAATAGAGGGATTAACGAGAATAGGAGGAGTTTCGAAAGCACCGCAGACCCCTTTTTATAACTCTTCGCTCCTGATTGACCAAAAGTGTGCATACGAAAAGAGATTCGGTGCCCCAAACTTTCGGGGCCCCTATTCAAGAACTCCCTATTAATGTAGTTAACGCTGCGTCTGACTTTCAAGGCCACATTTTAATCTTTGTTACCATGGAGGGTATACGGAAGAACTACTGCTTCTATGTTTTCCCCTTAATATCAAACACATCACAAAATACTAATCCAACTTCCGACGGTACAACAGAACTTTACGAGCCCGTAGGGCTCCTTCACTCGCTCTTGTAGCGGCGTCAGTGCTCCGCATGCGCAGTGCACTTCCTCCCCCCTCTTTTTCCCCGATTATTTCTCTGCCTTATGGATAGAAGCAAACGCACGCGCCTAACAAAGAATTTCGATGTTAAAGCAGACGGCATAGTATAAATGCTGCGGGTTGCGGGCCATGGCTATCTTACAGTGAAGACGCCCCACGCTACCACCTTCTTGGTTGAAGAACACCTCACATCTACAGCCACGAAACGAACCTCGCGGACAACAATCGTGGCTCATCATATTGTAATAGGTTTAAGCTGAGCAAGGGAAGAAGAACAAGGCGTGAGCTGTCGCAGCCTACCGACGCCATCGTTACCCGACCATCAACTTTGCCGTCTAATTAAACATGCTGCTACCTTAACTGTAACAATATGCTTCCTGCCTTAAATGAAAATACAGATAAGTGGCTCTCGCGTATTTTTTGAAGCAGGCCAGAGTTCTTACAGGAAAATTCATATTCTATGGCCTGCCATACTAAAGCTTCGATGAGCCCCTGACTTGACAAGCAAACTGTATTTGTTTAGCTGAATTCTTGGGCAACACCCGCCTAAAAAAACTGGAAGGACTGCTGTGTGTGTTAGGTGATGTTTATACTTATAGAGAGCGCCAGCACGTTATTTCGCGGTAAAACTTTTATGCATATTTTAGTGACACCATCAACCTAATCGTTAGATTGAATAGAAGTTATAGTAGCACGTTCCTTTTGGTTGCATATTGGTGAAGTTGTTTCGAGGTAGAATGAAGAAAAACTGTTTCACCTCAAGAGCATATACATTGCATTAGCGAATTGCTTGTTATCGTCATCATCCGCCTTACTGCAGGGCCAAGGCCTCTCCCACGTTCCGCCAGTCAGTTTTCTGCTGTGCTTTCTGCTGCCACATTAGACCTGCAAATTTCTTAATCTCATCTGCTCAACCACTTGTCTACACCCTTCCACGCGTTTGACTCCTCTTAAAATCTAGTCAGTTACCATCGACGACCAGCGGTTATCCCGCCTACACGCTACGTGCCCGGCCTATAGCCTATTATGCTACACATTGATTTCATGTCCATGTAAGCCAACTCCAGTGAATGCTCGTGGAGCGAAGTTTGTACTCACCCATGACGGTCGAACGTAAGTCGCGTCACCGAATCAGTTACGAACCACTCAGAGGTTTCTTGTTTTTGATGATGATGATGACCTCAGATGAATGCCGCTCACCCACAAAGGAGAATGAGCCCAAAATCGGACGGCAGGGTACCCAAAAGAAACTAAAACCAATCTGAAAAATTAGTTTAGAGATAAAACTGCGAATGAACAAAATGGCTGCAGAGCAAGCGGTCAAAGCACCTCTTGTTACTGATAGACATAACTACGAACAAGCCTTTTTGAATCTCAACGCTGTCACGTAGGCCTTATGTAGTAAAATTGGGATAATGGGTCCAGTCAGGAATACTGCTGCTAAAGACTCCACCATTTCGTTCAAATATAATACACGGTGGCCTGGTAACCATAGAAAATGTAGTTTTTGTACATTTTTTGGTACTAAATGGCGAAACTTATTCATCAGCGCTGAATTTGCTGCCACAGAAACTGCAGCACATACAGATATTGAATCTGGAATGATCACTGCAGCTGATTCGCTTGAGAGCAATTTGCGTAGGACTAGCACATTAGCCAATAATTTTGCAGTGTGGTGGTATAAGCTGGGAGTGAAACCAAAAAGGACCAGTCAAGAAAAGAAGAGAAGCTTCCAACACCAGCAAGAATTTCATATCCTCAATTCTTGGCCAATCCCCATGAGTGGGCAAGAGCCATAGTGGAATCATCATCATCATCATCATCATCATCATCATCATCATCATCATCATCATCATTCTTTTGACACAGACGCATTCTTGCGCGCTTCAAGCACCTCATTTTCTTTTCTTCGCTGCGTTGATTACAGATATGTATGCAGCTTGCCGTTACGTTATTTATTCAAATTGAGAATGGCCTATTGTCTGCCGCGAATGTTTGCGTTTTATCACTGATTAGTCATGAACTAATTCCAGTGAAAATTGTGAAGGATAAAACTTTGTAAATGCTTTACTCAAAGCTCACTGCAGTTCACTGCATATAAACATCTATTGACCTTGAAAATATTCAGTTCATTAACTGTAATATATAGCGCTACCTTGGTGGGGTGTCTACAATCTAACAAGGGCTTTACCTAATGGTCACGCACTCATTGTTTTTTAATAAAATGTTTTTCGTACAATATACACACAAGTGATAAAAATTGATGCATTATTGCAAAGTGTAACACGGCCTAGAAGTAGATTGTGTGGTGTAGAAAAGCGTAGTGAATTAAGACAAATTACTCTGCGCCTCTGTATTATTATTGTTCCTGTAAGAGATGCGCGCTGTGCCATTGGCAGTTAGTGTGAAATTATTATCGAATTTATCCGTTGCGACTCTGGTTCTAGGTTCGTCAGTGCCAAGGTTTGCGGAACCGCAGTGAGGAATGATCAAAGATAAATAAAAAACTACCAAACTAATATATCGTATTATCCCTCTGTGTTGCTGAATTCATAGCCTTTATACTAATTTTATGGTATTTTCCGGAAAAATAAGGAGTTCGAATCAAATAATTATCTATATTACTAATGATAAAACTTTATAGTTTGTACCCTTCAGTTAGTATCAAAATTTCATTCTAAAATGTTTTAACGTTTTATTACGTAAACTCCTTTACTTTAAAACTCCATAATGTTTTATAAGACCACTCAATTCTCGGCCAATCCAGCCCCACTGGGTATGAGCCACAAGAGAAGGTGAAGAAAAACGAGAACAATTTGTTGTGATGTCCGAAATTTAACTGCTTCTAGATCGTAAGCTAAGAGGTTTTGGAGTGCTTAAGGGCCTGAAAAATAAGTATAGAGAGATGGATCATAAGTAAAGTAGCGAGATGAGTCAGTGTACTGGAACTTCTTCTCTCTTGCACCTTTGCAGATTCCGAATAAAATTAATTAGGTGTGAAGCATGCTGCATATGACTCTTGGCAGAAAAATAGCGCTTGTGCCATTCTTATAGTTTTCTTGAGGGCACTTTAGATCTAAATGACGTACTGGAAAAGGTAAGCGAAAAAAAGAACCGAAACAACATATCGGAAAAAATGAAGATACGTTCGACAACGTACGGCCTCGAAAAGCAGGTGTCGCATATTCGTTGTTTCGGATACTGTAAACATGTAAGGTAGAATATTAATGATTGCTCAAACGTGGTCGCTCCCGGTGGCAGCGCCACAGTAAACAGGGCAGCCCGAAGAAATTGCTCATCTCAAAAGATAACATGCTAACTTTTCAGGGGTTCGTGCAAGCGCAATCTTCTTTATCCGCTTCATGGTGTTTTCCTAGTTGGGTGCCCGGTGCTCGACCAAGCGTGACCCGTATTGTGATCTCCGAAAAGCTTTCGCTGCAAAAAGAAATAAAGCGTTGTACGGACACCCTGCGCTTGGACAGGCAGCGCCACTCCACCTCGACCATAGGGACAACTTACGAAGTCTTTTGACTCTCCTCTGTTAATAAATGCTTTTTACCAACACCAGCGCAGCGGGACTCAGTGCCAGTGCTCTCGCTTCAGTGTGTTTAGGCTGATAACATTGCCAGCGCATTGTTCGCACAGCACACGTGAGCGCACAAATCACAAGGTGGCATGCTGCTTTGTAGGACCAATAAGTAATAGCGGAAACTAGTTTGGTCCACAAAAAAATTAGCGATGACGAGCAAGATGCCACGTGGACTGCCGCTGGCTGGTGTGACCAAAGATGCGATCACTACAGCGACGAGTAAAATCTTTTCAACTGCCACTCGAGGTGCTTTGGAGTTAGGAGCGCGCTTCCAGCGGATTGCGAAGTATGGGTGTTTATGGATTTCAAGAGACATTTTAAATAAATTGTTGAACTATAACTCTATTATTGACAGTAGTTGCTCGGATTACAAAACTAAATCTATACCCCTTGAGCCCCCAACACCAAGTAACCCTCGGACCTTAGTGAAATAGTGACGGTGAACCCCCCTCAAATCCTTCAACACGAAGCATGGCTGGTTATTAACGAGATTTCCCAAGGTACAAGAAAAAAAAATGTGCTCACTCAGTCCTGGGAACCCACTTCCCTAGATCTCAGTCTGGGGAACATCAAATTCTACGAAGAACTTGAGTCTGAAGGTTTCATTTTTTGAAGTGACTCACAAGCATTTTCCAAGTGACTTATAAGCGTTTCAACTTTTTCCTATATTTGGCCCAGAGGCACCGTTCTGTCGATGGATGGATGGATGGTCAAATTTTATTTCGTCAGAAACCAACTGCGGACGATTCCGTGTTAGATGGTGATCAACCCAAGGTTGGCGGAGACCTGTGTGGCCCACTCCACGACCCTTAACTGGACGACTGGGTCTGCACTGGTCAACACGGCCGCCCAGTGCTCAAGAGAGGGATCCCGCATAATATCTACTGGTGGCGGCACTATGCTACAATCCCAAGTATGTGATCATATGTTGCCACAGCCTGGCACCACTTGTACTGTGGCTTTATCTCCTCAGGGTATATTTTGTTCAACACGTAAGGGTTGGGAAAAGGTCGCGTCTGCAGTTTTTTCCAGACGCATTCCTGCGCCTTAGTCAACCGCTTGTGCGGGGTTAGATAAAACGCCCGCTCTAGTTTTTATTGATTCGTTATGTCGTGAAAAGACACCAGCCCGTCTCTCGCGGACCTCCCCGGAACGGGCGGCTCACCTACCCGGCTGATGAAACATAGAGAATTCCGGTGAGCCGTCTCATTCCCAGGGTTCCCAGAGGGTACGGGTACCCAGACAATTCCTATTTCTCCAATTTTGCGTTCCGTGGCACCATGGTGAAGTCGTGCGGTGGTCGCCGATATTCTGCCCCTCACATGATTTAGGATGGCTGTCTTTGAATCACTGAGAATCAAGTCCGACTGCGAATTAGTTATAGCTAGCACTGTTGCCGCTTCCTCTGCAGTTTCTGAGGGGGGAGGGGGGTTGATCGATCGAGAGGCGACCAAGCGTCCCCGTCCGTCCACTACCACAATCACAAAAGCGTCTTTGTCCTTTCATTCCGCGACTGCCACTTTGTACTCACCTCACTCAACGTGCAAAGCTCTGGCTCTTGCCTGCCTGCGCTGATTACGGTGAATCGGATACATATTTTTCACATACGACTGTTTTCGACTAAATTCAAGCTGGTATTGTTTCGATACAAGCTTGAATTCGCCGTGGTAGAGCAGTGGTTAGGGTTCTCGGCTGCTGACCCGAATGTCGCGGGTTTGATCCTGGCCGCGGTGGTCACATTTCAGTGGAGATGAAGTGGTGGAGGTCCATGCACTGTGCGATGTCAATGCACGTTAAAGAACACCAGGTGTTCCGAAGTTTCCGAAGCCCTCCAGTACGGCGTCTCTCATAATCATATTGCGAATTTGCGACGAAAACCCTAGATATAATTATTATTGATATCAGCTTAAATCGATCGGCTGGTTGATTGATAGACTGGCTGATGCAACCAGTGTCGAAACCAGCGAGCGAGCCAGGCTGATGCAATCAACGACATCTCTTGCGGCGCGTCTTGTGCAACGGGTGGCAAGCACCGCTCACCCAAGGGCCCGATTCCAGCCAGCCGCCAGCGGGGGTTCCTGATTCGAGGCTTCGAACTAGTGGCTGATGTAAGGAATCTCAGGGGTCTATAAAGGAACCAAACTGCATGAAGTTAGAGAGAGCGACTAAAGCTCACCGTTGCACATGAGTGCGAACTGGTTAGGCTTTGGACCTCTGTAGCACCTCGGTTAGTGCCTCGGTATGTAACGCCTCAGTTAGTGCTGTACATAAATGTTGCCTCAACTCACCGTTGCCTTGTCCACTCCGTCTATCAGCTCTGCGCAGATGCAGGCGCGAGCTGAGACGCGCGATACCAAACAAAGGCCAGATTTGGAATACTTCGAGTCAATATTAATTGACGGGGTTTTACGTCCCAAAACTAGGAGATATGATTATTAGGCGCACAGTTGCAAAGTCTCTAAAAGTGGTCAATCAAATGCTCCTTCTTGTCCACTTAGAATAAACTAAACTACACTCTCCGTGGGCATTGCCTGTTTATATAAATGTGGCCGTCATGGCCGGTAGCGGATCCTGCGACCTTCGCGTCTGCTGCCGGGCACCATAACTACAGGAGCACCATGGTGGGCTGAGATTGTGATTTAAATAGCCCGTGAACTCACCCCTTCAACAAAATTGTATTGATAATCATGCTTGAGACTTTTTATAGCCCCATGACTTGCGTCATGAAGAACTGAATTGATGCATGATTGTTTACGCAAAAGACATAGTTCCTTTTTTCTAGACAGGCGTCGCATAAGAGCCTGCAGAGGAAACGGCATTTTACATTTGAAACAAAATAACGAAGTCTTACAGAAAATCACTTGAATAGCATTGACTAAGTGTTGAATAACCAGCAGGGTACTGGGATTTCTATTTGCCCAGTATCACCATGTTTACATTAAGCGGTTTAGCCAGGACATCGAAGAAATATGGACTTGCGAAACGCACAGCCGTTACGTGAACTTTCGAAACAGGAATTTGTTAGCCACACATTTATTTGAGAATGGGTCTTTTTATAGTATTTTTTTACATGAACGCTTAAGACGTTGAGAAGCATTCGGCTTCCTTATCGGGAGATGTATATCTGTTAGAAAGAAACGCTGATAGCTTTCTCAGCATGTAGAGCCGTGGGTAGCGCCCGTGCCCGCAGCTATTGTTGTAATCCTCGAACCGAATATCCACGGCGGCCATCACATTCGTCACATTCGTCGCTAACTTCTTGGCTTGGCATATCTGCGTTGTCGTTAGTAAGACGAGAAGTTAGAAAGAATGAGTCATAGGGTGAGTTTTGCAAATGCAAAAGTACTGTCAGAAATTGTAGTATAAAAATAAGGGACTAGACTGCCTTGTTTGTGACGCTGAAGGGCAGGTAAATCATCCGCATAAAATAATTTGAGCGCTTAGGAATAGAAGAGCATGCAAAACATTCAAGTCACATTCACAAACAACCTTTCTCATTAGCGTTATAAGACCGCCGGCCATGAACAAGCCTGTGGGCATGCGAAAAAAAACTGTAGCACATCAGATAGCAATTCATGCCCACTGAAGAACAATTCTGACTTAGGATAGAAAGTCATATTGAAAGGTATTTAATATACTTATGCTTGCGCATGCAATGTCAGAAAATTTGTTGAATTATAGGAAGGAACCTGTGTAGTGTCCAAATAAGATGATCGATCTAAAAGCCGAAGCACGCATGAATAAAAATTTGACATAAACTTGTGTCTATGTTTCTAAGTATTATTCTTACATTTTGTGTGTCAGAGCCATTATATATCCACAAGGCACGAAAATGAAACATTGAGCACTACAATATTTTTCTAATGTTATATAGCTTGCGTATAAATCTGTAGACACACATACTTTCGTGCATTTATAACAGATATGCCAGGTAACAGGTGGGACCAAGCTGCCCCGGTGGAAGGAGACAAAAATTCTGCCAATGCGAAATATGAAGAAATGTAGAAAGAAAATAAATCTAGGATCTGAGCCCACTTGCCCTGTGTGGCAGGCAACTTTTCACCACAAAACCTTCGCAAATGCCTTCGGTTTGGATCCCAATGAAGGCGTCGTCTCGATCAAGGAACCGTGCCGACGTATGTAATGTACCGCGGTAGATGAGTCAAATAACCAGGCGTCACGCAGTGGGAGTTCAGCTACGAGTGCATCGTTGAAGGCTCTCAATTTATCACAAAGAGCTCAGCCACAATTCTTCATTGTCGTCACCCACAGCACAAAGTCCACACAATGCTTTACAGATGCGTTGCAGGTACCACGCTTTTCTGTAGAATGACAAATAATGGCAACGGTGGAGCTTGCCTACTTCATATTAATTGTGATGACTTATTGAAAAGTGGGCACCCCGTATGTGTGGGTATTTGGTAGCCTCAAAGGAATCAGGAATGGGCTCATTAGAAAGGCCATATTGTTCTTTTATTTGTTGGAGAGGGGAGCAAAACACGATGAAGTCAAAGAAAGAACTGAGCAGGCGTCGTAGTATGAACCCAGGAAAATGAAATGAGAAATTGAAATGACAGCGTGAGAGATTTTCATAGGATAAAGTAGACAAGAACAGGCCTTTAAAGAGAACAGGAAGTCTTTTGTTTATAGTGGGTGATTGTAATGCAGACCACAAATGATACTTGCGTACCCCTGTGACTCCACAAAATTAATACATATTCAAGTGTTGCCCGTGTCATCTGGAATGCCCCAAAGAACGCTGCTTGGACTCATTTAAGATATCAACGCTAGGTCATGCAGTGAGACAACCATTGAGTACCTGTGTTATCAATGTGCCTACGTACGTAAGAGACGCGAAAATTCCATAAATTTTGAACAGTCGAAAAAATCCACTTTCCCAGGTTTTAATATTTTGGAACAATAAAAAATAACAATTTTTTTCTCATATGGCCACAGTTCATTGCCTAATGATATCAGTTTATTGCCTAGTGTCAAAAGCAACAAATTTCATCATGCAAATAATAAAAATGAAATGCTGTCTCTCTTTTCACAAAAGAATGCATCGTATAACATATCAATAGCAGGCCAGAGGCATCACCCCGAACTGACAGACAGCTTTATGAAGGAGTGCGGCTTCCGAGAATTATTACGTCAGTTAAAAAAAATATTCCAAAAATGTGTACTTTGTCATCACTTCGACTATGGAAACATTGATTATGATGGTAAAAAGATGAAGTCGACATTTTTCGTGTCAGTATCATTGGCTTCATCTGCAGCTTTATTCGTCATGTTAAAATGCCGCACTGCGAAAATGTACGTGTTGTTGCAGTGCTTACAAATGGCGAGCCCCCGTTTCCTGCCACCGGTCTATTCAATTATGAAGTACAGCAGCGTTAGAAATTAGCCCAACCATAGCAGAATCTCCTTGCACACAGCTTTATAAACAGACTTCCACCACAGGTCAAAGAAATCTACGAGGGAAACATAAAACTTAACAATAACAGGCACCAACGCATCATAAACTGCCCGCGACATGGGCGCACCACAACGACGAAACTACGTGAAGACAGGTTAAGCTGACGCTCAAGCTCAATTCATGTGATGTCGATGGTGAGTGGCCAGCCGTTGTTTGGTATTTAGGTAGCATGTGTGATGTTTTGGTTTCACGGACAACGCTTGGTGCTGCCTAAGCTTTATTTCAATAAGTTTTTCCCGGTGGAAGCTATGGCAAAAAAAAGAGAAAAAAACAGTATTTTTCTGGAGTTGTCCTGTTTTTTACCGCACTTTCCTTATCTACCCACGATATGCACAAAACTGCTGAAGTTACGCGTAATTGCTTCAATTCATCGCTTGGGACTTCATAAAAGTGTGACATATGCTGCAAACAAAAGTATTCGCATTGCTTTGCTCTAAATTGTCGCTCTTAAATCAACGAGGACTGTAAACACTTATGAAGAAGAGGTGTAAATGCCCCTCTTCCCGTGAAACGACCCTGTCTTCTCTGAATAACGTCAAGATAGTTACTCTGATTGTGTAAAACAATCAATAAACGCTAAATTGTTAACAAACTCAGAAGAGAAATAACAATTTTTGTTGGAGGGACCACTCAACATTTCGGAAAGTCTACAACATCAACGTTGATGCTGTATTATAAAGAAAATAAGGTAAAAGTAAGACACCACATGCGCCAGTACACAACATGTCAGAATGATCTCGATAATGTCATGAGTTGGGAGTGTAAACAATCACTAGTAATTAAACAAGCTGCAATAAAAAACAACCTGTCGTACAATACAACACGCGATATTATGCTGCTTTTCTGTTTTTGTGTGATTCATGAAAAATTAACGGCTTGGCGTTGCTGTGGGGAACGGGCTCGAATGGTTCAAAAGGTTCTGTTTTCGCCCAAATGTGCTGTGCTTCACTCTCGCAGTCGCGTCTCTGTGGCAGTTTCAATCTCGCGTACTGTTGTATGTGCTTTGCACGCTCACGAAAGTCGATGTAATGGAAAGTTTGACAGAATGCCGCGCGCATACAATGTGGCCGGATGACCTAGTGGTGTACGTTGCTAGAGCTGGAGGAAAGAAAACGTGAATTCCCACAGGCTGTTGCAAAACGACCCCTGCGCTCGAAGTAGCTTAGTGCTGCGCCTCAGAGCCAGCGACAAGGAAATGTCTCGTTTTCTGGTTCAGTGATGGCATCCACCACGTCAAGCTGAGTTGGCCATTCTTGCCATGTTTACAGCTCATTTCGCTCTTCTGCTGCTGCTGCTGCTGGTGGTGGTGTCAGTGGCTGCGCAGTAAAGGTGGGCATCGTTGAGCAAAGCAACGTCTAATCCAGAAGGCCC
This sequence comes from Rhipicephalus annulatus, assembly GCA_013436015.1. NCBI lineage: Eukaryota > Metazoa > Arthropoda > Arachnida > Ixodida > Ixodidae > Rhipicephalus > Rhipicephalus annulatus. Next base: position 446,032 of record WOVY01010701.1, on the reverse strand, counting down.
GTTCAGGCGGGCAATTCAAGTTGTGCTAGTGCCACGCAGACTATTAAAAGGTGATTTTATTTGAAAACTACCAATTCCTTGGGCCGAAAGTAGGACTGCAACTTATCTGGCCCGCCAATTCATGAATCAACGCCCACTTAATATTTGCCTTTGGTTTTCCTAATTAATGCTTTCTGGGATCATCTGATAGAAAATGATCTCCAGTCCGGACTTTGTGTAACTACTGGCTCTCCTAGGTTTCATTTAGCTTAATGTGCATTCTCATAACCTCCAAAACGTTACGATGAAGCAGTTCGATTGACACTTCAAGAGCTGGGCAACGTATAGAGTCATACACACAGGAGCACAGACGGTTGGCTATACCCCTGTGATGAGTGCAGTGCACGTTTCAAGTGCACGCCTTGTAAAAGTGCGCAACAGGAAAAGAATGAAGAATGCTCGTGAACGGTAGCCGAGGTAGAGGATGATGATGGTGAAGACGTCTAGTGTGAGAGCGCGAGAACGCGTGGCGCAATGGGAACGAAATAAAAGATAACCAATGCACAATGGCCACGAACATTCCAAAGGTCAATGGATGGATACGTCACCATCGCCAGTTATAGCGGGACAAGTGGGCCAGAGTTCAAGGAATATCTAAGCCAGAGAAGAATTGACTAGTTTGAAGAGGATATAGCGACGGAAAGGTAGACACCGGACCGCACGCTGAAGATGGGTCATCCGGTTACAGACCCGAACCTTGATGATAACCGGCCGGGGCATCTTGCCGTCACGTACTTGTGTGCAAGACGTGAGACATTATACGCAAACTCCAGCACAGGGCCTGCGGACTTCGGCGCTGACAGGCAAGTAACAGCAGTCCATGCTGTACGTTCAGCTGCCGGGCCATGTTTTTCTGACACCTCGACGCGTCCCCCAGCCATCAGCGTTTCCTCGCCGTAATCAGGTAACCTAGCTGCATCCGCTCTGATAGTCAAGCCTGTGCTAGTTGGTGAGACTGAACTCGCATCTTTCACCTCTGCGTCACTCAGCCACGCCAGAACTATCTTCCATAGATTATGGTACAGAGCTTTGGTTTTCTGGACCATGAGAAGTGTTTTACCGAGTGTAGTAGACTTTCATTGCAATAGCAATATATGGCCAGTCTCGGTAACCACCCCCACCACTGTGATTCACGTATATATATATATATATATATATATATATATATATATATATATATATATATATATATATATATATATATATATATTTATATATATATATATTACGCCAGATGCGGGAGGCGTGGTCTGGCTCATATGCCATGTTTATTCTAAAGCACTTCGTCATCGTCTGCCTCCATCATCAGTCACTGCCTTCCTACGTCACATGATTCCTCTCCCCGAAGGAGTGCGTGAGCTACAGACTATAAAGCATGAACAAAGGAGTGTCAAAATAAAAAAAAATATAACGGAAAATGAAGTACCACGTCGAGTGACAGTTACATAAACTCGCACAAACATTTCAGAGGTGAGAGCAGCAGTCCGGTGATATAAAATGAAGTTCTGGTGAGCAAGGCTGGCTGTTGTGTTCTGGCCAACAGAAGTACGGCTTGAAGGCAGAAATTACTGATGACACAGCATTTCTTGCTAGGAATGAACAAGGGTGGAAGTCCTTGTGGCCTTTGAGGGTCGGATGTCGTAAGCACCGAGTTCTCCGTCGTAGACGCTGCTTTCTGTGTCGTAGCTGAGACTGAACGAGTGCTTGCAGCTTGCATGTGAGAGAACCGAAGCTGATGATACGATGCCTGTGTTCCTTCACTGTACAGGCGGCAGCTGCATGCCTCTTTCGTAGCTTTCTGTGGCCTTCTCTCAGTTTGTTGAATCGTAGACACGGCCTTGAGAACTGGTGCAGAAAACTTCGTCGACGTCGCTTTCTGTTAAGACGGTTTATGCAGTGACTTTGTCTTTGCTTTTTATTTGGGGTTGTCTCCAATTAAGCCACAAGTGTACCCATGATGAGGTTTCACTCGTTCGCTCTTCTTGTTCAAGTAAGCGTTGTAGTGCCTGGGGTTCGAGGTGTTGCCTTTGTTTATATTGCTCGTTTTGTTGCGAAAGTTGGTCAGATAGGTGTCTTTCAGGAACATGAGTCTTCTTTCCTTTGCGCGATGATGTGATCAGCTGATAGTCTGTAGCCGATACGCTACTGCTGGACTTGTCTTGCGATGAAAACAGCGTGACAGACTGATGAGAAAGCTCCCAAAATGGTTGTGAGTCATCATTGATTATAAATGCGTCTGTCATTTGACAATGCACCGGCATTGGTGAACAAGAAATTTCTGCAGTGCTTTGACTCACATGTGTGTTATCACTTCACAATGAGAGCACAACATACATGGCTTGAGGTGGTTCTGATGGTGTATGTTTTTCTTTTTGCAGCGTGATTAGGCTGAGAATGTCTGTCGAAAGACTCTGGTCCGGAACGTTAGTGTGTGCACTGATATTGTGAGGATTCACTAGCTCGTCACGCGTAAATGCCGTCACACGTTCGAAACAGTCTGGGCCTTCTGTGTGACACGAAGCATCAAGTGACTCGGGTGGTGCAGTAACATATGAAACGTTGTGGTGCAGTGAACACGTAGAAAATGCCGATTTCATTGCTCCTGCAAAAGCCGGCTTTAGGTTCAGTCTTTTGGTGAAATGATCTAGATTCCTTACGTTTTATGGAGGATTTACCTTGTCTGTGACGACGCGTTAGTTACCATTCAATGTTCGAATGCGTGACATTTTTTCGGAAGAGTCATAAGATGGTACAATGGTCGTATATTTTCTATGAGGTCTTGTTTGGAAAAAAGGTTTACTGCGGGAAGACCTCGCGTGACTGCGATGGGTGAGTTGAGAAGACTTTTGCTGATGCGGTGGGGACAGATGTTTATCGTATTTTTTGAAACAGGTGATCATTTCTTCTTTAATATTTTTTTTCAAGACTCATTGTTCTCGAAGATGTGGGTGAGGTAAAATTTGAAAGCCTCACCGGAGACGTAGTCGGTAAAGTTGATGACCATCTCCCGTTCCGACCAGGATGCAGCGCCGGCGTGGAGCTCGAATAGGTTGAACCAGTTCTTTACGAGTTCGTCGTCCGCTGATCCGGTGTACTTGGGGATGTCAAGGTCAGCTGATGGTGCTGTCATGACGCTGGTCATAGTGTAGAGTTGGGATTCACTTGTGTGGTACACGTTCGGTTACTGCGTCTTGCTGACGTGTTCAATGATGATGGCAGGTTAATGAAGTGGCTTTCAGGTCTTCATCCTGTCGACATGTCTGGCACTAGATGCGGGAGACGTGGCCTGGTTCATACACCATGTTTATTTTAAAGCACTTCTTCATCGTCTGCATATATATATATATATATATATATATATATATATATATGACGTCTGGGTTGAGACATCGTTTATTCAGTCCAAGGGCTCAGCGACGAACGGGCAGACTGAGACCAAGCGTGCACACACCCGATGATGATTGTGAAGATGTGGGCAGGGACCCAGATGGATGATGATAATTATGCATATATGAGAAGAAGCGCATAAGGAATGCCCACACTAATTCCCCCACATCAAAGGGGCCAACCTGGCCATAGCAAGTCAATGTGGCCGAGAACGTCGCCTGAAGGGTTTCATGCGAAACACGTGCATAATCTCGGTGGTGTGGTAACGGCGGTCTGTTGGGACGGCAAGTCGGGTCACACAATAAGTAACGGGTGAAGTCTACTCGATAACTATGTAAGGCCCAATGAAGTATAGCTGAAACTTGTCACAGAGACCAGGTGTACGAATAGGTGTGAACAGGAGCACCTCGTCACGAGGTCGGAAGAGTACAAGGCGATGGGATGCGTCATAAATGACTTGTCGATCTCACTGCCACGCTACAGTGTTGATGCGAGCACGATCGCGACACCGGGCTAGTCTTGAAATATATTACTCGCTGGAAGACGGAGACGAGTTGACGTCACTATTGAAAAAGGAAACGTCGAGGAAGTAAGTAGGGGAACGTCCATAAACGAGGTAGAACGGCGAATAACCGGTGGTGCGTTGAATGACCGTGTTGTAAGAAAAGGTGAGGAATGGTAGGAGAGTGTCCTAGTTTTTGTAATCTGGACTGATGTATACGGCTATCATATCAAAAAGAGTACGGTGAAACCTCTCGGTGAGACCATTGGTCTGAGGGTGGTAGCTTGAAGCTGTCTTGTGTGTTATTCCAGAGGCGCGCAATACTTCATTCAGCACTTCTGATAGAAACACCCTTCCACGGTCACTCAGCAATACACTAGGGGCACCATGGCGCAGAATGATGGCGTGCAGAACGACGTCAGCAACTTCTGAAACAGAGGCAGTTGATACAGACGTTGTCTCCGCGTAGCGTGTCAAGTGGTCTACGGCGTTCACTGTCCATCATTTGCCAGTAGATGTGACGGGAAGAGGGCAGTAAAGGTCAATACCTACAACCTCAAATGGCATTGTGGGGCACGCAATTGGCTGTAGAGGCCCGGTCGGTGCAGTTTTCTGGATTTTACGACGCTGGAACGGGACACAGGAACCGACGTAGCGCGCGATGCTAGTAAAAATACCGGGCCAGTAGAAGCGACTTCGAATGCGATTGTGAGTTTTTTTGAATACCAAGATGTCCGGCAGTCAAGTCATCATGGAAGGCTTTTAGCACGTCAAGTCGGAGAGAGTGTGGTAACATGGGAACCCAGCGTTGACCACCAGGGTGGTAGACGTGACGGTACAGAACTCCATTCCCCAGCTTAAATCGCAAGAGTTGACGACGATGCCGCGTGTTAGGTGGATGGGAAGTTCCTGAAAGCTGGTCCATAATACGCCTACAGTACAGATCAGACAACTGACAGGAGTGAAGTGTGCGCTTGTCGTCCGATAACAGCTGGTCTATTGAGGCGAGCGCAGGCGCTGCAGTAGATGTGATGGCTGAACTTTGACCGATGCTGAGCTGGGTATTCGGTAGCGGGCAACGCGAAAGGGCGTCGGCGTCTTGGTGTTTTCTACCTGACTTGTAAATGATATCGAAGTCATACTCCTGTAAACGTAGAATCCACCGACCCAAGCGTCCAGACAAGTTCTTCATCGTGGGAAGCCAACATAGAGCGTGGTGATCGGTAACGATCGTGACATGACGGCCGTGGAGGTAGGGACGGAACTTTTGCATTGTCCAGACCACAGCCAAGCACTCCTGCTCAGCTATGGTATAGTTCTTCTCGGTCGCGGTTAATACTCTACTGGCATACGCAAATACCCTCTCTTGTGAAGAGGTGTCGCGTTGGAGCAGAACGGCACCTATACCGCGGCCGCTAGCGTTCGTGTGTAAGATGGTTGGTGTGGCCTCATCAAAGTGGCGGAGTACAGGTTCGGACGTCAGGGCACACTTTAACAGGTCGAATGCCGTTTGACATTCTTCCGACCACAGAAAGAGCACGTCCGAATCAAGAAGCTGGTGCAGTGAAGCCGCTATTGATGCGAAGTTTCGTATAAAACGGCGAAAATAGGAGGCGAGAACAAAAAAACTTCGCAACTTCTTCGGCCTTTCGGGGCGCGGAAAGCGAAGCACCACAGCAATTTTGTCAGGATCCGGCCGAATTCCGTCTTTGCTCACGACGTGGCCCAAAACCTTGACATATTTTGTGGTGAAGAGGCATTTGTTTGTGTTGAGTTGGAGAATAGCGGTGGCAAGGCACGTCACAACGTCATCCAAACGTTGCAGGTGCTGAGGAAACGTTGACGAAAAAATTACTATGTCGTCCAAGTAGCATAAACAGGTCTTCCATTTAAGACCGCGCAGCACGGTATTGATCATGCGCTCAAATGTAGCGGGCGTGTTGCACAGCGCGAAAGGCATAACGTTGAATTCGTATTGCCTATCGGGGGTTGCGAATGCCGTTTTGTCTTTATCCTCTTCGTGCATAGGAATTTGCCAGTATCCGGAACGCAGCTCGAGGCAGAAAAAGTATTTTGTGCCTTGTAGAGAATCAAGGGCGTCATCAATGCGTGGCATTGGTTACACATTTTTGCGAGTGATCTTGTTGAGCGCCCTGTAATCGACGCAAAAGCGCACGGAGCCATTCCCCTTGCGAACCAGAACCAGAGGCGACGACCAAGGGCTAGATAAAAGGCGAATTGCCTCTCGTTTGAGCATGTCAGCTACGTTTTCTTCGATGATTTTTCTCTCAGCAAGAGATACGCTATAAGGCCGGCGGCGTACAACAGATGTTCCGGATGTGTGGATTCGATGCGTTATATTACTAGTGCGGCCTAACGTCGACGAGTAAACGTGGAAGGAACTTGCGTGTTTTTTTAACAAAGCAAGTAGCTATCATCTGTGAAGGTGTCAAGTTGTCGCTAACGGCTGCAGTAAAAGTGGAAGAAAAAGCAGGCTTACTCCCAGGGCTGTCGTTGGAGAAGACGGCATGAAAAGGCATGACGCACGCAGTCTCGGGATGTGTCACGTAGGCCACCGTCGTGTTCTGGGGAAGTAGAATTTTTCGGATGTTGTATTCACGGCAGTGACAAGTGCGGAATCATTAAGAAACCTAACTACACTGGAAGCGAGAATGATGCCTTTACCGACGCAACTAAATGATGGTGAGACCAAGACGTCGCCATGGTCGATGTCCTTGGAAGTAATAGCTACAATCCGCTCTTGACCTGGTGGTAATTTGGTATCTCCCGCAACTGTCAAAAACATAGCCTCTGGGGGTCGTCGTTGAGCATGCAGTCCGTGTCGGTGAGGTGGATGACGCGTTGGCCACAGCAAATAGCCGCGGAGGCAGAAGAAAGAAAATTCCACCCTAAAATTGATTGGTGAGAGCAGTCAGTCAGGACGGTGAACTGAGTGTGGTGTCGGATACCATCAATATAAACGCTGGCTGTGCAGAAAGCGGAAGGGCGAATGGTATACCCCTGCGCAGCAACCAACGTGGGTCTATCGTAGGGGGTCATCACTTTTTTCAGACATTGGCCTAAATCCCCGCGCATAACGGAAAATGCCGCATCCGTGTCCACCAGAGCATCCACGTACACTCCTTCCACTAACACCAAAATCATGTTGCACGCGCCTGATGGAGGAATATCAGTCCTAATTCGGAATGCAGGTTTTCCCCCAAAAACTGCCTCACTTAGTTTTCCGAATGAATGGTAGTGACGAATGATGCAGCCCGAAGTGGGAAAGGAGAAGTGGCGAAAAGGTGAGGGTGAACGGCGTCTGGAGTTCCGGCTGTTCCGAGGTGCACTTGATATGGGCGGAGAGGGAGACCGGCGTGTAGGTGATGAATGGCGTTCACCGTGATATTACACATCGCGTTCACGCATGTCGTAACCGCGGCGCTTGTCTTGCTGGCGCTTGCGGCAGAAACGAAAATTGTGGCCGCGATACCCACAGTGATAGCAGACAGGGTGGGACGAACGCCAGGGTGGGGAGTAGAAGGCGTTAGGGGCACTTGGAGATAGCGCGATCAGGTGGGCCGAAGAAGGGTCAGCTGGCATCGAACAGTAGTTGACCGGGGGAGCGGCAGCAACCGACGCGTAGGATGGATGCGGCAATGTCACGTGTACGTTGCTCGGAGGCGACTTGAGCGTAGGTTGATATGGTGTGAAAAACAGGTGGTTGCACGAGATCAGGACCGGTCGTGGATGTAAGTTCATCCCTAATGAGGTCACGCAAAGGAACTCCCGAAGACTGTGTTGAACGCGGTGAAAAAGGTGTGAAGCCCATAGACCGCAATTTTTCTCATATAATGTCCCGGTCCCCGGATGAGGTCTCGCAGATGGCTAAGGGACGTGGAGTGGTGGTCGCCAATGTCCGTTTGGAGACGGTTGGAGTCCAGCGAATCAAGGCGCTGACATGTCGCGACGACGTCAGTGATCAGTGATGGTAGCTGGATTTTGCGCAGCGAGGGCAGATATATATATATATATATATATATATATATATTGTGAAGAAGAAAATGCATCGTTTGCAAGCAACATCGCCACCGCTTGGGTACTGGGTGCTGGGCTTCTCTCGCTCGGCTCGTGCTCATCATCGCCGGCATCTGCTTGACCGTTGCTCTTGTCCGATCGGTTTTCGTTGTAGGACCACCGTCGCAACAGTCACCAATAAACCCTTTTTCAATTGGTGGAGGTGCTGGGTATCGATCCCAGTACCTCTCGCCTTCCCAGTACTTGCCGGCGAATGTCTCGGTCGAGTGGAGTACCTCGATTCGTCTTTATTCCTTAACATGCCAGACGAATCGTGCAGTAGCACCTCGACCGAACTTCATGCCCTTTCCCCACAGGAATGCTCATCGAGTGACACCTTCTCGAGTTCCATCGCCGACACCTTAAGTGCCCATGAACGCGCCGAGCTTCTTAATCTCCTTCAGCACTTCGCGAATTCATTCGACGTTTCTCAGCCGCAATTGGGTCGCACTTCCGCAGTGCACCACTACATTGACACCGGTTCGCACCAGCCATTGCGTCAAAGACCGTACCGTGTCTCTGCTGCAGAACGTCACGTCATCAACGACCAGGTCGAAGAGATGCTACGCCGTCGCGTTATTCAACCATCGCACAGTCCTTGGGCATCTCCTGTCGTTCTAGTTCGAAAGAAGGATGGATCGATTCGATTTTGCGTCGACTACCGGCGATTAAACAAGGTGACGCGGAAAGACGTCTATCCATTACCGCGCATCGACGACGCCCTTGACAGCCTTCAAGGAGCCGAATTCTTCTCCTGCTTAGACTTACGATCTGGATACTGGCAGGTTCCTATGGCGGAAGCTGATCGCCACAAAACTGCGTTCATTACACCAGATGGCCTGTACGAATTTAACGTAATGCCATTTGGGCTTTGTAATGCTCCTGCCACGTTTGAACGACTCATGGACAACACACTGCGTGGACTGAAGTGGTCTGTGTGTCTATGCTACCTCGACGACATCGTCGTTTTCTCTCCCGATTTTCCTACACATCTGCTTCGGCTCCAACTGGTCCTGACGTGTTTAAGCAACGCTGGGCTCCAACTGAACCTTAAAAAGTGCCGCTTCGCCGCGCGAGAGCTGTCCATCTTAGGGCACATCGTGTCCAAGCATGGTGTCCGACCCGACCCTGCGAAACTGCGAGCAGTCGCCGAGTTCCCGAAACCTACTACACTGAAAGAATTACGCAGTTTTGTCGGACTATGCTCGTACTTCCGGCGCTTCGTGCGAAATTTTGCGTCGATCATGTCACCACTGACCAACCTCCTACGCGGTGATGCAGACCTTTCATCCTGGTCTTCTGACTGCGACGTCGCGTTTGACACGCTCCGTAGTCTGCTAACATCTCCTCCAATTCTTCGGCATTTCGACCCAACAGCTGCAACGGAAGTTCACACAGACGCTAGTGGGGTTGGTCTAGGCGCCGTCCTCGCCCAACGCAAGCCGGGCTACTCCGAATACGTCGTCGCTTATGCGAGTCGCACACTTACTAAAGCTGAGGTCAATTACAGCGTCACTGAAAAAGAGTGCTTGGCGCTAGTGTGGGCGCTTCGCAAGTTCCGCCCTTATTTGTACGGTCGCCCATTCGACCTGGTAACGGACCACCATGCACTTTGTTGGCTCGCCACTTTGAAAGATCCTTCTGGCCGCCTAGCTCGGTGGGCACTGCAAATCCAGGAGTACGACATTCGGGTCATCTATCGCAGCGGACGCAAGCATTCTGACGCCGACGCCCTGTCGCGTTCGCCTTTACCTCCCGACTCGGCCTGCGGAACCACTGGTACCAACTCCGTCGCATCTCTCGACCTCGACTCCTTTACCAGTGAACAACACAAGGACCCGTGGATCGCTTCCCTTTTTAACTGTCTTTCTGGATCGTCAACCACTGCGATACCACGATCTCTCCGACGTCAAGCTGCTCATTTCGCCATTCGTGATGGGCTGCTACACCGACGCAACTACGCCCCCGAAGGTCGTAAGTGGCTCTTGGTTGTCCCGCGCAGCTTGCGATCACAAATCTGCGCCTCCTTTCACGACGATCCCCAATGTGGTCATGCCGGAGTTTTTAAAACTTACGAACGCATTCGCCATCGCTTCTACTGGCGCGGAATGTATAATTTCGTTCGAAAATTCGTTATGGGCTGCCCTGACTGTCAACGCCGAAAATCACCGCCTTTCCACTCGTCCGGTGCGCTTCAACCGCTTCCGTGCCCTGCCAAACCTTTCGATCGGATCGGCATTGATCTCTATGGCCCTCTACCAACAACATCAGATGAAAATCGGTGGATCATAGTCGCGGTGGACCATTTAACACGCTACGCTGAGACCGCCGCCCTTCCAAGTGCCACTGCGCGGGACGTAGCATCCTTCATCCTTCATCGCTTCATACTACGACATGGTGCACCTCGAGAACTACTAAGCGACCGAGGTCGAGCCTTCCTATCAGAAGTCGTCACGTCTCTGCTTTCTGAATGCCATGTTGTTCATCGCAAGACCACGGCATACCACCCGCAGACAAACGGGCTCACGGAAAGATTTAACCGCACCCTTGGCGATATGCTCGCCATGTATGTGACATCCGATCATACTAACTGGGATCGCATTCTTCCATTCATCACGTTCGCATATAACACCGCGGCACAGTCTACCACTGGATTTTCACCTTTCTTTCTTCTTTATGGACGCGAACCATCCCACACCATCGACACTCTCCTTCCATACCATCCTGACGCATCCGAATGCACATCTCTGTCCGAAGCTGCCCGAAATGCGGAAGAGTGCCGTGAACTCGCACGCACCTTTACGTCACAAGAACAACAGCGCCAGAAAGAAAACAACGCCCACTCTTCACAAAGCCCCAGCTATTCCCCGGGATCACTTGTATGGCTGGCTGTTCCTTACCAAACCCACGGCATTTCCTCAAAACTCGTTCCAAAGTACGAGGGCCCATACCGCGTTTTGGAACAAACCTCGCCAGTGAATTTTCTCATTGAGCCAATTTCCCCATCTGACGACATGCGCCGGCGTGGACGTGACATCGTCCACGTCACCCGCCTTAAGCCATATCATAGCCCTCTGCCTCCAGACTCTTAGGTCGCCAGGATGGCTCTTTTTCGGCGGGGGCAAATTGTGAAGAAGAAAATGCATCGTTTGCAAGCAACATCGCCACCGCTTGGGTACTGGGTGCTGGGCTTTTCTCGCTCGGCTCGTGCTCATCATCGCCGGCATCTGCTTGACCGTTGCTCTTGTCCGATCGGTTTTCGTTGTAGGACCACCGTCGCAACAGTCACCAATAAACCCTTTTTCAATATATATTGTTACAAAGGTTTTGGTGCCAGTGTCGACTAGAGGATGCTTCTAGCCACAGAACCATAGAAGAAGTTGAAGTGTGAGACACAGATATCACGGTACGCATGTGTGGTATACATGGCGCTATGTTCTTCAAAGGTTTCCTTTTTATTAAATTTGGAAAGGGAGTGCTTTAGTGCGCAGCAAGTTCTGAAACTGCGCATAAGCGATCAGGCCGATTTTTTCTCTCACACTGGCCCCAATATATATGGGGGCCAGCCTCCACTTTCCGCTTAGGGAGGGGTCATTGCGCGTGCTTATCTCGTGCGCGAAAAAATGGGGGGGGGGGTTATTGTTGCGGCGCTACAAAACAACGTTCAGCGCGCAGCTCTTTCCTCCACAGCAGGCGAGAGCTTCTACGGGATGCGCTCTGAACACACACACACACACACACACACACTCACACTCACACACACACACACACACACACACACACACACACACACACACACACACACACACACACACACACACACACACACACACACACACACACACACACACACACAAACGGCACCAGAAGTGTACCTGGAGCGGCTGTCCACATATGGATGAGCTCTACACATAGCAAACTGCCACCGGTGGTGACACACGTCATATAGCTCTTAGTACCAGCACTGGCTGTTTACAGGTGGCACTGCACCTTATCGCCGTCACTACGCACGAGCCTTTTGCTTATCTACTGCAGCTAGGCCGCAGAAAACCTGGTTACATAGCAAGCATATGTTTACTACAAATATAATTGCTCATAAAATGCTAGCCTTCATTTGGAAAACGTAGGAGTGTGCCATTTATTGCCAGTGTGCCATTCATTGCTAGTGTGCCAAACATAGGACTATGACATTCATTACTTTGACATTTTAAAGAAACTGACTTTTATAGTAAGTGTTTCATTGTGTGGTGATTTTCGTATCTTTACGTGGTAATTAAACTGATTGTGTGCACTTTATTCTACGTAATGGCTTTGTCTTTCTTTGAGACTCTCGCAGGTTCATACCTATAAGGTTCTTATGAAAATAAAAATAATCTGCATCACAAGCCCATACTTTCGCAGTCGTAGATATGCGCGCAGAAACAATGCATACTAATAAATATGGTGTCGAATGCCCACAAAATGTTTTAAAGAGGCCCTTCATCACTTTTACAAATATTTATATCTATGATTTCATTGAAATTTATATGCCTCAAAAATGGCCTGGTACAAAGTTTTAGAATCTGTGAAGCACGAGCTCAGTTAGGTATATTTGTCAGACACTTTAGGCGGCTGTCTCTTTTTTCGCAAGCGCGCCATGATCGTGAACGCGATCGTGTCTGAAGCTTTTCTGTATGACGGCGTGTAATAAAAGTACCAAGTTCGACAACGAGCAGTGTTTACTTACGCCAACTTCAGCCACCACTGCCCGATGCCAGCTGTTGAGCCCGCTCCACGAACGCACCCACGGCCATTGTTCACCTATGCAACTCTTCTACCTACGATCGGCACGCTTGTTGTCACCACAACCATACTGTCGTTGTCCTCAGAAAAGGTGAACAAAGGGACGTGGGCTGCTTCACAACGGTAGCCCGTGAAACTGTCCTGGTTACTCTTGACCTCGGCAGACCGCACGTGACATAGACGGCCACAAGCTGGCGTTGTTAATTCACAACTACTTGCGAGACATCATGGGCTGTCGGACGTCGTAACCACCGGCGTGCGCAGCGGAATTAACTTTTTGTCCGCCCAAAGACGGAGACACACCAAACTTGCTGAGGTTGACTATCACGTTTATCTCCATGGGAAGGACGAAACGCTGATGCACATGATGCGGCTGTGGTCCCACCGAGCTAGTCGACGCAGACTAGTTGCAGTAAACCTCCTCATGCTGACTTTCTCGCCGTTGTCTTTGACCTTTTGCTGTGTCGTGTTTTCCCATTGTAGTCACCCGAACTATTCGCCTTTGGATGGCGGCCACTCCTCCGTGTTGTAGTCGTCGAGCGCTGGTGGCCTCGGCAGCCGTGGGTGCGGTGTCGGCATAAAATGTTTGGTTTCTTGTGTCTTCGGCGCTCACTTGACGGCTTTCGCTGATGTTGGTTCTACATAACCTTTGAAAAATGTGCAAGGTGACATTGTTGTAGTCACTCGTTGCGTCCTTGCTGAACCACCTGGCGTGCATCGGCGTCAGCCCAGCTTTGGCCTAGAACATTGTCTTCGACAGAGACGGTTACTTGCAAGGTGTTAGCTTCCTGGGCTTTTCGAGCTTTCTCTCCTCATTCCTCTCGACTTTTTTGGATTTCTGAGCCTTGTTGTTTGAAGTTTCTGCAACAGATTTGTCCTTAGCTCCTGTGACATCGGCACCATTCACGTATTCGTCGTCTTCTGCAGTGAAAGATTCCGCCCATTTCCTTTTCTCGTCTCAGTCACCGTGGCGGGCGCTTGCCCGACTCGTAATACCATACTTTGTCTGCATCCTTATCGGCTTCAGCATCAGCGCCGCCGGCTGCTGCCTCCAGCCACTAGCACAATCGTCACTTCCTGTATGCCCCCAGCTCTCCTATCTTCAACGACTGCGGCTTCTTTATGTCGGATTTTCCTACACTGACGCTGTCACAAAGACACCTTTGTTACAGTGTCATGACTCCCTGACTTCCTCTTTTTCGTCGTGTAAGTCAACGGCCACGTTGCCCATGGATAGCCTTGTCCACACCCATGAATTTTTTTGACCAATGTTCTCTGTCTCTTCTCCATCACTGCGCTAATCATCGCGGTGGCTTTTTTAATTCGACCTTTTCTTTTTTTCTCTGAACTTCGCCGTTCGTGCCAACGGGTAGTTTTGCCTTAGGCAAAGCGCGGACTCACCTCGTGTTATCTGTTGATGCAGCATCCACCGCAGTTCCTACCTCAACTACGCCCCACTCACTGATCCGACACTCATCGGTGCCTTCTTCGCCTACCTGGAAGTCACGTTACTCAGCCGCGAAGATTACCAAAGCTAGCGTTGACGACTCAGCACTCAAGTTCCCGAAGGCTCGCCCGTGCCCGCAGATGTCATTGGGATCTCATGCCACCACATCGTATGAGGCCGGCTCTTCATATGCGCCATTGGCACTCACACTGATGATAGCCCGGGCGCACAGCTTCGTCGAAGCATCCTGAGGCAGCATTGTTGAGGCCCATGGCGTGCGGCGACGGGGTGCCGAAAGGTCTGAAGTGGGCAACGAGGTCTTCGTGTAGCCCTGAAGCCGTTGTGACACGAGTTAGTTCCAGAGAAATGTCGGGAGGTTGTGGCCGGTCATAGGGGGCTTCCCATATGACCAGCTCAGAAGCTTGCCGAGCAAAGCGGGCAAGCTCCTCGAGGGAAGGAAAGGAGTGGCCAAACAGATGTAGCTTGCAACTAGCGTGGCATCACCACAGAACAAGTGAAACATTTGCGGTTTCAGGGGCGCGAGGATCAGCGCAGTAAAACAGCTGCTGCATTGCCCGAATATATGCACTGAGACACTCGTCTGATTGTTGCGTTTAGCCGTCGAGCTCGCAGTGGATACGATATTCTTAGTCTAAAGGTAGAAGCCCTACTTGAAGCGCAACAGTGAAGGTGTACGTTCCGGAAAAGGAAGAGAGGCTGGAAGCGCAGCCACCGGGCAGCGGCAATTTGCAGTGCAATGAAGAGAACCCCCTGGAGCACGTCGAGATGCAAGTGGTGCTGAAGCCGCAAGTGGCCCTGAAAGTAGAAAGGTCCTCGATGAAATCAACGACCGATTTCTTCTTGTTCTGGCTGGTAAAGGTTTGAACGTTGAGTGGAGTCATTAGGGCCACGGGCATGCGAGCGTGGCTATCGCGCGTAGCGCAGGTGGCCATGGACGAGAGAACGAGATCGATTGCTTCCAAAGACGAGGTAGCTATCTCAAAAATTGGTGGTCGCTCACCACCAATCGCACATCACGAGGTTGTCTCAACCTCTAGGTACAGAGGTGGGTACTTCCCATGCCATTGGTTGCCAAGTGGGGGGTTTTTGGCTGCGGCTGGCTCTCGATGCCCTTGAAAAGAGGCCAAGACAGACAGGAAACCGTCTTTACAGGCTCGAACCCCAGGAGCAATTGCCGGGTGTTGTTGATGGTGTTGTTCTTCTTCTACGTGTCCCAACCCACCTCGGTATCGGCCATGACTCAGACAACGCCTTCGTTCACATACTGAAGGAACAGGTAAGAAACGGAATAGTTTAGCCGCTCTTCACTAAGAAGATAACTTCATCTGATTGAAAAAAATGTCTAAGCAATAACTATATATGTAAATTTATTTACATAAGTGATAGAGAAAAATATGGAACCAAATAAAAGCCTAAGTTGATTCAACATCGTTAGTCCCTCGACATCGTTAGTTAGTATGAGGCACCAATTACGCATGTTGGGGGTAGCGCAATCAATGCGGCTGATGTAGAGCGCGTAGCCAGTTCCCGACCCGTCAACTAGCGAAGCCGATCGGTTCCACGAAGACGAACGCGGATGACCCCAAGCATGGGAAAGAAAGGAGCCCTCTTCGTTCTCACGGTTCACAAGCGGAGCCGTCAAAGTAATCGCCGTTAGGGACTAGAAGGAGAAGGCTTACTCGGAAAAGCGTCTAGCAAGAGGCAAGTCAGGCGCCACCGTCTGAGTTTGTCATTGTTGGCATGCACGCGTGCCATTGAGAATGACGCGGGGACGCGACCACTTGGCTGACCGAGACATAGTGGCGGCAGGGAAACGACCATAATGTTCCCCGCTGTTGTTAGGATGTTGGAGCGCCTCGCTGTCGCATGCACACCTGGTAAGCGCACGGAGCCCAACGGTGTACCCACCGCTCTTAAGGAGGCTTCTAGGAAGCAACAATTAATGAGAAAACTGACGGGGCTCGAGCGTGAGAACGGCTGCCGACAGAAGTCGGCCGACGGAGGCAGCACGGCCTGGCATGGGAGAGAGTGTCACACGCGGAGAACCTATTCCATTGCATGTTTTATTTGGTAACGTGGTTTTTACAAATGTAGTGCCTTTTATGAAAGTGTTTCTGTGATTGGTTGTGATGATGCGAGTCCCAACATGTGATTGGTGTTTGTAAGGACTCTTTGTTCAACCGAGGGTTGAAAAGAGGATGTTTGAATTTGAAATGAGAGCGGAGGTTGGGGCTTGGACTCGGGCAGTCGCCTGAGGCTGCAATAAAGCGTCTCTTCACCGCACTACGGCTCTTCCTTCGCGCTGCCACCGTGCACTCGAGTCATTAAGGGGACCCATTCCGAACCTCAAGCATATTCCCTCCTTAGCTAGTGTTGAAGCTAGTCGAGGAGGAGGAAATTAACCTCGTCAGTCGACTTAACTCTTTTAGTCTCTTGTAGGAAATTTGATACAGTGTGAAGCAAGTTTATGTGGCTAAATCCGAGCCCACTGCAGTTGCTTTCTTCTTCTACCATCAATGGGCGCACCTGCCGTCACAGCTCCATAAATGCACGGGAACGTCGGGACATCCCAGGTGGTTGCGGGAAATATGCAGCTCATATTCCTCAAACAAATAAATCCTGCTAAACTTGTACGGATGAAACGGTCATTTGTGTGATTACATCATTTCTGGCCATAGCGTGTGATTTATAAGGGACTATTAAAGTCATTGAAAATTTCTGACCGAATAGTGAGCCACGTTTCACTCTCTTGTTTTAACGAGCCTCAATTACGGGCAGGCGTGCGTTTTCTGATCACGTACGAGGAGAGTTGCAGGGCCCCTTGGGTAAAAAATTCTATCTGATGTACAACAAGAACAAGTTGGCTCACGCACCTTTGACCGCAGATTTTTAGCGCTGTCGTAGGTGAAGACAATCTCTTCCTTTACGTCAAACGCAACGAGCGCTTCAAAAGTAGTGTCCATGTAGAAGGATGAGTTATACGTGGGTAGCATGCACGCCTGGAAATATAAAAAAGGTGGCTTACTAGTTCCTCTTAGTTAGAGACACCTTCTTCTACGAGGTCATACTCAAAAAATTATAAAAAGAAGCTTCACAACCATCTCAGTCCTTCACGAGAAATACGCGACTGAATATTGTGGTCATCTCTGCAAAACGGGTAGCATGTAAGTAATTCACATACCACGCCGTGCCTATTTTATATAAAAAAGTCAACGTACTCTCCCAAACGTACAACAAGAGAAAAGAAACTGCCTTCGGGATACCCGAGCATTTCCTCGTCATAGCCGCACAAAACACAACACGGTGACGCAGTGTATTGCGCAGAACGGTTATGATCTGCGCAGCAACAATGAGTTGAGAAGGCTTACCAGTTTAAGCAAAATGTTTCGTGCTATTTTTTAACAGCGAAAGCTGTATATAGCTAGGTGGAGCAGAAAAACTATTTACCACAGAAAACGATAACGATGTTTCTTGATCGTTCCACCAGTTGCGCCATTCTCTATGTCACATCCAAGCACGCACACCATTTGGAGCACCGTTAATGACGTCGCTCCTTCCTTCGCATTCATGCCTCCGAGCCCGCGCACTACAGTTTTAACTTAGAACTTTTACTCGGAAACGGCACGGATTTTACGAACGCCCGAACATTAGACAACTGTCCAAGAACATCACCGACAGATAATTTGTGAGAGTGTGCATGTTCGTCGGGCCGACGCAGCAGCGCGGGACAAGAACATGCCCGGATGACGAAGTGCAAGCAGCAGCTCCGTACCGAGCATCCGCGAGTCTTCCAAGCCGTAAGCCAGAGACAACGGTGGGTTGAGCAAACGACGTTGCAGGCACCGAATCGTTAGCGTTGCGACGACGGAAACGCGTTCACCAAGGCTGAAGCGCGGTTTAGTCGGTGGTTTTTCGAGGAGCATTTTCACTTTGCCTGCAATGTCTTCACCCACATGCGGCTGTACGTTCCAGCTTTGCGATTCATCATCTGTATGAAGTGTCTGAATGATGATTTTTTTATCGTAGCATGAAAACCAAAAAGCGAGAACACTTTCTACATATTGCGGTGAAGCTCTCAATCATTGTAGCAATCCTGTTGACTAGGTATTATTTCCACAGACACTGAAAAATTGTGCGTTGACCTAACACAAAGCCAGTGGACACATTTCGCGTCTCCTTCGTCGTTTAGGGAAGCCTGTAACGACCACTCTATAGCCACTTTAACGAAATAATATGCCTGGGCTTCTTTTCACAAAAATGTCGCTCATGCTTCCGACAAAATTGATCTCACTACCCAATAACTGGGCCAATATATCATATAACATCAAAATGTGCATACATTCTTGTCCATGGATCTCGGCACCGTAAACGCCGCAACAGCCGTACTTCACTAACGGGGCGCATGATTCATTCAGGCCGCGTCACCAAGAAGCTTTATGGCAATCGTTCAAGCCATCGCGTAACTATCGCGCAAGCTTAACTGCTGTGACAGTTGCGAAAAGTGCACAAAGCCACGTTGCCATCGTTGGCTTTTCTGCAACTGCTGGAGCTGCCCGGCTTCCTCGAGAGTGATAATGCCTTGACTAGGATGGTAAATGTGGCCAACGCTCACCATGCCCAGACCATAATAGATGGGCCAGTGTCATGCACCAACTTCGGGATGACGCCAGAACTTGGGGCAACTACGAAGGCATCGGACCGTTATCTGGCACACTAGAGTAGTTCTCTTCTGTCTGCTTTCGGAGGTATTTACCATGCAAGAAGATAGCTAAATCATACCTCTACCAAAGACGGCGCTACATAGACGGGCCACTCCCATGCCACAAATGCCACTGGGGCTAATAAGATAGAAAACCACAATGCCTACCCTAAGATTGCACCTATACGCAAGCTGTGGTCACTACTCCCCGTTGGTATCTGAAAGTACTATGAAAAATTATTTCATATCGCGTTGAAGGGAACAATGTGTGAATGCGAAGCAGCCGCGACATGGCGAACGGTCTTCACAAAAGCTTGTCTATGTGTCCTTATGCAGGTGCACCAACTAACGCTGCCGTTGAGCGTCACTTGATGCCGGTGAGCGTTGCCGTGAAAGCTGCCGGTGACCATTACCACTGCTAAACAGCATTGCAGACTATAGCACTCCTAAACAGTGTAAGAGTTTCGAGGCTGCTCGGCCCACAACCCCGCAGAGAAGACGCGGAGCCAGACTTGGAACCTTGTTTATTGCTCCAAGGCTGAGCCGTGACTGCCTGCTGCGCTGTCATGTGCCCCGAGCGCAGCCGCGACCATCCTCTTCCTCTTCTACCTCCAATAGGCACGCTCGCGACCACGACTCCCATACAGGAAGTGAATTTAGAGAAGTGGACAGACAAGCGGATGAAAGCGCCAGCTGTAAAATTGCGCGCAACATTACCATAGATTTTCACCTGTGGATCATTAGGGTGCCGTTTAAGAATTAAAGATATACGGCATATTTTTCTTTTTTTCCAGTCGGGCATACAAAACAGACATAAATACTTGTTTCAACAAGCCAAACCACAAAACAAGCACTAAAACGACAAGCTTGATGATTGGGCGCCTTTGATCAATGAGTGCACCGGATTTAATTGACGTTTAAGCTGGTATACAGGGTATGGTCGCCTATCCTCATATGCTTATCTCATGATGGTGGAAGTTTGTACGTCTTGAGCTTTTACCACAACGATCGCGTTCGCGGTATTGGCAACACATAGGTAAATACGCTCGTCACAGTGGCTGCGTTTGTGAAAGAAGTTGTTAGCTAGATGCGCCTAAGAGGAAACGTGACAATCATTGGCTCTCGCTCGATTGTATATACGTTTGCTATCTTTCCAGGCCTCAAGTTTTCAGTTTGAGCAGCACGCTGCGAGTGTATATTTGTGACAGGTGCTGGTTCCTATTCGACCTGCGAATGTTCGTTTGCGTTTTTTTTGTGCGTGAGCAGCACGCAGTAAGCTTAGAGCTGTGTTGTCGTACTTTCTGCGGCATAATGATTGGTCGCTGTCACATTTTGCTTCGCCCTTAAGTTAAACCAGTAACCTTTTAAAGTACAATTGTCACGCGAGACTTAGCTCATTTTATTTTTTTTTTCGTAGAAACGTTGGCTAGGAAAATACAAGCTTGGTTCGGGCAGTCAGCTGTAGACCAGTGTATAGAAATGGTTTAAAGCAGATGTGTCTTTCGCGCAGAATGGGTGTATGGGAAAGTTGTTTCCACGCTACCAAAATTGTAGATAGACCCATTTCCACATATACTGAACCTACACGCGATTGATGCGACTCTTTAGCTGACCGTGTGTCCTCGGTGCGGTGGTAAGCGGGCTTTACATCTTGTGGAGCTGTCATCGTAAGCCAAGTGACAGCCCAATTAACTTGGCAAACATGTAACAACTAGTACAAAGCAGTAGGTGGCAGAACTTGCCAGCTTGGACCCGGGAGTGAAACTCGCGCTTTTCAGCCAAGTCCGGCGGATGGCTAAGGCCAGTTGAGCCCTGGACATCGGTACCCAACCATAGAAGCTCTAAAATCTTCCTTACACTTTTTCCCTGGAATAAAGACACACTGTTTCTCTCTCTGCCACTCTCTCAATAAAAGAAGCTGGTGCGTGTACTTAAATGCTTCAAATAATGCAATTTTATTATTTACAATGCTTTTTCTTTCGTGGCGACGTGAGTCTTGAAAATTTGAGTGGTGCAAACACGACTGGTGCTAACATGGTGGAAACAGGGGAGGTGATAGAATTTCCTTCTCTTCCCTTTTGTCCTCTTCATATGCATTTCGCTTTCGGCCCTTTGCTATACTACACTACACGACACTACGCTATCATTTAACTTCCCCTCCTCGCCCTTACATAAGGCCCATTCATCTTCAGTTCCCTTTCCCACCCTTGCTATAATATCAGTTCATGGCAATATGTTTCATCTCCTCACATACTTTTCCTTCGCACCCTCAATTCTCGTACCCACCCTGTCGCTTTGCTGTGCTTTACTTTCCCCTCTGCCTCTTCGTCCCTTTGTTCAGTCATAACACTCCTCCTCAGCCTCACATCTTTTTTTCGTTTCTTTGCTATAATGTTGCAATTACACGAGATTGGTGGTCAAACGGAGAACGACAGGAAATGCGCTCTATCGGTGGCTGAAAATGACAGCAATGTGTACTTCATCCATGAATTGGGCCAAGTGTCCTCGCCCTGGTTTGTGGTCATCACCAATGGCTTATAGACACGACATAATTCACCCTTTCAAAAAAGACCAGCCTGATGATTAAAGCTGGGGCCATTCGACTGTGTCATGCTTTTTTACACTTCTGTTGAAATTGCACGCAGATTGCGCGCGAATTTCCTTTTTCAATTTTTACCGCGAATAGTAGCGAGATGCGCGACTACAATATGACTCTGGTTCGCATGCCTTCATATTCGCGTGATGTGAACCCCATGAAAGTGCCATCGACGTTCGAGTGTTCAGAAGCTCCTTCATCCTCCCGTGTGAAGGTGAGACGTCTCATTCAGCGCTATGGCTGGGGGCTGGGCTGGCACCGGTGGCTACGAATATTGTACCCCTGTCACAAGTCACATCTTATGTACACTTTGAGCGAGTGTACTCAAGCTCAGTGTCACTTTGTGGGTACACTGGTATACCAGGAAGCGAAGTGTACTGCGGAAATGTTGCAGTGGCAATTGGCGCATAGTAGCGCAGCATACACTGGTTATTTTTGTGCCCTCGTTTCACCGTGTAACCACGTTGTCTTTGTGGAAATAGCAGCAACGGCCACCGCTATGGCAAAGACTAGAGTACGACTGACCTACGCACGTGCAAGAACAACGCGACAAACGGTGCCGTTTCACAGCATGTGCTGCCGCATCTACCGAGCGGACGTGGCTGCAAACGGCCCTAGAGAGAAAGTAGCGACGTTTTTGTTGTATTATGACTTGATTTACTACAGAACAAGTATTCCCAATAATAAAAACAATGATTGAAACTTACTCTGAGCACTGCTTTATGCAACAGCGCATTTATGTAAAAAGTCTCTGCTACCAAGGCTACACACTCTTTCGCAGCAAAGTGAAATGGGCGAACGCACTTGCGGGCAAGTGTACTTTGCAGTGAGTGACATTAAACCTTATACGTGACAGCGGGCAAGTGACACACTCGGATAAGTGCACTCGCTCAAAGTGCACTTAGGTTGCCACGTGTGATAGGGGTATTGAACATTAAAGGCTTTGACCTTAAATCTGTGGAGTTATTTACTGAAGTTCTGGCCTTATACGAACC
This sequence comes from Rhipicephalus annulatus, assembly GCA_013436015.1. Classification (NCBI taxonomy): domain Eukaryota; kingdom Metazoa; phylum Arthropoda; class Arachnida; order Ixodida; family Ixodidae; genus Rhipicephalus; species Rhipicephalus annulatus. Next base: position 423,487 of record WOVY01010701.1, on the reverse strand, counting down.
ATGTAACCAAATACTGTCCACTGTCTTCGTCGTTTTCGACCATACGGACTATCCAGAATTACCTTGTAATTGATGAATGGCCCAACGGAGGACTATTTAAGGTCCAAAGTATGTCGGCAAAGCTGTTTGGGGAGCCCACGGCGGCAAATGGGTGTCCATGTCACCTACGTTATATTTGACGGGTTCGTGACGGAGATTGCTTTGTCTGGCATCATAGGCCTGTTCGGCGATTCGCAACCGGTCAAGTTTCCGTGTTTCTTCTGCTCGCAACGTAAACTATTGAGCATACTTCCTATTGACATGATTTTTGGTGAGGGGGGCAGGATTTTCTCAAACAGTATTTTCATTTCACGGCCATAAAGAGAAACAATATCTTCAGAGCGGTCTCCTGACGAGTCGCATTGTACACGATGGTGGCCTATGGTAGGATGTTCTTCCGGATAATTTGATATACGTCTACGTTCATATTTCCAGCTGTAATAGTGGGTGGAATGATTATGCTGAAGCAAAAGCCAAGAAGGAGGTAAACGCACTATTCCCTCTCGAGTGAGGCCCTAGCGACGCGTCTGGCCCTGCTGTGTATCTCTACGTTTAATAAACCTTACCTGGAACTGTAACGCGACGTGACAAGTGGTGGAGGGGCTGGGTAGCTTTCACGGATGCTGCAGATTCCTACAGGGAGTCGCCCTACGAGCCCAGTGCCAGTCAACGCACTTGTGCATCGGGCAGCCGAAAGATCAGGGATTACTTCTGGACGCTTACGTCATGGTTTGCACAACTTTAGCTGGTATGACTAACACTTCCATTTAGGCCATCGCAACTGGTATAGAAAGCACTACAGTGAACCACTACACACTTGAGAGCCCACGTTTTACGAAGCTCTTCCACGGCACCAAGCTCGAAGACGTCGAAGACCAGTTGGTCAACTTTTAGCCCATGGCAACTGTATTTTTAATTTGATGATGGAGCATGGGCCTGGTACGAGGGCAGTGAAAAACAATTCATATGGTGGCGCAAATTAGCATAGAGCGTGTGGCGCAGAGAACTTGCGCCACCTGATGCGAGGAGTCGAGGAGCAACTGTTCGCTGGTCTTGTAGGTAGATCTCCGAAGACGGTCGTAGAGTTTTTGTCAAAGGCGGCCACACTAGAAAAATTGATTCAGCATTGATTCACCCTGTATGAGCGGCAAATCAACAGCACTTGGGCGATTGAGGTTTCGAAGGCTATCGGGAACAATAACGGGTGTCTTCGAGAACTCATTCGCTCCATAGTACGCGAAGAGTTGCATAAAGCCGCAGCACCATCAGTCGCTATGGTGAGCTCCATAGCAAGCATTTTAAAGGACGAGTTACACCAGCTGCTACGTTACCCTGTGAATCTTGTACCATCTGAATACCGGCGTGCGACCTCTTCCTATATATGTTGTTGCATTGTGATAGACTTCTTACCTAGTGCTTTTGGGTGGCCCTAAAATATTTCAGGTGCAGCCTTTTTCTTTTTGCGAATCTCTGTCATCGAGCATTCACTTTCACCTTTTATTTTTGCCTCGATCAACTTCTGCATAGTTGTTTTTTTCCCTAGATATATTTCTGAAGATATATTTCTCATAATTGGTTGACTTCATCCTGTGGGCGCTTCACCTTTTTTGCCCTCCTGTACACTCGTGATAACTCACGTCACTTCTCGATCACTTTCCAGATCTCTGCTCCACCACCTCTTTGGCTTTCTTTTTCTTTACCAGCAAGTAGTTTTGTTCTTTTTTTCATCTCATCATTACATGTAACCACTCACTATACTTTTCCTACTTCGTTCTCGACTTTGGCGGCTATGTTTGCTTTTTATGTGTCATTTAAATACGAGTTTCCAAGCTTTGATCTATGTTCTGATTTCCAGGTTTTTATCCCACTTGTCATGTTTTGTGTTTGTGGTCACTAGACAAGCTAATAATGCCTTGCTCATCTATCCTCATCTCCCTAAGTTTATCATAGATTCTCTCTACCATAAACAATAATCAACACTCGTTTGCCTGTGTCCAACTTCTCACGTAACCTGCCTCTCACACTTAGGCCCCACGTTTATTTATCTCAAGACGCTGTTGCTCGCAGAAGTCTGGCAACAACCTGCCATTCGTGTCTGAATACCCGTCAAGGTCCTGCATGGGAACATTCAAGTCCTCTAGAAAGCTTATTTCGGCCCCATGATCATAATATTTATTATCGGCGCCTATGAAATTCACTCTCTCCAAATTCTTTTCCCCAGTTATCCCCGTGCCCAAGTAAGCTACACCAAGCCACGTATTTTTCCCTCTACTGTACGTGAAGCCCAAAGGTGCTCAGAACACGTTTGCTTCACTCTGTCCCATTTGGCTTGGTTGTAGATTAGCAATCCAACACCCTCATTTCTCGTTTCTGATATGATCCAGTTGCATCCTTCCCAAGCATAATTCAGAATCTCTGGTTGCTCCTCTAGGTCTCTAAGGTGTTTTTCTGTAACCACATGAACACGTATCTGTTTCTTGTTTACCTGCTCCTCTATCGTTAACAATATTGCCTTTTTTTTCTACCACTCAGCATGTTATAGTAATTAATCGCAACACGTGCCTTCTCCTTTCTCGTACCCGTTCTCTGGTTTTTCGTTATAACACCTTCCAAAGAGTCCCCCTAGTTGTTTTCCTCGTTACTAGTTATCCTAGACAACGAAGGGACCACGTGCCCTCCCAAAAAGCTACTGTGTGTCCTGCAGGTCACCGACCCACTTCATGACCTAGCCTCCCTACAGAAGTGACTGTCTCGTTGAAAACCACCCCACCAATGCACCTCTCTCTTTATATCGGCTACCTGAAAGCCTTCATCTCTACTCATCTTCCTTAACTCCTTGTTTGCATCGACAACTGCTTTTGCAGGTTGCCGTCACACTCCGGAACCACCGGTACCGTGCATACGTGAGGGGAAATGGCGCACATGTCATTGACCTCTTTCGCCCATGTGGCCGCTAGTCCTGCTGATTCCTCATTCAAGACATCGTTTAGACCACCCGCAATTATCACGAGCTTTCGTACATTTGCTTTAGTTGTGAGTTTTGCGCTCGCTTGCCTGAACACTCCTTCCAGCTTATGTCTGGAAGAAGATGGAAGGAGTGTTGAACCTGTTTTCTCAGACTGAACCTGTTTTTTTTTGGAACCCGATTTCCCTTTCTTCTCCGCTGTTCTGGGTGCCATTGCCTTACCATTCCCGCCATTGGCTGCTTCTTTTAGGAGCGAAGCTCCTTATGGCGTGGCTTGGGCGTCCCTCGTATGTAACCACCAGTGGCACATACCCGAAATAGGTACAACACTTGACCTCCAAGGTGGTGCCAGTGAGAGATTTCTTCTGTGCGTTGTTTAACAATAAAAAATAGTGCTCAATGTACATGCCAATGGCTGCTAATGGGGAATGAGAGACATGAGCATTCGGCTTTTAGTCAACGCGCACGCTGCGATCCCCATTAGCAGCCATTGGTATGTACATTGAGCACTATCGGACAAGAAAGGGATGCTACATTATACTCGCTGGGTGTAACCTCCTTAGCTTTAGAAAGGTTTAGCGAGCGTTGAGCCGCAGTGCCATGAATACAATGAACTTGTATATACCATGAATGAACTCAAGGTGGTTAAAAATGAGAAGTAGATACGAAGCGCAAGCCGTAAGAAAGTAAAAGCCGAATTCTCCTGTCTCTCAATTCTCATTAGCAGCCATTGGCATGTAAATTGAGCCCTATCTGACAGAGAAAGGTTGCTACGTTATACTCGCTGGGCGTAACCTCCTTGGTTTTCGAAAGGTTTAGCGAGCGTTTGGTCGCAGTGCCATGAATACAGTGATCTAAAATATACCATGAACTCGAGGTGGTTAAAGGTGGGAAGTGGACCCAAAGCGCAGGCCGTAAGAAAGTGTGCGTGTGCCACCTCTCGTTTAGTCCTTGGAATGTCCGCTGGATGGCGGTGCTTCTATATGGGGAATATATGATAAAAAGATGCGAGATGGTGAGACTTGGAGTGTTGAATAGATGAACGGACGGACACACAAACAGATGCATGGAGGGACGCATGAACGGACGCAGGGGCGGATGCACGAAAGAACGCAGGGACGGGCGCACAAACAGACGCATGGGCGGTCACACAGACGGACGCATGGACGGATGAATGCTTCGCCCCACTCTCCATCATTCACTCCGTGTATATGCTGCCATTTTTTTAACTTTGCTAGTGTCTTCTCCTCGGCTGACGTGAGCCTTTCTCCCTTAGTCTTCGTTTTTTTTTCTTTGTCACCAACGCAGTCTCCAGCTCGGCGACTCTCATCATGAGTTCACTCTGGGCAACCATCATTTTTTCCAATTATTCCTCGACCTCACATTTTCTACACTTGGCGTCAAATTCCTCAGCACTCACATCCACACTATCCTCAATTTTGGGACCCACCCTTCATACTGAATATTTTACGGTATTTTTCAGCGTGTCTTTTTTACAGTCTTTTTGACACGAATTTACCAGTGTGCAGGAGAAGCTGAATTATTCCTCTCAATGATTACTGAAAGAGGAATACGACGAACACTGCCCTAAGTAAAATTAAAAGTTTAAGCTGTACTACAACATTTACATGGTCGGGTGTACCCACGCTCCCACCGCAGCGTTAGAAAAAACACAGAAAAAATAGCAGGTGAATGACCCCCAAACAGCCATACGATGTAATGGGTGCAATAAAGGTTGCCGCTACAGTCATCAATTTTTAAAAACAAGTTAAAACATGCAGAAACACTTATATGCGCAGTCAATCCGGAGCCCCCATAAGACACGTCCAAAACAAATATGCCTTCGAAACCCACTCCCGGTTCCCCTCTACGGCCATCAGTGACATTTTATATCATCAACCAGTTAAGAAGTCTGCCGATTCAGTTTTTATTCAGTGGGCACGGGAGCTGTACCATTGGCGTGGCTATCAATCACTATGTTTTCGCTTCACAGGCGCTGTGAGTTTCTTGGGTCGCCTGGCTGTCTTCTACAACAAACGAACTCATCACCTGTGACTATCAGCGTTTCGGGCGGGCACTGCCTCTCGACACCTTGGTCATGGCACTCTTCATCGCGACTACGCCTCCACAAGCCACCCCCGGCTCTCCCTCATTGTCATCAGTGACATTCCCTATCATCAAGCGTATAAGAAGTTCGCCCATCCAGTTCATCTTCAGTGGGCACGGGAGCTGTACCCTTCGCTTGGCACTCAATCATTCTGATTTCACCTAACAGGTATGCACTACTTCTTCTTTGTTCGTAAAGCCGACGATCATTCGTGTTTGCTTTTATTCCCGTGCCCAAGAGTGTTATGTGAATCTACTTGTGAGTCTTTCTCTATGGCATTCCTTCTGCTTTGCTCGGGGGATGTTGAAACAAACCCTGGTCCTAACACCGGCTCTTTATCAATATGGAAAATTGATTATTTGCCCGCTGATCTCGCTGAGCAGACGCACTTTATGCTCAAGCTTATAAAAAACTTATATACACTTTTTCTGCAAACGTCTAAACTCCAAATTGAGATCACTGCTGATTTGAAGGCCATGCGATCTGGGTGAAAATCGCTTGAAGTAAGAATTTCTGGTATCAAGAAATGGCTTGTCACGCTAGAGGAAAAGTTTCTAAATGTGGATGGGGTCTTCTCGAAAGTTCCTAGCCTGACAAAAACTGTCGAAGACGTTAGCACTCAGAACAGGCTTTTGTAAGCTCGTCTAAACAAACTGGAAGATCGATCATGGCGGGGCAACCTAATTTTTTATGGTATCCCTGACAGCAGCGAAATCTGGCATGAAACTCAAGCACATGTAGCCCTGAGTAATCAAAAGCGTTACCAACACATTGCCACCAGACGCAATAGAACGTGCGCATCACGTTTGCTTATTCACGCCTAATTAATCCCGTCCTGTTATCGTAAAGCTTACTAGCTTCAAAGCCAAACAAAAA